>CM062817.1:1227797598-1228400455 GCA_031772625.1 Pinus tabuliformis | reverse complement strand
ATCTAATAAATCAAGGCAAGACCCATACTAAAGCAACACCTTCTTCCTATTTACAGGTTGCAGTGTCCCAATATACATGTCTAGGATCTATCGGGCTCAGTTGCAAAGCAAGGATCCGTTAGGTTTCCTACTCATCATGGGATCCACCATATCTAAATGTGAAGAGGAGTCTCTCAACTGCTTCAATGTAATCCATCATGCAAAATATTTTACAACATACTTCCCTTGACAAGGAAGTCCTCATCATCTCACTATTATAATTCTAGTTTTAGGTAAGAGGCTAATTCCCTTTGGAACTGAGAGATGAGATGATTTACTCTTGTTAGAAATAAATTATTAGTATATAAAACCAGATATAAAAAACATACATTTAACCTTGAAGGGAGGTTGGTATCCACATCAGATGTCCACCAATCCAAGGATACTTGCTTGAGTCCATATGAAAATTTCTTTAGTATTTGATAATAGTGCATCAGAAAACATGAGCTAGGATCTCATCATAATCTTCTTTCTCAGAGAGCATATCACTGGTACATCTTTGTCATTTAGAATGTTCCTTGCATGAAGGACAAATTTCTCCCATCATCTCACCTAAATATTTCATTCATTCTGACAATTTACTCCCTCTGAATAGGAAACATCTTCATTCATAATCATTAGCCTAGAAGACTGCAATCTTTCCTTCAAGATCTGAGCTCTTGTCTATTTCAAACACCACTCTTAGCCATGGGATGGATCTACATCCTCCTCAATCTCAATATGGAAGACTAGGTCCTTACATCCACCTGATGTACATGTTGACCCCAATACAAGAGAAATAGCAATAATAGCAAAGTAAATAATGAAAGTGTACCCAATGATGAGGCGAGACTTTCTTCTCTAGATACGAGAGTGGATTCTTCATTTTCCTACACTAGCTCCCTCTTGGAGCTAATTCTTCCTGTATTACTTTTCATCCTGATGGTACTCAAGATGGATCTAGTTTCCTTGATCATATCGTCATCCAAAAATTTAATAAAAGAAGCATTCAAATACTCATGCGAGAAGAATAAATAATAGTCTAAAAATGATAAATCCAAACAAGAACAATGTCACAAGGAAATTGTTAGAAAATCGGAAAGGCAAAAATATTTTCTTTATGTTGATAATTACTTGTGATTTCTTTATATTCTTATTAACTTTCTTATGTTCTCTTTTATCTTTGTTCATAAATCAATTAACAAAACAAAAACACAAATATTAAGGACACGAGATGTAGGCACTCACCCAGGGATAAAACCCGTATAAAGGGGAAAACCTAGTCAAAGAACTTCTCCTTCACTAATTCAAAATGAGATGGACCAAGAACTTAGACCAATAGACCCTCCTCCTCCACCAATCCATCCTTCCAAAATGATTCAACAACTTTCATTAGTCTCCTCTTGTCTAGTAGCTTTAACCCAATAATAATCAAGAAATTCGACTTCCCAACTTCAAAAATTTGACCCCCAACGATAGAATTCTGGCCCAGCAACAAAACAGAAGTTTCAACCCTTCCAACAGCTTAGAAGATTCACACGTGAGAGAGAGAGATAATTTGGACTTCTTATGCTTGAGATAGAACTCCTTCTTCTTCACTAGCCATTTTCACCTCCTTCCTTGAATTTCAGACTTTTTACTGCCCCAACAATTGCATATCAAACTTTGTGAGTTGGTGCTTCAAATGAGGTCAAGTTTCTCTAATGTATAGGCTTCGTGTGAGGTCGAATTCCTCTGTTTGGAGCTGACTTAGTGGAGGAGGCATAGAAGACCTAAAATACAATAAAATAAATTTCTTCTTTAACAAATAAATCCCAAGAAGATTTCTTTAGAATATGACATCAACAAGGACACTTGACATAAACCTTATAAGTCTTCAATGGAGGCTTTGACCTAAAAAGAATTGAACCAAGCATGAAATCCATGCTTTAATAAGTCAATTTCTTTAATAATAAAATTTATTTTTCTTTCTTTTGACAAAATATTTCATTATGACTCAAATACGATTATGAATATCGACACTATTTACATTATTCAAAACTCTCTCTTAACTAGGGAGGTATTCATAATTACAAATATATAGAGAGGTACATGGAATATCTCAAAAATGAACAATGAAGAGTTCTAGCGCACTTAGTTTTGCGGACTAAAAACCTAACCAGGGTATTCTATTTGGGTGGGACTAAGATGGACTCAAGCTTTCATCTAATCTAGGTGCCATCATGCTTACTTACTAACCATTAACCCAAGGATATAGGTGTCTATCCAAGGTCAAATCTCCATGAAAAATTCCACCCTCCCTCTTCAGATCTATACATCAACACATAAGCTAGCCAGATGTCCTCCCAAGCATCTGCCATTAGATGATTGATCTCTCCCTAATAAACTAGATATATCCATTTGTCCAACCATGCTTCCCAAGTGTTCATCTTTCTTTCATGGAGATATTCACTTGTTCAAACACAAACCCCAATCAGCAATAAAATTTTCAAATATACATATAATTAAACACAAACCTTCAAGGTCCTCAATCATCCTCATGCCACTTATTCGTATACAAATTGTCTGAAACTTTTCTTCTTTCATTTCTTCAGCAATACCAAGACATCCTCAATACATTGTAGATATATTCATTCTTTGGTTTCCCCTACAAGGTATCTATAATGACTATCATAATATGCCCTCCCTCTCAACTCAGGAGATGTACTTTTTTATTTTAACCATGCTCTCTCTTAACTTAGGGAGATCAACAATTCTCTACTTCTATAACATTAGAGAAGCTTCATCCTTTCATGACTTCATCAAGGTCATTTTGATTATCATCATCCTTATAGCTTACTTTAACATGCTCGTCATTATTTTTTAATTATGAATATCTCCAATATCTTGAAGATTATGTACCTGCAAAATTTTAATAGAAAGTACAACCAATTATATATGTATGTATATATATATATATATATAGAGAGAGAGAGAGAGAGAGAGAAGAATGAAGTTTAACTATACCAAAAATCATGTCATTATAATGTAAGCATTAAATCATTCAACTTTGGACATCAAACACCTAAACCTAGATAGGTTCATAAGAGACACATACTAGATTTGAGCCTCTTGCTAGATTTTTGTCACAAACCCTAGTAACTCAATCAAGATATCAGTCTCATTATTTCTAAGGCCTCAATATTACCTTCAGAAATATATGACAGACTCTATTGTGATTTATTGCAAACCCTACACTCCATCTTCGAGACACAAAACCTTAGATGTCAATAATCCAATCAAATAAAAATTCTACTATGCATCTAAGGTTTCTTCAATTTGTTTTTACATGTCATACTTCTATTACGGTTTGTAGAAAACCCTAGATGTTATGATTATATTGAAAACAGTATCATCATATACTAGAATATTAATCTTCTACTAGGGTTTTACAGACCCTACATTTTTACAAACTAAGACATGAGTATCATCAATTAGGTTAGCATACTCGCAGATATATATTTAGGATTTCATGAACTAGAATTTCATATCAATAATCATACGTACTAGGTAAACCCATGACACAAACATCAATACGTCAAAGTTAGATATACAACAACTTCATTCAAACTAGGGTTTTGATCTTAGGACCTCCTTTTAGCTAATACAAAGGTCTTTCTTATAAACCCTAATTTACCAAACCCTAAAGTTCTAGGTTTTCAATACATAACATATACATTGACAACAAATTCTAAGGACTAGTGCTTTCATCGTAACAATACCAAAACTCTAAACATCAAAAGAATAGGATTTCTAGACTTCATCAACAACCCTAAGTAGACTAGGGTCTCTTAATCAATATTGGCATACCCTTAGGTTAGGAATTTACAGTGAACCTTTTTACAGTTCCACGAGAATGATAATATAATTAGGATAAATTCAATCTAATGATTAATCACCCTAAAAGGAATCTTCGTGATTTAAAACCATAGACATAACGATGTTAATAATTACAGAAAATTTTCAAAAGAGAATGAACATACCTTTTCTATGGAGAGAAATTTATAACAAAGTTTATATTTTAATACATACCTTGAGTTTCTTCTTAACAAACCTTGTAGGATATCAATTCTTGATAGGCTTCAACAGATCTTCTTCCATGCTTAAAATATATCCTTTTAAGTCTCCTCAATAATCTTGAGCATTTAGTAATATTTCCTAACAAAGGAAAATATAAATAAAAGGTTATTAGCATATAATATAAACAAATATCGATATGAAAGGGCAACCAAACATAAGGAGGAGATAAAGAACCTCAAAATCTCAAGGGATACCTATAACTCATCAAAATAATTCAAAAAATGTTCTAATAAGACATGTTAGACTTGAAAACTCTATGAATCAAAGCATAAAGGAAAATAATGAAAAACTTAAAATAGAAGGATATGTGAGGGATACTATTCCCTAATATTCCTTGGAAAATAGATCTTTTCATCTCGGATTCTTTAGTCTTGTTTCTCTTAGGTGGAGCTTCATCAAAAAAATTTGCATGTTCTCTTTCTCTCTTCTTATTACTTGGATTCTCAGGATAGTGACTTTTATAATGACCCATCTTATGACAATTGTAGCATTCCATATTTGATAGGTCAACTTTCTTCTTTGGTCCCTTGAACTTCTTGAAGGTACACTTCTTCTTGTGAGGAGTAGAATAGTCATTAGATATGTTCTCTTCTTCATACTCATTCTTGTTTCTTACTAACGATACTCTAGCTTATTCTTGACTACATGCATTCAATTTTTTTCAAATGATGGAGTATCGTTCCAACTGTTATTTCCATATCAAAAGCACTCTAACATTTTGGTAGTCCTAGAAGAGTAGTAATTACAAGTTATTTTTTTGGGACAATTTCATCTATTGCTTGGAGTTCATCTATGATTCTATATATCCTTATAAATTAGGATGATACAATACCATCTTTTTTCATCTTAATAGTTCTTAACTCATTCTTGAGGCTTTCTATTTGACAAATGTTCTTTATGGTGAATAGTTTAAGAGATCCTCGTATATTTTTTTTAGAGGAATCTATGTTGGAAATGTATGGGATGAGGTTGTCCTTTACTCCATCCACTATTAGGTTCATGGCCAAGATTTAAGTTTCTCTGAACTTTTCTTTCTCTACTTCACTCTATTCATTTGTAGGCTTCTTGATTTTTATTGAAAAATATTCAAAACTTTGTTCTTTTCAAGAATAAGATCCTCTTTTCCAGGCCCTATAGTTGGAGGCTCCCTCTAGTTTTTTTTCTCCCTTCATTGAGTTTGACATATTTCCTGTATATAGTAGACTTATATCGTTATATTATCATTTTTACTTAATGATCATCCTTTGATCTCCTTTTCCTCAATAGATGTTCAGCCTTCCTTTTGCCTTCTTCTTCACTTTAGCTCTGAAACCATGTTAGAAAATAAAAAAGACAAAAAGATTTTATTTATGTTGACAATTATTTGTTACATATTTATATTATTATTAACTTTATTATGTTTTATTTTATCTTTTTTCATCAAGTAATTACCAAAACCAAAAAACAAAGATCAAGGACACCATATGTAGGCACTCAGCTGGGGATAAAACCATTATATAGGGGAAAACCTAGTCAAATAACTCTTCCTTCAATAATTCAAATATGAGATGCACCAAGCCCTTAGACCACCATACATTCCTCCTCCACTAAGTCTCTTCTTTTTCAGCAACTTTAACCGAACAATAATCTAGAAAATCGACTTCCCAACTTCATAACTTCGACCCCCAGAAACAGAACATTTTTTTTTACCCTTCTAGTAGCTTAGGAGCTTCACATGTGTGTATATGTTTGTGTGAGAGAGAGAGAGAGAGAGAAAGAGAATTTTGAATTTGTCTTCTTGATATATACCTCCTTATCCTTCATTATCCCTTTTCACCTTCTTCCTTGAATTTCACTCTATTTACTGCCCCAACAATTGCAGATCAAACTTTGTGATTTGGTGCTTCAAAAGAGGTCGAATTTCTCTAGTATATATGCTTCTTGTGAGGTTGAATTCCCTTATTTGAGGATGAATTCCTTCCTTGAGGCCAACTTGGTGGAGGATTCCTAGAAGACCTAAAATACAATGAAATAAATTTCTTCTTTGACTGATAAATCACAAGAAGGGTTCTTTACAATATGACATGGACAAGGAAATTTTACATTAACCCTAGAATCCTTCAATGGAGGGTTTGAACTAAACAAAATTGATCCAAGCATGAAACTGTTATGGAACCAACTCACAAAAGATAGAAAAGATATATCAATGACTTCAAAATAAGCCTCTTTGAGGAGGCAACCTCCTTTACATTACATAAATGAACAATTCTTGGATGATACAAACGACAAGACCTCCTTTATATATATAGGAGTATAAGGGGTCCCAATACAATCTGAGCGTACATAACAATAATATTGTAAGGGCACAACAATAACAATAGTGGGCTTCTATGGGGCATAATAATAACAACGTGGCGACTATATGGGAACAATAATACAATAAGGGGGTTGCACTAATAACCATAAGGGGTTACACTAGTAGTATAGAGACCTAACATACCCCTCTCCTTCAAAAAGTGTTGTCCTCAATGCTTGAGTAGTTCTGGATGATTTTGTATAAAATTATCATCCTCCCATGTGGAATCTTCAGCGGGTAAGTTCTTCCACTTGATGAGATACTCTAAAATTGATCGATTTCGTAGCTATCGATTTCTTGTTTTTGTGACTGCTTCTAGTTCTAATATGATTTTTCCTTCCTCGTCAAGTTCTGGAGATATTGTTTGAACTAGGATATTCTCACCTATAACCTTATTTAAGCATGAAACATGTAAAACTTGGTGCACTCGAGAAGATGCAGGAAGCTCCAATTTGTATGCCATAGTACCATTATTTTGTAACACCTTGTACGGACCATAATACTTTGGTGATAATTTATTATCCTTCTTAGCTTGCTTGAGGGACATTTTTTTGTATGGTTGTATTCGTAGAAATACCCAATCACCTACATCAAACTTCTTTCACTACAATGTTGATATGCCTGTTGTTTCATTCGATTTTGCACCAAAGTGGGGTTATCCTTTAAAAGTTGGAGAACTTGTTGTTGATGCTCGATGTGATCTTTCACTGCTTGAACCTTTTTCTTCTTGATATATGCTTCTACCTTGAGAGTTTGAGGAGTGGTAATTCCTACCAATGCATTACAAGATATGGTTGGATTCATTTCTTTATGCTCGATGTGATCTATCAGGCTAGGAGGTAACTCCTCAAATGAGATTGTATTATTCATTTAGGTTGTTCATTATTATATACAAGAGGGAGAGACTGTTCAGTTTCATCTCCCGATGACTCTCCATTTCCTCTATTATTTATTTACACTAATTACAGTTGTTCACCCAATCCCTATGATTAGGTGTCAACATTCCCCACCTTAATCTGAAGGGATGTTGGTGAGTCCAAGCATCATTCTAAATATTTCAAGCTTTTCTCTTCCAAGTTCTTTGGTGAAGATGTCTGCAATCTGCTCATTAGTGGAACAATGGTTAAGATGGATTGTTTTGGCCTCAACATGATGTCGAATCAGATTATATTTTGTATTGATGTGCTTCGTTCGATCATGGAACTTTGGGTTCTTGGCCAACTTTATTGCCGAGGTATTGTCAATCATGACTCGAGTCGATTGTACTTGTTTTACATGAAAATCTTCCAAAATTTTCCTAAGCCACACAATTTATTTTGTTGCCTCAGTTGCTACCACATATTCTGCGTTAGTTGTGGAATCTGTTGGAACTGATTGTTTGCATGATCTCCAGGAGACAATTCCCGATCCAAGACTCGTAGCATAACCCGAAGTAGATACCCCAGTTTCTTTGTCTCCATCGAAGTCTGAATCAGAGTATCCAATCAAGCTAAAGTCGCCCACCTGTGTATACTTGATTCCAAAGTCTTGAGTTCCCTTCAAGTACTTTAGAACTCTTTTTGCAATAGACCAATGTCCCTCACAAGGCTTTTGCATAAACCTGGAGAGGATTTCAACAACAAACGAAATGTCTGGTCTCGTAGTAGTTAGGTAGTTGAGACTTCCTACAAGTTGTCTATACTTTGTTGCATCCTCAAATTCTTTTCCTTCAATGGATGTGAGCTTTAAGTTTTGTTCCATTGGAGTAGTCAGAGGATTGCATTCAGTCATGCCAAACTTGTTCAGTAGATCTCCAATGTACTTCTTTTGAGAAAGGAATATGGATTTCAGATGTTGAGTTACTTTAATACCAAGATAGTAATGAACATAGCCCAAATCAGCCATTTCAAAACCTTTCCTCAATTCCTTCTTTATGGATGCAATGTAGCTCTCATTGTTCCCTGTCATCAAAAGATCATCTACATATACCACAAGATATACAATTGTTTTTCCAACCTTCTTGACAAACAAAGTTGCATCATCAATATCATAATGTTTGAAATTGAGTTTCAGAAGATGCTCAGTTGGTTTTTCATACCAGGCTCGTAGTGCTTGTTTGAGCCCATACAAGGATTTCACAAGTTTTCATACTTTATGTTCATGTCCTTTCATAGCAAATCCTTCAGGCAGGGACATAAAAACATTTTCTTTTATATCTCCATTCAAGAAAGCATTTCTTACATCCATTTGATGGAATTTCCAACCGTTTTGAGCTGCTAGTGCAAAGAGGTCCAGATGGTAGCCCATTTTGTTGTGGGGGAAAGTATCCTCATAATCGACCCCTTCCTTCTGTGCAAAACCTTTTTCCACAATCTTGGCTTTATTCTTGCCAAGTGAGCCATCCGCTTTATACTTGTTCTTGTAGACCCACTTGCAGCCAATTGGTTTGGTTGCCAATGGAGGATCAACCAGCTTCCAAGTACCATTATTTATCAAGGCATCATACTCCTTTTGCATTGCTTCTTTCCATTCATCATGGGAAGCAACTTCTTTGAAGGAAGTTGGTTCAAAATCTGTAGACAAATTCAATTCACAATCATAAGAAACATCCATATCAATAGACGAATCAGAGTCATCTACATCACCTCCATTTTGTCGGGTTGAATTTCTAGTTCCTGTCTTTCCAACCTCATCAGGATGAACACTTTCAAGTGTCTTTGTCAGCCACTTTGGGGGACCTTTCTGAGATGGTCCAGGCTGCTCCGCTTATTGAGCTGGGACTGAATCAAGATTGAGTCTCCCAATTCTGTCAATCACATCACTTAGAGTATCATCTGTTGTTGGAGTTTCATGTGGGGGAGAGAGTGCTTCAGAAGAAGACTCCACAGGTTGATCTAGTATAGGAATCCCCCCTTCAAGATGTGGAATCTGATTATCAAATTCTTGAAATGATTTTTCATTTTCGAATCTATCCAAGCGATCAAGTTGTCGCTAAACAACATTGTCGGTTTTGGATGATTCAAGAAAGATTACATCTCTAGATACAACAGACTTTTTATTGATTTCATCATAGAGATGGTATGCTTTGGAGGCATTTGAATACCCCATGAAGATACACTTACAACTTCTTGCACCAAGTTTGTTTCTATGTACCTTTGGTATCAAGGCATAACATGTGGAACCAAAGACCCTGAGATGCTTTACGGAAGGAATGTGCCCATACCACATTTCATAAGGAGTCTTGTTTCTAATAGCATTAGATGGACATCTATTCTTTACATATACAACACAAAGAACTGCATCAACCAAAAACATCAATTTTACATTTTTGAAAAACATCATGGAGCACACCATATTTAAGATTGTCCTATTCATTCTTTCAGCTACTCTGTTTTGTTGGGGATTATAAGGCATAATTGTTTGATGTTTGATCCCCTGTTGGTGAATATAGTTCTCAAATTCATTTGAAGTGTATTCTTTTCCATTATCAGTGCGAATAGAGGCAATATGACATTGTGCATCATTTTCAGTCCATGTATGAAAGTTCTTGAATGTTTGAAAAGCATGAGATTTGTTCTTCAATAAATAAACCCGGCACATTCTTGTGTAGTCATCAATAAATGTCATCATATATTTATTTCCATTTGTAGAAGGAATGGGCTTTGGACCACATAAATCTAAATGAATGAGTTCAAGTTTTCTATGTGCTCTAGAATGTGAATCATGAAAATATTGTTTGCTATGCTTTCCTAGAATGCAAGCATCACATTGCTTAAGTTTCCTAGGAATTGTAGGCAAACCAGTAACACCATTTTTCTTCAACAAGCGGAGGTTGTCATAGTTTAAGTGTCCAAATCTAGCATGCCATAATAAACTTGATGGAAATGTACCTTCTCCATAATGAGAATTGTATGATAAATTTTGTAAACGAGTAGAGGTACCTTGCAACTTGAGAAGCCTTTCTTCTTCTATCCCCGTCAAGACAAGTGAGTGGTCTGATGCTTTTCTCACCTCAAGCTTGCCATTAAACATATGAATGGAGTGTCCTTGCTGGTGGATGTGGACCAAGGACAACAAGTTTCTCCTCAGCTGTGGGAGATATAGAACATCATGCAGAAGAAAGTCTGGAAGACCAGGCAATTTAAGCCTGATTGTGCCAAGCCCTGATGGCTTGAGTTTTGATTTGTTTGCAAAGTATACTACTCCATCAACATTGTCAGTAAATTCTTCAAAAAAATCTCTTCTAAAATTCATGTGGCAAGTTGCTCCTGGATTAAGCAACCAATCATTTTTCCAAGAAGCAAGTGAAGCATTAAATAAGTCTTCATTTACTCCAATATTACAATGTGCCACAACATAGTTGGCGGATTCAGGTGCTTTACCTTTCTCTTTGTCGTTAATTTTACCTTTTGGTTGGTTTCTTTCATGCTAAATTCTGTGCCAAGGCAACTTACATGTGGATGCATCATGTGATCCATCTCTTTTGCAATGTATGCAGTGCAAATCTGACTTTTCTCCTTGAGAGTGTCTGCCCCCCCTGCCTCTGAAATTTCTTCCTCTTCCTCTTCCTCTTCGACGACCTCTTCCTCTAGAAGAATATTGTGCAAGATTCTTCTCTCTATGTGCAAGGCACACAGCCTCTTCAGAAGACTGAGGAGCTATCTTCTTCCCAAAAGCTTTCTCTCTTTCAGCAAATTTTTTCACAAGGGAGTCAAAGGTAATATCTTGAGGTTTCCATTTTCTTGTGATGACTCAAGATAATTTGAGTAAGTGGGATAAAGTGCCTTGAAAAAAGCTATCAGAGGAATTTCCAGTTCAACATTAGTGACTTTGATATCATGCATAATAGATTTTACTTCTAATGCAAGAGCAAGAGGATCATCATTTTGTAATTCAAGGTGAACAATTTAATCATGAGTTGAACACCTCCAAGTGCGGAGTGTGAGTCATAGAGTTACTTCAGTTTTTGTAAGGATTCGAAAGCATTTGAAAATGGAGAAATATGGTGACTCATGTCTTCATTTAATGATGCTGCAATTAATGCATAAGCCTTGTTGTTCTTATTTTCCCAAATGGCGAATTCCTTGTCTAAGGTAGGTTGTTCAGGCTCTTTTTCTCCGTTTCCAACACACACTCCTTTCCACAGCTCATTAAAAATGAGAGTGTGTTTGATTTTCCGCGACCATTTTGGATAGTTCTCCTTCCTGGTGAGAACCACTCCCACAATAGATATCAATGAATGCATTTTTTTTTAAATTACCCTGCTGCCAAAAAATGCACTTCTGGTGATTAAAAATTGCACTCTGATATATTAAAAACAGAGGTATTATTTTGGGGAGGGTAAATTTTTAGGGAAGGTGATATATGGGGGAGGGAATATTTAGGGAAGATGTAATACGGGGAGCCAAACCAATCAAACATAAGAGCGTTAACTATGTCAGCCACTTTGAAAACAGCGTCCACTTTGAAAACAACATTTTGAAAACAACATTATGGGAGCCCAACGTGGTATATTGGGATAACGTATATATGAAAACAACATTAGCATGGAGACAATGTTATATATACCAGTGTATATATGAAAACAACATTAGCGTGGAGGAGGGGTTGTTTTCCAACATTTTCTTTGCAAAAAAAAGTTCAGATCCGAAAAGACTCAAACTTAATTTTCAATGCCTCGACCCTAGATTTATATGAGGTTGTAGCTTCTCCAACATAAGCTTCCATTGTACTCACTTTAGATTGAAATGCGCTTGTCTCCTCCTGTAGTCCATTCATTTAAGATCTGAAGGAGAAACTCTATGGAATGAAGTGTAATCTGCGGGGAGTAGTGGCTACCAGGTTGTATATGGAGCGATAATGTGTATGGAGCAGTGTTGAGTACACAGAAGAGAGCACGTATGGAGATCTGTGAGGAGAGGAGGGCTCGTATGGGAGCAACTCTATGGGACCGATACCACAGCGGACAACGGAAAATGTAATACAACAACTATATCTGCAGGAAGCGTGTATGCAGAGAGAGCGTTCAAATTATGGTCAGTGGTGGTATGGTGCAGGGCTTCAAACAACGAAGATACCAATACCACAATGCTCATTAATATGACAAAGGTATATGAAACCAGTAGTTTGATGCAATGGATGCAGTAGGAAAATTATGCGGGAGTGATTAAAAATACCATAGGGATAGTATGGCAAAGAGCACAGATAATAGAGGGACAGAATATGGTAGAAAAATTATGCAAGGAGTTACAACACAAAAGCTAATTTTGGGAGTTGGCTCTGATACCATGTCATACCAGGAGGTAACTCCTCAAATGGGATTGTATTATTCATTTAGGTTGTTCATTATTATATATAAGAGAGAGAGACTGTTTAGTTTCATCTCCCGATGACTCTCCATTTCCTCTATTATTTATTTACACTAATTACAATTGTTCACCCAATCCCTATGATTAGGTGTCAACATGATCTTTCACTTCTTGAACATTTTTCTTCTTGATATGTCCTTCTAACTTGAGACTTTGAGGAGTAGTAATTCTTGTCAATGCTTTACAAGATATGGTCAGATTCATTTATTCCTTCTCTGGGGTTGGTTCTTGGTGTATATCCTCTTCTTTTGATGTTTCTTGATCCTTTTCTTCCTCCTCTTCACAATCTATGTAAAATAATTTCTTCTCAGCACACTTATGACCTTTAGTGTATTTGCTATCACAACTGTAACAAAGCCCTTTTTCTCTTTTCTCTTCCAATTGTTGTGGTGTAAACCTTGTAGGTTGTGGAAGGCTCAGAGAAAAAGCACTTCCATATTTATATTTGTGAGTGGTAGGATTCCTTGTTTCCATAATTCCACTTTCAATTTTTCTTGCCAACCTGAATGCCTTCTCCAATGAATCAGGTTCCCAAAGACGAACCTCATGTTGAAAGTTGTCCTTTAAAGTACCTATGAAGACATCAATGCTTTGCTTCTCTGGAATATCATTTACCCCTATATTCAATTTTTGGAAGTCCTCAATGTGCTCTACCATTGAACCCTTTTGTTTGAGATTTATCAATTGGCTAAAGAAGGTGTTGCTCTTTGTATCCTCATAATGTGCTATCATTTCCTCTGTGAAAATTGACCAGGTGACAAGTGGTTTATGAGAACAAAGCCCTCTATACCACACAAAATGATTTTTTTCTAAATATAAATATGCAATATGTACCTTTTGTAGTATCCAATTTACTGGATCCTTGCCATCGAACTTCCTCATATCAGTTTTTATTGATTTTAGGAACTTGAGCTTGAAAAAACTGTAACTCTATAATTTAGAATCTCCAAGTTTTGAAATTTCTTCCTATGGTAACTCTATGAGTCCTATTTCTAATCCCACCAGTCTTATCAATATTGGATTCTTCAAGAAAGAGTTATGCCAAATATCCTACTATGACCTGATTATATAATTTTTCGTAGAGTAAAATTGTACGAAGTTACATGTGTCACTATTTTGACCTTCAGATCTAAGAATGATACATAGCAAACTAAAATCCATCCTATTTCTGCAACTTCTTAGAAATTTCAATCTGATGCACAGAGAGAAAGTTATGACTATTTTCCCCAGGTCACATTTTTGGGATGTAATTCGTGCGCTTGAAAAACCCATAAATGTCTTGGACCATATATCTGAAAAAATAGCGAAACAAGATCTGAAATTTGGGCCCGAGCTTCACCAAGATTTCTTCTCAACTAGGTTTTAATTGTAGAGTTTGAACCTTCATAGAAAAAAACTTATAGCGAAAATACCACAATGACCTGTTTGAGATGAAATTCTGGAGCTTGCAGAAACCCTAACTTCCTCATATCATATCTCCTAAAATGTAGTGAGACAAGATCTATAATCTGGACCCGAGGTTCAGAAAGATTTCGGCTCAAATGGGTTTTTTTAGCTTTTGAAATCATGTATAGAAAATGTTATAGCCAAAATTCCACGATGACATGTTTGGAGCAACAAAACACTAGAATCCAAAGCTCAGATACCAAATGTTATGGAACCAGCGCACAAAAGAAAGAAAGATAGATCAATGACTTCATAATCAGCCTCTTCGAGGGGGAAACCTCCTTTACATTACATAAATGAACAATTATTGGATAATACAAATGACAAGACCTCCTTTATATATAGGAGTCTAAGGGGTCCCAATACAATATGAACCTACATAACAATAATATTGTAAGGGCGCAACAATAACAATAGTGGGCTTCTATGGGGCATAATAATAACAACATGGGGACTATATGGGAAAAATAACACAATAAGGGGGTTGCACTAATAACCATAAGGGGTTACACTAGTAGTATAGGGACCTAACAGAAACCCATGCTCTAATAAGTCAATTTCTTTAATAGTAAAATTTCTTTTTCTTTATTTTGACAAATATATTTCATAATGACTCAAATACAATTATGAAGACTGACACTAGTTACATTCTTCAACAACAATAATATAAGCCTTGAAATTACTTATCTATCAATGCCCTCTTAATTTTTCCTCCTTAGCCAAGAGGCACCATTTTTCAACAACCAAATAATAAACACTTCCTCTTGAATACCACATGTATCCTTAATCCCCTTCATCAACAACCAAACTCAACTATCGATGTCTAATGGAGCTACATCATACCCTCTCCTAGGGTTTCTCTAAACCTATCATAGGCTTCTCAATGATCATATCATATCATGAAGTTTCTAAATCCAATGGGATAGAACCCAAACCTTAAGTCCACTCTTAGGGTTTCTCCCAAACCCTAACTTTTATTTGAAAGGAAAAAAGGACTCCCTAAGGTTTCCTTCAAACCCTAGTATTCTTTTTTGTCTCCCACATATTCATCCCTTTCACTCTACTTTGCTCAATAAATACATCTTAGGGGTTTAATGGGGCAATCTCAATGACTTTTCATCAGCCTATCTTTGATACCATGTTAATTTTTAGTGCTAGATTATTCTTTGTTGTAGATAATTGCATTTTTAAACTTTTTCAACAATTTACACATTGTATTCACCCCATATTAACATTAGAAAATATATAGAGAGAAAAATAAATTTAACAATGCATCGAAACAATAAGGAACAACAAAAGAAAAACATACACAATAGAGACACCAGGATTTTTGGTCATAGACCAGGGAAAAACCCCAAAAGGGGGAAATCCCATAATCAAATTCTTCTTCTTCTATTAGATATTCATCAAATGTTCTATTGATGTACAATGTACATATCAATGAGACATAATTCTTTGATCATCCAACGCATTAGTCCTATAAGGAAAATCCAACATTAGACATGCCTCCAAATCGCATTGTCATAGGAACACAATATACGTCATTGTCACTCTCATAAAGCAATGTACACTTCATTGTTGCTGACATTATTGTCATCTCATCATCATAGAGACAAGCCATACATCATAGTGTCTATGTCATACACCAAATTCCATTTCCATGTCAAGGTAATTTCCATACATCAAAGGTCACTACCAAGTAGATATCTATCACATATCAAAGGCATTGCCATATAGATCATTGTTACATATCCAAAACATTGTGATAAAGAACACTATCACATATCCATAGCACTATCATGAAGATCCTTGTCACATATCCATAACATTGTCATGAAGATCACTATCACATATCAAGAGCACTATCATGAAGATCAAGGTCACATATCAAATGCATTGTCATATAAATTAAGGTCATTGCCATATACATATGCATCAAGGTCACTGTAATATATTGAGGTCTTTTCCATATAGATATGCATCAAGGTCATTGTCATATATAGGGATACTGCCAAACTTCATTAGATCATAATCATATAGGTTTCTTTCATGCATCATAGGCATATATCACTATTGTGAGAACATGGAAATTCATCACTTGTATAAAACTATTGCTCAAAAATAATTGTTGTAAGTTCAAAATCATTGTCATAAAACTAGAGTCATGGCTATATTGTTATGAGGACATTGTCATACATCATCGCAAGTATCTTTGCTAGCAGGTTTTACTGTCACAAAAAAAATGTATAAACATAGGTAATTATTGTCGTATATCTTGTCCCTTGTCATTCTTATTAACGTTATCAAGGGTGCGAACATCATCGCCAAACAACATTGTTAAGACAATAGATGGTACTTCCAAATATCATGGCCATTCATCATTGTCAAGAGAGAAAATGTTAATACCATTTGTCACATAGAGAAATATGTGAACATCAAAGATTAAATATACAAACCACACACCACAAAGATAGATGTGAGACTCATAGGGAGATATACAAACCAAAAAATGTGAGCCTTGGGAATAGTAATGTAAGCCATAAAGTATAGATAATGCGAGCCACGTAATGTAGATAATGTGAACCACATAATGCAAACTTCAAAGATAGTAATGCGAGCCAAAGAGTATAGATAATGTGAGCCACAAAATGTGAACTTCAAAGATAGTAATGTGAGCCAAAGAGTATATATAATGCGAGCCACAAAGTTTGAACCTAAAAGATAGTAATGCGAGCCTCGAAGACATACGAACTACAGTGACATGTGAACCTCAGAGACATATGAATTGTAGAGATATATGAGAATTCGATACATACAAATCACAAAGATATACAAGCCTCAAAGGCATATGAATCATAGAGATATATGATCCATAAGATGTGAGTTTGTTGTGATCAAAATGAACCACAACGATTGCCTATTTATAGTCTTTTTGGGATGTGGATTCTCACATAAGGAGGCCGACATGAAATTTTTTAGGCCAACCTTGTAAAACGGAAAATATAATTTTTCTCTTGAATTATTTGTCAAATGTCTTGATGATGATAGCCCACATAAGTTTTCACCTCTTTCAATAATAGATAGAGAGAGGAGCCAAACCAATTTATAATAATTTCCTTTATCCAAATTGAATTCTCTTTTTGGGGAATGATGGGCTTCTTTTGGGTAGGTGGGTTTCTCATGGGAAATTCATCCCATAACTACCCCAAATTTCAAAAATCACTTCCCCTTAGTGGATGGAAACGCCTAAAAGGGTTGACCATCTATAAATCACTAACACAAGTAGGGAACACTTTTACGAGACTTGGTCTACTTAGATATTTGAAGGTGACCATAGTTTGAAGTGTTATTATGCCCTTAATAATTAAGTATGGACCAACATTATGAATTTATGGTCATTGTCCCTACTGATTGGTGACTTTCACTTGATCCTAAGATGGTTTTTCAAAGTGGTTATTCACACAACAACAAAGGCCTTTGAGGTCACATTACATCACACCACTATAAAACATGCCCAAACATTTTTGCACCTTTCAAAGAGTAGCGATAACCTTGCAGATGCAAATCCTCTCTAGAGTATAGCATTGGGAAATTTGATGGTTTCATATGATTATTGACACCCAAAGTATCCATATATGTTGAAACACTAAGATCCTCTTTCTTGGTGTTGTATTTACTTTATATTGTAACCAGTAGACACAAGTTTCCCCCAAGATAGCCTTGACATACTTTGATGGGTATTACTTTTTTAGGTGTCTAGATGATGATGGTCATCCTCAGGATGAAAAGAGAGACTTGTACTCATTCTTGGAGCTCCAACGTTAGAGAGAGATGGTGCCACATCACCCATCTATCCCTTGGGAGGGTGAAGTAGGTCACCCAAAGCATGGTTTTTGGACATGGAGGCACTTCTTGAGACTTTCCCTTAGTATTTGGAGTTTATTATGATGATGGGGAATATCCTTAGTCCATTTGAAATCTCGTTGTGGCATTTATATCTCAAAATAAGATGATGTCATGCTTTTGGAGGATATCGACCCACATATGTGGGCAATTCTGGCATTATTTTATTGTTTTGAGCTATGGGTTTGGCTTATAACCCATTGTCTTGTCCAACACTCAAACTCGATTTTTTTTAGGGTTATCGCTATTATTTTTTAAAGTGAAGGTATAGACCTCATATAAATAGAGGACTCCTCCACTTCTTCTTTTCATCATCACACATGTTAATTTGACCTAATTAGAGAGAGTATGAATTGGCTTTGTATATTTGCTACTTGGAAAATTTTTTATTTTTGTGGAGCATTTTTACATTGGAGATTGATGTTTACATTAGAGACACCATTATGGGATTGAAAGAAGGATTTCCTAGAGGAATTTGTAACTTTATTGATGATTTTTATATTTTTCATATGAATAAATTTATGCCAGAGTTTCTAAATGTTCCATGTCGCATGTTAAATTAATTTATCCTTGAAACCTATCAAATAACTCCTAGGGTGCATATTTTATATCTTTTTTCCCCTCACAAAAAAAATAGCTAGTGTTTTATAAGAGAAAAAATATTTTTCCCCCTAATTCCAATCAATTTTCATCTTCCTTTAAAATTTTCCCTAAAACTCCATTAGTCCAAGTATTATTAGGCACTCACTAGGGTTGTGTTGATCAAAAAATATCAAAACCTAAATATTTTTCTTTTATCACATCTCCTATGCTTTTTGAGTCAACTTGTTAAGGATTTTATAGGGTCGATTTGCCATATAGTTGAGTTATGGTGGATACACATGGATGAAACTCCAAGGATTGCCTTCGTAAACCTTTTAAACACAAAGTCCAACATTCATTGTGGTAAACCCTCTCTAATTAGGGTTGGCATCATCTTTTCAAACCTCTTTTATGCTATTAAAACCCTAGGCCTTTTCCAAGTTTCAAGTTGAAGCCTATATGAGGTTTCCCCTATTCCTTTGTTGATTTAATTCATTAAGGGAATCATTTATTTGGCTTCTACATGTCTAGACACTCATTTATCATTGAATATCAATAAATCCTAACTTGTAGTAGTCCTTAGTTAGTCTAGGGTTAGAATACTTGTTCCTTTATAAAGAATATTTGAGTCTATTTAATCTTTAAGGTATCTTTCCCTAGGATATTCATATCATCTTGAGCCCTATAATTAGAATATTCTTATAGGTGAATATAGGGAAGCCTCCCTTGTGGTGAAACTCCACTAAAAAATGGGAAGAATATTGTTGGTCATAGTGGCAATTCTTCCTCATTATTCCCATAGGGTCTGACCCTTTCCTTATGAGTCCCTTCACAAGACCTACTAGATTTTGTGGCCAGATGCCCTTCTTTTCTTGGGGACTTCAACATATCATAGCCCTCTATTCCTCCTCTTTGTTTTGCACCACACTATACTCTTTGGAGGGGAGATTCCAAAGACTACTGCATTAGCACATGAAATTGAGGGGCCATGCTTGTTTTGTGGGTCCACCTCCTTTTCTAGAATTACAACTCCTTCCCTCTTCCTTCAATTAAATTGTCCCTCAGAAATTCATTTTTTATGATGGTTGACTTCCTCTTTGGAGGGGAACTCCCACTAGTTTCTATGTCACTATTTCCTAGAATGGAGGGGTTGGGATCATATTATGGTTTAGCCTCCCTCTTCAGTGGAATAATCGTTTCCTCCCTCCTCTGTTCAATTGTTGCAGCAAGTGATTGTTATAGAAACTATTCTCATGTGCATGCTTCTTATCCTAGGGAATATATTACTATGATCTTAATCAACTCGTGGTGAGAGAGACACGCCATCATATTCTTAACTTCTTTAATGATATGTGCCATTTGTTGTAACGACTTCCACCAAAATAAGGGAATCAACGTCTAGTGACTCAAGTGCCTTCTTTACTAGCATTCACAAGTGATCAATTTGGATAGAAGTTAGGTAGCATTTTCCCATCATGATGGTAAAAATTTGCTTGCAAATCCTCTTCCCTACCTCAACAACACTTTTTTTTCTTGCAAGAATTATTCTTTGAAGCCGAGAAGAAAATGCTTCCATGAGAACATTTTTTCTCCTATCTATGGAAGCACTATAACTGCATCCAAAACCTCCTCATCCACTATAATTTTTAATCCTTTCACTATTATCTTTGTACCTTACAATTTTTGCGTGAATTCAAAGATGACTTCCTCATTGAACCCTTGTATCTTGTCAAAGTATCCCAACCACCTAATGTACTGGAAACTCTATAATGCCTCATCATCAGTCCTCAACAATACCATGCCTAGTTCATGGTGAATCGGTGAGCCTCCCATGGTCATAGCTAGTTGTGCAAATAATATGCAATGCTTCAAGTTGCAGAGAAATAATGAAGGCTCCCAAATTAAGAAATATGGAAATTATGCGAAAAAATGGAATAATTTTGTATATAATACCATACATCATGTTGATTGTATGGGGGAATCATGGAGAGGATGTCAACATTGATGTTACGAGTTAAAGGCTTTTTCCAAAAGTGGACAATCACTGTGCGGTGAATACATGGGATTTTATAGGTTGGAGAACTAATAAATGAGAAATATGGTGTTGGGTTTAGTGAGATGATTGCCAAGACATGTGTCATTTAATGAAAAATATTATGCATGGAAAATTGTACCTCCTTAAATTAGTCGTGTTTAACGGTTATGTAAGGAAACAATGAAATGTATATGTCGATCTACCAAGTTGTAGTGCACAGGTGTTGCAACATGGTGTTGTCGAGAGTTGCACCAATGTGTGAAATCTGTGTTGCAACAACTAAAGTAATGCTGCAGCAAGGCACAAATTATGTGTTGCAACAAATAAAGAAATGTTGCAACAATGAGGAGTTGTGTGTGGACTTGGAACCTATCAACTAAGATAATTGTTATGAGGCCACATGGTGGTAGTGATTGGGTCTCCTCCATCACCAACTCATTGATGCTTTGTTATCCCAATGTTGAAGATTTCAGTTAAGTGTTGTAGCATCATGATATGTTGAGTTTCAACAATCGTCACAATATGTTGTAGCAATCATATTTCCAACCGAGCATTGCAGCTTCACTTGATGTAGCAATAATAGTGTTGTGTTGCATCATCTCTCAATGTAATAGTAACAGTGCCATGTTGCAACAACAAGGGTTGTTGCAACAATATAATTGTGTTGTAGAAATGAAAGGCATGTCGCAACAACTTAGGAACCTATAATTTGAACAAAAGAGATCCTGCAAATAAGCATATGATAGATTTGCAAAAAAAATATTTTATTTTATTTTATGTTTTATTCTTTTAAGATGGAAATTCTCCTAGGCGGACAATCTCCAAACCATTGTTGGTCCATCTATAATGGTTATTCTTTATAAGGGCCTCCTTGGATAGTGGCTTCTTATATAATCATCGTTTATTGCCATTAGTCATTAATGGATTTCTAGCTTCATCGATGGTCTAGAGTTTTACAATCTCATTTCTAGACACAATATGACTCTGATAGGTCCTCGACTATCTGGCGTTGAAGAATGATATCTTCGATCGATATTTTCATTATGCAAATCAAAGAATAAACAATAAATTTATATTTTGGTTTATAACCCCAAAAATGTCAAGTCGACCCCCTTGGTCATTTTATCCTTCCCATCAAACATGTATTTTCACATGAAATAATAAATATAAATAGATCCTATTAGCTCTCCTCGAAGACACACTTCAATCTCTTTCATTGTAGCTCTATGGAACACTTCGAATATGTGGCTCCTTATCTATGTGAAAATAAAATATTATGTAGCACCATATATATGTTTCCTATGTGAGCTTTATGGTACCTTTTTGTGAGCTCTATGACACCTCTTATGCAAGATTTGTGGAACCTCTTATGTGAGCTTTGTGGCACCTCTTATGCAATCTTTGTGGCACCTATTATGCGATCTCTATGGCACCTCTTACCTGATATTTGTGGCACCTCTTATGCAATCTCTATGGCACCTTTTGTGCAAGCTTTGTGTCACATTTATGTGAGCTCTGTGGTACCTCTTATGTGAGCTTTATGGCATCTCTTATGTAAGTCTTGTGGCATTATTTATGCGAGTCCTATGGTACTATCTTTATTTGGATCATGCAAGGTTTGTGATTATGTCTAAAAGAAAATTTCAGACCTAACTAAAGGGATCTTTGTATTTTTATTGGAAGGATAGCCTAGCGCTTGTGGGAGGTCATCATGTTGTTTAGTTCTTATCTATATGTCTTGATAAGATATGTTATTTCTTACTGATGTACAAATTGGATTGAATTTGACATTCTCTCATAATGAAAGATTTGTTGGGTTTTGTCTTGGCCGCTAACCTAAATTTTTTGTGTCTCTTGCCTTATTTTCTATTGTGATCTCTTCTACTGCTTTGTTGTCAATGATTTAAATTTTTCATGTATAACTTCTTAATGATTGAAATGATCTAGTGAAGTAATATCGTATCATTGGATGTAGTTATCAATTTGAAAAAATGTACTAGTCTTGATTGCACTAGTAAATCAACATGGTATCAAAGCTATAGTTGAAGAGAAGTTTTGAAAATGCTCCAAGTCCAATGTAATCAGTGCCCTAAACAAGATTTTTCCAAAACATGAAGAGAATCAGAAGCTTTAAACTTGTGCCAAGTACAAGAAGGAGACAAATCTAATCTTAGATCATAAATGAAGACCTAATAAAAAATCTCAATAGAAGGATCAAGGTATTGTTTTCTTGATGAAATAAATCCATGAAGGAAGATAGAGATGCCTTAGGTCCTTATACTGAAGAAATTTGAAGACTAACTTCAATCTAGGCTAGAAGTTTGAAAAATCAAAATTGATGTTTCAGAGGAGACCAAGAAACCAACATGTTTTATGCCAAATCATCTATATTTGATCAAGCTACAAAAGCTCTAATTCAATTATCTATTAAGGTCAAATCTATTTATGAAATGATCAAAGTTTCCAAACTTGTATCTCTGAAAATCCAAATGTTACATTGGGTTTGAATCTTTGTACATGTTGTTTCAAGGACTAGATCAGATGATCGAAGGTTGTCTCAGTCTTGAAAGAGAATAAAAAATATTCAATTTTAGAAGGACATAATGTCATGATAGTATGCCAAGAAACTTTTAATATGACCTCATCTGGAGTAAGAGGGTTGTACCTTTGTTTGTTTTCTAATCATATGTTGAATCCAAAGTCACTGTTGTCCAAAGGACTAAAGCATTAAGACCATTGGAGCCAAGAAGTAGTAAGGTATGTAGCCAACAATAATCCATTTGTTTGAGGAAGTTTGCGGAACAAGCATATATATTTTGAAGTTTGCTAGCACAAATATGATAGGTATGTGATCTCAAAAGGGGCTTCTCTCAAAACCCTAATAAGTATTGATGTTACACATTTGACAAGATTAAAGTATTTCTCAAATTGACATATTACTTGAATAAGGTGACTCACAAAATATTTGAGTGAGAGATATGCATCATCACTACAATTTTTCATAATAAGAGCTTTGTTAGAAGTTTTAAGGCATGTTATAAAAGTCCAAAGAGCTATTTGTAATGTTTGCAATCAGATTATGGAAGGTATTAATATGTACCTCACTCTTAATGTATTTTTTTTATTCTAAACTTCAGTGAAATCAAATGTTATGAGTCATAGTTTGAAAGTATCTATGTGAAAGACAATATAGTGATGGGTGGCTCAGTATCTCATAATTTATAACCATTAAGAGACTAACGACGATAGAAGTTTGTGAATGAAAGGGATTATTAAAGAATCCATTGAGAATTTTTGTAATGATTTTTTTTTGAAGAAGTCTTTGCAACCTACAATTTATTTAATTAACAAATGATATTTCATCATACTACAATTTGGTTGAAGTAATCATGTTACCTTTGTGCATGAAACATACTTGTGTAAGATATTGAATTATGCTTATTTGTCCTTTAAAATCATGATATGTCCTATCATGCTTTTGGAAGCAGAAATAAAGGTCATTTTATTTTAAAGTCTACAAAACCTAAAGATATCACTTGTTGAATATATTTTGGAAATCCTAAGTCCCTCTTCAGTCTAAATGATATTTCTTGTGAAAATATCAAATCATTAGGAACAAGTCTATGACAAAACGACGTGTCTATAGAAATACTTTTAAAGAATGAATGATATATGGGTTGATCTTACTGGTGATATGCGTACTTGATTCATTCCTTGTAAAATGAAATAAAGGTCAATTTTTGTTACTGCTACAATGAGAAAGCAAAGTTATTTGGACCAAGGACAACCAATGGTCAAATAATCCCTAATAAAATTGATGACAGTGATGAGTTTCTACTTGATGAATATAGGGTTTGTAAATCCTAGTTTACAAATAGGTTTGAACAAGAAAACCCTAGGGTATTTCGAGATAAAAATCCTAGGACTGATCATTTCCGCAGAAAATAAAAAACATATTTTATGTAAGAAAGATATCATATCATGTTGATGTGGAGGACAAGGATGATGAAGTTGAAAGACAAATTCAAGAATTCTAAGCCTTTAACAAGGAGCTGACATGTTCTCAAAAGATAAGTATTTTATATCTCTCTTTTTTATATTACTATTGTTGTTGTTTCTATTAGTCTCTTCTCTTTATATATCTTTCTTCATTACAATTGTTCTTTGATGCCCTCCTAGTGAGGATTGCAGCTACATTATGAATATTTCCACCGGTGTAGTAGAAAATGGAAAGAATGGATGAAAAAATAAAATATAGTTATAAGAAGTGAAGGTTTTAACCCCGTTTATGAGCCTAGGTATTGCAGCAAGAATGTTGCAACTCCCAGGGCTACCAACTTTACTTATCAACCTAGGGTTCATACAAATTGGGAGGTGACCGTGCTATATACACAAGTAGAAGTCACCTCCCAATTTAAGGAGACCCCAGGGGTTCCAAGATAGAATTCTATAGGGTCAAAAGAAGCTTGATTTTGATGGAAGGAGAGCAAACCTATTCTAGGGGAGAGCTATTCTACTACAGAAATGAAGAAAGCAATCATGCAATGCTAAACTCACACCAGACCCTAGCTAAAAAATTAAACAACTATGCTAAGCAGAATTACTAGGTCAATCACTAATCTAATGCTAATTATCTAAGTTGCAGAAGTAAGAGCATCAAAACTAGACTAAGGGGTAAACAATGGAAACTAAGCTCGGTTTGTGTCTAAGCAGAAGAAGCAGTCGAAAGTCAAATTGGAGAAAAGAGGACGCGAGGGAGCAACAACGCCTAAGAACAGTTGGATCAAGCAGGTGAAAGGAAAACGAATAGTTGAGATCAGATCGCAGGAGGGTACGTAAGTAGATGGGCGAATAGGGTGAACTAACAGGATGAATGGCTGAGATTATATCGTGCGGGTGGAGTCAGGATATGGATAGACAAGATTAATCACCAGATGGATGGCAAAGATTAGATCGTGGGCAAAAGAAATGTACGGAAATGGTATCAGGTGATGTGATGGCCATTAGATTAGGAGACAGATCGGCGATGGAGATTGGAGCGCTTAAAGGAACGTGCAGAAATGAGGGAGCGGGTTTAGAGAGCAGTAAGCAGTATATCATGCACCCTCAAAGTTGTAAGTGGTTTCCTAAAATTTTATGCGATTAGCCTCCCCGACCGACATGTAGCACAGGGAAACCACCCATTTCGCGTGCCCTCGGGCGGATAACAATTGGACAGAAATCCACGCGATATCACGCGATGACCGTCGGATCTGGCGAGGCAGATAAATAGTGAAGGTTTGACCGAGCTGCTTGGTGAGCGGGTGTGCGATAGCTGTTAGGTCTAACAAGGCAGATCGATGGTTGGGATTTAAATTGCATACATTCAAACGCTAAAAGTGAATTTTGGCAGTGAATGGTCAGTTTTTCTGTGTTAGGCGATCTACGGTTAAAAATCGTTTGGACGTGGATTAATAGCTTCCACTCATCTTTTCATGTTGAAATAGAATGAAAGGGATGTGAGGGAGATCAAATGATGGGAAGAGAGCGAAGGAGAAGATGACCATTAAAGGAATAGCGTGATATGAAATGAGCTCAATGATTGTGTTAAACAACAAACTCCCTGTGAAAACAAAAACCCTGAGTTTTTGGGGTTGCTGCAGGGTTTCTTCCTCACGTCACGGTCCCAGAGGGAGGAGGTGAGGCCGAGACACCTGTGGGAAACCTTGTGAATCATTCCTTTGCTACCATGCTAATTGAAAAAAAGCATAAATGAAGCAAACTGAAGCACAACTAATATGTTCTACCCTCCTATAATGGAAATGCAACTACTTAAACAAATAAACAAAAAAGCAGGAAACTACTTAAGTAAATGAACAGAACCAGAAATATATGCTACTGCTATAATGGAAATGAACTACTTCAACAGATGAATAGAAAGCTATGCTACTTAACAATACAATGAAGAGTAGCTTTGGATGCTAGGGTCGGGCCCTAAACCAAGAGATTCAGCCCTTTGAGTTAACTCAGTGCTGGCTCAGAACAAAACTCATCTTCATTATAAAAACATTGTATTACATCAAGAACTGTTACAAGTCTAGCTCTATGGTCAAAAGTTCAAATTCTTGCTAACTCTTGGTAACTGACTACTGGTGACTAACTGTGACTAAAAAAACTAAGGTCCTAAGCCTCTCTACTTATACATCTGAAGTCTCCAATGACTTCCTTCAAAATTAGGGAGGTACAGCTCCCAATTCAATGACAATCTCGTGCTTTCCCTTTCACTAGCTCGGCTACCTTCTAGTTGGGAGGCTTGGCTCCCAACTCAAGATAAACTCATACTTTCACTTGCTTGGTTGCCTTCTAGTACACCTGATTTGGTTGTTTTCACCTTCACTTGCTTGGTTTCCTTCTAGTACACCTGATTTGGTTGTTTGTACTTTCAACTGATGAAGGGATATCCGAATGGAGGGGCAGTAAATGAGGAGGATTTACCTCCTGTAATTCCTCTCCCTTGTCCCACTTGAGTTTTACCAAGGTATTTTAACATAGTTCTTTAATTTTATCTTTTTATCCCTGCATTTTCCTTGCTTTTATCCTTTATTCCTACATGACATGCACATTAGACCATAAAGCAAAATATCCAACTCTAACTCATCTCATAAGCAAAATATAATCAAAAGTATGCAATAAGTTGTGAGAATAGTTGGTTTGACTAATCTAGGAGGTGAATTAAGGTCAAGTAAGGCCCATATAATTACTCAATGATGAGCCTCATCATCACCCCCTACTGAAAGTGTTGCTTATCCTCTGAGCAACTTAGTGGCTCTGGTAGCCTCTCTGACATCCTATGCTTCTATTGTGGCCTCTTCTTCTTGTTCATATAAGCCTGCTTTCCTTTCTCCTTATTCCCACTGATATTCTTTGATCTTCAAGCTATGTGGCAGTGTTTTACATCTCCTTTAGTAGGCATGTATATTATCATTTCTTAGCAGCCTAAACATATCCTCAAAATGTGTACTTTCTTGCCCTTGGGCAACAAGATATCTAAGTGCTAGCTGAGGATCATTTGCAATTAGATGGTTCAGATTAGGGCCATGGGATTTGATTGTTCAGCTGCTTCTCTGTCCCTGAAGCCACTTAGCTCTTTTGTTTCTTGTTGCTCTTTCTCCCTTTTTTTAAATGCCTTCTTCCTCTTCTGTTTCAACATCATGTTCCTTTGTATTAGTGTTTTCTTCATCATGTCCCTCTGTATTAGTTTCTTCCTTATCCACCTCATCCCTATCTAGCTTTGTATCTTCTTCCTCTTGTCTTTCCTCCTCCTCAGTGACAGAAGGACTAACACCATAGATGAAGGTTTTGATGTCATCCTCTGCTGGTAATTCATTGAATATTTTCCATGTTATAGGGATCTTGGGGTTTAGGAGGGCATCCTCAATGAGGATTCTAATCAACCCATGGTGAACCAATGGTTGGGAATTTCCTTTCTTTACTTTGCTGCAGGAGTCCATGAGTGATTGCATCAAAAAATAGGATATGTTGAATCTTTGGTGAATTGGTGATTCTACCCCAAATCTTAGTTCTTCAAGCATTCTAAAATGGTAGCCATAAACAATATTGTAACTACCCTCAGATGAGATATACTTGATGAGCATCTTGCTTGTGAGGCTTGAAGAGGAAATGAGCAAATTCTTGAGAAAACAGAGTTTCTTGTGTATGTAATTCACTAGCCTCTTTTTTTTAGAGGAAACTGGCCACCTTTTTACTTACAAACCAACTACCTCTTAACCTTTACAACTTTTGATAAAATGATGCATATGAGTGAGTGAGCAGGATACTTACCTATGGCCTTAATGCCACACTGCAGTTGTCAAAGATTAGAGGTGTTGCTGATAGTCATTCTTCTTCCTCCTCTGTTGTATGTTGATAGTTTCTTGACTACAGATCTAACGTTGCTGAATGGATAGAGGGAGTAGGAGTGTGTGTGAAGGCAGGGATGATGGTAATGGATGAGGTGAGGGGTCCCTGTAGAAAACACAATTTTCACCTGAATTGGAGCAATGAAGTGAAAAACAATGGAATTTATGGAGGGATGCATGGTAAGGAGTGGAGGAGATGAACATATGTGAGGTAGGGCCCCCTTTGGATCTTCTCTTTGCTCCTTGATTGTATTT
This sequence comes from Pinus tabuliformis, assembly GCA_031772625.1. Taxonomy (NCBI): domain Eukaryota; kingdom Viridiplantae; phylum Streptophyta; class Pinopsida; order Pinales; family Pinaceae; genus Pinus; species Pinus tabuliformis. Next base: position 1,228,371,517 of record CM062817.1, on the reverse strand, counting down.
CTCATCCTCTTGCAAATAACAATTATGTTTTTTTCCTTTTTCTCTTATTATATATATATATAAACACCTAGGCTGCCTCATAGAGGTTTTCACCCTAGATATTTTCCCTGGGCTCCTCAAGGAAGCTTTTCACCCAGGGATCTTCTTTTTCTTTCCATTTTTCTCATCCTTGGGCCGCCTCATGAAGGTTTTGGGACTCAAGTTCCTCATGGAGGTTTTCACCTGAATCTTTATTCTGTTTTTTCTTTTTCAGTGACCTGATGAGGGAGGAGCTGAAACTTGCTCCACCATCATCACTGTCTTATTGATACTATCAATGAACTCTTGTTTAGATAAAGGCCCCTTGTACATTTTCAGTTTGTCTCCATTAACTATTAATGGAATGGCTTCTTCATCTATAGTTCTGATCTACACTGAACCATTGTCATCGCATCTTTCCAACACATATGGTCCGAGCCATCTTTTTCTTAGCTTACCCTTGAAGTCTTTATACCTGGAATAATATAACAATGCCCAGTCTCCTTCTTGAAATTTCTTCGCCTTAATGTGCTTGTCATGCCAGATTTTCCTCTGAAGTTGAACTATATATGTATGGAGGAGGGCCTGCATTCTGAATTCATCTAAGCCATTCAAATGGAACAATCTTTCTTTCTGTGCATGACTGAGATCTAGATCTAGTTGGGCTTCCATCCTCAATGTATTATATTCAAATTCAATGGATAGCAAAGCCTTCTTTCCATAGACCAGCTCGTAGGGTGTAAATCCAGTGGTGGTCTTCCATGTTGTATTATAGGCCCAGGTGGCCTCAACTAGTCTTTCTACCCAATCCTTTTTGTTGTTGTTCACTACCTTGGTTAGGATGTTCTCCAATGCTCTGTTGGTCACCTCCACTTTCCCATTATCTTATGGGTGATAAGGAGTGGAGGTCCTATGCTTGATTTTGATGCTTGAGCAGTTCTTCAATCATGCTGGAGGTAAACTGGCTACCTTGGTCTGTGACTAGCTCTCTAGGGTACCCAAATTTGTAGAATATATTCTCCCTTAGGAACTCAGCCACCTTTTCTTCTGTTGTTGCCTTAATTGCCTTGGTTTCAACCCACTTAGTCAAGTAATCAGTGCACACAATAATGTGTTGTTTTTGCTTTGAAGGAGGATTGATAGGCCCAATGAAGTCCATGCCCCACTTGTCAAATGGCTCGAAAGTCACTTGAGGTTGTAGGGGCATTTCATCTCTTGGAGTAGGTTTTCCCATCCTTTGGCACTGATCACACTGACTAATGTACTTCCTCACATCCTGATGAAGAGTAGGCCAATAATAGCCTTCTTGCAACACTTTGAATGTTGTCCTCTTTACTGCAAAGTGACCTCCACAAGGCCCATCATGACAGGTCAAAAGGATGTAAAAGACTTCCTCTTCCCTTACACATCTTCTCAAGATTTGATCTGGGCCAACTTTGAACATATTTCCCCCAATCCAGGTGATGGGGGCACTTTTCCTAATTATCTTGCTCTTTTCTCTAAGGGTAGATTTGGTGGGAATCGTACTGACACCAAATAGTTTGCTATATCAACAAACCATGGGGAGAGCACTGAAATAGCAAAAAAATTCTCATATGGTAACTGATCATCCATAATTCCTTCTTCACCTACAAGAAAATTCATCCTAGATAGAAAGTCAGCAACAACATTCTCCTTACCAGGCTTATCAACAATAGTTAAACCAAACTGTTGCGATAAAAGTAACCATCTTATGATTCTAGCATTTTACATCTGGTTTGTTCATTAAATATTTAATTGCAGCGTGATCGGTATGCACAAATGTCTGATATCCTGTAATGTAATTCCTAAACTTTTTCAATGAATGCACAACAACCAAGAGTTCTTTTTCGGTCATAGTATAATTTAACTCGGCCTTTGACAGGTTTTTACTAGTAAAATATATGACATAAGGCAATTTCTCCTCTACCTGACCTAAGGCTACTCCTATTGCTTTATGTGAGGCATCAGCATGGATATGAAAAGGGAGGGCCCAGTTTCGGCCTCTAAGGATTGGTGCAGTGGTTAATTTACCCTTTAGAATGTCTAGGGCTTCTTGACAGCTCTTTGACCATATAAATTCAGAATCTTTGGCCAAAAATCTAAACAAAGGAGAGGTTAACTTGCTGAAGTCCTTTATGAACCTTCTGTAGTATCCAACTAACCCCAAGAAACTCCTGACATCTCTCTCCTTTTGTGGACGTGTGACCCTTTGGATGATGGCTATTTTGTTTGGGTCCACCTGCAATCCTTGTTGAGATATGGAATGACCTAGCACAGTCCCTTTAGTCATTAAGAATTCACATTTTTCTAGACTGAGAGACAGGTTCATTTCAATTCATTTGCATAATACTTTGCCTAGGTTAGTCAAGGCTTCTTGGAAATCACAATCATATAGTGTAAAATCATCCATATAGATTTCCACAATGCCATGCACTAGTTCAACAAAAATACTCAAGACTGTTGAAAAGTGTGCAACAAGAAATGCTTGTTGAGAATGCAACAAGATGATGGAGCTTAGTGAAAAGAGTCGCCTTCACTAAGTGGGCCCGCAGGCAAATTATGGCACAAGTTCTATTTTTTTGATCCCAGCAGGGATGATCACAGTATGGGTGATCACAGTATGGGTGACCACAGTATGAGTGATCACAGTATGAGTGATCAAAGTCTATTTTTAGACTGGCTGTCAAAAATAGAAAAGTCAAATATTATTGTCTCATAATAATATTTGGACTATAAACTTGATCTTATTCTCTTGGAGCACTTCAGGATGAGCTACGGATGTGGTACATGCAAATCCCAGAAGGAAATACGTGGTTACCTATGGGATGACTAATATTTGCATGGAGGACTTTAGTTAGAACTCAAGTGAGTTAAGTTTAGTGGACTGGAGGTGCAATTGATGGAGTTGTGTTCAGTTTAACTTTGTTAAACTGGTTGTATTTAGTCTAACTGGAAAATAGACTAGAGATGAGTTGGGTGAATTAGTTATTAATTAATTCACAAGTTATTAACTCATAATGCAACTATAGAATACATCAGTTAACTCAGTTGCATGTCAGTGCATGTTCAGTTCAGCAGGGACAAGTGTTAGAGGATCAGATTGCTATCAATTGTGACTATAGATGTGCATGATGATTTGCACAATTAGAGGAATTGAGTATGCCAATGAATTGGCCAATACCAAGAATTGTAGCCTGTGCTCACGTCCAACACAGTGTGAGTGATTATTTGCAGGTCAAATGCGAGTTTGGGAAACCATTCTCATCAATTCTTGAGTAGGTATTGTCATGCGGAAAGAGTCAATTTTGCGGACAAAACCGACCTCCCTAGAAGCTAAGGCTTTCTAGTGACAAACAAGACAATTAAGCCCTATCTTTCCCTAAACATGCATTTAAAATACAAGCAACCAGGTGTTTAAAGCATACCTTTGGTCCAACGCTATTTGTAGCAGTCCAGCCTCGCCGATCCAGATGAGCTCCTCCTTCTCTTTGAAACCTGCATTCACTAACAAGCAAACGATTACATAGCACCTGAATAACTCATAAAATAAAACATATTCATCATAAATACCAAGGAGTATATGAAACGAATTATATATAACAACTTGTTGAGAAAAATGAACTTAATTGTATTAAGTGGAAACAAAAGAAACCATTACAACCAGTGCCTTGGTGTTGTGCAGGTCCCTCCCAGGGTCCAGCAAGAGTTCTCCTTTACTTTGATCAACTCACTCACTTCCAAATGAAGCTAAGAAAGGATGGGAATCTCTCCTCTCAAGCTCTATAAGGGAGTCCTAATTTCAGCAGCATCTACCCTTAGGAATGTTCAGCTTTCAACCTCCCCTCCCTCTGGCCCAATACCTGTATTTATAATGCTTTGGAGGAAGTTAATCAGGTCCACCATCAATGAGATAAGCCCCTCTTTCAATGGGATAGCTCCCCTCTTGATGGGATAAGTTCCTCTTTCTTTGGGATACATGAACCATCTGGAGGCGCTCAATACACGTCAAACCAACTTCTAGAATGCTCTAGAATCGACCACAAGTAACTTTTTTGAAGTAAAACTCGTGCCTTTTGACCTTTACAGGAGTACGCACCCACCCCTTTACAGATAGAGTGTACAAGTACGCAGGTATTGTGAACTTGGGGTGCGTACACGCAGGTAAGGTTAAGAGAAACTGCGTAACCAGAGTTATTTGACTTTTTAAGGACTTTCTCTCTTTCTTGGAGTTTGACATGAGGAGCAGAGGTATAAGACTTGCCAAGGAGGATAGTATGACTGTTGATGGAGCCATACTAACTGCAAATAGTCATGGTGACAAATTTTAGTGTAACAGATTGCCCCCTAAAGTGCGAAGCCTATAGTAGATTAGGGTTTCATATCATCTAGGAAGGGTGAAGTACTTTATCATTTCAAGGATTATCTTGTGGAGAGCCCAGTCAGAACCTGCAAATATTCAACACAAAATACGTATGTAAGATCTTATCATCACTGAGGTAGGAATTCCCATACTCAGATTGAAAACTTTAACTAACAAACTAACTACTGCTCTGATATAGGAATGATTTCGCAGTACATCATAATCATAGACTCATGTAGACACAGTATGGACGCAGCCATCTGTTTATGATTAGTCTACTATATAATGAATACAAAACTCCTCGCAGCCTGGATGGTGGAAACTAGATCTAGGGTCTTCATTTCTACTTCCCGAAATAGTACGATTCTATCCATGCGAATAAATGAGTTGATGTCGAGCATGGTAGAAACCACTTGATTACCAGTCGATGATGTAAACTGTTAACAAGTGTGAGAGAGACCACCAGTGATGTCAATGGTTCTCAAAGTACCCAGTACAATTCATGAGATGTGCATGAATGTGTTGATGTCGAACATATCACGGAATCCTTCGATCGAAAGTCAATGATGTAAACCGTCGTCAAAGGTGAGAAACCTGCCATTGATGCATGCAGATTTCAAGGTACTGACGATTTCTAGGTTATCGTTCTAGATAATGTGCTGATGTCAATAGAAAGCGACCCGTTGCAGGCAAGTCCATAACATGAAATCATAGATCAAGTTGAAGAAATGTAGCTGTAAGGACTGACTCAGGGATGGTCGAGATGGATGACAAGTATTTTGCAGATGAATGGTTTATTTGCAGTGACCTCTTGAACACATAACGACACGACAGATGGCTTGGTGACAATTGACCCAAAGTTAATACCCGGAACTGGTTGAAGATTTTCAATGTGGTTTGATCAACTGTTAGGCAAAGGATTTCCCAACCCAGGTGAATGAAAAAGTGTCGTGTTCAAGAGTGGTGGTAAGGTTTTTCTGAGACAAAGGATAACAAATAGGCGCATTTTTCTCTCTTTTCCCCCACCATTTCTGGCAAGTACCTCTTTATTTTTTACAAGCTTGAGGAGGATAACATATGCTTGATTATAAGCTCATCCTTTGGATGAGTCCAACTTAGTTTAGATTCAAACCCTAAGAAGGAGTGGTCTGTTCCTCTTTATAATCGAACAGGTCCTTTACTGTGAAATTTTAACGAGTCCAGTATAGGAGAAACTCGGCGTTTTTCAATTTTAGAGAGTCTGAAAAAACTTAAGAAGACTCCAGGGTTGAACTTTTTCGTAAATTTGTGTCTCCCAAGCCCGAAAAAGTATAAAATAATACTTGAGAGAACCGCTTGATCTTTTACGACCAAGGAGTACTTTCATAATTAGTGTCTTTGACCTGAAAAGTAAAAAGCGATCAAGGACACGTCGTTTTATTTCCAGTATCGAATTTGAAACGACAAAAATCCGGCAATCTTTTCCTGTTTTTACGGTCAGAAAAGGGCTATAAGAGGACCGTCTTTTAATTCCGTTTTAACGAGTGTAAAAGAAACGCTCGGCAATCTTTTCATGTTTTAGGAGTCAGAAAAGGGCTTAAAGATGACTCTGATGTTTTTGTTTGTGAAAAATGACAATTTTCCCTGAAAATCCTTTTATCCTGCACAAAAACCAACACATTACTCATACCTATTTAAAGATAGATAAAAATACTTTGAAAAATACCTTTTCATGGTGAAAAATAAACAAATTTACCATTTATTTACGCAAAAAACCTATAAAAAGGGCTTTTACCAATTCATTTTTACCATTTTACTGTTGAGGAGAGAAAAAGGGCTTTTGGCAAGAAACTTCCCGTGGATATTGCGGAGAATCCGACTGTCGAAATCGAACGTCGTCTCATCAGGTATTCTACAACATCCTCCTCTTCATTTTCATCCGTTTAGAATTTGTTTTTAGGCCCTAGTTTCATTTTTTGGAGGCTTTGGGGTTTCAAGGTCCGCATTTCGGGGTACGCAGGTGCTCCACTGGTGACCCGCGTACCCCAACATTTTCTCAGTTGGGAAAATGGCGGGTGTACGCATCTTGCCTTAAAGGAACCCGCGTACCCACGCTCTGTTCCTAAAGGCGGGGTGCATACTCCGCGCAAAGGATTTACAAACCCCAAATTCTCCAAATTGGACCAATAAATTTTGATTTTATGGATTCTAATGGATGTTTTCTGGTGTGTAGATTGCCCACCATGCTTGATTGGCACGAGAGAGAGCACGAAGATGTTGATTTGGCCGCCATTAATCATCAACCGTCCATTGATGCTTTGAAGGCATGCGGCCTTTACAAATACTGGGCCATACCTGGCATGAGGGCCCAGGTGCGCTTTCTAGAGTGGCTAGTAGAGAGATGGAACGTCCAGGACCAGTGCTTTTACATTGGAGGGCACCAGCTCGAGATAGAGCCCTCAGATATCTACTTCCTCACTGGTTTTCCCAAGAGAGGCGAACACTTGACTCTATTCGAGACTAGGCCGGGTGGCCAGTCCATCGCTAGTCTCCGACAAGAGTGGTGTAACACTCAGTCTCAGGAGAAGGGGATAGAGATCAAAACTATATCCCGACCTGAACTTATGGTGATTGCTTTTACAGTTACCAGACTTTGCGGGGCTGCCGCTTTACACATTGCCACTGGATCCCAGATGCGGATGGCAATTGATTGCTATCGGGGCACCATTTTCAACTGGTGTGATGCTGTGTTGGCCAATTTAAAGGGCCAACTGACTAGGACTAAAAACGGACAGCTAAAGACTTTTGGTTATGGGCCTTTAGTTGTGAGTTTTTCCCTAGAGAGGGTTCCGATGCTGATCCCACAGCAGCTCACTGTTGAGGTTGGGCCTCCCCGAGAGCCTAAATTGATGCGATGGGTTGCGATTATGGCCCGTCATCCTGACGAGGGCACGGAGGTTGTCCGATTTACTCCGGAGTATTTTCACTGGTTGGAGGACCAGATCTTTTCTATACAGGATTTTCCTTATGCCGGAGTTGATTTTCGTGGAGATTCGGACATGGTTCTTCCACCGGGAGAACAATGGGATGACACAGGTACTTCATTTTTCACAAGTTTTTAAATTATCTACTTTTTTTTTTGTTTTTTATATCGTCTCAAAACTGACAGTAACAATTTTCAAAATGCAGATGTAGGCCCACGTCGTCCAGCCAATCTCTGGCCTTTCGAGAGGAGACTACCAGTTGCAGCGGCACCGGCCCCACGGGACGAGGCCACAGAGACCCTAGCTGAGTTGGAACAAGACCTAGAGCGTCTTACGGCAGACATACCAGAGACTACTATAGATGATATTCCTATTAGGCTTCAGCGCTATGTAGTCGCAGTCCCAGGACCTTTTAGGAGGTTCTTGTGTAGGGTGGCTCGTGCAGTGGTGTCGTATAGAGAGCATCACCAGTGATTGGATGGTCGTTTTTGTAGACACATGTGACATTTTGGTTTTTTGTACTTATCATTTTTGCCGATCATAAGGTGTTTTTCAACCTATGATCGAAGACGATGTATTTTTTGACACACTCCTATCTATATATATCATTATTACCGGCTTATCTTGTTAAACATGTGTGATGAAATGTTTTTAAATTTACATATATGATTATTGCAAATGTCTGTCTAACATTCGAGAAGCAATTGCATCTACTAATGTATTTAAAGACCTTGGAATATGTTGATATTCAATGTAATCAAATTCACGTTCCAAGAGACGCACTCTCAAAAATAACCTTAATAACACTAGATTTCTAATGGCATACACTCTATTAAGCTGTAATACAACGAGTTCAGAATCTAACCTCACTATCAAACTCCGAATCCCAAATGAGATAGATTCAGACAATAACTCAATCACTGCACTGTATTCTGCAATGTTGTTTGTTGTTTGACCGAGGCTTACCCCATGCATAGAAACTAACTCGTCAGAGGGCGAATAGATAACCCAAGCTGCGGAAGAGATATTCTGTGTACTACGACAAGCACCATCAGCAAATCCAATGTATGTTTGGAGAGGCATCGACATCTGCAAACATCAAGCGTAAAACCAAGATAAGCAGAATAACGACGAAAAACACACTTTCTAAGCTAAGCACACTGTCTAAACTAACAAACACACCAGCTAGAAAGAAAAAACCTAACCTAACTAAAATCTCCATACCCATCATTTAAGCATAATACCTCTTTAGGTAAAGTCCATTTCTGGGTTTACCCAAAGAGTCCCCGTCAAAATATACCAGCTCATAGGCCCCTTTTGCTAGCTTTCGCTTGACAATATAGGGCCCATGCCACATAGGAATGAATTTTCCAGCACCTAATTTATCGTTAGCTTGATCATATAATAGCACTAGGTCTCCTTCTGAAAAATTTCGAGGGGTCACATTTCGATCATACTGAGCTTTCATACGTTTTGCATGAGTCTCGATCGCCAATGCAGCATCACAGTCTCATCTAATTGAGCTAAGTATAATAAATGCTTCTCCTCTTCGGAAGTAGCTGGAAGTAATTCGACGGCCATTTGAAGTGACGGGATTTCGCATTCAATGGGGAGCACAGCTTCCAAACCATAAACTAGTTGGAAAGGAGTGAACCCTGTTGATGTTTTCACTGAGGTTCGGTATGCCCAAAGCGCGGAAAATAACATGTTGTGCCAATTCGACCGATGAATACCAATGATTCGTCGGATCATGATAACTAAAACTTTGTTGATAGACTCAACCAAACCATTCGCTTGTGGATAATAAGGAGTTGAGCTATCGTGACGTAAACCAAGCTAGCCTGTAAGTTCTGTCATCATAACGTTTCGAAAATGGCGCCCATGGTCAGTGATTATCGCTTGTGGGACACCAAACCTAGCAATAATGTGATTGAATACAAAAATTGCAGCTGTCTTGCCGTCTGCCTCGAATGTAGGCATCGCCTCGGCCCACTTAGTAAAATAATCGACCGCAAGGATGATATACGCATGCCCCCCGGCCGAGTGAGGGTTACATGTAATAAAATCGATACCCCATTTGGCAAAAGGACCAACGACAATTATAGGGTGGAGAGGAGCAGGTGGAGCGCGCATCTTACGATCAAACACTTGACAGTTGTGGCATTTCCGGACCGCAGTAATACAGTCTTTAAACAAAGACAACCAGAAGTAGCCAGCGCGCAATATCTTTTGCGCTGTGGCATACCCAGACATATGACCGCCACACGCTCCAGAGTGATAGTCATTCAGAACCCTTTCAGCTTCCTCGTGAGTTAAACAACGTCGAAAAACCAAGTCTGCCCCACGGCGATAAAGAGTATCTCCAATAATTTTGTACTGTTGGGACTGGAATCGAATTTTCTGACGTTCCGACTTTGAAACTTCGGGCCAAAAGGATTGGGTCTGGAGATAGATGATGATATCCCCATACCACGGATCTAAAGTGCTGATGAGAAACAAAGATTCTTCCGCAATGGGCTCCTCTGCCACGGTTTCTGTGTCAGCACGCGGGAAGTCACACATTAACTCGGCAAAAACTAAAGATTTCTTACACTTAGATTTTTCAAACTCCAAGTCGAACTCTTGCAGGATAACGATCCATTTAGAGTACTTGCCCCCTAGCAATTGTTTAGTCAAAATGTAGATCATAGGGTTGCAATCCGAAATGACTGTAGTTTTACGGAGTAGAATGTAGTGACGAAAACGTTGGACAGCTTGAACGGCTGCCAATGCCAATTTCTCCACATGTGAATATTTGAGCTCAGTTGGGTTTAAAGTCCGACTAAGGTAATATATCACATGTTCCATTCCGAATTCATCTTCCTGAACTAAGACCATTCCAATGGTGGAATGAGCGGCGGCGAGGTACAAAAAGTAATCCTGATTGTAGTTGGGAGGATGCAGCAACGGTGCATGGGTCAACGCGTGCTTGAGTGCATCAAAAGATTTCTAAGCTATCTCATCCCAAGAGAATTGAGCGTTCTGTTTCAACAATCGGGTAAAACCCTTTGTAATCTCGGCGTAGTTAGGAATGAATCGTCGTAAAAAGTTTGCTTTCCCTTGCAAACTTTGGAGTTGGCGAAGACTCGAAGGAGGAGGCAATTTAATGATAGCTTCTACCTTCGAGGGATCGACGTGAATGCCGGCTTTCGAAACTACAAATCCCAGCAATCGTCCCACTTCTATACAAAAGACACATTTGTGTGGGTTCAACCGAATACGATAATGCCTACACCTCATGAAGATTGCTCGTAAATGGACAAGGTGATCAGCTCGATGTAATGAATGAGTGGGCAAATCATCGAGATACGGTTGCATAATGTGTTTGATGTCATGAAACACATAAGACATCGCCCTTTGAAAAGTGGCTCCGGCATTCTTAAGCCCAAAAGGTAATTTGCAATAAGCAAATGTCCCCCATGGACAAATGAAAGCCGTTTTTTGTTGATCGGCAGGTAGAATATTGATTTGGTTGTAACCGGAAAAACCATCCATAAAGGAAAATATTTCACTGCCGGCACAATCATCAATTATTTGATCGATATAGGGTGTTGGGTAGTTTTCCTTGGGACAAGCTCGATTAATATCCCTATAGTCGATGCATATTCTTATTGTTCCCTGTTTTTTGTTAACCGGAACAATATTCGATACCCAATCCGTTAACGGGATCGGATAAATGAAACCTGCTTTCAACAGCTTCTCAACTTCTGCTTTAATTGCAGCCGCTTTTCGTGGGTGAATCTGACGCAGACGTTGCCGGACGGGTTTAGCGTTCGAGTAAGTCTTGATCTCTTGGACAACAATCGCGAGATCAATTCCTGGCATTTCCTCATAGGACCAGGCAAACACGTCGCGGAATTCTTGAAATAGGGCCTTGTATGTCTGAATTTCGTCATCTGAACACGAGGCACCTATATGAATGTGCTCAAGAATTCCGGGCTTGACTGAAATGTCAATGGGAATAGTGCGAGAGATGTTTCCCAAATTCAGCTCTGAATCAAGATGTTTCATTGGATGTTGAGCTTCTTTGACATATTCAGCTGTAAAGATTGATGAGAAATCGTTTTCAAAACGATCATCCTCAGGTAAAAACGAAGATCTGTGATGGAGATCTTCCCATGGTAAAGCGTCTACACACAGGACTTCATGAAGTTGCTCATCAGATGACACAACTTCGGGAAACGCTATTAACTCCGAGGTTGACGCGAAAAGTGATTCCTCACGGACCACATTCATTTGGTCGATTTTGGTTGAACTCGGGTCGATAAAAGATTGCACGGCTTCATAGGCAATTTCATATGGACTCAAAGGCATAGCATCACCAAACGAGTCTATCTCAGATTCAGAAGGAACAATCCAAGGATCGTCATAAACAATGGTAACTGATGTAATCATATGAATGGATGCAAACGAAGACAAGGCGTTGATTGGAGGATGTTATCACTTAGAACTATAAACATATGTATATAATCCTTTGTCCAAGTTAAATGTCAAAAGTTGGTGTCAAATGGTTTTTGTCCTATGTTTCTTACTTAGGGTTGAAGTTTTAAAGGTGTTTGATGTAAATCATTCTCTAATCCTATTGGTCATCCTCCATCATGATTGCTAAAGCCATGTCTTGTCTTATCCATGTCACCGATCCTTTCCGTAATTTCGCAGCGCAGTCTCATTGGTTAGTTTTGCAGCGTAATCATTGTTTAGCCATTTCGCAGCGTGTCAGCATCAAGCCGTTTCGCAGCGCATTATGCCAATTCATAACTAACTGCGCTACGAAATCGCAGATTCGTGCGTTTTGCAGCGTATATTCCTCAAAGGGTCAAGTCTGTTGATGAGTCACCACTTCCGTCCGTTCATGTCAGTGGGCGTACCTCCCAAACACTCATTAACCATCACTCCACCAATAGATTTGTAGGCATGCACATAAATATTATTCAAATGGGTTTTACCGTGCAAGGATTTTTTATGATGATCGTAGATGATGCATAAATGACCAACCTGTGTGATGAGATATTTGAGTTTGCAAGCGAGCCCGAGTTTTTCAAGTGAGCCTGATTACAAGCGAGCCCGCGTTAAAAAGAATTGAATTACCATTTGAATTGAAGCTGTTGGCCATTCTCTGTGTGAAAATTTCAAAAGCGAAATGGAGAGGAAAGAACATAGGTCTGGAAAATGTCAGAGAACAGAGCCTGAAGGTTTGGACCTTGCATTAAGAGATGAAGGCGTGAAGAAAGCCTTCAAGGATGCCGGCTGTTGGAATTTCTGTAAGAAGCTGCAGGGTGGCCATGCTCAGGTAACAAAGGATTTTGCTTTAAACTTCACGGGTTTGAATTCTAAAATAGCTATGTTAGAAGTTCAAGTGTCTCCGGAGGCAATTGCTGCTGTAACTGAGATTCCAAGAGGGGGGCAAGAATGGTTTAAGAACTTTAAATTTGATATGAACCCCTGCAAAGAGTTTTTAAAAGAGGCATATGTGAATGAAGACCTAACAAAAGCAGTGCCTAGAAACTATGTTAAGGAGCACTATGCCATTCTTCTCACCTGTATTCAGAAGTACTTAACCTGTGAGGGAAGATACAATAAGGTCTACTCCTATCACTTCAAGTTGTTGTTACATTTTACTGGTAAAGCATCCATAGATATTCCCTTTTACTTGTTTCGCAGTCTAAGCAAAATGTGTGACAAAGTGCAATTAAGGAAGGATGACTGTGAAACATCGTTATTTCACCATGGTTTGGTTAAATTGTTGGTTTTGGATGGTCTTCAGAAAATAGGTAGGGATTGGAACTCCTTCATCTTCATGGCTAGTTTCCAGAGTAAAACAGGTCTTACTCCACAGCCGGTTAGAGAAAAAGAAAAATCAGTTGAAGAACCCACGATAGCTGAGCTTCGAAAGGAGGCAAAAGATAAAAAGAAGGCCAAGTCACAGTTGAGAAAATCAGTGAAGCCACTGATCATTAAAGAGCAACCTCAGCCATCATCAAAAGAAGAAGCTAAGCATAAGAAAGTTGTATCTGGACCAAGTGGATCTGAAACAGTGTCATGAGTTAGGACAAGGAGTCAAATAAGCAATGAAAAAGGCAAAGCATTAACTGTTGAGGAAAGCCCGATATCTAAGGCCAGCTTGAGTGATTTGCTTGAGGCCATTGAGTTTGAGCAGGTTGAACCGGTGCATATTGAACCAATGCACATTGATTTGACTCAATCATCACCAGAAAGCACTAAGAAATCTAAAGCTTCAAAAAGACTGAGGTTTGATGAACCAGGTGATGAATTTATCTTCAAACCAAGAAGACCTGTTACAAGAAAACAAGTAAGGGAAGCTGAGAAACTACCTAGAGCAGAGGAAGTTGAAAAATTGCCCAGAACAGAGGAGGCAGAGAAAATTAAGCAAAAAGACAAGAATAGAACAGTCATTATTTCCCAAGGAGGTAACATTATAGCTATAAAGAACCAGTTGGAGGCAGCAAAAAATGTAATTGCCAAGGTGAAGAGTGCCACTAGGGAGTCTGCAGTCAGGTATGCAAATTATCGAAAAGCTGTTTTGAGAGGAAGTAAAAACCTAGTAAGCCAGGTGGATTCAGTAGCTGATGTTTACACATGGACTGTTCCAGCTCTCAAACAGGCCAAATCCATTAGAAAAATAAACATGCATTTAAGAGCTGAAAACAAAGCCTTGAGGAAGGAGGTTGCAGACTTAAAGGCACAGCTAGGTCAAATAGCTGCTAACTGATGTTGAGAAAGGTGTTGTTCTAAGTTTGTAAAATTTTGCTTAGTTTCATTATTTTGAGGACATATAGATCTCTGCCACATGTAAAGGAGGTTTAAAAAATTAAAGGTCCAAGCAGTAAATACCTCAGGGCAAATACACACTGTAGGTGTTGTTTTTTAACGCAGACAAACAGTTTGATGGGATGATCAGAAATTTTCAAAGGAAACATCTGAGGGACATTTAGGAGACCAAATGAAGATAGCACAGCCATTCAAATGATGACAGGTGTACCTTTGTAAAAGTGAAATGTTTTGGCTCAAGTTAAAGTTTTGATTATAAAAGCACTTTATTACCGGTCATTAGGGTTTGGAAGGAGTTGCATACGAGGAGACTTGGCTTGCACACCTGTCCATCAACGAAGCCTCCAACACATCTGGAAACATGGTGGTGCTCTACATTTTTGGGATATTAAAGAGTTGGAGACATGCTGCTGCATTTTCGAATAAGTGGTGGAAGACTGGAACCGGAAAAACAAGGGTTTTCTCCTAACATCACTGAACCATCAAAGCATTCAGCATCCAAAGCTAGTATGGGACATTGAATCCTTTTCTCAGCCATCTCGGCCAAACTAAAAGGAGACAGGTGTCAAAGAAAAAGAAAGAATCATTCTACGAGGAGGATAGAATTAGAGTTATAGTTAAATTAGGACTCTTTAAAATTCCAGTTTAGCACTTATTGTATTTAATGAGTTAGTTCAATAGTGGATAGGGGTAATTAGTGGCAGCCATCGAGCTCCCCTCATGCTGGAGGAGGAAGCTCAAAGTAGTTAAAGTTATGTTTCTATATATAGATGAAACTTTTATGTAATGGGGGTTGGATATTTGAGAAAACAGAGTGTTATTTTGGCTTGTGTACAAACTCATTTTCAGTAATACAAGTGACTGCTTTTCTTCTCAGGATTCATACAGTGTTTCAAATGCTCAAGATATGTGGTTTTGTTTTATCCTTTATGTTTTTACAGTTGTATAGATACACAATCACTCAGAATTCACTTTGCTGCTCTGATTTCCTGTGTGTATTTATAAGCTGAGGTTTCTATGAGATGTGTTTTGAGTATTTAAACATTACATGCCCTGACTTCTATGAATGAGTAGTGTTATAGTTTACTGAAGGATGATTAACTCCATAAGCCCAATGGAAGTCTGTGTAATGCCTGTCCAGCCAACATATTTGTTACATTCACTTTGCAAGAGTTAGCCATCTCATCAATAGTCAAAATCAATAACCTTTTGAGAGAGCCCTCTCAGGCTAAGGAGGCTAAGCCTTAGTCAAAAGATTGGTCTGAAACAGTTACACAGAGTCTACCTGGTCAGCAGCCTTCCAGTGCTTGATTTTGTGATAACAGAGGAAAAGGAAAAGTTCCCAGTAAACCGACATCTTTAACTAATCCTACTCCAACATCCTTATAAGGGATAGTCGTTTTACCGACATGCTGGATACTCTCTGAAGAGGTTGGGTCGGATGAAAAGTAAGCCAGCTGGTCTATGGTTACGATCTTGCCATTATATGGAAACTTTATTACTCTGAAGACCGATGAAACGACCGCTGTCATAGCGTAAGACCAACTTTGACCCAAGAGAAGGTTGTAGTCTAGAGGGGCATCAACCACCTCCACATCTAGACTAACAATTTTTCCTTTGACGCCTATAGGCAAATCCTGTAGAATGCCAAACGGATGGAACCCACAGCCATCAAAGGCCTTAAGAATTTTCGAGGATTGATTTAGTGAAGGAGAACCAAGCGATCTCCAGCACTGTATCGACATAATACACGTGGAAGCCCCCTCATCAATTACAGTCCGATGAATAGGCCTGTTTTTTACTATCACTGGGATCTGGAAAGCCATTTGATGAGGTAAACGCGGTGTACTATTTTCTAGATCAAAGACTATTAGGTTCGGGTCCTGAACATCAACAGCTCCTATAGCCGACAAAAGTAATTTGCGTTGTGCTGGGCATGATTGCAGCACTTCCAAAGCCGACATTGCTGAGGGTGAAACAGCTAAATCCTCAACAATGTTGTAATTCTGGGCCGCTCTCGCATGTGGATTGAAAGCAGACCTTCGAAGTACACCCTTGGTGGGTGGTTTGATTACTAAGTCCGGGTTAGGTTTCTCAATCTGTAGTGGATCGGAACCGGGAGCTGAGGTTGATGGATTAGAATGAGAAGATTCTGCTTCTTTGCCATCAACAGGACTTTTACTACCATAATCTTGCGATCGAGTCGCAATCCTTACATGAGACATCATCAATATGGGTTCTTCACTGGCACTCGAGGAAGAACCTATCATCTTACTCTCCTGCTTTGGAAATGGATCTTTCAAAACAGCAGGAATTGGGGAACCCTTGACGATTTTCACAACCTCGGCCCGATGAGGGCAATCTCTTGTAAAATGATCCTCTTCAGAAATAAGACAAGGATATCGAGGTTTGTGCTTTTCGTCATTGGTTTCTGACTTTTCAGTTTTCTCCTTTGGAGTTTTGTCTGCTTTATTCTTCTTCTTACCTTTCTTTTTCCCACCGGATTTTGATTTAGCCGTAGATGACTCTACAGCGTGAATATCAGCGGAAACTTCAGTAGAAGATTCTCCTGTCGGGGAGTCTAGTAAGGTTATAATAGGCGAAGAATTCTTTGAGGATTTCTTCTTGCTTTTAGTATTCACCGTACCAATCATGCCATTAGCGGCATGAGACCCCGAAGGAGCAGCAGCGATTTGATTTGACCTAGGAAGATCTGGGATCTTTTCGTGTAACGTACCTGACTGAGTGTAAACTAAGTCAAGGTACTGCGCTTGAGCAATCACTTGCTCCTCAGTAACTACTCCGGCCTTAGCTACGTCTTCAGTAATCTTCGGTAACAATGATTTAGCAAACCATTCAGCTAAGATTTGGTCCGGGATAAAAACTTTCACTAACCGCCTTCGACGTCTCCATTCATGAATATGATCGGAAATATAAGTGGACGTCGATTGTTTTAATGAAGTTAGTAACTCCGTGCCATTATCATATCTGACCGGCAACTGAAAATGAGTTAAGAACGAGGTAGCTAACTGGCCAAAATTATAAAAAGAGGCCTGTGGTAACTCAATGTACCACTTGGCCGTGAGACCAATGAGAGTACGCTGGAAAAGACGTAAGCGGATCGGATCATCTAAGATGGAATTAGAGGCACACCAGAGGTGATAAGTCATCACATGATTCGACGGGTCCTCTCCAGACTTACCTTCGAACTTGGGTATGTCACTGGGCAACTTATTTGGCATTGGCGGCCAAAACGGAAGATAATTTATTGGATCATTCGTTAGGCGCGACAAGTCTGGTAAATCCAAAGTTACGATAAATGGTAATTGCCGATTAGGATCCCTAAAACTCTGGGTCACAAGACCAGTCCCAGGAGGAGGATATCCAGGATAACTTGGAATAGGAATCGCGTTCGGGATATTGTATCCTCCCGGAAAACCAGGATTAACCAGACCGTACTGGGGTTGTTGTGGTTGTTGATAAGTGTACCCAGGATACGGTTGATACTGGTAAACTGGCTGCTGGACAGCAGGCCCGTATTGGTACTGTCCCTGGTACGGTTGATAAGCGAATTGTGGTTGACTGGTGACAACCATACTTAAACCAGGTTGTCCTACAGGCATCTGAACTGTAGTTTGAATCGTGGATCCAGACAATGGTAAAGATGTCTGAGGAGTAGTTACAGAGACAGTAGAAACCGGAGCTGTTGATACTCCAGAAGCAAGTGGGGTAGATTGAACAGATGTTGCGGTAGTTGCAGCAGTCGTTTGAGATGGAGTACTAGGTGCAATAGGCCCAGACTGAGAAACTACCGAAGGTACAGAAGTTTGAACATTAGACTGGACTGGTTGCTGGGATGAACCAGAAACTAAGGGTTGTCCAGCTTGAGATGACAACTGTACACTTGGCTGCAATACCTGTTGAACTTGCGATGGATCCCACACTATGTTCATTCCGGGGTATTGACCCATAACCGGTTTAGGATATTGAGATCCATAACCGGATTGAGGGTAGGATTGATAATTGAAAGGTACATTTCCCATACCTTGAACATAAGATTGACCTTGGGGTGGTTGATAACCTTGACTCGAGTACTGACCTTGAGGTAGATACCCTTGAGGTAAGTACTGATACTGGGGTTGACCTTGAGGTATAAATTGATACTGAGGTTGACCTTGGGGTACATATTGAGGCTGGGGTTGACCTTGAGGAATGTATTTCACCACGGGTACATACTGTCCTTGAGGTTGCCCCCCAGACGCAATTTGTGTACCTTGAGGTTGCCCCCCAGGCGTTAATTGAGGCTGCCCCCCAGGCGGTAACTGGCCACCTTGAGGTTGAGAACTGGGAATTGAACCTGACATCATGTAAACGCCTCCTACGCCCAACGGTTTATTACCATTGTTTCCAGTTAATAACCCATGTTCAATGGGTTGAGGAGATGCTCCCGCAAAAGTACCAGAAAGTGACTGATACCCAGAGGGAACAGAAGGACCGCCGTACAAGAAAGATTCAGGCGATTGAGTAAACATGGATGACTGACCAGACATATTTACAGGAGTATAAATACCTCCAGGTGGATAAGGAGTACGAGGTGGAGAAAAACTTGACCCTGAGTTGTCCAAATAATTAGTTAACGAAAGATACCAAGTAGTACTTCTAGGTGGACTGTAAAAAATGGATTCACGCTCCCTTAGATCAATAGTAGGTTGATCTTCAGGGATAGGGACGCCTATTTCTTCTTCTGGAGCAAGTTCTTCAATAGCTATCAAACTAGAAGGAAGATTTTCGGTGATGACTCTTTCTACCCTAGGTGAATCAGGAGCACTAGAAGTTGGAGTAACAGGTTCAGATATCTCAGGTTCTTCGCCTATATCACTAGTAGATGAAAAACTACCAGCAAGCTCGGAAACTGCAACAGCTTCGGGATTATAACCTGTTTCTAGACTTTGGTAATCAGGATGAACTACCAACGAAGACTCTCCTTCTTCAGGTGAACCTACTTTACTGCCACTAGGAATTACAAGGACTTTCAAACCTTCGTAATGACCCGGGACATCTTCAGGAGGTTGGCCCCGAAGTCTACGGGACTTCCTCAACAAATCGGCCACAGTTACAATCTCAGGAGACTGGCCCCGAAGTCTACGGGACTGTCTCGGTAATTCAGCCACAGTTAAAAACTTTTAACTACTGCACACGCAAACAAAGTAAAATCTCAAAGCAAACCACCTAAAGTCTCTAAAGAACCAAACAAATTTGAATCACACGCCTAAAGAATCTAGGGCGTCAAACCATACACAAACAGTAGCCTTCTGGACCGAAAACACTAGTTGGTGATGAAGCCCAACATCGCCGAATTCAGTACAGAAGTGGCGGGTGGAACAGTTACCCCGGCAACCTGCTTAATGAATAGACCGGCACAAGTTCCTCCACTTTAACCGTCTCGAGTGAAGTGAACCCCTCGGAAAATCCAAGTGAGTCTAGCCGACGTCTACTCCAGGTACAGTGGGATCTTCCCTCCACCGTCACCTTGGGTAGAACCCTAAAGATAATGGTCACTAAGGTCACCAACAGTAACAAATACACCTGGGGGAACAGTCTACGATCCGATAGCATGCAAGGGCAGAGTATCAAGCTCAATCCCCTTACCATCTCCTTGACAATAATCCAAGGTTTACCGACAAGTGACCCCAGGCTCCTCGACAATAATCCGAGGTTTGTCGTTTGTAGTACGTGCATATCTGGCGTCGTTCCCAATGAAAGAGGATTGATCCCCTCACTGGTTCGGACACGATCTCGTGCTTCTCCTTTAAGAGGAGCTTTCCCAGAGCATAAATGTAATAGTTGGATTTATTCTATCACAAGATGAGCTACTTGTTTGGTTTTGCTGTCTTGGAGAGTTAATTACTCTCCTACTCCAAGACACTAGCCTGATCTATATTGGTGTTTCAGAGCCCTAGTAAATAAAAAGTTACTAAGTTAATTTTACTTTAAGCGTTAATTTTATGGCTTTTCTTTAGGACAAAAGGTAGTGGAGATGAAACTGATGGTGTGTAGACTCGACTCAAATCCACTAAAAAGATGCACCTAGGATGATTTAAACTATTTTTCTTTTTCAATGAATTCCCTAGCTAAGAGAGTTGGAGAATGCAAAATTGATATAAAGACAACTTTCTTGGCAACGAAAATCAAAGAAACAATCTCTTTATCTTTTCCAAAGCATACAACACATGACCACTAATTGTTTCACGAAAATTCCTTTCTCTTTTCAAAGACTTCAAATACTACTAAAACAAACTTTTCTTCAAAAGAGATTTTTGTATTTTTTCCTATATTAACAAATCATGTAAAATTACTTAACAAAAATCAAATTTAAAAAATCTATGACAATCAACTCAATTTTACCTAAAAGCAAATCTAAGAGAAATTCACCTAAAAGCAAATCTAATGAGGCAAAAGCCTACAAAATATAATTCCAGGATGTTTTACTCAGTTACAATTCAACCAAGGACTAGTTCATGCAGAATCATAAACCAGTCAAAAACAAAAATCAAAATCTTTTGTTCTTTTTCTTAAGAATGAAATTCACAGCTTAACCAACAAGCTTTCTCGAAATTCCGCAAAGAGACAACACAAAGGTAGGTTTCTCACAAAGGTAGATTTTATGAAAGGTCCGACTCCTAAGAAGACTGAAAAGACCAGGGATATCCAAGGTTTTACAACTTCTAAAGCCAAAGTCACTATAGGACCAATGCAAAAATCAAACCCTAGGGCTAGAACTTCTATGAATTTCACTAAAACCCTTGATACTAATGAAACAAGCTTAGATGAAGACTTTTGACAGGTAACCAGTGGATCTGGGAAGCAAAAACAAATTATAAACAAAATCTAAGAGGCAAAAAGGAAAAAAAAATTGAAATTTTCTCAACTTTTGACAGGGTACGCAGGCAGCCTGTTTGCACAGGTGCGTGTACGCTCTGTGTACAAAGCTGCAATGCGTACAAGTATGCACTGTGCTTAACGCAGAGGGTGTGTACTGCTAGCAAAACCAAGAAAAATAAAATCTAACTTAACCCTAAGCTATTCCACCCAAATTCACAGTCAATCAGCCAAAAACCAGAAAGAAATCGACTTTTCTCAAATCAAAGTATCAATCAAAAGAGAAATCAATCAAATCCATGGAGTCCCCAGCGGAGTCGCCATTTTGTCATGTGGAAAGAGTCAATTTTGCGGACAAAACCGACCTCCCTAGAAGCTAAGGCTTTCTAGTGACAAACAAGACAATTAAGCCCTATCTTTCCCTAAACATGCATTTAAAATACAAGCAACTAGGTGTTTAAAGCATACCTTTGGTCCAACGTTGTTTGTAGTAGTCCAGCCTCGCCGATCCAGATGAGATCCTCCTTCTCTTTGAAACCTGCATTCACTAACAAGCAAACGATTACATAGCACCTGAATAACTCATAAAATAAAACATATTCATCATAAAGACCAAGGAGTATATGAAACAAATTATATATAACAACTTGTTGAGAAAAATGAACTTAATTGTATTAAGTGGAAACAAAAGAAACCATTACAACCAGTGCCTTGGTGTTGTGCAGGTCCCTCCCAGGGTCCAGCAAGAGTTCTCCTTTACTTTGATCAGCTCACCCACTTCCAAATGAAGCTAAGAAAGGATGGGAATCTCTCCTCTCAAGTTCTATAAGGGAGTCCTAATTTCAGCAGCATCTACCCTTAGGAATGTTCAGCTTTCAACCTCCCCTCCCTCTGGCCCAATGCCTGTATTTATAATGCTTTGGAGGAAGTTAATTAGGTCCACCATCAATGGGATAAGCCCCTATTTCAATGGGATAGCTCCCCTCTTGATGGGATAAGTTCCTCTTTCTTTGGGATACATGAACCATCTGGAGGCGCTTAATACACGTCAAACCAACTTCTAGAATGCTCTAGAATCGACCACAAGTAACTTTTTTGAAGTAAAACTCACGCCTTTTGACCTTTACAGGAGTACACACCCACCCCTTTACAGACAGAGCGTACAAGTACGCAGGTATTGTGAACTTGGGGTGCGTACACACAGGTAAGGTTAAGAGAAACTGCGTAACCAGAGTTATTTGACTTTTTAAGGACTTTCTCTCTTTCTTGGAGTTTGACATGAGGAGCAGAGGTATAAGACTTTCCAAGGAGGATAGTATGACTGTTGATGGAGCCATACTAACTGCAAATAGTCATGGTGACAAATTTTAGTGTAACAGGTATTGAGCTGGAGAGGCAGGCAAGCAGTGGAATAGATTTGGAGATCAGATCTGAGATGTATTGTGTGTAACAGGTGTAGCTGGTACTGGATTGCTTGTGATAAGCATTGTACTTTGTAATGTTACATGATTCAATCAATATAATATATAGATAGTTGGGGTTTTTAGCGAGATGCTTTCCCCGGTAAAATACTGTGTTGATATGTGTGATTGATGCTTCTATGTGCGCCTGTGAATGTTTCTGCTTCTCTAAATTGATGATCAATGTATAGGAGGTTATGTATTATGCATGATCCGCTTATAAGTGTATAATTAGGATAATCTCTTTGAATATGTGTCATATTATTCAAAATTTCTACATGGTATCAGAGCTAGATAATTATAGAAAAAATTTCTACATGGTATCAGAGCTGCTTGATTTGTAGAAGAGATTTTTACAGGATATCAAGCGAGGATTGATCATCGGATCTATTATTCAGAAAGTGTTTACATTTTATTTCTTCAGGCAGAGTCTGTAATCGGGCCAGGTAGCCTCTGGATTCATCCTTCTTTTGGAAGGTGAGATATCCGGTGAATGCCCAGACAGTCAATCTCTGTAGAAGAAATACTTTGTTCTCACGAATTCTAGATCGGAAGTGGTTTAGTTTTTGAGCTGGTGGAATTCGAATTTAATTCCAAAGCAAGAGATAAAACTCAGAAACATTCAGTGTGAGAATGGAGACATTATGCCCCAGTATCTCACGAAGTTCACCCAATGCCGGGATGAGCTGGGAAGTGTGGGGGTGACTGTCGGATGAGGATGGTGAGTCTAGCACTCCTTGACCTTCCTAAGAGTTGGCATAGCTACCAGGACTCGGTGAATGGAAGGGAGAAACTGCTAGGATGGGAGAGACTTTGGTCGGATCTTGTGCAGGAGGAGATTAGATGGAGCACTAGAGACGGTTCTTCATCCATGCAGGATGAGGAGAACTGTGCCATAGCGAGTAAGGCAAAGAAGGGGAAGGGGAAGGTTTCTCTTTCCGAATCTTGTTCTTCCAATGATGGGAATAAGGTTGACAAGTTGAAGGTGAGATGCTTTCGTTGTCATGATGGAGACTTGGTGGTTGAGAGGGAGCATACATTACCTCTCAACATGCAGAGCCAGAAGAAGTCTCAAACGATTGTGGAGGAGCCACGATTGGTGCAGCAGCTTCAGGAGGTTGTGGAGCAGCCACAACAAGGGAAGCTGAGTGGAGATCGAGTAGAGACATCTACTCATGCAGAGACCTCCAATAGGGGGAAACTTCGAGCCAGGTGGGCTGAGGGATCGCATGCAGCCATACCTCCATGTAGGAGGTGGGGTGATGTGGATTGATTGTCCCAAGGAGGAGGGGCAAGATCCTTGAGGTACCCAACCTCTTGGATGAGACCTTGCTACGGGAGCCCCGATGTGTAGTAGCAAGAACTGACTAATTGGGTAGAGACAGATGCGGATCGAGCGGCAGAGAGAGCAACAGTGCAGGGAATCCCAGGACAGGGCATAGCTAGCAGGCTGCAGCAATGCGAGAGGCACAAGTGTTTTGCACAGTGCTAGGCGGCACAGAGAGGTGTGCAATGGTGCGATATGCATGGAGATGTTGCAGTAGCACAGATGTCAGAGAGGGAGCACTTGTCAGCAGCAGGTAGAGCTTCAGCATCAGAGGATGTTTCTAGCCCAACAGGGAGGTCAGTTGGGAGGTGCAGTGCAGATGCAATGCTGGGAGATAGAACTAGCAGCAGCACAGATGCAGTTAGAGATCAAAGTGACAGAGGCTAGAGTAGTCAGATACTGAAGAGCACAGAGATGCAGAGTTTTTAGTCGACAGAGGCAATAGCAGTCAGAGACTTTGAAGACAGAGCAAGTGGACCGGCCAGGTGTGTTGCATGAAGAACATTCCAGAGTTACAGGATCGGGTTTGAGAGGAAGCCTTTCTTGTTGAGAGGGAGTGTTGAAAAATGTGAAAAAATAAATGCTTGTTGAGAATGCAACAAGATGATGGAGCTTAGTGAAAAGAGTCGCCTTCACTAAGTGGGCCCGCAGGCAAATTATGGCGCAAGTTATATTTTTTTGATCCCAGTAGGGATGATCACAGTATGGGTGATCATAGTATGGGTGATCACAGTTTGAGTGATCACAGTATGGGTGACCACAGTATGAGTGATCACAGTATGAGTGATCAAAGTCTATTTTTAGACTAGCTGTCAAAAATAGAAAAGTCAAATATTATTGTCTCATAATAATATTTGGACTATAAACTTGACCTTATTCTCTTGGAGCACTTCAGGATGAGCTACGAATGTGGTACATGCAGATCCCAGAAGGAAATACATGGTTACCTATGGGATGACTAATATTTGCATGCAGGACTTCAGTTAGAACTCAAGTGAGTTGAGTTTAGTGGACTGGAGGTGCAATTGATGGAGTTGTGTTCAGTTTAGCTTTGTTAAACTGGTTGTATTTAGTCTAACTGGAAAATAGACTAGAGATGAGTTGGGTGAATTAGTTATTAATTAATTCACAAGTTATTAACTCATAATGCAACTATAGAATAAATCAGTTAACTCAGTTGCATGTCAGTGCATGTTCAGTTCAGCAGGGACAGGTGTTAGAGGATCAAATTGCTATCAGTTGTGACTATAGCTGTGCATGATGATTTGCACAATCAGAGGGATTGAGTATGCCAATGAATTGGCCAATACCAAGAATTGTGGCCTGTGCTCACGTCCAACACAGTGTGAGTGATTATTTGCAGGTCAAATATGAGTTTGGGAAACCATTCTCATCAATTCTTGAGCAGGTATTGAGCTGGAGAGGCAGGCAAGCAGTGGAATAGATTTGGAGATCAGATCTGAGCTGTATTGTGTGTAACAGGTGGAGCTGGTACTGGATTGCTTGTGATAAGCATTGTACTTTGTAATGTTACATGATTCAATCAATATAATATACAGATAGTTGGGGTTTTTAGCGAGATGCTTTCCCCGGGAAAATACTGTGTTGATATGTGTGATTGATGCTTCTATGTGCGCCTGTGAATGTTTCTGCTTCTGTAAATTGATGATCAACATAGAGGAGGTTATGTATTATGCATGTTCCACTTATAAGTGTATAATCAGGATAATCTCTGTGAATATGTGTCATATTATTCAAAATTTCTACAAAGACTCCTCTCTGGAAAGTGGTAGGAGAATTGCATAAGCCAAAAAGAAGGACCCTATAGGAAAAAGCACCCCAGGGACAGGTGAATGTGGTTTTATCCTAGTCTTCTAGGCAAATTTGGATTTGGTTGTACCCACTAAATCCATCTAGGAAAGAAAATAACTTCTTCCCTACTAGGCCATCTAGCACTTGGTCAATGAAGGGTAGGGGAAAATGATCCTTCTTTGTGGCTTTGTTCAACTCCCTATAATCGACACAAATCCTCCACTTACCATTCTTCTTGGGAACTAACACTAAAGGAGAGACCCACTCACTGTCAAAGATAGGGTAAATGAACCCTGCATCTAACAGTTTTTGCAGTTCTTCTTTGACGATGTCTTTAAGGGTTGGATTCATTCTCCTTTGTGGTTTCCTAACTGGCTTGCAACCTTCCTTGATGTATATGTGGTGAGTATACACTGAGGGGTATACTCCATTCATTTCCTTATAGCTCCAAGCGAAGGCTTCTAGGTTCTCTTTCAACAATTTGCACAGTTGTTCCTCTTCTAAAGTAGAAAGAGATGGATTAATCTTCAAGTTTTTCTCTGGGCCAAATTTTATGGTTTTGACTCGGAGTGGGTTGGAATTGGCGAAGCATAAGTCAATTTGATGATCGTTCATTGTTTCCTTTACTTCTTCTAAGGGTAATGAACTAGGAGTTGGACTTTGGAGCAGGTGTTCGATTAAGTCATCCTCCTCTTGTTGTCCTCCTCCTATGATTGCTTCCATAGCATAAAGTTGGGAAGGATAAAGCTCATCTTCTTCCTCCTCCTCCAACCATAAAGGTAGATCATGTTCTAGGGAGGGTTGAATAGGAGGGTATAAAACTAACTGTTTGGACATATGCCCATTCTTGATGGTCATATTCCCAGCTCTGCAGCTAATATAGACATCAGTTGTGGCCTACCATGAGCTCCCAAGGATGAGAGGGTAACCAGTAAGCTTAGCCTTAGGCTCAAGAACTAGGAAATCTGCAGGGTACTTCCAGGAATCAATGGAGATCATCACATCCTCCACAATCTCCTCAAGGGTGAATGTGGAACGATCTACAAGCCGCAACACTATTGTGGTCTTCCTTAATGACCCTTGGAGGTTAAGCTTGAGCATGGTGTCCTTGGTCATCACATTAATGGCAACCCCAAGATCAATCAAAGTGTGTGGGACAATGGTGCCATTAATGTGCACATCAACTACAGGGCTTCCAGGGTCTAAGTATTTTGGACATATTACCTACCCCAACATTAAGTCAAATAACTATCCAATGACATTAATGGTAGGGGCATCCTTTTTCCTTCTTCCTGGATGCTTAAAGCACTTCTCCTTAATCAATTTATTGTAAATAGGAACATCTTTGATTGCCTACAGAAGGGGGATCTTTACACATAGGTTTTTCAATTCTCCCAGAAGTTCATTTTCTTTTGGTGTATGCTGGAGTGGTTGGGCTAATCTTTTAGGAAAGGGTGGATTTTCTTTAAGGTTGCTTTCCTCTCTTTCTTCCTCAACCTCCCTATGTGGAGATGGAGGTTGGTTATCTGGGAGAATTCTCACAAATCTTAGGTTGATCTCTTGGATTTCTATAGCATAAGCTGGGTATGATGTCTCTCCACCATATCCTTATTGATCCTGCCTATTGCTTGGGTTTGGATTTGGATGGGCAGACATCTAGGGTTGCCTAGGTGGAGTAGAGTGCAGGAGTTGTGGTTGGGTAGGTGGTGGAGGCAATAGGGCTGGAACATTGTTGACTTGGGGCCTCCACCCCTGGGGTGGGGTATTCCACTGGTGTTCTAGCTGAATGTAAGGTTGAAATGACTAGCTAGCTGGCTGGGAATGATACTGAGGTGCATATGACCAAGGAGGGGGTGTAAACCAGGAAGTTTGGATAGGGGGTCCCCAAGAAGGTGTAGTTGTGGTTTGGTTGGGTCTGTAATATGCATGGGATGATCCTTTCATACTCTACTGGTATGATCTAGGCCCAGGAGGTCTCCTTTGGTTGATGTAGCAAAGTTTCTCGGTGACCCCTTCAGCTCCTTGATATATAAATTTGAGTCCAGGTAAAGAAGGGCACTTGTCTATGGAGTGGTTTGCTTCACAGACTGAGAAAATCTCAATACAGTTCAATGGGAATTCATTCTAGGATGCCTCCTGGTGCATTTAGGACAAAAGATAGTCAAGGCTCTCTCTACTTCCTCTTACTTCCTTTTTATATTCATGGAATCCAATTTCAAAGAAAGGGTCTGTAGCATATCACTTTTGAAATCCTCCATCATATTTCCAATTTCACCCTTGATGGACAAGTTGGAATATGATGTATTGGCCACAGGTTGACTAATCCTACCCTTTTTCCTGGTTTCCCTAGAATGGATTCTAAATATAGTCTTGATATCCTCATAGGGTAGTTGGTAAATATCTCCTCCTGCTAACAAATGCAAGGTATCTAGGATATCCTCCCTTGCTCCTTTAAGCAGGACCAGCTTCAGTGACTCAGGGTCACGTGTGTACTTGGCCCTTTTGTAACTGAGCTGGAATATTTCTTCATAGTCTTCTAAGGATTCATCCTGGCCTATGGTCATCCTAAAAATCTCTCATTTAATGTATTTTGACCTACAATAGTCCCTATATTTGTTGTTAAAGACCTGTTGCATCTGAGCCCAAGTTATGATGCTATCTCTAAGTAAACCCATGAACCAGCGCAATGTTGGATCCTTGAGGGTAGATGGAAACAGTTTTAACTTTTTCTCATCCTCTGTATAGTCATAGGTTCGGCATATAACAAAAAAATTAAATAGGAAAGTGTCAGGGTCCTCTGTGATCAAGCCATGGAAATGAGATAGAGCAGAGGGGCTTATATTCTTCATTTTAGTGTCCCCATTGGTTTCCCTAATGGGGAAGGCACTCTCACTTCTCTCTCTATTTCCTCTCTCATCTTGGTTTTCAGCCATTGGTTTAGTAGGAATGGGTTCCTCTTCTTCTTCTTTCCCTATAGGTTCTTCAAATATGTCAAGTTGCTCGCCTAAAGGTTCTTCCAATTCACAATCACCGAAGAAGAGATAAGGTTGGTTGTTGGATGTAGTGGGGGTATTTGGCAAGAATTTTCCTGAATTATCCCTATTCCTATGAGGCATGAAAGGAAATGTTTTTTGTTTTTGTAAGATTTTTCTTTAAAGCTGGAAAGTACTCTACAAAAAGGAAATTGTTGATTAAATGAAAACCACTAACAAAAAGGAAACTACCTACTGAATTGAAATTTTTGAATGAAAGGCTACTGACAGAAAGAAAACTACTTGTAGAATGAAATTGCTTAATTGAATGAAAAACTACTAATAAAAAGGAAACTACTTGTTGAATTGAAATTCTACGTGCAGAATGGAAAGGAAAGCAGATAAATGACAAATGAAAGAAAGAAACTAGATTACTTTTGCAAAAATAAACTAATGGAAGAAAATTGAAGACTAGAAGTAGAATAAAAGAAAGTTAGAGACTAGAAATAGAAGAAGGAGTAGTAATCACTCCTACTCTGACACCTCCTCAGCAACGGCGCCAAAAAGTGATGAGCCTAAGTATTGCAACAAGAATGCTGCAAATCCCAGGATTACCATCTTTACTTATCAACCCAGGGTTCATACAAACTTGGAGGTCACTATGCTATATACACAAGTAGAAGTGAAGGTACTTCCTGTTGTCACTACTCATCTAGAAAGAGACCCCAGGGTTTCCAAGCCAGACTTCTATAGGGTCAAAAGAAGCTTGATTTTGATGGAAGGAGAGAAAACCTATTCTAGGGGAGAGCTATTCTACTGCAGAAATGAAGAAAGCAATCATGTAATGCTAAACTCACACCAGACCCTAGCTAACCAATTAAACAACTATGCTAAGCAGAATTACTAGGTCAATCACTAATCTAATGCTAATTATCTAAGTTGCAGAAGTAAGAGCATCAAAACTAGACTAAGGGGTAAACAATGGAAACTAAGTTGAGTCTGTGTCTAAGTGGAAGAAGCAGTCGGAGGTAAAATTGGTGAAAAGAGGATGTGAGGGAGCAACAACGCCTAAGAACCATTGGATCAGGCAAGTGAAAGGAAAACGAATGGCTGAGATCAGATCGCAGGAGGGTACATAGGTAGATGGACGAACAGGGTGAGCTAATAGGATGAACGACTAAGATTATATTGTGTGGGTGGAGTCAGGAGATGGACAGACAGGATTAATCGGAATATGGATGGCAGAGATTAGATCGTGGGCAAAATAAACGTGCGAAAATGGTATCGGGTGATGTGATGGTCGTCAAATTAGAAGACAGATCGATGGTGGAGATTGGAGCGCTTAAAGGAATGTGAAGAAATGAGGGAGCAGGTTTAGAGAGCGTAAGCATTATATCACGCACCCTCAAAGCTATAAGTGGTTTCCTAAAATTTTATGCGATTAGCCTCCCTGGCCGACACGTATCACAGGGAAACCACCCATTTCATGTGCCCTCGGGCAGATAACAATCGGATAGAAATCCACGCGATATCGCACGATGGCCGTCAGATCTGGCGAGGTAGATCAACGATGAAGGTTTGATCAAGCTAGTTGGTGTGCAGTTGTGCGATAGCTGTCAGATCTGACAAGGAAGATCGATGGTTGGGATTTAAAGTGCACAAAGTCAAATGCTAAAAGTGAAATTAGGTAGTGATTGTTCAGTTTTGCTGTGTGAGGCGATCTACAGTTAAAAAATCGTTTGGACGTGGATTAATATCTTCCACTCAGATTTTCATGTTGAAGGAGAATGAAAGGGATGTGAGGGAGATCAAATGATGGGAAGAGAGCGAAGGAGCAGATGACCATTAAAGGAATAGAGTGATATGAAATGAGCTCAGTGACTATGTTAAACAACAAACTCCCTGTGAAAACCAAAACCCTATGTTTTTGGGGTTGCTGCAGGGTTTCTTCCTCATGTCATGGTCCTAGAGGGAGGAGGTGAGGCTAAGACACGTGTGGGAAACCTTGTGGAACTTTCCTTTGCTACCATGCTAATTGAATGAAAGCATAAATGAAGCAAACTGAAACACAACTAATCTATTCTACCCTGCTGTAATGGAAATGCAGCTATTTAAACAAATAAACAAAAAAGCAAGAAACTACTTAAGTAAATGAATAGAACCAAAAATCTATGCTACTACTGTAATGGAAATGAACTACTTCAACAAATGAACAGAAAGCTATGCTACTTAAAAATACAATGAAGAGGATCTTTGGCTGCTAGGGTCGGGCCCTAACCAAAAGCTTCAGTCCTCTGAGTTAACTTAGTGTTGGCTCATAACAAAATTCATCTTCATTATAAAAAAAATTGTATTACATCAAGAACTATTATAGGTCTAACTCTACAGTAAAAAGTTCGAATTCTTGCTAACTCTTGGTAACTGACTACTAGTGACTAACTGTGACAAAAAAATTTGAGGTCCTAAGCCTCTCTACTTATACATCAGAAGTTTCCAATGACTTCCTTCAAAATTAAGGAGGTACAGCTCCCAATTCAATGATAAACTCATGCTTTCCCTTTCACTAGCTTGGTTGCCTTCTAGTAGATAGGCTTGGCTCCAACTCAAGATAAATTCGTACTTTCACTTGCTTGGCTACCTTCTAGTACCCCTGATTTGGCTGTTTTCACCTTCACTTGCTTGGCTGCCTTCTAGTACCTCTGATTTGGCTGTTTTCACCTTCACTTGCTTGGCTGCCTTCTAGTACACCTGATTTGGTTGTTTTTACTTTCAGCTGATGGAGGGATATTTGAATGGAGGGGCAGTAAATGAGGAGGATTTACCTCCTATAATTCCTCTCCCTTGTCCCATTCAAGTTTTACCAAGATCTTTTACCATAGTTCCTTGCTTTTATCTTTTTATCCCTACATTTTCCTTGCTTTTATCCATTATTCCTGCATTACATGCACATTAGACCACAAAGAAAAATATCCAACTCTAACCCATCTCATAAGCAAAATATAATCAAAATTATGCAATAAGTTGTGAGAATAGTTGGTTCGACTAAGCTAGGAGGTGAATTAAGGTCAATTAAGGCCCATATAATTACTTAATATAAGTCTCATCACCCGTACAGAAATTACTTGCATACAAATTCTAAAAACAGAAAGTAAACAATAGCGAGAGAGTAAAACACAAAATAGATATACACAGAGATTTTCCCCTGGATCCCAAAACTAGGACTACCAGATTGATTTTTCATTATATTCCTTTCAATGTTACAATACATATATATACATGTCGAAGCATCCACAAACCCCAATCCATTAACCCTGGATTAGAACATAACAGTAGTTCCCTTGACCAGATCTACATTTACCAAGGACATAAAACCATCATGCCCAAAACCATGAGTGAAATCCATGCACAAAACCATAGGTAGGTCCGCCCACCTACCGTGCATGGGGTCATCGTGGAAAGAATATAACACACGCCCAACAAGAAGTCTCATATTGAGCTATGAAATTAGAGGTAAAATATTTGATTTATTTTGGAAAAAGAAGTCAATTGTGACTTCAAAGATGAAGATTGCTAGAAAGCACAAAGCAAAGGATCACCTCAATAAGAGGGAGAATCCAATGAATTCAAGGACCTCAAGCTTGAATTGATATTTGTTGAAGAGTGATGTTAATCCATTATTGAATATGAGCTTGTGATTTTGATGGGGTTGAGGACCTCTTTGTCCAGCGTAAGAGGGTGTTAATTTTTTAATTCGAAATGAAGATTTAGGGTCTAATGCTTTATGTGAATTTTGATGAAGTCTTGGTTAAGATCCCTTCATAAATTTCACATTATGGATTGTGGATCCATGGACACCTCCATCATAAAAAAAATTAAGAAATTGTGAGATTATGATTCTGATGTGATTGATCTCTCTATGTATCACAAATTGATTAGCTCATTGAACTATTTAGTGAAAACCGGACTTGATATCTACTATGATGTGAACACATTGAGCCAAACTCTTGGTTGAGCCTGACATGTGCATTGGATTGCAGTGAAAAATATATTGAGATACCTACATGGCACCATTTATTATGGTTTGAGATATGTTTCTAATGGAAAATGGTAGCTACGTGTTTTTACTGACATTGATTGGGTTGGATGCACTTGTTATAGGAAGAGCACTTATGCTTTCTATTTTAGCTTGGTATCTGTTATGATTTCATGATCAAGAAAGAAGAAAACTTATGTTGCTCATAATTCAGCTAAAGTTGAGTATATAGTTGCTTTTTTAGCATGTTGTGAAATTGTGTGGATTCATAAGTTGCTTGTTAGTTTGTTTGATCAAGTCATAGAATTAACTGTGATATATTATATCAATAAAAGTTGTGTGAAGCTTTATGAGAATACACTTCTTCTTGATAAGTTGAAACATATTAAGATCTAGTATGACTATTGTAATATACCCTAGTGGTTTTCCATGTAAATAAAATAAGACCAAATTCATGGGACACGTATTCCGAGTTGAATGTTGGGAAAAACATAGTGATGGGTATCACTTGTGGTTAATTTATGGCTATGGAAACTGGCAAAGGAATTAGCAAAGGAAAGGTGGCAGTAATTGGCATTTTATTTATGAAATAAAGGAAAATAGTAGAAAAGGAAGGTGAAGAGACACAGATTTTCATGCTATGGAAACTAGAAGGAAAATGAAAGAAAATGAAGAAAATAGAGGCCTCAATCATAGAAATGCTTCTGAGTATTAGTTGCTAGATTTTTGTCAGTTTAGCTTTGTTCTCTTATTCTCTCATACTCTTACACACTTATAGAAATCTTGGAGCATTCCTAAAGCATGCTTGGATCACTCTAGTATTCACTTTGATTGGAAAAAGAAGGCAAAGGAAAGTAGGAAGGCACAAGGGAACAGTTGGATTCACAACTACAAATGGATTTCTTTGTGATTAACAGGTTGTATGTGTGATTTCCTTGTTGATTTCTAGATGCATGTTATATGCATGTGATTTCCTGGTTATGTCATGTCATTTGCTTGGATTGAAAGTGGTTTCAACCTTACCTTGACATTTCTTGGATAGCCATGGTGTTGTGGGTTTTTCCACTTGGATTTTTGCCGATTAATGCTCATGTTCTTAAATGATCTAAAAGATATGGAACAACTTTGGTTGACTTACTAGTCCTGGAGCCTAGGTTGGGATAAATTCTCTAGATCCCTTGGTGGGTTGAGTTACCAATCCCTTGAGTTGGGTTGGAAAAACGCTCTAGAGCCTTGGAAGGTTGTGAGTTGAGTTACTAGTTCCTAAAGCCCTAGAAAGCTTCAGTAGAGGCAGATATGGTTGGTGTTAGTGATGTCCAACCATAGACGTGGAATCATTGTGGTTGAGGGCTGAGGTGATTTGGACTTTCGAAGCCCTGGTTGGTTTTGTCTTGGTTATTCCATGATATCCTACATTCATGCTTGCAATAAGGCACGAGGGTGATTGTCTAAAATAGAGATTTGGTTCAGCCCAATCTATGGTTGGGTGGTACATGGGAGTCCCTGACTTGGTAGGTAATTTCATGTATTAATAAGAGTTATTCTTCTATTGTGATTCATGTATACTTGTAGTAATTATGTTGGTGATATTATGGCTGAGTTTCCATGGTTTCTATGTTGGTTATTTGTTGGTTACATGATGTATGTTATCTATGGATAATGTCATGATTTGTTTAGTTATCTAATGGATGATGAATATATGGAATAATAAGTGTTGTTATATCTATATGGTGAGGGAATAGATCCTTCTTGGTGATTCTTAGATGAATCTCAAAATCTTATGATCAAATATGCATTCATGACCTGTAGCTTACATGTTTTACATGTGTTCGACAAAATGTAAAGTGTGTTCTAGGAATTCTACATCAATTTCTTCCTTCAATTTTGAATGATTGACATTTTCATTATGAGAAATATGATTCTAGACAGTTATAAGAAGTTCTAGTAGTGCTCTGAAGGCTATCCTAGAAAAGTGGGTCAGATCTCGGGACATCGTGCTTAAAACTAGAGGTTTGGGGTCATAACCGCATGGAGCAAGGTTTATGAGTGTCGTTGGAGGCTCAAAACCACATGCAAGTAGTGTCAAGGGTGCATTTATAGTCCTAATATATGGAAAATGGTTCCAGTTTAGGGATTGGTCACCTAGGGTGGTTGTTCAACCTCTGAGTGACTTGTATTCTCTGTAGGATGTTAGTATGTGTTCATTTTGTAGGTCCCACTTCCTTAACTGGAACTAGGAGGTTAGGTCATATCAAAGTGATACTCATCTCATGTTTACCCTGGAGATCTTGTGAATTTGGGTAAATGTGGGAGTAGGCGTTTCAAGGTGGTAT
Organism: Pinus tabuliformis; assembly: GCA_031772625.1. Taxonomy (NCBI): domain Eukaryota; kingdom Viridiplantae; phylum Streptophyta; class Pinopsida; order Pinales; family Pinaceae; genus Pinus; species Pinus tabuliformis. The sequence continues at coordinate 1,228,336,511 of CM062817.1, read as the reverse complement.
CAAAGTGAGTTTTCATTCTCTTTGGGTGATATATGACACCACAGGGTGATATATGATACCACAGGGTGGTATCAGAGCTTCTAGTTTCAAACACTTGGACTAGATGGGCTAGGTGTGATTGTTATGTATGCATGTCTAGTTGTCTATGTGTTTATCATGCATGCAAGTTGGTTATTTCTTGTGATGGTCATTGTTGCAGTTTGTGTCTTCATGTAGAGTTCAATGATGTTGGCATTTTGAGATGATTGATATGTTTATGTTATATATGTATATTATGCTAATCTGGACTAATTTGTGTGTATGAGATAGCCTCCCTTGAACTTCATCGAGGTATGTTGGTTATGTTTATATTTGATTAATCTGACATGCTATGTTTGCAGGAAGAAGAAGATCAGAGATGGAAAGTAGAATGGAAAATTACAGTTCACGTGACTCTCCTTTCAAATCAGATGAGGAGCAAAGAGATGAGTATTCTCCTAACATATCAAACACCTTGATAAGTTTAAAGGAAGAGATCAAAAGTTGCAAGGTGGATAATGACAAGATAATTCAGTCATAGGAAAGACTTGTCAGAGTGCATCGAAACAAATTAGATCTCAATGCAATGATACTTCAAAGATTATAGAATTTGAAGAGATAGGGATAGCCATGGATCAGTTATGGACAAGAGGAAAGGACTAATGGGGCATATGGTACTAGGTCTCATGGAGGGCACAGGTTGGATAGGGATGACACAATCAAAGGTGGTATATGGATAGATACACTTGACAAGAGAGCTAGTGGTTATGTTATCTATTCTAGTTTTGTATCAGAGAAACAACATGGTCAGCATTGTTATCATCCTTACAGGAAGATTGAGAATTGGTACTTTTTGAATGAATTCAAGAAATCAAAACCTCCTACCTTCGATGTTTGTTGAAGAAACCAGAAGATGCAGAAGTATGGTTGCTTGGTATGAAGAATTTCTTTGAGATGCATGATTATACAGAGAATATGAAAGTTAAGATAGTCATTTTTAGTCTCAAGGGAAAAGAAGACATCTGGTGGGAAGATGTGTAGCATGTCAAAGGCATCGTGATAGAGGAGTTGAGTTGGCATGAGTTCAAAATAATTTTCAGGAAGAAGTACTTGTCAAAGAGATACTATGACGATAAGGCTAAGGAGATCTATGAATTGAATATGGGGTTTGTTAGCCTTGCTGGAAAAAGGCCCACAAATGGATCCATATAGGCTCTTAAGGTCTCCAAATTTGCTTAAAATCATGCCAATGGATCCATTTTTGCTCTTGAAATCTTCAAGATTTGCTCAAAGATCATCCAATGATCAAAATCAGCGCAAGAGGAGAGCCCTTGGAAGGGCAGAAATACACTATCGGGAGGCAAAAACGCTTGAAAACCATGAAAAACCCACAATCACAGGCTTAAACAGAGGAATGAATAGCAGCCATTAGATCTGGCCGATCAACGGCCCAGATCTAAGTGGCTAATCGCAATCGGTCGAGCAGAAGGGATAGTTTAAAGTTGGGTGCATGACCCTACCAATCAGCGATCACCGATGATCGGATCGGCGGATCACATCGGTAGGAAGCATATGCTATGTTATATAAAGGACCCGGGGGGTGAGCGACACACAATTGCAATTTATCGCATCGGCACTATACCACGGGCGGGGCCTATGCACATACATATGGGTGACCCGATAGCCGGACTCGACAGCATTATATATGAGAATTCATAAAGGTTGAAGTCCGCGCCAAAGCCATTTTTAATGTATTTTCCGTGTATTTCATTATATAACGAAATACAAAGGGAAACAGGGGTAGTGCGATAGCGATGGAACCCGGACCCGATGGATTTCCTGAACGAAAATATATAATCTTTGAAGTCCGCAAAAGGCCCATTTTCAATGTTTTTTCGCAGCTTTTGTGTGTTTTCGTTGTTTAAACAAAATACAAAGGAACCTTTTTCCAGTGATGATTTTTCGGGTCCGGGAAGTGGAATATATGATATCTGAAGTTCGCCAAAGCCATTTTTCATACATTTTCAGTGTTTTTCACGTATTTCATAATACGAGGAAAATACAGAGGAGCAGGCTTTTTGCGACTTGCGATGGAAACAAGGGCGGACCTGAGAGATTAATAAACTATTTTTGAGGACTTTGAAGTCCAAAATACAAAAAGAAGGTAGGATTTATCAGTGATTGTTGTTTTTTCTGTTTAGAACATAAATATACATTGTTTTCAATAGAGGTCCACAATAGGGCAGCGTTGTTCTACTATAACAGAAAGCATGCATTGTTAAATCATTGAAAGGGCCATAGCATGCATAGCTCCTCCCCAAACCGACATAGAGGCCGAGAAGGAGCACAACGCATCAATAGCCCAGCACAGCTCATCAAACAAACATCATGGAGCATCTCTGGCACAGGAGAACTCCAAGACAGCGCAACAAACTACCTAAAATACCTGAAAGCGGTTACTCTACTGTCAGAAGCAAAAAACTCTGATCCCATGCTTGCCTAGAGGGCATCAAATCAGTTAACAATGCAGATCATACAAATTAAGACTCTGAGCCTTTTAGAGCTTAGGAGCATTGTAAACAGGCTATAAATAGCTGAAAGTAAGATGTAATAGAGGTTCAACTTCTGGAGATTGTTCACCCTCTCTTCCTTCAAACTTCTCATCTTCATTCAAGCAATATAAGCTTCTTTTGCTATTTTATGTTCAATGTCCATCCTCTTTGTTGTTCTATGCTTGCACTTGAATAGGTTATTCAGGTTTTCTGTTGTGTCTAATGCCAGATAACTTTCATCTTATCTCTGCATTGATAAATTAGATTTGCAAGTCTCATTTACTTCCTGTAGTTGGCCATTCATATGTGTTTATGTATGAAATCTACTAGTACAGTCAGTATTCTCCATCTATCTATTGAATCTATAAATTATTGAGCATTAGTGGTCTAAAGCCTAGTATTGGTGAGAGTGTTCATACATGTCTTGAGTGAGAATAGAGCTGAAATGGTTATCTAACTTGATCCAAACCATCATTTATTCCAATAGTTCAGAGAAAAATATTGAAGATTATAAGTTACCAGGAATCTCCGAGCTACAGCCTAGGAGAGTTTCTTGGAGTGATAACATAATTGGCATCGTTGTCGGGGAAAGGAAACTGAAGCTCAGCTTCCCTGGGAAATGACATAGATCCAGCTTTGATGATAGACAAAGTCTGGGCACTTTTTTGGTTGTAATCATATATTTGGAAACTCTACTAGAGGCCGAACCTCTTGGTGACTCCACTTCATAGTTCTGGATCAGTTTGTGAGGCATACTCGGAGAAATCCTCAGAAGCTACAAGCTGACCCAGTACTTGACCCTGAAAAAATCATCAAAGAGAGAAAGGTATTGCAGAAAGGAGCATCAGGTTCAGGTAAACCTAAACATCTTCTATATCTCTTCAAGAAAGGCTTGTAATAGAACAAATACATGTTGAGCATATAGCATCTAATACTAGTAGTGAAGAAAAACTCTCAGAGATTCACAAATCTCCTTATTCTTTAGGTTCTCCTTTTGTTGTAAGCACAAAGGAAACCTCACCTCCTATCCATTGTACTCCTTTAGTCCTGTCAGTCACTCCTCAGCCCTCTATCATTCAGACTGCTAGTACTCTTTTAGCCATCACAGCTATGGCAGGTCCACAAGCACCTACCAAAATGGAAAGAATCATAGTTGCTAGGTATGGACCTCTAATACTACCCACTCCTTTGAATGTCATGCTTACTAGAGAATATCAGAAATATAGGCCTAAGTTCACTAGGACTAAAGGTGTTACTGTTGAAGAAAATCGTGAGTCATTCTATAGCTATGCTGATAATCTGGACATTAGTGAAGATGATGTGTGGATGAGAATCTTTGTCCAAGCCTAGATGGAGAGGCTAGAAAATGGTTCAGAGAACTAACCCCGAGATCTATAGCAGATATTGAAGCTTTAGATGATGCATTCCTAAAGCATTTGGGGGATAAGAAGGATATCCTCTACTACCACACTGAGTTTGGGAACTTAAAGAGGGAAAATGGTGAGTTGTTGTCAGATTTTAATAAGAGGTTTAACCGTATGTACAACAAGATACTAGCTGAAGTAAAACCCACTACTACCTCTGCTAAACTCACCTATGCCAGTGCTTTTGATTCTAACTTTTGCCTACTATTGAGAGAGAGGTGATGTGATACTTTGGCTGGCATGCAAGATGCAGCCTTGGAAGTGGAATCAAACATAATGGCTGCAGAGAAGCTCAAGGGAAATGTTGATAGAAGAAGACAGAGGGGCGAGTCTTCATTATTCCTCTGATCCTAAGATAGATAAAATGACCAAAATGATCGAGTCATTAGCCTCTGAAATCTCCAAATTCAAGGTTGAGTAGCACTCGGGGAAAGAGTGCCTAATACCTTTGCTCCTAGAAATCCAAATCCAAGTCCATATAGAAGAACTAATGAGCAGTTGTAGATTTTTCAAAGAAACAAAGATGCTAATGAAGACCAAAGGGTGAAGGCTCCTTTTCAAAATGCAGTCATGGAAGAAGAGCAGTTTGAAGAAGATGATGAGATCCATTGTTTGGAAGACAAGGGCAATGTTTCCTTTTTTACCTTAGTTGCCTATGAAAAGTCATTATGCAATGACAAGATTAGACAAGAATGGAATGGTAAAGCTATTCTACAAACTGTAGATCAGCAAAGATATAATTTGAGGTCAAAGATAAATAATGCCAAGGAAACTCCTGTTCAAGGAGTTGTTATCCCTGCAATACAGCAAGTTAATAAGTAAAAAAAATCAGCAGTTGATCCCATCATCCTCAAAGCTCCAACTCATGAGGTAACAGGCCTTGACAAGTCTCCTTCTCCTTTCAGTTTTCAATCAGAAATTTAGAAGCTAAGAATACCTATGCCTCTGATTGAACTAGTGAATAATGAGTCCTTCAAAAGATCCATCCTTGAGGCCCTTGAGCCTAAAGCCATCCAAGCCTCCACTGACCATGTAAATCTACAAGATGGCAAGCCAATTGTTATTCTCAGCCCAATGATTGAAAATTGTGAAGACATCTCCCCATCATTCTATGTCTCTCTGACTATTCATGAAAAAAATCCTTCACAACTACCTTTTGGACACTGGAGCCAGCCATAATCTAATGCCCAAGGCTGTCATGGATGAAGTTGGTCTTGACATCACCAAGCCTTATCATGACCTGTTCTCTTTTGACTCTAGAAAAGTGAAGTGTCTAGGATTAATCAAGGACCTAGACATAACTTTGTCTCAGCTGCCTATGAAAAGCATGAAGATGGATATTGTGGTAGCAGATGTACCTCCCAAGTTTGGCATGTTACTTTCCAGAGCTTGGATCAAGAGACTAGGTGGATCATTACAAAATGATCTGTCCTATGCTACTGTCCCGGTTTCCGGAGGTGAGAGCAAGAGATTATACAGAGAGCTGCAGTTAGCTTATATCATCAGAGATGAGAAGAACCCTACTAATCATCCCATCTATGTTGTTGACACTGATTTTGGAGCATGTATTCTTCATATTGAAGAATCCCAGTTGGCCTCCACGCAGCTTAAAAAACCAGTTTGCCAAATCGCTGAGGAAGAAGGCCCACAGATTTGGGACATGTTCTTTGATGGAGCTTGCTCCAAGGAAGCTGCTGGGGCAGGTGTAGTCCTTGTGTCCCCCACGCAGGAATACATATATTTATCTTTCAAATTAACCTCTCAGGTCACAAATAACATAGCAGAATACGAAGCTTTGATTTTGGGCTTAAGAGCTGCTAAAGAAATGGGTATCAAAGGCATGAAAGTGTTTGGAGATGCAAACCTCATCATTCAGCAGGTAAATAAAACATTCCAAGAAAAGCATCCAAGGCTGAAAGCATACAAAGATGAGGTATGGAGGCTCAAGGATTCTTTTAATGATTTCAGCATTTCTTATATTTTGAGAATGAAGAACCAGCTTGCCGACTCCCTTGTTCTGTCTACTAGCATGTTTATTCCTCCTTTGACCCCTAAATTGACGTATAAAGTTCAGGTAAAATATAGACCGTCTCTGCCTGACAATGTCAAATACTGGAGAGTTTTTGAAGACGATGAGGAAATTAACAGGTTTTTACAAGTCATTGAGGAATTTGTTGATATGCACATCGACCAAGAAAATGAAACCATGGAAGAATGCAGCCAGTCCAAGCTAAAAAACAAGGTCAGCCGAGGAAGCATCATCTAGCTGCCTAGTAATCATATACCAAAGGGATTGGTGCCTCTAGAGAAATTGTTCGACCATAACAATGTGCCTTATAAGCCTGCCAAAACAAAAAATGAGTCTACTATTTGTAAACACAATATAGGAAGCCTAGCCCATTCGAAATTCATCACTCTGTCCACTCATTTGTCTTCTGCCCAAAATTCTAAGTATTGCACCCTCATGAAGCAATTCGCTGATATTTTTTCCTGGGAATACAGTGATGTTAAAACCTATGATACGAACATCATTTAGCATAAGATTCCACTAGAAAAGAACACCACCCCTTTTAAGCAAAAATTAATACCTATCAGCCCTCTCTTATTGACTTTGATTGAGAAAGAGATCAAGAAGTTGTTGGATGCCAAAATCATAGTTCCCCTAAGGTATTCAAAATGGATAGCTAACCTTGTGGTGGTGAGAAAGAAAAATGGAGAAATTAGGCTTTGTGTTGACTTCAGAAATCTGAACAAGTGCTCTAAAAAAGATAACTACCCCTTGCCTAAGATGGAACACTTGCTAATATGGATGGGTTTAGGCTCTGACGGCGCGCATCAACACTAACCGCGAAGGAAGGCAACCGCAGTTCGCTGCTTCAGGACCACAGGATGGAGCGTTTTTCGGCGGATAGGGTTTCGGGCGATCGACAGATCAGCACCAGTGTCGGGAGACTACAAACGCTGTCCGGCATGGAAGACCTACCGGAAACGGAACTTGTAGACTTCTCCGAGGACCCGTTGGAAGGTCAGGTCATTTTCACAAGCCATATCTCTGCCCCCCAGGGTTTCGCTCCTCCGTTCTCTGATTCTTCTGATGCCCAGAATATCCTCCCGGTCATTTCCTTACCGGACCCCTTCTCATCTGGTCTCGCAGCCCCGCCGCTCTCTCCTGGCACTGCCTCATTTCTCGCCTCTCATCTGCTTGACCCCGCTGATCTGAATCAGATCCCATCTCCGCCTATTGATCCACCGCCTGTACCTGAGGTTCCTAGGGCAAACTTCTCTCCAAACTTTGGGACAAAACCCTCTGGCGCAATCAGCACCCCAGTTGTAAACCCTAAAACCTCAGGACCTCCTCCACCCGGGGTCTCAAATCCCCTATCCGAACATCCGTCGACCCCTCGATCCAAGAAGCAGAGGTCAAATTGCGTTAGGGCAATTTCGAAAGATACCACGGTTATCTTCGGTGACTCCCCGGATTTTGAAGCAACCATGGCTCTTGCTCGCACAATGTTGGTAGGGCACGTGCGGGGGCGCTCCTACACGGTGGACAGATTGACGCGCTGGGTGAAAGAAATCTGGGGTGTACTCCTCACACAGGTGCCGGAGGTTGAGGTTTTACCTCGTGGATGGTTCTCCCTACAATTTGCATCCGAAGAACACACAAATGCGGTCCTTGAAAGATACTAGCATATCGAAACGGCACCTGTTCTTCTGAAGAGATGGAGTCCGTTATTTGATCCTGAGCATGAGCAAATTGCTGCAGGGCCATTATGGGTCCGTTTACCAGGACTCCCTACACAATACTGGAACGAAGCATCCTTCAAAAAGATCGGCAATGCACTTGGGGCATATCTGGATCATGATCGTGGATACCTGGATACCCGGAGAAAGACTGTCGCTCGCATTCTGGTGCATCTGGACACCAGAGAAGGGCTGGAGGAAAGAATTACATTGCAATGGGGTAAGCTCAGGCGTTATCAGATGCTGGATTACGAAGGAGTACCCTTTCGGTGCAATCGATGCCACCAAGTGGGGCATCTCTATAAGGATTGCCCCTTAATCAAGCGACTGGACAGCACCCCAAAACAATCCCCCATTGCATCCAGGCGGACTTCCCCCATAGTCTCACAGCCAGCGAGGGGATTCACTGTTTCCAACGGAGCTCAGGTGTTCTCAGAGACGAATACACTCGAGGTGCCATCGCCTCCGCTGACTAGGGCTCGGGCAGCTGCTGCAGCCGCTCAAGCATCGGGTACTTGTTCTAACTCTCCCCTTATCTCTATTGCACAATCTTCTGATTATGTTTCCTTTGCATCATGTTCCATGGCATACTGCAATATTCCCCCGCCCCCTCCTCTTCCTTCTACTGCCCCTCCCTCGCTGCCTTCCATCTTGTCCCCTCCCCCGTCTCCGTCCTCTGAGACCCCAATTAACAAGATGCCCCAGCACCCATACTCTCTCCGTTCCCGGACTTCCCTCCCGGAATCCTCTGCATGCAATATGGGTTTAGGCATTGTACCCTCGGGTGTGAGCTCCTCTTCTACTAGAGGAAGGAAATCAGATTTAAACAAAGCCATCAAAAGAGCTGGCGCAGAAGTTGCATCAGGTCGACAATCGACCATTGTTGGGGCCCTTAGAGCAAATCCCCCGAAGAGGGGTCCTCCATGAAGTGCCTCTCCTTTAATTGCAGGGGTTTGGCTAGCTCCCCCAAAAAACTAGCCCTCAAACGACTTTTTGAGGTCGAATCCCCTGATATTATCCTCCTGCAAGAAACCCTGGGTCTGGCAGAATCCATCTCCCTCTCGCTGCATAATATCTCGCCCAGATGGAAGTTTATAGCTATGGATGCCTTCGGTAGATCTGGGGGACTGGCGATGGGTTACAATCCCAGAACCATCAGACTGGAATCCTCTTGGGGGGGTCAGGGATTCCTGGGGGCTGAAATTTTCTCATTGGACTTAGGTCTCTCTCTCTGCATCATCAACATCTATGGCCCTTGTCAACAGAGAGAAACCTTTTGGAGGATGCTTCTCAGCAGGAACTTGATGGATATGGATCGTATCATACTAGGGGGGGATTTGAACTTTTCCTTGGGGTTTCGTGAAACTTGGGGATCTCGGGCGCAAGTTGATTCTATTACACCATTCATGAGGAATTTGCTGGAGCAGCATGACCTTGTTGATATACCCATGCAAAATCCCCTACCAACATGGAGGAACAGGCGAGTTGGGGAAGCGGCTTTGGCTCGCAGACTGGATCGATTTCTGATAAAAGGGCCGCTGATTCACCAACTCCACCACTACAAGCAATGGGTGGGATCAGGAGGTATCTCTGATCATTCTCCTATCCTAATGGAAATTAAGGGTCCCCTACCTAAGCCAAAAGCTCCTTATAAGTTCAATCATCTCTGGCTTCAGGACCCAAGCTTCTCTAAATTGGTCTCAGACTTTTGGCATACACACCCTATCGATAGAGAAGCATCGATGGCTAGGGGATTTGTTAAAAATCTGACTGAGCTCAAGCATATAGTGATTGAGTGGGCCAAGGCAAAGAAGTCCAGAGAAGAGGAGCAGCTCATCAAGATTGAAGAAGACCTAAATTCCCTTCTGGATGATCGAAGTCTGGGATTCATCTCCGAAGCAAGCAAGACCCGACTCATTGAGTTAGAGAAGGAAAAGCAAAATATCCTAAAACTCCGGGAGGAATCAATCAGGCTGAGAAGCAGGGCACTTTGGCTGAAGGCAGGGGATGAAAACTCTAGATTCTTCCACAATTTTGCCAAAGGAAGGAAGGTTTCCAATACCATTTGGGATCTTCCTCTTCCTGATGGGGGAGTGGCAGATACCTTCAACAAATTATCCCATCTTGGAACAGCACACTTCAGAAGGATTTTCAAGAGCCCTGCTGGGACCAATCTTGCTGAGATTATCAATGTGGCATCTCATTTTCCCAGATTTGTAAACATCGAGGATGCTGAAGCCCTTACAGATCCTGTTTCCATGGAAGAGCTCGAAAGCACGATCAAATGGTTTCAGAAGGAAAAGATCCCGGGACCTGATGGATGGACTATTGAGTTCTACATTGCTTTCTTTGATATTTTAGGGGGTGATATCTTAAAGGTGGTTGAGGAAAGCAGAACTTCGGGACAAATCTACCATGCGATCAACTCCACTTTCATCGCCCTCATCCCCAAGTCCGACTCTCCCTCTTCTTTTGATGACTTCCGCCCCATCTCCCTGTGTAATGTCCTATACAAAATCATTTCCAAGATTATTGCCAACAGGATCAGGCCAATCCTGTCCAAGCATATTGCTCCCCAGCAATTTGCTTTCCTAGAAGACAGACAAATTCATGAAGCCATAGGATCTGCACAGGAAGCCATTCATTCTATCTGGACTAAACATCTGAAGAGTATTCTCCTCAAAATAGACCTCTCCAAGGCTTTTGACCGAGTCAGCTGGCTCTATATCAAGATGATCCTCATTCATTTGGGCTTCCCTCAACCCCTCATCAACTGGATTATGGCTTGCATTACATCCCCCACTTATAGTATCCTGATAAATGGTGCAGCTTCCCACTTCTTCCACTCAGAGCGAGGTCTGAGACAAGGCTGTCCTTTATCCCCCCTACTCTTTCTCCTGGTCATGGAAGCCTTGAGTCGATTGATCATCTCGGCAAAAAGGGAAGGAACTATCAGAGGCCTGAAGATATCTGAGGACTACTTCATTACACATCTGCTGTTTGTAGATGATGTTCTTATTCTACTCGATGGCATTATTCAAGACACCTCGACATTCAACAGGATTCTAAAGCTATTTGCACATGCCACTGGAATGGAGGTCAACCGAACCAAATCTTCTATCACTTTGGTAAATACCTCGGTCAATGAATCTTTTACTGCTCGCCAAGCATTCCCCTATACCACACAGCCCCTGGACAGGGGACTAAAATATCTGGGTTACTGGCTAAAGCCCACCACACAGAAGGTGGCGGATTGGACCTGGCTGATTACCAAAGTGGAGAAAAGGATTACTTGCTGGAGCTTCAGATATCTATCTAGAGCGGGTAGACTCACCTTGATCAAATCTGTTCTAGAAGCCACCCCAGTTTTTTGGATGGCCCTTGCCTGGATCCCCAGGAACATCCTATCAAAACTCAAACAGCTCTGCTCCAGATACCTCTGGGCTGGTAACAAAGAAAAACGCACATTTGCCTGGATAGGATGGAAAGCGATTGCACTGCCCAAGAAATGGGGAGGCTGGGGTCTGAAGGACCTACCTTCCTTCGCTAGTGCGCTGGCGGCCAAGATGGGATGGGCATTGCTCACCTCACAAAGCTTATGGACTAACATTTCATATCATAAGTACATTTGGCCTCTCAACATCCTGGATTGGGCGAGGCTCCCAGCTTGGAATAAGACAGGCATTTCCTCAATCTGGAAAGCCCTCCTTCATTCTCTCCCACTGATCAGGAATAACATGGCATGGAGAATTAGGAATGGATGCAGTGTCCGCATTGGATTAGATCCATGGAGCAGATGTGGTGGGAGACACAGGCTCCCACAAGAACTGGTGCTATATCTATCTGCCCAAGGAACCAAATTCATCTCACAAATCGCGGACCAAGAACAAACAGACCTTTTCCATCAGGCATGGAAAAATGCCGCACAACTCAACCTCCCACAGAGATGGCACGATGCTTGGAGTGAATTCTGTGAGGCCCTGATGGAATCACATGTCAGAATAACTGAGGGACCGGACGAAATCATTTGGCACCTGGCGGATAGTGGGAGGTATACACCAAAAGAAGGTTATGTTCACATCATATGGCAGAAAAAACCCGAAGTTCTTGAACGCTGGTGGCACAACTTATGGAAGCTATCTGCTTCCCCACGCTCAAAGCTGTTCACCTGGTGCGTTCTCAGAAACAGAGTACCCACGGGTGAGCACCTCATGCGAAGGGCCCATTTCGGACCAACGAGATGCGTACTGTGCAAGAATGCCAGCGAATCCACAGAGCATCTATTCCTGAGCTGTAACGCGGTCCTTCAATTATGGATCAATTTAAAACAGGATATGAAATTCGCGGGTGAATGGAGAGGAATCGACCTCGTTAATGCATGGATCGATTGGGGGAACAGACATAAAGGCACCAAATTTGTAAATCTGCCCATTATCATAAATTGGTCCATTTGGAAAGCTAGAAACCAACTGATTTTCGAAGAGAAGGCCATTCAATGGCCACTTATTGAAGCCCGGATCATATGTGCATATAATGAATTACCTGATCCTCCTCCTCCAAAATCTCGCATTCCATCCCATCCCCCCGCCATTGACAGGGGGACTCCTTGGGCATACTTTGACGGGGCAGCAAATGCCCAAAGTAGCGGGGGTGGGTTCATACTGCACAAATCTGGAAATCACTCCTATCGCATCAAGGCTGGTTTGGGGGCCGGGACCAACAATTTCGCTGAACTAATATCTCTTCGACATCTGCTTCATTTTGCTTTAAGCCACCAATGTAACAGCATAAACATCTACGGAGATTCACAGATCATTATTAATTGGTTCAACAGCACCACTACATGTCACATTCACACACTCAATAACATACTTGATGAAGTGCTACAGTTCAAGACAGCTTTTAATCACATCTGCGTTTCTCATATATACAGGGAACACAACCAGGATGCTGATAAACTTTCCAAGGAGGCCACGCTGATGGAGAAAGGACATTGGGAGATAACCGAGATTTTGGAACAACAGGAGAAAAAGTTTTACCACCGCCCATATATAGACCCACAATATCCTACTGTGGGTCTGCATGAGAACTGATCTCAAATTAGTAGAAGGACAGCAGCAGTACACAGAACTGCGATTTTTGTAATTTTTTGTAAACTGATGGATGCCATAAGGCATCAACTCATTGAACTATACCGACCATACAGCAATATTTTGTAACAGCAGATATATGTATTTATTTTTTTTTGGTAAATGTACAGAGATACCAATGACAAATTGGGCATATGCGGCACGCATCTACATATGTAACCTTTCATCATTAATGAAATGTTTACGGATTTTTCCAGTGGAAAAAAAAAAAAGATGGAACACTTGCTGCAAAGAGTTTTAGGGGCCAGAGTCATGTCTTTCTTAGATGGATTTTCAGGTTACAATCAGGTTGTTGTACATCCAGAAGATCAGGAAAAGACCGCCTTCACTACTCCTTGGGGCACTTTCATGTACTCCAAGATGCCTTTCGGACTGATGAATGCTGGGGCTACTTTTCAGAGGGCCATGGACATAGCCTTCGTGGGAGAGAAAGACAAGTTTGTCCTTATTTATCTTGATGACATAACAGTCTTCTCTAGCAGCCACAAAGACCATATACAGCGTTTGAAGAAGGTCTTTCTAAAGTGCAGACAATTTGGAATTTCAGTGAACCCAAAGAAGTCACAGTTTGCTCTAGAAGAAGGCAAACTTCTGGGACATATTTTTTCTACTGAAGATGTGAAGATTGATCCAGCAATGGTTAAAGCCATTTAGACATTGTCCATCCCAAGGTCAAAAAGGGACATTCAATCCTTCCTGGGTAAGATTAACTTCGTAAGGAGGTTCATTCCAAACTTTGCAAAGCTTGTAAAGCACATCACTTCCATTCTGAAGAAAGGATCAGAAATAAAATGGACAGATGCTTCAAGAAGCTCTTTTGAAGCCATCAAGCAAGCTGTCATGGAAGCTCCCACTCTAATCAGCCTAGATTACACTAAGGAGTTTTGTATTTCCTCTTTTGCCTCTTATGATACACTTGCAGCAGTTCTATTGCAGAAAAATGATGAAGGCATAGAGCACCTCGTGGCCTTTTTCAGCAAAACTTTAAGGGATGTTGAACTAAGGTATGACCTTATTGAAAAACAAGCTTATGATCTCATAAAATCTTTAAAGGCATTCAGAATTTATATTCTGCATTCCAAAGTAGTTGCCTATGTACCTTCAGCCTCAGTAAAATATGTCTTAACTCAACCAGATATTGATGGGAAGAGAGCTAAATGGATTGCAAAATTCATAGAGTTTAACATAGAGGTGAAGCCCACTAATCATGTCAAAGGCCAGGGCTTGGCTAAACTTATGGCTGAAGAAAATTGCAGCTTGTTGGACATAAATTCCATGGGTCTAAATTTAGATGATGAGCAGACAGAGGGAGCAGCAAAAGAGCAAAAGCAGAACCAGTCTTTGGCTGAAAATCTAGCCATATGTGAATGGTATTACAACATAGTTCATTTTTTGCAAAATCTAGAAGTCCCTCCAGGGCTTAGCTCAAGTCAAGCTCGTGCCATTAAACTCATATCAGCCAAATTTTGCGTTAATAAAAATCTGCTTTATTGGAAAGACCCATCAGGAATCCTCTTGAGGTGTCTAGATAAAGAACAATCTGTGGAAGTCATACACTAGTTCCATTCTAGCATCTGTGGAGGGCATCATTATTGGAAAACCACAGCTCACAAAATCTTGAGGGATGGATATTATTAGCCTACTCTGTTCTCTGATGTGTTTTCTTTTGTAAAAGCTTGTGACAAGTTTCAGAGGTTTGCAAGAAGACAGCAGCTAAAATATCTGCCCTTGAAGCCAATACATGTCAATGGTCCCTTCCAATATTGGGGCTTGGACTTTATAGGTGATATCAACCCACATTCCAATGGCCAACACAAATGGATCTTAGTAGCCACTGATTATTTCACCAAGTGGATTGAGGTTATACCCACTAAGAATGTCAATCATCAAGTTGTCACAAAGTTCTTGAATGAGAATATTTTCACTAGAATTGGTTGCCCAACCAAACTAGTCACTGATAATGCAACAGCTTTCAAGGAAAAATAATTGGTGGACATGACTGAATCCATGGGCATTCAAGTGGTGCATTCTACCTCGTATTATCCTCAAGGCAATGGTATGGCAGACTCATCTAACAAGAGTCTGGTAAGGGTAATCAAAAAATTATTATAGGACAACAAAAGGAGCTAGGATTCTAAGTTGAAGTTTGCACTATGGGCTGACAGAGTTACCATCAAAAATTACATAGGGAATTCTCCATTCAAACTAGTTTATGGCGCTGATGTTGTTTTCCCCATCTAGCCGATTCTCCCTTTGGCTAAGTTCTTGCAAGAAGAACAAGATGAAGAGAATGACATGGTAAGAAGAATGAATAACCTGGTTGAACTATAGTAGATCAGAGAGTAGCTAGTTGAGAAGTCAAAAGCTCATCAGAAGAAAATCAAAGAAACCTTTGACAGGAAGGCAAAAGTGGACAATTTCCAAGTTGCTGATTGGGTGCTTAAATGAGATTCATTTAAGGAAAAGAAAGGTAATCATGGTAAGTTTGACTCCTTATGGACAGGTCCGTTTGTCATCGCTCAAATTCAGCAGAACAATACATTCATTCTACATAGTCTGGAAGGAGGATATACTTTTGGTAGCCCAATAAATGGGCAGTTCTTAAAACTTTATTTCGTTTAAGGCTTTAAAGCCTTGTCATTGTAAATATGTTTTTTCTAGTTTTTATTTCATTACAAAATAGACTCCATGCCCAATGGAACACTAGAAGGAAGATTTGACTATGTTTTCAGGAAAGGCATTGATCTGTGATCCTTGAAACCTCATAGGGAGGATTTCATCCCCAGAAGGAGCCATTGTTAGCCTTGTTGGAAAAAGGCCCACAAATGGATCCATATAGGCTCTTAAGGTCTCCAAATTTTTTTAAAATCATGCCAATGGATCCATTTTTTCTCTTGAAAGTTTCAATATTTGCTCAAAGATCAACCAATGATCAAAATCAGCAAAAGAGGAGAGCCCTTGGAAGGGTGGAAATACACTATCAGGAGGAAAAAATGCTTGAAAACCATGAAAAACCCACAATCGTAGGCTTAAACAGAGGAATGAATAGTAGTCGTTAGATCTGGCCGATCAACGGCCCAGATCTAAGTGGCTAATCGCAATTGGCCGAGCAAAAGGGACAGTTTAAAGTTGGGCGCATGACCTTGCTAATTAGCGATCGCCGATGATCGGATCGGCGGGGAGCACATGCTATGTTATATAAAGTACCCGTGGAGTGAGCGGCGCGTGATTATGATTTATCGCATTGCTAATATTGACTCGATAGCGGGACCCAACGACATTATATAAGAGAATTCATAACGGTTAAAGTCCGCACCAAAACCATTTTTAATGTATTTTCCATGTATTTCGTTATATAACGATATACAAAGGGAAATAGGGGCAGCACGATAGCGATGGAACCCGGACCCGATGGGTTTCCTGAATGAAAATATATAATCTTTGAAGTCCGTGGAAGGCCCATTTTCAATGTTTTTTTGCAGTTTTTGTGTGTTTTCGTTGTTTAAATGAAATACAAAGGAACCTTTGGCCAGTGCCGATCACGATGAAGCCTAGACTCGAAAGTGTCCAGGAAGTGGAATATATGATATCTGAAGTCCGCCAAAGCCATTTTTTCATACATTTTCAATGTTTTCGCGTATTTCATAATATGAGGAAAATACACAGGAGCAGGATTTTTGCGACTTGCGATGGAAACAAGAGCAGACCCGAGAGATTAATAAACTATTTTTGAGGACTTTGAAGTCCAAAATACACAGAGAAGGCAGGATTTATCAGTGATTGTTGTGTTTTCTGTTTAGAACAGAAATATACATTATTTTCAATGGAGATCCACAATAGGGCAGCGTTGTTCTGCTATAACAGAAAGCATGCATTGTTAAATCATTGAAAGGGCCATAGCATGCACAGATCCTCCCCAAACCGACATAGAGGCCGAGAAGCAGCACAATGCATCAATAGCCCAACGCAGCTCATCAAACAAACATCATGGAGCATCTATGGCACAGGAGAACTCCAAGACAGTGCAACAAGCTACCCAAAATACCTAAAAGTGGTTACTCTGTTGTTAGAAGCAGAAAAATATGATCCCATGCTTTCCTAGAGGGCATCAAATCAGTTAACAATGCAGATCAAACAGATTAAGACTCCGAGCTCTTTAGAGCTCAGAAGCATTGTAAACAGGCTATAAATAGTTGAAAGTAAGATGTAATAGAGGTTCAACTTCTGGAGATTGTTCCCCCTCTGTTCCTTCAAACTTCTCATCTTCATTCTAGCAATATAAGCTTCTTTTTCTATTTTATGTTCAATTTCCATCCTCTTTGTTGTTCTATGCTTGCACTTGAATAGGTTATTCAGGTTTTCTGTTGTGTCTAATGCCAGATAATTGTCATCTTATCTCTGCATTGATAAATTAGATTTGCAAGTCTCATTTACTTCCTGTAGTTGGCCATTCATATGTGTTTGTGTATGCAATCTGCTGGTACAGTCAGTATTCTCCATCTATCGATTGAATCTATAAATTATTGAGCATTAGTGGTCTACAGCCTTGTATTGGTGAGAGTGTTCATGCATGTCCTGAGTGAGAATAGAGCTGAAATGGTTATCTAACTTGATCCAAACCATCATTTATTCCAATAGTTCAGAGAACAATATTGAAGATTATATGTTACTAGGCATCTCTGAGCTACAACCTATGAGAGTTTCTTGGAGTGATAATAGGGTCTATGAAAAGTGAAGAGAATATGACTAATTTTATGGAGTTGTTGAGGTATGTGCCATATCTTAAGGATGAGAAGACGAAGGTTCAAATATTCGTTAGAATATTTCCATTAGCATTTAAGTATCAAATTGAATATGATAAGCCTCGAACATTGGAGGAAGTAATTGGGAAGTTGAAGCATTGTTATGAGCATTCTAAGCGTAAGTCGGAGCCTAACCATGGTTGGAAAGGAAATGACAAGACTAAAGGAAAGTGGGATAAGAAGTGAGGAAGACCTCAAGATGCAGGTAACAAGGAGAATGCAGTACCACACAAAGAAATTCAATGCAGTTGACAGAGGAAAAGGATTATGAGGAGCAGAACAAGGGTGACAATAGGAAGCCTTTGTAGCTTTGGACTTGTGGCAAGGATCATCACAAGAGAGATTGCCCTAAACATCAGGGTGGAAAACCTCATATTTATAGTTCTTAGGAGGCATACACAGCTGGGGATGTTAGACAGAGTATTCCCCATATTCATGCAGCAATTGATAATAGGCAGGTTTATCATTAGGCATCTATTATCGAGATGGAAGGTAATATTTGTGATCAATTTTTTTCTATTTTGATTGACCATAGATATAAATATAGTCATATCAATCTTGGCCTGGTGGATAAGTGTTGATTGAATAAACAAGTGCATGTAGAGTCTCGGTTGGTGCAGTTGGCTACAGGTACCAAGAAAAGAGTTCATAATTGGTTGAGATCTTATGCATTTGAGATGAACGCTATGTCTACATTAGCACATCTAAATTTACTTTCATTTGCATCATACAGTATGTTGTTGAGTATGGATTAGTTTTATATTCAGAGGACTAAGGTAGATTATTATGACAAGGCTATTGAGTGCTTGGATGATGATGGAGAGAAGAGAATCTTGTAGGGAAAGAAAAATCCTACATCAATGAAAATGGTTACATCTATGCAGGAAAAGTGTAGTAGTAGGAAAGGGTGTTTATTATTTGCGGTTCATATTTCCAATGAAAAAGGGAAGGATGTTGAGGTCTTGAAGAGGTATCTAGTTTTGCAGCAGTTTCAGGATTTATTTCCAATCGAGATGTCATAGTTACTGCCTCATAGGGAAGTGGAGAAGCACCAACATCAAAGGCATCATACACGATGATCACTCCAGAGTTAGTGGAATTGAATTTTAAGCTAAAGGAAATGCTTGATAAGGGATACATTAGGTCAAGTGTGTCACCTTGGGGTGCAAAAGTATTGTTTTTAAATAAGAAGGATGGTACTCTCAAGTTGTGCATTGATTATAGGTAGTTGAACAAGGTGACAATCAAGAACAGGCATCCATTATCATGGATTGATGATTTGTTTGATCAGTTGAAGGGAGAAAAAAAGTTCTCAAAGATTGACTTGAGATTAGGATATCATCAAGCATGCATAAAAGAAGAGAACATCTACAAGACCGCATTTTGTACCAGGTATGGGAATTATGAGTTTGTGTTAGTTCCTTTTGATCCTACTAATGCTCCATATACTTTCATGTGTTTGGTGAATAGTGTGTTGTGTCCTTATCTGGACAAGTTTGTGATAGTCTTCATTGATGATATATTGATATATGCTAAGAATGAGGAAGAGCATGTAGAGCACCTAGAAGGAGTGTTAATATTGTTGAGAGAGCATCAATTTTATGCCAAGCTTAGTAAGTGAAACTTGTTTCAAAAATAATTCCATTACTGTGGACATGTTGTTTCCAAGAAGGTATCATAGTGGACCCATAAAATATTAAATATATCATGGAGTGGGAAGCTCCTAGGAATTTGGATGAGGTCATACCATTCATGGGACTAGCATGTTATTATAGGTGATTCATCAGGAATTTCTCATGGATTACCTATCATATTACATCTTTGCAGCGAAAAGGAAAGAAGTTTGAACGGACTGAGAAGTGTGCAATTTGAGAAGTTAAAGAATTTTCTTACAAATGCTCTAGTATTGAATATTGTAGATCCTGATAAAGAGTTTGTGGTATGTACAGATGCTTGCAAGAGGGGACTTGGTGGAGTCCTGATGCAGGAAGGAAGGGTAGTATGTCATGAGTCAAGGAAGTTGAATGAGAACAAGAAAAACTATGTGATGTGTGATCTTGAGTTGGCAGTTATCGTTCATGCCTTGAAGATGTGGAGATATTATCTTCTTGGAAGGAGGTTTGTCTTGATGAGTGACCACAGTGGGTTGAGGTACTTGTTTGACCAACCCAATCTGAATTCAAAGCAAGCTAGATGATTATCTTCTCTTAGTGAGTTTGATTTTGAGATCAGGTACATCAAGGGAAAGGAGAACAAGGTTGTAGATGCTCTTAGTAGAAGAGTGTAGGTGAATCACATTACACTAGTGAGTTCTTATGGGACAAATTTACAAGAGTAGGTCTTGCAAGAAAGACAACATGATTACATGTATCAGCAGTTGAGGAAGGTGTTACAACTGTAGGGTGAGGGTAATCGGGATGAGGAGTATCAACTCACGGCAAATGGATTGGTCCTATTTAGAAAAAGGATTTATGTGCTAGATGAAAATGAGATAAAGAAGCCTATCTTGAGGGAGTTTCATGTCAAGCCATATTCAAGTCAATCGGGATATCAGAAGACATTGACAATAGTTAAGAAATTATATCATTGACCGAACTTGAAGAAAGAGGTGGTTGAGTTTCTTGCGAGATGTTTGGACTATCAGCAGGTAAAAGTAGAGTGTAAGAATCTAGGTGGTTTATTACAACCAATTTTGATTCCATAGTAAAAATGGTAGGTCATTTGCATGGACTTCATTATAGGTTTTCTGAGGACATCAAAGAAGCATGATTCCATTAGAGTTGTGGTTGAAAAGTTAAGTAAGGTAGCTCACTTCATTATAGTTAAGTCTATCAATTTAGCTAGTGAGGTAGCTCATATTTTCATCAGGGAGATAATGAGATCGCATGGTGTTCCTAAGAAGATCATATCAGATAGAGAAGCCAAGTTCACTTCCAGATTTTGGAAGGAGTTGTTTGCAGGTTTGGGGGCAGATTTAGCTTTTAGTAGAACTTATCATGTAAAAATGGATGGATAGGAAGAGACGGTTAACAAGATTCTTGAGGACATGTTGAGGATGCATTTCATGCATCAACGGCGGAAGTGGGAAGAGTATCTTCCACTAGTAGAGTTTGCATATAATAATGGGTAACAGGAGTCCTTCAAGATGATTCCATTTGAGGCACTTTATGGGTAGAGTTGTATTACTCCTATGAGCTGGAGTGATCTAGTGAATAGGGTGCTGATTGGACCAGACATGTTGGAAGAGATGGAATAGGAAATGCAAGTTATTAAAGGGAATTTGAAGGTAGCACAAGACAAGAAGAAGATTTATACAGATCAACACATGGTATTTAAGGAGTTTTAGGTTGGGGAGCATGTGTACATGTGCATCAAGCCTAAGAAGAGTTCCTTGAGTATTAGATCATGTGCCAAGTTGGCACCTCGATATTGTGGGCCTTTCGAGATCCTTGAGAGGATTGGACCAGTGACCTACAGACTTGCACTACCACCGATAGTGAAATTCCATGATGTTTTCCATGTTTCATTACTTAATAATTATGTCCAGGATGTTGATCATGTGACTGGCTGGTTTGTATTACAGGTGGAATTAGAGGGAGAAGTCCATACAGAACCACAATGTATATTGCAGCGGAAACAACTCATGCTCCATAACAGAGCAATCGAGTAGGTTAAATTAGTGGAAGCAATTTGGGCTCAATGAAGCTACATGGGAGATGATCGATCAGATGTGGGCTTTATATCCTTCATTATTTGTTGGTTAAAGCAAATTATTTTTGGGTATATGTATATGTATATATGGATGTTGTTGTAGATATCGCAATGAGTTAGGTTAAAAAGCCCTAATAAGTAGAATGATTGTCATGTTTTTCATGTGGTCATGGTTTGCAGTAGTTGTTTATTGTAAATATTGCATC
Organism: Pinus tabuliformis; assembly: GCA_031772625.1. NCBI lineage: Eukaryota > Viridiplantae > Streptophyta > Pinopsida > Pinales > Pinaceae > Pinus > Pinus tabuliformis. The sequence goes on along the minus strand of CM062817.1, from coordinate 1,228,314,904 downwards.
AAGTTATGTTATAAAGATCCATGGGCAGTATGTTTTTTTTAGCGGTTTGTTGGTCAAGGGTGTCATAGAACACTGAGGATGGTGTTCCCCGAGGGGGATGGGTTTGTAACAGCCCCTGGTTAATTTTCCATGTAAATAAAATAAGACCAAGGTCATGGGACATGTATTCCAAGCTGAATGTTTGGCAAAACATAGTGATTCATATCACTTGTGATTAATTTATGGCTATGGAAATTGGAAAAGGCATTGGAAAAGGAAAAGTGGAAATGTTTGACATTTTATTTATGAAATAAAGGAAAATGGGAGAAAAGGAAGGTGAAGAGACACAAATTTTCATGCTAAGGAAATTAGAGGAAAAATGAAGAAAATAGAGGCCTCAATGATACAAAGGATTATGAGGATCAGTTGTTAGCTTTTTGTCAGTTTAGATTTGTTCTCTCATTCTCTCATACTCTTACACACTTAGAGAAACCTTGGAGCATTCTTGGAGCATTCTAGTATTCTCTTGGATTGGAGCAAGAAGGAAAAGGAAAGCAAGAAGGCGCAAGGGAACATTTGGATTAGAAGTTACAACTAGATTACTTTGTAGGTAATAGGTTGCATGTGTGATTTCCTTGCTGATTTATGGATGCATGGTATATGCATGTGATTTTCTGGTTATGTTTTTCCATTGGCATGGAGATTTTCCTAGATTGACAATGGTTTTAGCCTTTCCTTGCCATTTCCTAGATAGCCATGGTGTTGTGGGTTTTTCCACTTGATTTTTTTTCTAATTTGTAATCTTGTTCCTGATGACAATATTGGACCCACCAAGATTTAGGGGATCTCCTCAATATGAAATACCAACTAGACCTCACACAGTTTGGAGTAGGAGTCCCAGCAATGGGTGAGAGTGTAATGCCTTGACCGTGGTAGTGCGCAGAGGAAAGTATGATAACTTTGGGTGAGATAAAGTGTATGACCCTTTGGAGAGTAAAGTGTGATGCATGAAGGTTCTAACACATAGAGGGGAAAAGGAAGTGTGTTCCTTGGAAGCATGTAATAGTATGCATCTTGAAAGGAACACATGAGCGACATGACATCACAATCCAAAATGCAGAATAGTCCACAAGTTAAAGTGATGAGTTAATCCAACAACATGCATTGAACATGATTCGTACAAATGCATAAAAAGTAGTTCATAAGCGTATGCGTAAGTTAAATAACATACATTGCAAATACAACAAAAGTATTCCTACTATATTAACAACATATGCATGTAAGCGTGTTAGCTCTGATTTTATTATTATAAGTAAAAGTTCCATCCATGCATACACCATTGACAACCACTAGTCCCAATAGTGGAACATTATAGTCAAGAACGCCTGCTCCTCCAAAGAAGTATACTCGCTCTACACTATGGAGAGGCCAAGGCTCTTCACAATACTCCCAAACCTTCTCTAAGCCTAAGCCTAGCCAAAATCTTGGCTCCCAAAATCCCTTTCTATGAGTTATGAGGTTTTATTTATAACAAAGGGTGGGGTTAACCTTGACATTCCCCTTTGTGACTCTTTGACTTCCCTCATGACTCTTCAACTTCTTCACTAAATGAAACATTATATTACATGATGATTTTTCATATTCCAATATGGACACTAGGAATTTCACGAACAATATATTTACAAATAACATTACATTTTCCACATGTACCCATATAAGACAAAATAGGCTATATAAAACCTAACAAGACACAACACTATGATTCTCGAGTTTGGGGAAATTTTGGTTCATCAACCTCCACTTGATGCTTCTCGGTCTAATATCGGTTCCAAGCTTGGTACTGTGTGATGGTGTTCCCAAAATGTTTGATGGTGTCTTTCTGGAAGCGGACTCTAGCCTCCATGGCATCCAGGTATATGGTCTTGGAACATGTATCCAACTCGTTCTGAAGAATGAGTAGCATGGCCTTGACCTTGACAGGACTATCAATGTACTTCTTCATGTTGTGTGCGTTCAACTCCAAGTCTTCTCTGGTGGCATATCATCTTACCTCCTCCAAGTACTTATCAATATCTAGCTGGACTTGGTTCTTGGGTTTAGCATCAGTGAGGGAACCAATTGATGGGATCTAGTGCTTTCTCACCATGGCATCCAAACTATTATAAAACCGCACATATAATGCTTGAAGATTGTTGATGAATGAGGCAATTTGCTCATTGTTCTGGATCAACATTCGAACCTTCGCTTTCTCCAGCTCTACCTTAGGCTTCATCTTCTTCTCTAATTCAAGTGTGGCCCCTTTGTATCACATTTTCTGCTCTTGTACATGGGCGATGGAAGCATGTATGTTCTTGAGAGTTTGAACAGAGTCTTTGCTCTGTTGTTGTAGGCCATGCACATGGATAATTTCTTTATGCCCAATGACAAATCCGTCATAGAGCTTCTGCATGGTGTCACAAAGTGTTGATACTTTAGAGAGTATCGATGTCTTCATCTCTCCCAATGTGTAAATTTCATTTTGTGCTAATTCTCAGAGTTGTTCTGCCTCTTGCCTGGCATCCTACAAGTTCTTTGTCAATTGTTCATTCTTGATCGTCAGATACTAAACATTTGAACTTGTGGATCCTACATAGGCCAAGTTGGCTTGGACAATGGCAGTTGGATGCTTCCTAGTGTCTGACACTATCACCCTTTCCTTGATGAATGCATGTGATGCGTGATCATCCGAAAAGTGCTCCCTTCGCGCCTGTACAATCTTATTTTGCAAATCATAAAATTATAAATTGTACACATCCATGAACATATCATCATCAAGGAGAAAAGCATCTCCTTGCTCGCTTGGGGCTGGTTCTGATACTAGAGGTGGTGGAGATTGAAGGATGACCTGTGGTGATTTTGGCATCAAGTAAGTTTCTTCACATTGTGACTCTTGTTCCAAATCCATGTTTTTCACTTCAATAAATTTCTCAATCTTCCTAAAAAGCTCTCAATCCTGCATTTTTTCACCCTCTTCCTCAGTTGATAGTTGTTTTGGATCATCAACCTGTATTTCCATTGTTTCCTCTCTCATTGCGCCTTGCCTTTGTTCTTCTTTCCTGCTTTTTCTTCTCTCCTCTTTCTCTCCTCCTCAACTCTTGTTCTTCCTTTAGCTTCTTCTCTATCTCCTTCAACTTTAGTTCTACTTCCTATAGCCTCCATTGTTCTCTCTTCCGCTACTCTTCTCTCTTCATCCACTACTCCCTCTTTGATTTTGTTGCCAAATTTGCCTTCTCCAGGATAGGATCTTCCTTCATTTTGTAGATTTGCTCTCCCTCTAGATTCTCAGCAATATTCCTCTTTTTCTTGTCATGTATTGGATTGATGCCTTCTGTTGTTGTTGTTGTTGCTTATCGACCTACTCTTATTTGCAGAGCAGCCTTCCAAGTTCTTTCTATACTAACTGGATCATGGAGTTTGGAGGAATTATAGCAGTACCTTCAAGGATCCCCCTCTAGCCAATGAAATGTCTCATGTATCCACGGAAAGTAAACTCTCGTACATTTTTCTTTGAAAATATCATGGGGATCATACAGATTAAAGTCCTTGGTGCCGAAATCGAATTTCATTATGTCCTTAGCTTTGGCATCTGCATCTTTCAAGCTCTTAATCTCATATAATCTTATCCATAAAGGAAGAGCAAGCCATGGCTCTTTCTTCTTCCTATGCAATCTTGCTGACAACCCTATAATGATGTGGTATGAAACTTCTTAAATGATCAGCTTGTCAGTGGCATACCTTGGTAGGACATGCAAAGGATTCTCTCTGCCAAACACTCTGATGAAGGTACCACCTAGTCAAGCATACTAATCTGCAATTTTTATTATTGCCTCCATTGCTTCTTAGGACATGCAAGGTGGATATTGCTCAAATATAAGCTTGTATAACGGGATGATAAAATGGTCAGTTAGCCTTGCCATCACTCCTCAATAGCTACAGTCGAAAGAAACTTACAATAGATGTTCATGGCAGTGTCTTGTGGTGTCCATGTCCAGCTCATGCTATGGAACCGTTGTCGGGCATAGATTGCATCCAGTAAGTATGTGGACATGTAAAACCTTGCTTGCTCATTCTTGGGTGGATTCCTGGACTTAGCCACATGGGACTTCAACTAATGAGCCAACAAATACAACCAGTTGAATGGCTTCCCATCATTCACCAACTGGTCCAATAAGACTATCCAACCTTCAGGAAAGGGTTATGTGCTCCCTTGACCATATATTCTACAGGAAAAGATGATCAAGAAGTTAAGTTATGGTATGTTCTATTCTTATAACAGTTTACTTCTTTTTCTTATTATATTCCACCGATTAGAAATCACATGTACATAAAGTAAAGTGCAGATAGAACATTAAATGATCAACTAAAAACAAGCCAAGACAAGAGACACAAGATGTGGCGGCTAGCCAGGGACAAACCCCACAATGTGTGGGGAAACCCTTTGATCAAATCTTCTTTTATCTTCAATAATTCAGCAAAGAGAAATAGTACAATAAATCTGATTCATAGCAGCAGTAGCAAACCCTAGATCAGCAACATCAACATTAGCGGCTTCATTATCAAACTAGGGCAGACCATATCTCACAAACCGACCGTCGGATTGACTTCATTCCACCACCAAAAGTTTCGGCTTCTAGAGGAGGTTCAGATGAACCTACAGTGCAGTTCAGATGAGGAGATCTTCTAGGCCACGCAAGTCAATCTTTACTTCTGCAGTTGCAGCTTCAGTTTCAGCAGTTTCCGGCTTCAAACTATGGCAGTCGATATCTTGCAAACCGTTCGTCAGATTGACTTCATTCCACCACCAAAATTTGTGGCTTTCAAAGGAGGTTCAGATGAACCTACAGCGCAGTTCCAAAGAGGAGATCTTCTAGGCCACGCAAGTCAATCTTTACTTCTACAGTTGCAGCTTCAGTTTCAGCAGTTTCCGGCTTCAAACTAGGGCAGTCAATATCTTGCAAACCGTTCGTCGGATTGACTTCATTCCACCACCAAAAGTTGTGGCTTTCAAAGGAGGTTCAGATGAACCTATAGCGCAGTTCCAAAGAGGAGATATTCTAGGCCACGCAAGTCAATCTTTACTTCTGCAGTTGCAGCTTCAAATTCAACAGCTTCCGGCTTCACATGTGTGAGAGAGAGAGACCCATTTCAGCGCAGTAGAGAAGAGACTCATATCTGCGCAGTAGAGAGAGAGAGATGTGATGAGATGAGTGAGTCCAAATGAGGAAAAGTCCTCTTATATTTATACACAACGTTGGTGGGTGAATAGATGCGACTGTTGGGCTTCTGAGCCTACATGAGTTGTAGGTCGGCTTGATAATAGTTCCATAATCAAAATAAATTCATATCTCCATGAATAATTATCGGAATTGGATGATATTTATATCAATCCTACACCTCTCGACGAGAGGAATTTAATAAAAATATTATCAGCCATGAATAAGATGACCCACATGAAGTTTTGCCCTAGTTGCCAATGATAAAATGGTCAGTTAGCCTTACCATCACTCCTCGATAGCTACAGTCAGAAAGAAACTTACAATAGATGTTCATGGCAGTGTCTTGTGGTGTCCATGTCCAGCTCATGCTATGGAACCATTGTCGGGCATAGATTGCATCCAGTAAGTATGTGGACATGTAAAACCTTGCTTGCTCATTCTTGGGCGGATTCCTGGACTTAGCCACATGGGACTTCAACTAATGAGCCAACAAATACAACCAGTTGAATGGCTTCCCATCATTCACCAACTGGTCCAATAAGACTATCCAACCTTCAAGAAAGGGTTATGTGCTCCCATGACCATATATTCTACAGGAAAAGATGATCAAGAAATGGTAAGAATTCCTGAGGGACTTCATCTTGTAAACATGGGTGGGTGTCTATCTAAACTTCGACAACTCTTTAACCCAACACTTAACAATGTCTCTCATATTCACATAGCTATGGGTGGCGTAGAAGAGTGATTCCATGCACTTCACCGGCTTGGGCAAGTGATACATCTTCTAAAAGTTATTTTCCCTGAAGGTGGAAATCTCTCTCACACTAGCATTGCTCAATGTCATAGTCTGTTCATCTGTATGTGAGACAATCCAACTAATGATGTCCGCACACAAGATGGTGGGATAGCTGCATGCGACCTTATATAACCCTAACCATTGGATGCTAAGATAAACATGTTGATCCTCTAAGTCTGCCTTAAAGTCCTCTGCAAAAGTGTCTTTGATTTGCTTCCATGTCATTATTTTTCCCTTCTCAATGAACAGTTGAGTATCTGCATATATTTGTAAATCAACTGATATTGCTCAACCTTTTCCCTAGTAATTCTCTCGATCGTTTCCTTTGATGCATCTCTCTTGGATTCTATGTTAATTATGACTACTAGAGATATGCTCAAAAAGTGTTGTACCTATCGGATAGAGAGGACACTCATGGCAAGAATATGTTAACTAAAAGTAAAACAAGTTCAAGCAGCAAGTCAATCTCATGATGGGAAGGATTATGTAGTTTTGACTAACAGGAGTGACTGACTGACTGTGGGAACTATGCATTACACAATCCCAACAGTCAGTGTGGGAGCTTGACGACTGGAATTGCATGATGTGCAGTTCAATTTGGGCCAAGGCCTAGGAGAGACTGTGCATTATGCAGTCTCAGTGGCAAATTTGGGATACTGCATCTTGGAACTGCACAGTGCACAGTTGGAGGCCACCCAGGCTATGCTCTGTGCAATTCCATAAGCCAAGCCAAAGGCTTGAGGCTCCATATTGCGCAGTGCAAGCTGTGGAGTGTGAGATCCAGGCAAGGAAACCCAGATCTGCCCAATGGGAGTGTGAAAACAAGTAAATATGAAATATAATGTGAAGTTGAGTGTGGATCTAACTTAAGTGTTGATGCATGTATGTGAAACAAGTGTAGAAAATAATTAAACTGAAGGAAAACGAAGCATGTGAAGAGAGTCACCGCAACAGTGACCGTTGGTGAAAAAGAGGGAAAACACTTGTAACACTTCGAAAAGGCAATATATAACTTGAAACAACACTTCTATAAGCTAAAAAAAGTTAAAACACCAACATTTTTGGAAATAAACTAATGAAACATCACTCACACAAGCTAAACAACAAAAAGCAATAGAAAAACAACAAAAGACAAGAAAAGAAAAACTCACCTGGAAAAGCGACAACGATCGCACCGAAGGCTCCTTGATATCCTTGGGAATGCTAGAGCTCCAAGATTGAGTGCGCAAATGAGATCTAATAGCGTCAATTAAATAGATTTGTTCAAGTTAGGGTTTATGATGTGCATGCCTAAAATGAAGGAAAAAGCGACACTTAGCGGTAGTTTCTAAAAATAATGGAAGTGCCTCCTTCAAAATACTAAAAATAGAACCCTATTTTTTAGGGATCTTTTCTTCTTTTTTTCTTTTTTTCTTTTTCAGGAAAACTTCCATGCATTGCCTAGAAAGGTTCCACAGTACTGGGAAGCACTGGGCAACTCTCCGGCTCATGTACAGCGCAATTTCTGAGCACAATGAGGTATGCATAGTTTTTGGGCTCAATGTTGCGCTGTCCCTCCATGATTGTGCATTTCCAGAGCTCAAGGTTCACTGGTATTTAGGACTGTGCAATTTCCAACAAAAAGGCCAATTGTCCTCAAGAATTGCACAGTTTTCTAAGGCAAGCCCAGAAATGTTGTGGGGCCAAGTCAAGAGATCAACTTGTGAGTTAGAAAATCAACTAAGAAAGAAAACACAATCCGAACTGAAAGTATAAGTCTCAGTCGAAGAACAAGTACCTAGATCAGTGCAAGATGAGTTGTTGTGGTTTAGAAGGAAGGCTCCAAAATCGAAGCATAGGAAATATTTTGGAGGGTGGTTGTAGCTGCTACAACATTGGCGACACACTGGTAGAACTCCAGCTCTTTGTATGGACCTTGTCTCATGCAAAGCGAGTCTAACTCTTCCATAAGTATTGTTCAGTTCTTCGATTATCATAGCTTATTCACTTAGCTTGAGTTAAAGATGCAGTCCCTACCATTCTCTTTGTTGGCAGCACACATACCAAGCCAAGTCAAACTGAGTTATTTTGATTGGGGATGAGGGGTATATAGATGCACAACTAAAATATATTGTCAGTTTTTAGTTTCATCTCTGGTGTTGCTTCACCGCCAGTAAGCCTGCACAGTACCCCAGTGGAGTCACTTCATTAACACAAGCATTGCTCCACTTCCAACGAGCCTGAACAGTGCCTTAGGGGAATTACGTGCTTCACCTCTTTGCGCAGGAAGCCTTTCTCTTATTTCACCCTTTATATTTATTTTTATTTTTTTTTCATTTTTCAAAGAAATGTGCATAGGCACTTGTTTATTTCATAAGGCAGAAGAGGGATCCTGACTTATTGAGAGTAGAAGAGGTTGTCCCTTCAGAGAAGGATGTTTATATATACCTTTGACATACTTGTTAAGGTTTTCCCCCTCTCCTTACTTGATCTGGATCTTGGGGGAGGACCCCAAGATCAAAAAAATTGAAATGGATCTTGGGGGGAGGCCCCCAAGATCTGAAAAATTGAAATTCCAGAAGAAAATAGGAGGACACACAGTAAAAAAAACTACAAAATAACTTATTTTTATTAAAACAAATAATAACCCTAAAAGCTACATTGTGGTGGACAATCTCTCATTTTACAAAATGTGACTTGTTACTTATAGTCTTTTTTTAGTTATAATACCAAAGGTAAATTCCATGGGTGGGTAGATACCATGGATGATTGAATACCATGGGTGGACGAATACCATGGGTGGATTCCACTTATAATACCATGGGTAAATTCCATGGGTGGACGAATACCATGAGTGGATGTCATTTTCCATTCGAATCATTCATCCCTCCTTAAGAAGTAGTGGTCCCCATTGCATGAATTTTCATCCTAAGAAGCCTTTGTTGAATATGAAGAGTAACTGAAGAGAAGAGTTTTGTGTGGTTAACCCATAACCATGATGAACGAAGATCTGATGATAGATATACCCTGTAATGCTTGTGACCAACTGTGATACTAAGAGTGTGCAACTTAGCAAATGGACTTCGATGAAGTGTGGGTTTGTGGATGATCCATATCCATGAAAAATGAAGACCTGAGGATAGATATAACCTGTAATTCTTGTGACCAACTATGATACTAATAGTGTGCGGCCTAGAAAATGGACTTCGATTATAAGGATTTTGTGTGGTTGACCCATAACAATGATGTTGACTGTTGATGAAGCAGCAGGTGCCTACGTAGCCAGTGGTGGGAGAGAACGTCTCCAAATAACCCAAGTCGGACGCTGCTATGCTGAAAATGATGAATGTGACGCAGGTGCCTACTAAAGCGAGGTGGGAGGGCACATATCCAAAGGGAACCCGCTCTGAATGCTATTTCGGATATAAAACCTAATTTAAAATGGGCATAACTCAGTCAATATAACTTGGAATCTTTATTATAACCTGTTTTTGGAAATAGAATGATGATTTTGCATCTTCCCATGAGATTGAAATCCCCAATTGGACACCCTGGAAACTCAAATTCGTGTTGAAATTGTCTTGCCATCACAAAAGTTTTGAAAAAATAGTTGATTTTAAATCAGCAATATCTCCCTCATCCAAACTCCAATTCTACCAAAACATTTTCTGAAATTGGGTGATTTTTCAAGAGTAGCTCATATACACAATCATTTTTCTAAAATTATGCATAAAAACTATAAAAAATGATAGGATATATTTCGTCCATGAATTGTTGTCAAAAAAACTTTTACAACATAGCTAATTTTAAATCAACGATATCTCCCTCATCCAGACTCTAATTCGGCCGACTGTTTTTTTTCAATTTGGATATTTTTTCACAAGGAATCTAAATCGTTTATTTTTTTGTAAATTTTGCACCAAAAGTTTCATATCTGATCTGCAAACTCACCGCCAAAAAAATTCCTGCAAAAAAAAATGTTCCTGCTTTTCCCAAGAAAGTGTTTTGTGGAGGTCGTAGCACGTGCATGAAGTATGTTGAATATTACTGCAAAAATTTGAAACTAAAATATGCATCAAACCCTCATTCCCATGGATTTGTACCTTGAATTTGATACCATTGATCCCGATCTTGGGGGGAGGCCCCCAAGATCAAAAAAATTGAAATGGATCTTGGGGGGCGAGGCCCCCAAGATCTAAAAAATTGAAATGCCAGAAGAAAATAGGAGGATACATAGTAAACAAAACCACAAAGGAAATTATTTTTTTTAAAAGAGAGAATAATTGTAAAAGCTACATTGTAGTGGACAGTCTCTCCTTTTACAAAATGTGACTTGTTACTTATAGCCTTTTTTTATTTATAACACCAAAGGTAAATTCCATGGGTGGGTAGATACCATGGGTGGATCTCACTTACAATACCATGGGTGGATGCCACTTACAATACCATGGGTAAATTCCATGGGTGGATTCCACTTACAATACCATGGGTAAATTCCATGGTTGGATGTCATTTTCCATTCAGATCATTACTCTACTTGACTGAGTTGACAATGGTTAATCGAAAATAAAAAACTGATTAGAGTAGGTGGTACAAGTTAAGAGTGCAAGCATCGTGATTACACCATGACTCTCTCTAAAAGGCCGTATTTTACATCAGGATATCATCAACTAGAAGAAATGGAAGATTCAAATAAAGAGAGGGAATAAACAGATAACCAATTGTTGATAATTGTACAAGTTCCTCTTGAACTTCACCCTTCTTGCGAAGCCAAACACGATTTCATGCGAAAACTTACCTATCGGTGCAAAAGTAAACAAACAAAGGAAAAGAAGCAAGACAAGGTAAACAAATCAAGAAACAAATAATAAAATAAAAACTACTCCTACTCCTAACCTTAGCAGAACATAGATCAACTTACGTGAAGTGATACTTCCAATGCAGTCATCAGCGCATTGGTTGTCCCATGTAGGCAAGAGCATGACTGACAAGAAGGATATACAAGTAAACCAACCAACAAGGAAGATGAAAAAATGCAAACCAGAACATTTGAGGCTTGAATGCATCCACAGAAAAGTAAGAACAGAAAGCACATGAAAGGCACTCTGTGGATGTGTCACAGAAAGAAAAGCATGTACACACTTTCAAACTTGAAAAATGATAAAACATGAATAAAGACGACAACTTCTATTTTGCAACAGTGCTTTCCACGTATGACTCCTCCAATGCTTGAGCAATAGGATCGTGTGATTCTAGTGGAGGATGAGAAAATGGTAAGATAGACTGATTTTCAATGTGAACAATAGAGTGATGAGGAGCCTGGAAAGATTCAATGGGTTTCTGATCTGAAGTGGAACTGCCCTCAAGGCTACGATAACATGAAATAACCACCAGCTTAGGCTGAAGTGCCTCAACATCTTGAGGAGTTTCCAATTCATCAAAAGATGGATCGTCAAAGACTGGTGGCTTATAAATATCAACAATAGACAAATCTGAATCATGATTGAATGAATGAATGAAAAGATCATGACAGCCACGATCAAAAAAGTTCAAGCTCACGAAAAAAGGCATCCTCATGATCTAACAAATCATACAGAGGGGATGATGAACAACAAGAAATTTCACCCTCTATGTTTTCAGAGAGGTAAGATGAGAGATTGGGAGGATTCGGGAAGAGAGATTTGTCCTCTTCGCATTCAAATGAAAAACTGGCATTCCACATGTTTTGCATATGATCAGAAGTAGAATCATTCGAAAGTGAATTTTCCCAAGATGGAATAGAAATGACATAATCATGGAAGATGTAAGGATAACACAAACAAGGTGTAGACAAAAGGAGGTCATCCTTCACTGCAGATTCTTATTCAGATTCCCACGCGTACTCATCAAAAATGATATCACAGGTCGATTGTTCAACACCAACTCCATTCAGAACTTGATCCTCATGAACATCATGTGTGATATCTAAGACAAACGAACACAACACACCAAAATCCATAGGATCAAAGGGACCAAAGGAAAAAGGATGAGGATATAACATCACATGAAACCAACCAGAGTTACAGTCCAAATATGCACAGAAATTCTGAGCAGGTGGGGTACGAGGAGGTGGAGATAGATCAATAGGTGGATTCCCAACTTCTCCCACCTCGACCTATGGAGCTAGAGTTGTTTTATGGGAAGGGGTGTAGGGTCACTTGGGAAAACAACCTTGTTTGTCTCATATTTAGAAGCTCTAACACCAAGGTATGTTGGAAAGCGTTCGAAAGATTCTAACTCATGTGGATTCTCATAAACATGAACAAGATATTGAAATCTTTCATCTAGGAATTTCCATTCAAGTTCATATTTAGGAAACTCAAACAATATTGAAGAAAATAATCATGAAAATATTGAAGAGATTCATCAGGATATTTATGCAATTTTGAAATTTTACTATTAAGGTCTTTAGATCATAGAGAACAAAAGTGCGGCATGATTCTCTAAAAAAATGCTTGAAAGAGTGCATAGAGGCTGCAAGTAATGTGAGACACCGTTGCTTTACATGCCCTTTGAATTTGAAAGCAAACAACCCAAAGGCAATATCATCAAACAAAACATCATGCCTGTCATAGAAACCAATGAAAGAAATTGTGTGTCTAAGAAATGTTATTCCACCCTTGCCTTTAAACTTAAATATGGACAAGTCATTTAAAAATATCTTTGAAACTTCAAAATGTGTAGAGTTAGAAAAGAATGTGGGGGTTTTGATTTGGAAAAAAGTCATGAAACATGTGAAGAAATTCAAAACATACTTGAAGTGCTCAACCTATCATCTGGCCCTACTTATAGTGCCAGAAATTTTGATGGTGTTGGACCCGCCAACAGTCAGGGGATCTCCCCGGTATGAAGCCCCAACTAGACCTCAAATCGTTTGGAGTAGGAGTCCCAGCAGTGGGTGATAGTGTAATGCCTTAACCACCATAGTGCACTGAGGAAAGTATGATAACTTTGGGTGAGAGAAAGTGTGTGACCCTGTGAAGAGTCAAGTGTGATGCATGAAGGGTCTAACACACGAAGGGGAAAAGGAAGTGTGCCCCTTAAAAGCATGTAATAGTATGTAGCTTGAAAGGAACACACAAGAGAAATGACATCACAAGCTAAAATGCAGTTAATCCACAAGTTAAAGTGATGAGTTAATCCAAGAACACGCATTCAACAAGATTCGTACAAATGCATACAAAGTAGTTCATAAGCATATGCGTAAGTTAAAGAACATACATTTCCAATACAACAAGAGTAGTCCTACTATAATAACAACATATGCATGAAAGTGCGTTGGCTCTGATTTTATTATTATAAGTGAAATTTCCATCCATACACACACCATTGACGATCACTAGCCCCAATAGTGGAACATTACATTCAAGAACACCTTCTCCTCCAAAGAAGTATACTCACTCTATGGTATGGAGAAGCCAAGGCTCTTCACAATACTCGCAAGCCTTCTCTAAGCCTAAGCCTAGCCAAAATATTGGCTCCCAAAAGCCATTTCTGTGAGTTATGATGTTCTATTTATAACAAAGGGTGGGGTGACCCTTGACATTCCCCTTTATGACTCTTTGACTTCCCTCATGACTTTTCGACTTCTTCACTAAATGACACATTATATTACATGACGAATTTTCATATTCCAATATTGACACTTGGAATTTTACTTACAACATATTTAAAAATAATATTACATTTTCCACATGTACCCATATAAGACAAAATAGGCTAGAGACAGCCTAACAAGACACAACACTATGATTATGGAATTTGGGGAAATTCTGGCTCAAGAACCTCCACTTGATGCTTCTCAGTCGCATATCGATGCCAAGCTTGGTACTGTGTGATGGTTTCCCCAAATTTTTTGATGGTGTCTTTCTAGAGGCGGACTCTAGACTCCATTACATCTGGGTATATGATTTTGGAACCTATATCCAACTTGTTTTGAAGCATGAGTAGCATGGTCTTGATCTTGATAGGACCATCGATGTACTTCTGCATGTTATGTGCATTCAGCTCCAAGTATTCTCTGGTGGCCTCTCATCTTAGATGCTCTAAGTACTCATTGATCTCTAGCCAGAATTGGTTCTTAGGTTTAGCATCGTTGAGGGAACCGATTGATGGGATCCGGTTCTTTCTCACCATGACATCTAAACTATTGTACAACCGCACATATGCAGCTTGTATGTTGCTGATGAATGAGGCGATTTGCTCATTGTTCTGGATCAACATTCGGACCTTCACTTTCTCCATCTATGCATGTGCCTTCATCTTCTTCTCTAATTCAAGTGGGGCCCCTTCGTACCGCATTTCCCACTAGTGTACATGGGGGATGGCAGCATGTATGTTCTTGAGAGTTTAAACAAACTCTTTGCTTTGTTGTTGTACTTCATGCGCATGACAACTACTTTATGCACGATGACAAATCTGTCATAGAGCTTACGCATGGTGTCACCAAGTGTTGATGCTTCAGCAAGTATCATTGTCTTCATCTCCCCCAATGGGGAAATTTCATTATGTGATGATGCTCGGAGTTGTTCTGCCTCTTGCTTGGCATCCTGCAAGTTCTTTTCCATTTGTTCATTCTCGGTCATCAAATATTGAACATTTGAGCTTGTTTCTCTTACATATTCCAAGTTGCCTTGGGCAATGGCAGTTGGATGCTTCCTGGTTTCTGACACTATCACCATTTACTTGATAATTGTAGGTGATGCATGATCATCCAGAAAGTGCTCCCTCTGCGCCTATACAATCTTCTTCTGTAACTCATCAAACGATAGGTTGAACACATCCATGACTAGATCATCATCAAGGATAATAGCATCTCCTTGCTCACTCGGGGTTGGATCTAGTACTGGAGGTGGTGGAGACTAAATGATGACCTGTGGTGCTTTTGGTATCATGTCATTGTCTTCATGCTATGACTCCTGTTCCAAATCAATGTCTCTCACTTCAATAAATTTCTCAATCTACTAAGAAAGTTCCTGATCCTACATCTGTTCACCCTCTGCCTCAGCTGCTAGTTGTTCTAGCTCATCAACCTGTATTGGCGTTGTTTCCTCTGTCATAGCGCCTTTCCTTTGTTCTCTTCCTACTTTTGCTCCTCTTCTCTTTCTCTCCTCCTCAACTCTTGTTCTTCCTTTAGCTTCTTCTTTGTCTCCTACAGCTCCAGTTCTACTTCATGTAGCCTCTTCTTTTGTCTCTTCCTCTGCTCTGCTCACTTCATCTGTTTCTTCCTCTTTGCATCCGCTGCCAAATATTCCTTCTCTGAGATAGGATCTTCCTTCATTTTGCATCTTTACTCCCCCTATGGATCCTCAACAATCTTTCTATTTCCCTTCTCCTACACTGGATTGTTGCCTTATGTTCTTATTTTTGTTGCTTCTAGACCTACTGCTATCTATAGAGCAGCCTTACAAGTTCTTTCTATATTGACCGACTCATGGAGTTTGGAGGCATTGTAGCAGTACCTCCACAGATCCTCCTCTTGCAAATGAAGTGTCTCGTGGATCCACGGAAATTAAACTCTCATACAGTGTGGTCTTTGCAAATACTGTGGGAATCATACGGATTAAATTTCTTAGTGCTGAACTCGAATTTCACTATGTCCTTAGCTTCAGCATCTGCATCTTTCAAGCTCTTCATCTCATATAATCTGATCCGCAAAGAAAGAGTGGGTCATGGTGCTTTCTTCTTCCTATGCTGTCATGCTGAAAACCTTGTAGCGAGCTGGTATGAAACTTCTTGCATGATCAGTTTGTCAGTGGCATACCTTGGTAGGACATGTAGAGGCTTCTCTCTACCAAACACTTTGATGAAGGTGCCACCTGGTGAGACATACCAATTTACAACGTTTACTATCACCTTCATTGCTTCTCGGGACATGCAAGGTGGATCTTGCTCAAATATAAGCTTGTATAACAGAATGAAAAAATGGTCAGTTAGCCTTGCCATCACTCCTCGATAGCTTCAGTCGAAAAGAAACTTGCAATAGATGTTCACGGCAGTGTCTTGTGGTGTCCATGTCCATCTCATGCCAGGGAATTGTTGTTGGGCACAGATTGCATGGAGAAAGTATGCGGACATGTAAAACCTTTCTTTCTCATTCTTGGGTGGATTTTGGGCCTTATTCACATGGGAATTCAACTGATTAGCCAAAAGATCTGACCAATTGAATGGTTTCCCATCATTCACCAACTGATCCAATAAGACTACCCACCCTTCAAGAAAGGTTTTTGTGCTCTCTTGACCATATATTCTGCAAGAAAAGATGATCAAGAATTGGTAAGCCTTACTAAGGGACTTCATCTTGTAAATGTGGGTGGGTGTTTATCTAAAGTTCGACGATTCTTTCACCTAGCGCTTAACAATGTCTCTCATGTTCACATAACTATGTGTGGAATAGAAGAGTGATTCAATGTGCTTCATCGGCTCAGGAAAGTTATACATCTATTGAAAGTTCTCTGCCCTAGAGGTGGCAAGCTCTCTCCCGCTCACACTGCTTAATGTCATAGTTTGTTCATTTGTATGTGAGGCAATCCAGATGATGATGTCTACACAAAGAAAGGTGGGCTACTTGCATGAAACCTTGTATAACCCTGATCATTGGATGCTAAGATAAGCTTGTTGGTCCTCTAAGTCTGCCTTAAAGTCCTTAGCAAAAGTGTCTTTGATCTATTTCCATCTCATTGTTGTTCCCCTCTCAAAGAATAGTTGAGTATCTGTATATACTGGTAAATCAATATATATTTTCTCAGCTACTTCCCCACTGCTTCTCTCAGTGGTTTCCTTTCATGTAGCTCTCTTGGATTCCATGTTAACTGTGACTATTGGAGAGATTCTCAACAACTATTATACTTATGGGACAGAGAGGACACTCATGGCAAGAAAATGTCAGATAAAAGTAAAACAACTTGCTCATGATGGGAAGGATTTTGTAGTTTTGATTGACAGGGGTGACTGACTAACTGTGGGAACTGCACATTGTGTAGTCCCAGCAATCAGTGTTGGAACTTCAGGACTGGAACTGTGCAATGCATAGTTCAGTCTTGGCCAAGGCCTGGGAGAGACTGCACATTGCTCAGTCTTAGTGGCTAATTTGGGAGACTACCTCCTAGAACTGTGTATTTTGTAGTTAGATCCAGCCCAGGCTATGCTCTGTGCAGTTCCAGAAGGCAATCCAGAGGCTTGAGGCTCCATATTGCATAGTGCAAGCTATGCAATGTGAGATCCGGGCAAGGAGACCTAGATTTGCTCAAGGGGAGTGTGAAAACAAGTGGATCTGAAAGATTATGTGAAGTTAAGTGTAGATATGACTAAGTGTTGATGAATGCATGTGAAAAAAGTGTGAAAATTGATTAAAATAAAGGAAATTGAAGCATGTGAAGAGAGTCGCCGCAATGGCGACCGTTGGTGCAAAAACAGGAAAACTCGTGCGACACTTGGGAAAGGAAATCTATAACTTGAAACAACACCTCTACAACCAAAAACAAGTTAAAAATACAACATTCGTACAAAGAAACCAGTGAAATGATACTCACACAAGCTAAACAAAAAAAAGCGACAGAAAAAGTGGCAAAAGACGAGAAAAGAAAAATTCACCCGGAAAAGCGATGATGATCGTACCGAAGGCTCCTTGATCTCCTCGGAAATGTTATATCTCAAAGATCAAGTGTGAAAATAAGCTCTAGCATTGTTGATTAAATAAATCTCGTCAAGTTAGGGTTTGTAACATGCATGCCTAAAATGAAGGAAAAAGCTTGACTTGGTGGCAATTTCTAAAAATACACAAGTGCCTCCTTTGAGTTACTAAAAATAGATCCCTATTTTTTAGGGATGTTTTTTTATTTTTCATTTTTTATTTTTCAAGAAAACTTCCATGCATTGCCCAAAAAGATTATGCAGTTCTAGGGAGGACTGTGAAACTCTCTGGCTCATGTATTATGCAGTTTCTTAGCACAGTGAGGTCTACGCAGTTTCTTGGCTCAGTGTTGGGCTGACCCCTCCATGACTATTCATTTCCAGAGCTCAAGGTTCACTGGCAATTAGGACTACACAATTCCCAATAGCAAGGCCATTTTCCCTCAATAATTGCACATTTTTTTGAGGTAAGCCCAGAACTGTTGTGGGCCCAAGTTAGGAGATCAGCTTGTGATTTAGAAAATCAAATAAGTAAGAAAACACAAGCCAAACTGAAGGGATAAGTCTCAATCAAAGCACAAGCACCTGGATCAGTGTAAGATGAGATGTTGTGTTTTGGAAGGAAGGCTCCAAAATCGAAGCATAAGCAAAATTTTGGATGGTGATTGTAGCCACTACAATGGTTCCTTATGGTTGTGGGTTGGAACAAACATTCTGGAAGCCCTGGAAAAACTTGGGTTGAGTTTCTAGTCCTACAGCCGATATTGGGGCAATTGATCTAGAGCCCTTAGTGGGTTGATTTATTAGTCCCCAGAGTCAAGTCGTACAAATGCTCTAGATCCCTTGAATGTTGTGGGTTGAGTTACTAGTTCTTAGAGCCATAGACAACTTAGGTAGAGATTGATATGGTTGGTGTTAGTGATGTCTAAAAATAGAGGTGGAATCACTATGGTTGAGGGTTGAGGTTGTTTAGCCTCTAGAATCCTTAGTTGGTTTTGTCTTGGTTATTCCATGATATCCCACATTCAAGTTTGGAATATGGGGAGGGGGTGATTGGATGAAAGAGAGATTTTTCTCAATCCAATCTATGGTCGGGTGGTACGTGGAAGTCCCTGACTTGGTTGGTATTTTCATATATTAATAATATTTATTCTTCTATTTTTATTCATGTATACTTTTAGTGATTATTTTGGTGATATTATGGCTAAGTTTCCATGGTTTCTATGTTGGTTATTTGTTGGTTACATTATGTATGTTATCTATGGCTCATATCATTATTTGTTTAGTTATCTAATGGCTTATGAATATATGGACTAATAAATATTGTTGCACCTATGTGGAGAGGGAATAAATCCTTCGTAATGATTCTCAGACTCTTATGATCATATATGCATTCATGACCTGTAGCTTACATGGTTTCCATGCATTTGAAAAAATGTCTAGTGTGTTCTAGGAAACCTAGGTCAAGTTCTGCCTTCAAGTTTGAATTATTAACATTGTTGTTATGAGAAATATCATTCTAGAAAATTACAGGAAGTTCTGAGCAGTGTTCTAGAGACTAGCCTAGAAACGTGGCTTAGATCCCAAGACCGCGGGCTCAAAACTAGAGATTTGGGGTCATAACTTCATGGAGCAAGGCTTATGAGTGTGGTTGGAGGCTCATAACCACATGCAGGAAGTGTCAATAGTGAAATTATAGGCCTAATCTAGAGAAAAGTCTTTCAATTTAGGGATTGGTCACATGGGATGGTTGTTTAGCCTCTAAGTGACTTGTATTCCCTATAGGATGTCAACATGTGTTCAGTTTGTACGGTCCACTTCATTAACTCAAACTAGGAGGTTTGGTCAAGTCATAGTGACACTCTTCTCATGTTTCCCTAGCGAGCTTCTGAATTTGGGTAAATGTGGGAGGAGGCATTACAACTATACACATGATTTTGCCCAAATAAGAGTTGTGAGGCTTGAATAGATTTCTATTGATGATCAGGTTGTTGATGTTTTGACAAAGCCCTATCTTGGATGAAGCTTGTTTCCTTTTGAGAGAATCTTGGAATGATTGAGAATCCCTCTTGGATATAGAAAGCATTGATTATATAGGATCATGAATCTTCCTTGTTGTTGGCTTGAGGGGGCCTAACCCAGGTTCAGTGTTAATTAGACAAACAAATCCGTACACTACTGGCCCTTTCAGCATCAGCCCGTGAAGCGCAGACCAAAGTCTCACCTAAAGCAGTATGGGGGGATGATGGAACCAATTTTCCGCACCCTAAGATGGTTGTGATGTCATTTGATTCCTTCTATCCCTACCTTCACACAGGTTGCTTCTTTCTAGGGCTTGCAAGATGGGTCCTCTATTCCATTCTTTCGTACCACTGCGAAAGGGTACGGTTGACCTTAGCACAGCCCTAACCTATTTCTCAGGTACTTTCATACTACTATGGCAGCGTGTCGTGTAGATTCCCCAATTAGTCTAAGTGATTTTATTATCTCATCAAATACTTAAAGTTAACACTGCGTAAGTAGATATTCATAATTGCGTTCAATTATTTAATGTAATTGCATTCATTCACGCATCATATAAGCAAAATAAAGGAAATTCATACATAAAATATCCAAACGCATCAACAAAACAAAGACAAAGAAATTTCATAATATCTCCTTTTATTAATATCTTCCAAGTGTTACAACTTATGTTCGCCCTGCACACACAGCTGCAGGGGTTCGTGCACTCAGCTACAGAATTCTACCCCAGGCCTCTGTGCACTCAACTGCAGAGCCTCTACTTACGCTACGACCCAAGAATTATACTTCTTGCTCCAAAGCTATGACTCTATTACATCGTGTGTCATTCTATATCTCCCTAAAACTACTTAGATCTTAGCTCTTTTTATACAATCCCATGGTCTGCAGACCATGGGTAGATCTCTTACAGCCGACTTTACTTTACAAAACTAAGGGTGGACTACCCTTTTTGACACATAACACCTTCATGCTCTGTGACCAAAAAATGCAGAGTCTTTAGAGTTATATTACAAAAATTGACTTAAACATGGGCTTTTAGCCCCAAAATTGCCCTTGGGGGATCCTGCTCCCAATAGGCCCCCAACACAAACATCGTGACTCACCCTTGAGTCACTTGATAGGCACGGAGATCTTTGCACAAAGCATGTCCAGCTTGACTCGAATGACTACAACCTCGACCATGCACTGAGCTAATGCCTGCTTCGCATCTTCAACTGTCTTCTCGGTTACTGCTCCTGCGATGTCAGCCTTAAGCTTCTTTTGCGTCGCTCGTAGAGTTGCAAGCTTGCCTTCGATGTTTCCTGTGACTGTGTAAGATTCCTCCAGCTAGGGCTTTAGTCATGCCTTCAGCACTGCTTCCTTGTGCAGCGTTGCATCCACCTGTTCCTTCATCTGCCTGGCTTCTTGCAACTTGTCTAGCCTCTGTGCCAGCACGATGTTTAGCATTATGCCCTTAACCTCATCATAGTGTTTGTTTGGGTCCTCTTGCAAGCTGGTCAGGACCTCAAATGATTGCTCAGAAAACTGTGTGTAGTCTGCTACTGCACTCTCCACCGTCGCGACTGCTTTTGTGACAGAGGTCACCCACTGTTCCTTTACCTCTAGCAGTCTTGAAGGTTGGGCCCTCAACTAGAGTTCTATAATCTATAGGTTCAACTCCAACTGAACCCGCGTCATCTCTATCTAAGTGTTGCTCACCCCTGCGGCCAATTTGTGGATGCACCATGCACTGAGCTGCTACCTATTTCTCATCTTCAACTGTCTTCTCGGTTACTGCTCCTGTGCTATCAGCCTGAAGCTTTTATTGTGTTTCTCGCAGAGTTGCAAGCTTACCTTCGATGTTTCTTATGACTGTGTAAGCTTCCTCCAGCTAGGGCTTTAGTCATGCCTTCAGCACCTCTTCCTTGTTCAGTGCTGCATCCACCTGTTCCTTCAGCTCCTTGTCTTCCTACAACTTGGCTAGCCTCTTTTTCAGTGCGACGGTTCATGTTGTGCCCTTCACTTCGTCATAACGCTATTGTAGCTCACGCGCTTCCGTCTCTAGCCTCTGGATGTGTGGGTCCTCTTGCAAGCTGGTCAGGACCTCAAACGATTGCTCAAACAACTGTGTGCAATCTACTACTGCACTCTCCATCGCCATGACTGCTTCTGTGACAGTGGTCACCTGCTATTCCTTTACCTCTGGCACTGTTGAAGGTTGGGCCCTCAACTGGAGTTTTGTAATCTGCAGGTTCAGCTCCAACTAAACCCACACTATCTCTATCCAAGTGTTGCACACCCTTGTGGCCAATTTGCAGATGCGGACCTTGACTAGCTTCTCCTCCGGAATGGCCAACTCTGGGACCATTCTGCATGCCTCCTCAATGACCTGCATGATCTTCTTGCTCTGGTTGGTCACCTTGATCTCAGTGGCGATGGAAGCATTTCTTTGTAGGGCCATCTGTTCATTATTTATCCGTTGTTTACTGATCACCTAGAGGGTGCAGTGCTCAAGGGCCCTCAGCTCTGCAATTACTCCATCCTGCAAGAGGTCGAGTGCTTTACGCAGAAGCGCTACTAGGTTCAGTCCAACTCCCTTCAAGGCACTGACAGTGGGCCTGTCAGCCTCATTTTCCATGGTCAGTGCTCCATCCGGCAGCACTATCGCACTAGAAGCCTTCGTGTGCAGCATATCGGCAACCTCTGAAGTGCTGATGGCCATGCTGGTAGACACCGTACCAACCTGTGATGCGCAGGTCTGCATCTCCTACAACCCGGTCTGGATGGCCCCTAGTATGATCTACTGCTGCTTTTCAAATTACTGCAAAGCCTCTGCGGTGACATCTCTGACTATGTCACTAATGTCATATAAGTTACCCTCCATCAATGTGATAGGATCCAGCGAGGTCTTGGTCGCTTTGGATTTCTTTATGGACCCTCACTTCTCCAGCTCTCTCGGGTGCTTAATGCAAGTGGATGTGCCTTGAGGGTCCACATCGTGTTGCTCTATGTCCTCCTCTTCGGTCTCAAGTGAAAGCGACCGCACACCATTGGCAAAGCCCCGCTCTGTGCCACCTATTAGTTTTCCTACCTCCTTTTCTTCTTGTTCCACCTAGGCCTTCTCAGCGGCCTCATTTTTCCTGTTTTCGACCATCTGTGCCATCTTCAGCTAGGCTTCCTCCTTCTTCTTCTGTGCAGCGGACTTTCTTCCACCTACCGCCAAGTCACAAGTAGTGCGCCACTTCGCCGGCCATTTATCAAGCACCGCATCAATGGCATCATCTGTGGCCAGATACGGCAAATCGTACCACTTCTGCGCAGGGTCCTTCTGCGCCCTGATTGATATTCGATGGAAATTAGCTTTAAACTTGGCATAGCTCTGTAGGTTAGCATATACCATGGGAGAAAATCATGGCTTACGATTAATGCCCATCCTGATATTCATTTCCATCAAGATCCAGAATATCTTGTTGTCCCGAACTCGCTCCGCGTCCTTGGCTGCCCACAGTGAAGCGTACTTCGCTGCTTCAAGAAGGTTTGGTGTGACCAAAGGGAACTGGATCTCCTCTGGTAGCTCCCATGCTACCAGCACAATCAACAGCAAGAGCCATGCGTAGTAGAATGTCTTGCTTTGCTCTTGCACTTCGTGACAGTTCGCCAGGAACTCTCCATGCAGGTAGTCTGACCAATTAAACTGGACTCCTTTCATGCACTGCTGTGCGAGTGCAACAACAGGAACTGGCACCTCGTCAGCATGACACTTCCGCATCACCTTCCTTGCAAGGATCTACATTGCAACCTTCACAGCAGGGTAGCAGATGCTGGAGATAGCATACCCACGCGGCTTCTTCACCAACTTGAATTTCTCCTTCATTGATTTTGCGGGTGCCTACTCACCACCCTTGCCACCAAGGATCATAGCTGGATTTTCGCTTGTATATAGCAGGCATGTTATTCAGTGGATTAACATATCTGTGATGGGTATCATCTCCTCTAGCCACAAACACCTATCATTCACCCAACATAGTAGCTGCTTGGTGACCAAAACTATCACCAGGGTGCGGTTATAGTGAGGCACCCAGAGCAGGTTCAGCAATCCTGCCTTTTCTACCCCCTTGAGCCACCTCCATGGCTCCAAGGTGGTCATTCTCATATTTGTGTCTATGATGCGGCGCATCAGCTGCTTAGTCGCCAGGTGCGGGAACTTCTCGTGGTCCGCCAAGTCCCAATCTTCAAGCTTCAGTATCAGCACTCGGGCCAAGCACGGACCGTTGAAAGTAATTTCATCTGGTAGCAGAGGGGTTTGCAGGGGAGTCTTACTCTCATCAATGTCCTTTGGGACCTTGGACTTAGGCTTGCGTGGAGGGACATACTCCGGCAACCGTGTAATAGGGTCCGCACCCTGGGTTTCAACCTCCTCTACTTCCACTCCCACATCCTCATCATCCATCGGGATGTCTTCGATATCCTCCTCCTTTGCTTCTAGGTTTATAGCCTTGCCTTTCTCCTGGGCAGTGGGCTTTGGTGGGTTTCTCCTTAGCGACACGTGCACCAGTATGGCAAGCTTCTTTCCCTTCTTGTCCATCAAGGTATCTTTGGTTGGGGTTGGCTTCAGTCTCGATGTTCTCGGGGATTTAGGGACCTCCACCAATACTTCAGCTACTTCTGGAGCAGCTACTTCAGCCTCCATATTGATTTCCTGCACATTCTCCTTGGTTGCCACTTCTTCGATGTTCATAGCTTCGATGTGTGTCGACATGACGCTATTCACTAGTTACTATGTCTCCTTTGACAATTGTTCAAACGTCGGACTCGCTACCAAATCTTGAAAGAATTTACAGTTCATGTGCACCTAAAAGTGCAACAACTTAATTCTAAAAATTCCAAGTGTTTTTCGTTGGGCAACTACTTGTAATTTATAGGGCATTTCGAATTCAAATCCGACCATTCCCCCCAAAATCGGTTCATTAATGTTGGATTGGCGACAAATTTTCGAGGATCTAAGCCATAAATTTCATCTTAAATGTTGGTCACCCGCTCCACTTGGTCTCACTTCTGTCGTCTTTTCATGAACAGTAACTTTAATGGTCACTTTCTGGCCGACCTGTGTGATTTCTCCCTAGGTAGCGCAGCTCCCTCCACGCTGCCACAGACCCAGTGGCACTTCCTTGCTTCGCACAATTCGCCAATCGCACAACTCCCCAACCCGGGCAGTGTAGTTTATAGTCCTGTGCCTCCTTTCAGCTGCCTGGAGCGCTAAGACTGTGCTACCTTCATTTAGTCACATGGCCGGACCGCCAATGTATGGCTTCAAGCGACTTCCATTCACCTTTCTTGGGAAGGGTTCTCCATTCAATTTTGACTAGCTGTACTGCTCCTCCATTGATAATCTCCTTAATGATATAAGGCCTTAACCATTGCATCCTGAACTTCCCTAGAAATTTATCAAACTTACTATCATATAACAAAACTAGGTCATTTACCTTCAATGAGCGCAGATTAATGTGTCAATCATGCCATGCCTTTTCACACTGCTTTTGAACCTGTTGGTGAAATCCTGCTAAAAATATTTCTTCCTCCAATTCATCCAGTTGTACGAGCCTCTCCTCTAGGGCTCCGTGATCCGTCATACCTATGAGCGCTACTATGCACAAGCTAGGCACGATATACTCCATAGGCATTACCACTTCCACACCGTAGACAAGCCTAAAAGGGGTTTGTCCAGTCAACTTCTTGCATGTCGTTCGATAAGCCCACAGTACTGCAAGTATGCATAGGTCCCAATCACTTCGCTGAGCATTTGAAACCTTGGTTAGCACATTGATAAGACGTACTCTTCTAGTGGTATACTTGAAATTCCTCCGTCAGCGTGTTGATCGTCTCATTCAAGAAGTGCGTACCACGATCACTCATCAAGATCTTCGGATAGCCAAACTGCATCAATACATTCTCAAATAGGAACTTTGCGGTAGTCGTGCCCATGCAATCCTTCACCGATTGTGCTTCTGCCCAACGAGTCAAATACTCTGTTGCGGTGATAATGTACCTTGCTCCCATCTTTCCTTATGGCTGAATGGGTCCTACAAAATCTATCGCCCACTTCTCAAAGGGTTGCAATGTCATTTGTGGACTCAAAGGCATCTCATCCCTCCGCAATGGTCTTCCATTCCTTTGACACACATTGCATGCCTTGCAATACGATTTTGAGTCATGATGAAGGGTTGGCCACCACAACCATTTGTGTAGAATCTTCTGCGAAGTTACTATTCCTGTATAATGGCCTCCCGCGGCACCCCCATGAGCGTCTGCTAGGATGTTGCTTCTTTCAAACCTAGGTACATACCATCGTAATATCTCATCGGTCCCCATCCTTTACATATGCCCAGCAATGATGGAGAAATTTGCCATACACACCACTAATTCCTTCTTTTGCTGGATAGTGAATCCTTTGGTGCAGTTCCTGTTGTTAGGAAGTGTATTATATCCTCAAAATGACCATCTGCGATGCGCACTACAAATAGTTGCGTGTCAGGCAATCCTTCTTCCAAGTTAGTAGGTTCCCCCCCTGTTTCGATGCGCGACATATGGTCTAGTCCCGCGTTCAATTGTCTAGGCTTCACAACCACTTCAAAATCATACGCCTGGAACAATAAGAGCTACTTGCAGATTCTCCCCCCCAACACATGCTTATTAACCAGGTACTTCAGTGCGGAGTGATCCATATACATCTTAAAATGGCCTCCTAGCAAGTAGTGTGTAAACTTCTAGAGCTCATACACCATAGCTAGCCCTTCACACTTGGTGGTGGAATAATTCTTCTCCACTTTGGCCAAAAGCATGCGTGGATCATCCTGCCCATCATACTTGTCTTTCATTCACATCTTCAGCTTCCCAAAGTGAGTTCTCATCATCCTCCTACATTTGCACCAATCATCAAAGCTTCCCTTATGCGTACCCCACCATCTTGCAGGCGTAGCACTCAATGCCCAGTCCAACGCCTAGAAGCGTTGCTTTTCTGGTACCTACCTTTCAAATGCATCCAAAAAGATATCAACCTCATTTAGACCATCATAAGTAGGAAAATTTCTTACCTCTAAGGACACACAGCGCAGCGATCGAGTCATCATGTTGCAATTAAGCGTAGTTACTTCATGTAACCAATTCTGCCAGCGTTTTATTTCTTCATCAAAGTCAAAAGTGCAGGAACTCTCACGATCCCATGTAATCCGTCAATCCATGGTGGGATTCACCCAATCTTTGTATTGCACTGTTATCTTAGAGATACAGTCCAGATCGTCATCACTTTCATAATCGCAGACTGGTTCCGTATAGCAGGATCGAGGGGTACTACTACACGCAGCGATTTCTTCTCAAATATCATCTTTCACTTCTTCAAATTGATTACCCTGTTCATATCAATAGCCCAGTCGATTCCCAGGAGCGCAAGATATGGATTTTTGTCATCCAGTATCTCTATTACTTCAAAGTCAGCTAGTGTGCTCGCTCCCTCAATATCCACGGTCACCCCCTGCAGCCGCCCCATGGGGATGATCTTCTGTTGATTCGCCATCCTTAGTTGAATCGGAGACCATTGCAGCGCAGGTCTCCCCATTCACTCCCAAGTCTACTTTGGTAGGACGTTCATGTCTGACCCCAGGTCCAAAATAACCTGATCCATTTCATACTCTCCTATCTGCGCGGTCAGTCTCATTTCCCGTCTCGTCCTTGTTTTATGCTTGCCAATCTTTCATACTACACATGGCTCACCCGGTGTGGTTCCAACGCATCTACTAATGAGATCTTTTAACCCTTTCACAACCTTACTATCACATAGTAACTTCATACAGCTCTCCAGGAAAGTTGTGAGCATAGAGGGGTCCATCTCCTACTCAGGCTTATCCTTTCTTCCTGAGGTGGAGACCTCAGTGAAGCTCTTCTTAGCTTCCATGAAGGTTTCGCGTGCGCGCTCCAAATCGAACTCATCTTCCTTCGCTGAAGCTTTGTGAAACCATGTACTATCTTCTAGTTGTTTCCCCTTGTCATCTCCTGTCGTGATTCCACTTCTAAGCACTATATTTACATTTGGATCCTCTTTGCGCGGCTTAGACCTCATCATCTGCAGGTTCTGAGTCAGCGGAGGTGGTAGCGCCCCTTTGTCACGTATCCTAGCTATCAGCGTAGGACAGTCTTCCATTTCATGATCAAACAGCATGCAATACTTGCACGACGGATGCATTGGATTAATGCAATTGCAGGCATAGTGTCCTGGTCCTCCGCAATTGTAGAAATTTAATTGTCCTCGACCTATACGAGGTCCTCCTCTGCCTTGGCCTCTTCCGCGCCCCTAGAATCATGTCCGCGCCATCCCTACGCTCTGGTCAAGGGGTCGTGTTTCCGCTTTAACCCTATAGGCGGGAGTTCTATCCATCATCAATTCATAGCTACTGCAAGTACGCTCATCATGCCCTACCGACCTACAAAAGTTGCAAAAACGTTGTTGTGGTGCCTATACAAACTTCTGTAACAAGTGACAATTATTTGTGGCATGTTTTCCGCCTACCGGAGAGATATTGCACGATAATGAACGTATCGCGCTAGGTCCTACTTGAGCTTCTGGCCTTAAAGGCATCGTTCCTCCTCCTGCAATATAGTTTATAAAGACTGGGAAATGGTCTTTGTCATGACCCTGACTCTTGCACTTCAAGCACCATACCTCCTCACACACCTCTGGTCGAACCATCCTGTCCTGCTTCAGAATTTTCATTTTAAGGCATAGATTCTTAAACTGCGCATGGATCTGCTAAATTCCAAGATTTGGATCTTGCATCCAAGTTTCATGTATTCTCATGACAATCTCCAAGGCCTCTGCCTGAGTTGTTATCTTCTGCTGCGACAACGCACTCCTTAAGTGTGGTAGTAGCGAAGCTAAAAACCACTCGTGATGTTGTCCCTCTGTCAAATTCATGTTGGATTCGTGGATTGTACACTTCAACCTTTGATCTAGTTCCGAAGGTGTCTCTTCTAGTTGCATCGTGATTTCTTTGAATCCCACAATTGACTGTGCCTCGGATTTAGGCCTACAAAATTATCTATTCAGCGTTGCCTGGATGTCTGTTTAAAAAATAGCACCAAGAAATGATAAAAATAGAATCCAGTGTATTCCAATTTTAATTTGTCCTTGAATTAAAATTGAGAATTAAAATTCGAATTTAGTCTCACCGACTTCTTGAAAAATAATTAATTAATTCATTATGGATTAATTAGTTGGAGAAATTCAAGCTAGAAATCTTTGTGAAGTCATGCAACAGTTATCCCTTAAATTAAGGAGATTATCCCTTAATTAAGGAGATAAGGATGAGTTATATTTGAGTTGTAATTATTTAGCTCTGTTAACGGAGTTATGTCCAGTTAAATTAGTTCCAAACAGTTTGAGGAACTAATTGTGAGTTCATTCAATTAATGCATGCATGCATCCAACTAGTGTACTCTAGATAACTGAATATTCTCTCATCAGAAACTCATGCATGTCTATTCTGAGAAAAACCCAATTGAGATTAAAGATAGGGACATTGTACTATCAATTGCATGAGTTTTCCTATAAAGGAAACTCATCCATGCAGAAGGAACAAGGTTCCTTGAGGATTGCGTAGTTTTACAAGGTTTGAGATCAGTGTGAGTGATCAGTGTTACACTTGGTAATAGTAGGATCACCCAGGAGAAATAGCGCAAGGAAATAGGAGGCTTGGAGGGCAGAGGAGAAGGTTTGTGAGAAACCTTGTTTGCCTATGAGCATCCAGGAGAATTGTACTGAGAGCTGGCTAGCTGTGAGAGCTAAGGATTTGTGTAATTCTGAGATATTTCCACCTTGTATGATAATATAGATAGTGGGGTTTTTAGCTGATGCTTTTCCCTGAGTATTCTTACATGTTTCATGTGCATTAATTCTTCTTCTGGTTATATGTGTTTCGCTTGATCTTGCTCAAATCTATTAAGCTTCCGCAAGTTTGATTGTAGAAGTAGATTAAAGTATTTTGCTTTAGTTATATTGCATTATCAGGTTAATCTACAGTTAGATTTTCTACATATATCTCAGAGGTAGATTTGTAGAGAATTTGCAGGAAATTCTACATGGTATCAGAGCTGAGTTCATCAGAGTAGTGAACAGTATACAGAGAAGAGAATTCGAAGTTTGAAGTTAGGGGTTGTAGGTGCAAATCGAATTCATCTCATACTTCAGGTTGGTCAATGGCGTTCTATGGCTTGAGACTCGAGTACACCTTGGATGGTAGCTAGAATTACATAGCATGGAAAGATCACATGGAGGCTGTATTAGAAGACAACGGCTTGAAGGATTTTATTGATCAAGAAATCCAAAAGCCAGCTTCAACCAATGCACAAGAGTTGGCTAAATGGAAGAAGTGTGTGGCGAGGGCGAGATGAATCATCCTTGAGGGAGTTCGAGACCATATTGTCTCAAGTCTCCATGGGAAGGATACTCCATATTCAATGTGGAAGACATTGAAGGACCTCTACCAGAACAGTAGTGACCAGAGGAAATTGGCACTCAAGGATAAGCTTCGAAGAATCAAGACGGAGAATTGCGATACTATTTCCACACATCTAAACAAGCTCACCACTTGCAGAGATGAGCTTAGCAGTGTGGGAATAACTACTGCCGATGATGATATGGTGAGCCTTGCTCTCCTTTGCCTTCCAAAGAGCTGGAATAGCTACCAGGACTCTATGAATGGAAGGGAGAAACTATCGGATTAGGAACGACTATGGTCGGATCTCATGCAGGAGGAGCACACGAGATGGTTCTTCATCCAAGGATGATGAAGAAAATATGGCCTTAACAAGTAAGGTAAGGAAAGGGAAGAGGAAGGCGTCCCATTCTGAATCAAATTCTTCTCATGGAAGGAAGAAGGTTGACAAGTCTAAAGTGATATGCCTTAATTGTCACGAGATGTGTCATTATGTAACTAATTTCCCATCGAAGAAGTCCAAGAAGGGATCCTCGGAAGGATCAGAAGGTGAGGCATTAGCCTCTTAGTCTGAAATGGACTTCACCCTCATCGGATGCATGTTGTCATCGATGATGACTTGTGGTTGGTGTTATCACTCAGGTTGTCCCTTAGGTTGGAGTAAAGGGATACGGCCGAGGTAACCACAGACCAACTTTGGACTGCAGATTCTAGCCCACCTGCAGTCAGAGAGGGCTCTCTCTTTATGGTTTAGCTTTGTTGAGGGGGATTTTAGGCTAGTTATTGAGCTCAGGGTGTTTGTTTGTGTTTTGGTGGGAAGATTGATGTTTTTAGGTAAAGAGGTATGTATAGTGTGAAAGTTTGAAACCATTGGGCATGGAGTCAAGGAGTAGGACTGCTGGTGCATTTTCTTGGTCACACGAGGAATAAGGAGCAAGGTAGCTGCACATGGAGCAATTTTTCAGGTTTAAAGGATGGAAAGAATGCCAAGGAAAGAGAGGCATTTAAGAATCTCTCATTCAGCTTAGCAGAGAAAAGGGGAATGAGTTCTATCTAGGGGCAGTAAAGAATCCCTAGATAACTGTCAAACACATGTGAATTAGAGTAAATATGAGCCACAGGGAATTCATATTCATGTCTAGTTCAGTTTCAGATGAAGAAACATAAAGAAACAACAGAAATTGAGCCTAGAGTGCAGTTAAACAAGTTCTAAGCTAATCTTTCTTTCTGCTATTTAGATGGTGAAACGATGAAAACAGAGGTAAGAAGCACTTATTGAGTCATGTTGCAGCACAAGAATTCCACATTCACTTCCTCAGATCATTAGACACAGAGCAGACAGTCATTCCTCCAATCTCTTCAGCAATCTTTGATCAAGTGAAACATATCAGGTATACAGTGCGAGTCTCTAGTGAAAATTATCAATTGACCAACCCTTAAAACAATACAGAGGGTGGTATATATAGAAAAAAAATCTCCAAAATTGTTTATTACAGCTTTGACCTAAACAGGTCTGAAAGTAAAAGATTACTTTAACCTAAACCTATCAGGAATAAATGCAAGAAAATATCTATGGGCTGTACTGAGGGCAGCCGTATCAAAACTGAATTAATGCGTTGTCCTCGGTGGCTTGGTGCAGTGCTTCTGCAATAACTGTGCATGGACTTCTGCTCCATTGTAGTTCGGTGGCTTTAAGTGCTTTAACTGTGATTTGAGAGCTGGGATGGGCTTACACCATCTGATTTGACTTTGCTGGAGGCCATTCAATGTTGACCTGCTTTGGGAACTGAAGATTTCCATTAAAAATTTAACTAATACTCTTTGCCGCTTCATCTTTCCTCTGATACTCTTTGGCAAATGAATCGGGCCGGTTCTCTCCTTCGTTGTGCGTCAAATCAAAATTTAATGGCCGTTGTTCGGCCCTCTTTTTCCTTTAGAACTGTCTTTTGATCCTTTCTGCATGCATCGCGAAGAAAAACGGGTCATTCGGCGCCTTTTGGGCTTGCTGGGGGCTGCACAATGAGGGGCTTTCCACTTCGGCCCATTTCCCGTAGCCAATGAAAAACTGCCTCAGAATTTGAATCCGGGCTTCCTAAGCACGATTTTCACCTCTTGCGCCAAAAACTGATGATGACATCAGCGGGTGGGACCATGGTACGACGGATGATGTGGCAGGATGACGTCAGCATGTACGGTGGATGACGTGGCAGGGACACGGTGGCAGCGACGTGGCAAGGGTGACTCGGCAGGAGGCCGACGTGTGCAGATGATGTGGTAGTGTCCTGGTGCAGTCGTCAGGGGGAGGGACAGAAGGCGGTTTGTGGTTTTCATCGGACCGCCTTCTATACGAGGGCGGTAACTGTCAGAGCAGCTCTGATGCAATCACAGGCGGACGCGCGTCCTTCTGTACGACGGAAAAACCGCCAAGCCATCGGGCGCTAAAGGTCGGGCGACGGGATGGCTCCGAAATCGCCGAGAGCCGTCGGATCTGGGAGTGGCGGATCGGAGGGTTGACGGGAGACGGAGCTGGCGGCAGGTTTATACGGGGGATCTGCGCGAATATTCGGATCTTCATAAATGCCGCAGGGAGGGTTAAACTTTGGTTTTGTGGGTTTTATGGGTTTGTACAAGCGGGGAGAACCAAACTTAATGTTTTATTAAAACCTTTAAACACTATCTTTGTGCAAATGATTGCGGAGGGGTAAAGTTACTGGGTTTTGAGGACAGCGAGGTGGGTAAAGGTTCTTGGTCTAACCAGAGGTTTAGACCAATCCCAGTTTCATGACACGGATGGGTTCATAATAGTCCCAGGTGGACTACTATGTCCCAGGACTGAAAAAAAATACATAGCTATAGCGCTACAAGGTGGGATATGTACATAGGGGAGTTATTAACATAG
This sequence comes from Pinus tabuliformis, assembly GCA_031772625.1. Classification (NCBI taxonomy): domain Eukaryota; kingdom Viridiplantae; phylum Streptophyta; class Pinopsida; order Pinales; family Pinaceae; genus Pinus; species Pinus tabuliformis. The sequence goes on along the minus strand of CM062817.1, from coordinate 1,228,281,841 downwards.
ATCTAGTAGGGGAAGGGGAAAACAGATGGGGATTTACATAATAGAGTCAGTAGTTAATATGAAGATGATGAGAAAGCGCTAAGGTAAGGAACCTTAGGTTATTTTGGGGGAATAGAACTTTGTAACAGAAGAATGGAAATCCTTGAGTGAGGGGGATCTTCACCAAGGCCAATGTTATGGAACATGATGAGACTAAGAGGCTCAAGCAGATCTTGACCTCTTTGGGAAAATTAGTGAGTAATTTGAGGAATAAGGAGAAAGGGAAGTTAGTTATGTCCAGTTTGAGTTCCTCCAGATGAAAAACTGCATCATGACTATGATCTAAAAAGATATAACACTTAGAAACACAAAATTGATCATGAATCATCATTCTGCAACCTCAAAAACTACCTACCCAGCCTACTTTCCTAACATTTTTTCTTCTCTTTGGTTTGGGTGCACTTAGACTTGCAGACCCAGCTTTACAATTTTTTCTTTTGATTGCCTTCCTATCTAAATCTACACTTATTTCTGCCAAGGGCCCAGATTAAGCAGTTGGGCTCCTTTGATTCTCTACCTATCTACAAATCTGCCAAGATTAAGCTGTTTGGACAGATATCATTCTCTATATTCTAAAACAGGAAATTGAAACCTAGGGAGACCAAGGTTAAGCTGTTTGGCCCTCCCTTTTATAGAACATTCTTTTTAAAATGGTTAAGTCATCAAAATTGGAATGCAGCAGTGGCATTTGGACTAGCACACTTCATGGCTTCTTCTTTGGTCTCTTCTGGAAATATGGAACATTGCAACATGCAAAGTATGACATATTTGGCATGTAAAATGTCAATCATGAAAAATGAACACCTATCGCAACAGGAGGCTAACAGTTGGTTTCTTGATAGTGGAGCCTCATTCCACGTGACCGGCGATAAAATTTTATTCAGTACCTTGGAGGAAAAAGACCTCAAGATGCGCATAGAGATGGGTGACGTTGAAAGGTATAGTGTTTCAGGAGTGGACATGATTGCTTTTCAGAGGGAGCATGGAGCTCTTATCACCTTGAGGGATGTGAAGTATGTGCTTGGACTGAAGAAGAACTTGGTATCAATCGCGATGTTGGAGGACAAAGGCTACGATGTTGTCTTCAATAAGGGAAAGGTTTTCCTTAGACACATCACCACGGGATAGGTGAAACAAATCGGTTCAAGAGTCAAGAACCTGTATGCTCTTGAGGTTCAAGATGCATGCAAAGCCTTGAGGAGCAAGGCAAATGTTAGAGACTTGGTGGTTGACAGGGAGAGTAAATTACCTCTCAACATGCAGCCCCAAAATAAGTCTCGGACAATTGTGGAGGAGCCACAATTGGAGAAGCAGAGAGGAGACCGAGTGAAGAGATCCACTCATGTAGATACCTCCATTAGGGGGGAATTTCAATCCAAGTGGGTAGAGGTATCACATGCAGCCATACCTTCAGGTGTGAGGTGGGGTGATGTGAAGTGATAGTCTCAAGAAGGTTGAAATTGGGCAGGGTCCATTGAGAGGTTTTATCTCATGGATCATACCTTGCTACAAAAGCCCAAAGTAAATAATAGTGGGAGGAATCAGTAGGATTGATGCAGTCATAGATCAAAGTGACAGAGGCTAGAGCAGTCAGATACTGAAGAGTGCAGAGAAGGATTGACAATAGTGCAGAAAGGCTGAGTCAACAGAAGCACAAAGTTTTCAGTTGACAGAGGCAATAGCAGTCAAAGACTTTGATGACAAATGCATCATAATGATTTAGGTTGGATGTTTTTTTGTTTCTAGAGATTGCTAGAGCAACAACACTAGAGAGAAGTGTTGCATGCATAACATTCCAAAGGTTCAGGATCGGGATCGAGTTGAATTCCTTTCTTGTTGAGAGGGAGTGTTAAAAATAGCAACAAGAAATAATAAAAATAGAATCCAGTATATTCCAATTTTAATTTGTCCTTGAATTAAAATTGAGAATTAAAATTCGAATTTAGTCTCACCAACTACTTGAAAAATAATTAGTTAATTCATTATGGATTAATTAGTTGGAGAAATTCAAGCTAGAAGTCTTTGTGAAGTCATGCAACAGTTATCCCTTAAATTAAGGAGATTATCTGTTAATTAAGGAGATAAGGATGAGTTATATTTGAGTTGTAATTAGTTAGCTCATGTAAGTGAGTTATGTCCAGTTAAATTAGTTCCAAACAATTTGAGGAATTAATTATGAGTTAGTCAGTTAAGGCATGCATGCATCCAACTAGTGTACTCCAGATAATTGAAGATTCTCTCATCAGAAACTCATGCATGTCTATTCTGAGAAAGACCCAGTTGAGATTAAATATAGGGACATTGTACTATTAGTTGCATGAGTTTTCCTATAAAGGAAACTCATCCATGCGGAAAGAACAAGGTTCCTTGAGGATTGTGCAGTTTTACAGGGTGTGAGATCAGTGTGAGTGATCAACGTTACACTTGGTAACAGTAGAATCACCCAAGAGAAACAACGCAAGGAAATAGGAGGCTTGGAGGGCAGAGGAGAAGGTTTGTGAGAAGCCTTATTTGCCTATGAGCATCTAGGAGAATTGTACTGAGAGCTGGCTAGCTGTGAGATCGAAGGCTTTGTGTAATTCTGAGATATTTCTACCTCATATGATAATACAGATAGTGAGGTTTTTAGCTGAGGCTTTCCCCTGAGTATTCTTCTGCGTTTCATGTGCATTGATTCTTCTTCTGGTTATATGTGTTCCGCTTGATCTTGCTCAAATATATTAAGCTTCTGCAAGTTTGATTGTAGAAGTAGATTAAAGTATTTTGCTTTAGTTATATTGCATTATCAAGTTAATCTACAGTCAAATTTTCTACATATATATCAGAGGTAGATTTGTAGAGAATTTGCAGGAAATTCTACAGTCTGCTAGTCCAACATTCAGGTTATCATTAGAGTATTTAATATACCAGGTTACCGCGTGATCTTGTAGAGAACTAACCAGTGTCGACTTCTTTATATGATCATCTGTAACACCTTGAGTTTCCCCATACAACCCTTACAATGAACCAGAATTGGTCTGAGTCCTCATTTCCCAAGCCTTTGAACAAAGGCAGCTTCATTGTATTTTCCATACTAAACTGCGATGGAGGTGGAGGTGGTACGGGTGAAGTTGGAGGTGATGGTGGTGAAGTTGGAGGTGGTGTGAGCGGATGTGGTATTCGCAGGAATCCTTGTCTTATTAACTAAATAGCACTTCGTGGAGAAACCTTCTCTATTTCTTCCTCATCACCTCGCGGAGGATAAAACAATGGACTATACTCCGGACCCTTTTTTCCTTCATTCCTGTAAATTTTTCCGCTTCGCATAGTCCTGAACATCAAGGTAGTTGTGTAACCTGTTTTTCGCACAATAGCATTTCAATCCAGGTATTCAAAGATTTTACTTTCTTACCTCACGGTCCTTTGAAAAAGCACCGCTCTGCCTCATTGTAGCTGACTGAGGTATTGACTACGAATTCAGCCACAAATCCTCCTATGACGTGATCGAACCAATGATCGACAACACTGGCGATCTTATCCTCTGATGCTTCCAACCTTCATACTAGCTATGAGGTCCACACAATAGGACCGTCAAGTTTCCACATTCCTTGGCTATCTGCTAGCTTTGCAATCCACTCGTATAGCTCAATAGGAAAGGAGAAGAAAAACATCTCGTGGATCTCTATATATAGGTATCTGGCCAACCATTTTTCCTTTATCAATCACGGGTTTATGTTCTCCTGCGCCCCGAATTCGTGGATCTTCTTATCTAATCAGTCTTTGATCTCCTTCTTAGTTTGATTCCAGTGATATGGCATCACACATCTCTTATGCAGATTTTGGTCCCGGAAACGAAACCATTTGTTGGTTGGAGGGGGCCTGACCCAGGTTCAACTTTAATTAGCCAAACAAATCCCTACACTACTGGCCTTTTCGGCATCAGCCCATGGAGTGCGGACCGAAGTCTCACCCGAAGCAGTATGGGGGGATACTGGAACCAAGTTTTTGCACCCTGAGATGGTTGTGATGTCGTTTGATTCCTTCTATCCCTGCCTTCAAGCATGTTGCATCTTTCTAGGGCTTGCAAGACGGGCCCTCTATTCCATTCTTTCGTACCACCGCGAAAGGGTATGGTCGACCTTCGCACAGCCCTAACCTACTTCTCAGGTACTTTCGCGTTGTTATGGTAACATGATGTGCAGATTCCCCAATTAGTCTAAGTGATTTGCTTATCTCATCAAATACTTAAATTAACACTATGTAAGTAGATATTTGTAATTGTGTTAAATTATTTAATGTAATTACATTCATTCGTGCATCATATAAGCAAAATAAAGGAAATTCATACATAAAATATCCAAATGCATCAACAGTACAAAGACAGAAATTGCAGAATATCTCCTTTTATTAATATCTTCCAAGTGTTACAACTTATGTCTGCCCTATGCACACAGCTGTAGGGGTCCGCGCACTCAGTTGTAGACTTCTACCCTAGGCCTCTGCGCACTCAGCTACACAGCCTCTACCTACACTACGACCCAAGACTTAGACTTCTTGCTCCAAAGCTATGACTCTATTACATCGTGTGTCATTCTATATCCCCCTAAAACTACTTAGAGCTTAGCTCTTTTTATACAATCCCATGGTCCACGGACCATGGGTAGATCTCTTACAGCCAACTTTACTTTACAAAACTAAGGGTAGACTACCCTTTTTGACACATAACACCTTCGCACTTTGCGACCACAAAATGTGGAGTCTTTAGAATGATATTACAAAAATTGACTTAAACATGGGCTTTTAGCCCCAAAACTTCCCTTGGGGGATCCCGCTCCCAACACTTGTCTTGTAGCTAAGAGGCCATATATTATCGTTGGGAAGATCATCACTACCTTAGGTTAGTTGACCGAGAGTCCAGTGAGTCTGGTCAAGGAGCTTAGTTCTAAGGCATGAATTGATCCTTTAATTCATGATGAATGAGAGACCAATGAATTTTGTTGGGGACATTGATTTTGTGATCTCTCCCTTAGGTAGTTACCGAGAGACCAATGGATTGGTTGAGGAGATTGATCTTGAGTTCCCTATCTTGGGTCATTGACTAAGAGGCCAATGAGTTTGGTCAATAAGGATGAGTTCTCTCCCTTAGATCGTGGACTGAGAGACTATATAGTTAGGGAGATTAAGGTCAAGATACAGATTCCTCCCTTAGGTCATGGATGGAGGGACCATTGTTAAAGGTTAGGGAGATGGACCCTCTGTATACTCTCCTAAGTCATGGAGCTTGAATGAGAAATCATTGCATATGGTTGGAGAGTTTATCCTCATGAACGATTGGTTGATCCCATTGATCAGTTGGGAACTTACCTTGATTCCATTGGGTTTTTGATTATGGGATGTCTTTTGATACTATGAAAATTTCCTTATGATGAGACTTGTAAATTTGATCTCTCCCTTGGGTTGTTGCTGAGATACCTATGGATTGGTCGAGGATATTGATCTTGAAAGAGAGAGATATGTGTACATTTGATCTCTCCCTTGGGTTCTTATTGAGACACGAATGGATTGGTCAGGGAGATTAATCTTGAGAGAGAATGAAAAGTTCCTCCCTAGCTAAGAGAAATTTTTGAATAAGGGTAGCTTCAGTCAATGTTTCATCATGCAAAGGAGAAAATTTGAATTTATATTTTGGTTTATAACCCCACAAATGTCAATTCGGACCCCTTGATCATTTCTTCCTACCCAAGAAACATTTATTTTCGCATGGATGAATAACTATAAATAGAGCCTATTCTCTCTCCTCCAAGACATGCTTCAATCTCTCTCATTGTAGCTTTGCGGAACACTTCGGATTTGTCACTCCTTATATCCATGGAAAAGCAAAGATTCTATAGCACCATATATTTTTCTCTTATGTGAGATCTATGGAACCTTTATGTGAGCTTTGTGGCACCTCTTATGCAATCTCTGGGGCACCTCTTATGAAAGCTTTGTGGCATCTCTTACGTGAGCTCTATGGAACTTTGTATGCAAGCCCTGTGGTACCATTATGTGAGCTATATGGCACCTATTATGTGAGCTTTGTGGCACCTCTTATCCGAGCTTTGTGGCACCTTTATGTGAGATTTGTGGCACCTCTTATGTGATCTTTGTGGAATCTCTTATGCAAGCCTTGTGGCATCTTTTATGTGATTTTTGTGGTATTATCTTTATGTGGATCATGCAAGGCATGTGGTTATGGCTAAAAGTGAATTTCAGACCTAGCTGAAGGGATATTTGTATTTTTATTGGAGGAATAGCTTGGCACTTGTGGGAGGTCATCATATTGGTAAGTTATTCTCTATATGTCATGATAAGATATGTCATTTATGACTAATGTAAAAATTGTATTAAATTTGACATTCTTTCATAAGGAAATATTTATTGGGTCTTCTACTTGTGGGTGTTTCCCTAGGGGTTGGCCTAAATTTTTGGTGTCTCTTGTCTTATTGTTTACGTGATATCTTATACTACTCTATTGTTTTTGGTTGACATTTTTTATCTATAACTAATTGTTGATTGGAATGCTCTAATTAAGTAATATTGTATCATTGGAAGTAATTATCAATTTTAAAAAGTGTACTAGTCTTGGTTCCACTAGTAAATCAACATCTGGTATGTAATTTTCTCTTGAAATATTTGAATTTGGAGTTAAAAAACAAATTCCAATCCCAAATAATGAACTCCTTCTTCTTTATAAACTTTTCATGCCACCGCGGCACTTTTTTATTGTGAAATTTTGAATATTGTTGCAGTCACTGGTTATTATTGTAATTTGATTATTTGTCTTCTGCAATTTATATGCAAAAAATACTAAATAAAACACTATTGAATATTTACAGAAAACTAAATCATAGGAATTAAGAAAATATTGCACACACATAATGTAGGTTTTAATCCTGTATAGAAATTACCAGCAAACAAATTCTGAAAACTATAAAAATATATATTGGTGAGAACATAAAAATATACACACATATTTCTCTTCAAACCCAAAACTGAGAAAACCAAATTGAGTTTTCATTATATTCCTTTCAATGTTAAAATACATTATATACATGTTGAAGCATGCATAAACTCCAATCCATTAACCCTAGATTAGAACATAATTTTAGATCCTTTGACCAAATCCTCAAAATACCATGGGAAAAATCATCACGCCCAAAACCATGCACAAAACCATGGGTGGGTCCACGCACCATCCCTACATCCTCCTCCCATCCTTAGGTCTCCCCAACCATTATTGGGTCCACCTAAAAAAAAATTGGGGCACTTCCTTGAAGCCCCTTGCAACCCCCTCGACTAGTTTTGGGAAGAATATAACACATACCCAACATTCTCCCACTTGTTTTTTTCTTTCCATATAGGGGCAGCATGAGTGCACAACCATTGGCCCAAGGCTACAATGCCCATTGTTTCTTTACACCAAGAAAACTTCTCAGTGCTAATAGACTTTGTAAATGCATCTACAACATTCTTTAAAGTGTCCACCTCTACCAGAAATACCTTTTTGTCTTCAACCACATCCCTCACAAAGTGATACTGAACATCAATATGCTTTGTATTTGAATGATAAGCAAGATTCTTTGCTAAGAAAATTGCACTTTTTCCATCATAGTCTATCCTTATATCTCGTTGTACCAACCCCATTCATGAATAAAATCTATGTAACCAAACTATTTCCTTGCTTGCATGACTGGTTTCCATGTATCCAGCGTTTGTGGTTGAAAGTGCCACTACAAAATGTCTCTTGCTCATCCAACTCATTGCTCCTCCAAATAGGTTGAACACATAACCACTTATAGATCTTCTCCTATCCATATCTCTAACCTAGTCTACATAAAAAAAACCACGTATTCCCAACACTCTATCCAATCTTGGTCTTCCTTGGTAGCACAAATGATAATCATTAGTGCCACGCAAATACCTAAAAACCCACTTCACTGTTCTCCAATGCTCCTTCCCTGGTTTTGACATAAACCTGCTCAGTACTCTCGCTACATGTGCAATGTCTAGTCTGGTACAAACCATTGTATACATCAAGCTATCAAATGCACTTGCATATGGAGCACAAGACATGTCCTCTTCCTATTCCTATGTCTTGGGACACAATTCAATAGATAAATTTTCACCTACATGAGTATGAACCTTCATCGCTTTACTATCTTGCCTATTAAAGCTCTGTAATATTGTCTCAACATACTTCCTCTGGTTTAACCAAACCTTCCTCTTTTCCCAATCTCATTTAATTTCCATGCCCAAAATACAGTTTGCATTACCCAGATCCTTCATGTTGAATTTAGAGGACAATTGGGTCTTCACATATCCAGCTACAAGACCAAATAAATAACACAATCACCAATTAATTTAAAATATACACAATGATCCATTGTGATCCTTGTGAAGCCAAGTCCCCGCATATATGTATCAAAATTTTGTTACAACATCCTTGGTGATTGCTTTAACCCATACATATTCTTTTTTAACCTACATACCAGTTCTTTCTTACCCTTCACTACAAAACCTTCTATTTTCTTCTTGTAGATCTATTCTTCCAGATCCCCATGAAGAAATGTTTTCTTCACATCCATTTGTTCTACCTCAAAATCAAAAGTAGCAACAACAGATAAAAGTAATATAATAGAAGCTAACTTGGCAACAGGAGAGAAAATATCACCAAATAAAATCCCGACACTTGATAATAACCTTTTTCTATCAACCATGCTTTGTATTTCTCGGCCCTGCCTTCTACATTTATCTTCTTCTTAAACACTCATTTTCTACCAATGGGTTTCCTTCTAGTTAACAACTCCACCAGATCCCAAGACTCATTTTTGTCCAAGGCTAAAATTTATTCAACCGTGGAATTTTTCTAGAGTTTTTCATCCTCTAAATCCACTACCTCTTTAACAGTTATATGATCATCATCAATAATAGATTAGGAAAATTTTGAATGGAAATCAGATGGAGTATACCTCTGCCCACCTTCTTTCCCAAATTGATCTCCTCAAAATTGGAGTATTTAGTTCTTCTTATTTTGGTTCTTGTTCTTCAATGGAGTTTGATTCTTCCTCCTTCAGTTCAAAATGTATCTTCTCTAGTTCATTTTCCTTTGGTAGGACTTAACGTTTCACAACATCCTTCACTTATCTAAATACCACATCTCTAATATACACAACTTTTTTTCTTTATGGGTTCCAAAGCTTGTAACCTTTTAAAGCATATTTATACCCAATAAAGATGCACCTTTCATATTTACTATCCAACTTGGTTATTTTCTACATTGGAACATGTACATATGTATCATATCCAAATACCATGAGATGTGAGAGATAGGGTTCCATACCAGTCCATACCTCATGCGGAGTCTTGTCCTATAACGTTGATGAAGGTGATCTATTAAATAGGTAACATGCAGTACCCACTACCTCTACCCAAAATTATTGTCCTAACCCGGCACCACTGAGAATGCAACTTGCCTTTTCCATCAACGTCCCATTCATTCTTTCTATAGCTCCATATTTTTTAGGTGTGTAAGGAGTAGTCTTTTGTCATGTTATACCATACTTCTTATAAAACTCTTCAAATTCCTTCTTGCAGAACTTTCCACCATTAATTTTCCTCAACGCCTTGATCTTCTTCTCTATCTGATTTTCCAAAAACTCCTTATATTATTTTATCAAAGACCTCATATTTCATCTTGAGGGAATATATCCATGTCTTCCTCAAGAAGTCATATATAAATGAGGCATAGTACACATATTTACCCAGTGATGGAACCATTAGAGAAATTTTGAGGTAAAAATTGGGCACCAAAACAAAAATGTACAACAAAAATCAACTTTATAAGAACCAATAGGATTCAATATGATGATGTCAACCATGGGGAATGGTTCACCAATTTTGGAGTAAAAAGGTAAAAATATTAAAAAACAAAAAATGTACATTTTCAACTCGTATTTTCAACTTATCTCCCTACGATTTTACTCAAATTTCAATTAGGAGTATTTGTTGGATCATGAATTGAATTTTTCATCCAAGGAGTACCTATGTTGCATACTTTCGATGGACCCTACTACACAAAAAATGTGGAATACATGAAAAAACACGATTGTAATCATATTTTTTCATGTATTTCACATTTTTCGTGTAGTAGGGTCCATCAAAAGTATGAAACATGGGTACTCATTTGATGTAAAATTAAATTTTGCATCTAATGAGTTCTCCTACTTGAAATTTGAGTAAAATCGTAGGGAGATAAGTTGAAAATACGAGTTGAAAAAGTAGTTTTTTTTCTTTTTTCCCTTCAAAAGTTGATGAGGTAATCTAATATTATTTTATTATTTCCACTATTATTTTATAATATTCCTTAGAAGGCCCATTTTAGACCTCAAAATTTCTCTAATTCAACACATGTCCAAACACATCATTGTGCACAAGTTCTAATATCCCCTCTGCCCTCTTAGCACTAGAGGAGAAACTCACCCAATTCTACTTCCCATATACACAATGTTCATAGAAATCAAAATTCAAAAATAAATTAGACATACCTTCTACCATGCCATTACCATGTGGTATTCAAAGGCCCTACTCTCTAATGTGTCCTAATCTTTGACGCCGCAACATAATCTTTTCACTAGAGACTACAAGATTTTCTACTCCACTTTCAAGAACCACAAAATTGTTGCACTCACCAATAACAGTATTGCTACACAAATTGTACAGAGTTTCAATTTTAACTCCCCTCGTTAATACTAGTGCTCCTCAAACCATCTTGCAAGTATGTTTCTCTAACATTTCTTTTACACTTGCGTCATCCATCTTACTTATAGAAATTAAATTTATGGCCGATGCACGAATGTGCAGAACACCAAGAAGTTTTCTAATCCTTCCACCTTGTAACTTAAGCTTAAATTTTCTACATCTTATGATTCTAGTCTTCCTGTCATCACCTAGGAAGACATCACCACCATCATATTTTTCATACTCGCAGAACCACTCCCTATGGGGAGTCATGTGAAAGGATGCACTTGAATCAATCAACCATATCTCATGATCTACATGTGTACTAGAAAGATCAAGTTACACATCCCCACATTCATTTGAGGTAGTTTTCAACCTTTGCAGAAGGAAAATCGTTAGATCCCTTTCCTTTCTTAGGATTTTTATATCTACAATCATCTTTGTAGTGCCCTTATTTCCTACATTTCAAGCATTCCTTTACATATTTTTGTGGAGAATTATATCTCCCACTTAAGGACTTATTTCTATTTTTTTGGGGGATAATCCTCTTATAACCAGGCATCTCCATTCTGGCTCTCCATATTTTTCCATCTCATCTCCTCTAAAAACAAGGATGAGACTATTTCATCAAATTTCAAGGTAGTTGTATTACTACCTATCGAAACAACCAAACTATCCCACGAGTCTAGTATAAATCAACAAACTAATGAGCTTATCTTCATTTGAAATTTTAATATCAACAGATAACAACTAACATAACACAGCATTGAAGGAATTTAAATGCTCTGCCAATGAATCTCCATCCTTCATCCTCAAGTGATACATTTTTTTCCATCGGAACAATTTATTCACTAGGTACTTAGATTGATACAAAGTCCCTAATTTTTTTCACAAAGCCTTTGTAGTAGATTCCCCTGATACATTCAACAATATTGAATCTAAGATACTCAATTGTTGTGAGGCCATGAATTAGGTAACTCCACATATTTATGATATTTGCATCAAAGATCATTGATATAAACATTGAAGGGAGACTCTTGGAATTCAAATTCCAATGTCTCTTCACCTTCCTTATTTTCCTATTTACCATATTTACATAAATTTCCTAATGCAAAAGATTGGGTGTCAACATTCCCTCCCACCAATATGAAGGGACGTTGGTGAGTCCAAGCATCATTCTGAATCTTTCAAACTTTTCTCATCCAAGTGCTTTAGGGAGGATGTTGGCAATCTACTCATTTAAGGAACAATGTCGTAGGTGGATAGTATTAACTGTTGGCTGATAAAAGGTGTCTTTTAAAACTCCTAAATACTCAAATTAATCATCAACCTAGGCAAGTCCTCTTATTTCAAGAGTGTACACAATATGTGCATGCTATAAATTCAGAGAGTAATGTTTCTTAAATTTTACTATAGATCTTTGATACAAGAATAAATAGATGCATCTAATAAACTCAAATTGCAATTATTAAAGGAAATATGACATCTAAGCTTCAAAACTCAATCCACTACTGAAATCAAATCTTACACAAGCAATTCAAGTAACAACAGCATCAGCCGAGAGCACACTAGCAATAACTCAACTATTCTTGGCTGATTCAATTTGAATCATATTCAATCTCTATAAAGAAATAGAAATGATATCAATTTGAGAGTTCAATAGCAATAACCAAACTCTTACAGCTGATTAAATTGATGCAATTCACTATCTAAATAATTTACTATGTAATAAACATAACTTGAATCGAATGACAGCGCTGTAAAATATATAAAGAACATATACTACTTCAATCCAGGAAAGTGGTAAACGGTGAATAAGGTAAGCTCACAAAAGGAGGAAAATTATCAAACCAATCAAACTTTGTGAGAATCAAAAATGTATAACACAAGAAAGCAGTTCAGTCCACCAGAAGCCAGGCCCTTAGCCACCAGCGAACATTGTTGAGATACGTCATATAATGCGAGGGAACAGCAACTTCAATTATATATTAATCATTGAACTTAAGTAACGTTACAATATAGTCGCATTCTCCAACAGCGCCAGTCTGTAATTAAAATTACAATTTGAAAATAACAGCTTCCCCTTTCTTCCTACAATCGCGTTCTTTTATAATCAGAAAGGGGTAAAGGGTAAATGTGATCCCTCAAAATCTCTTGATCCTGAGGGATTCGCAACTAATTGCTAACTTCAGACACCTTTCCTATTTCGCACTGATCCTTCTGATTCGCCCTCAGCCTTGTCCACAACCGACGCGTTCCATCCTTTGTTTGTCAATTTTTGTTGTTCCATCGTTAGGGAACAACAATTGTTCCTTTTGTCACTTTTTTGCATAAAGAAGAGTAAAAGTTAGCTAAATCGTAACTGCAAATAATTCCTCTGTTTCTTACCATAATTCCTCAATATATTAGCACATTAAGATATGAAAAAGATAAGAATCAAGGAAAAAGGTGATGAAATTAATAGTAAATACATACCCATTTTGTAACTCAACATACTCCCCTGCTTACCCTGTTTCATGTCCTCATGAAAAGTAAGTAATTCTGATGTAGTACAGTTAAAGAGTAGGTTGGAGAAGGAACATAAAAATTTGGTCTAAAACCATGATGTTGAGCCAAGAGCGCAAAGGCAGGCCCTTCCTTTCCTTCAGGCAATTCATAGTTAGCCCTATAACCTTCAGGAGGATACCAAATGATGGGGCAAACTGACATCCTAACCAATAAGGTCCCTCTCTCAAAATAAGGTTGCTATAGGTGACAAAACGGGCCACAGTTTCTTTAAAATTTCTGTAATTAAATGGCTCCCTATCTTGCACACTACTAGTGGAGACTGTCCACCTGAGCTTGGATGCAGCCAGAGAGCTTTCTTGAATGGAGTGAAAATATGATACTCCATTCTGTACAATCTCGGACCTTATGAATAGGCCCTAAAATTTTAATCACTCCTTCCCTTGTCATCAGACTCTTATGGTTGGCAAGCACTTGCAAAGGGTGCTTGGGTTCACTTCTTACCCAAAGATCCAATCCATGCTCTTGTTGTTGGAATGTGTTATGAGCTTTAAACCATTTAAGTTGGTTAACTGCAAATGAGATAAAGGCCTGGAATTGAACATCCCCCACAAAAGGGTTAGGGTTCTTTTCCACCTCGTTCTCTAATACAAAATTGTGTAGGTAAAATTTGCAAGGAAGCCCTTGAACCTTTACACCATGTTGTTTGCAGCAATTTATAAAATCTTCAACTGTTTTTAATTCAATTGGTTTTCCAGCTCTCACAGTTTTAATTTTCAACAGCAAGTATCATTCTAACAAAAAAAGGCATAATTGGTGGCGGGAGACCTACATGCCAAGACATCTAGAGATGAATTTCTATAATTAAAAATTTATCACATGTTTTTTCATATATATATATATATATATATATATATATATATATACTTATTCTTCCACAGTCTACTATTCTTCACGATCTACAACTTCGCCCACGGTCTGCTGCTCTTTGCGATCTGCAGCTTCTCTCGGGTCTGTTGTTCCTCACGATCTGCAGCTTCTCCTGGGATCTCATCTCGTTGCTCTTGCTGTTGGAGTTGGTTGTCTTTTGGTACGAACATCTGCCCCAGATCTTCAACTGGCCGGCGCTAGCCTGGTTGGGTATGCTCACAACCCCAGTGCTCCTGCTCACGGGGTATAAGGAGATCATCTTCTGCTCACTTGCAGTGGGGTCTGCGATTGTTGTCCTCGATGCAGCATTGCATGGCTTGGACGACCTGCTTTAGAATGGCAAACAGGTTATTGGGAAATTGTGGATATCTTTTTATTGATCTTCTACCTTATTTCTCTGCGGTTGGGTTCTAGATCTAATCTTCTGCAACTAGATCTAGATCTAATCTTCTACCTTATTTATCTGTGGCTGGGTCTCGGCTCCCATGTTGTGTTTCAGAACTCTCTGCTATCTCATGTTGTGTGGTTATCAAAGGCAACAACCAATTTCATAGAGAAACCACCTGTTCAATCTTCTGCAGCTAGATCTAGATCTAATCTTCTCCTTTACTCTGTGGCTGGGTTCTAGATCTAATCTCTTGCAGCTAGATCTAGATCTAATCTTCTGCCTTATTTCTCTGGACTGGGTTCTAGATATAATCCTTTGTTCAATCTTCTATGGCTAGATCTAGATCAAATCTTCTGCCTTATTTCTCTGCAGCTGGGTTCTACAAAAAATATGGCTCCCAGCTTTGCGAAACTAGCTGCTGGCTCAGTTCCATCTGCTTTTGGAGGGCAAGCTTCTGCCCATATCATTAGTGAAGCCCCAGCTCCCACTGTCTGGGTGGTCCAGGCCTCACTCGATGAGGCTTTGAAGTTTTCTAAAAGTGCCCTAATCTACCGGTTTAATGGTTTTTGGCCGCGGTTGACAGCTCTCCACAATTGGATCTCGGAGATATGGAAGTCTATCATTTCTGATGAAATTAATATCTACCCCTATGCTAGGGGTTTCTTTATAGTAGATTTTTAAAATCCTGAAAGTAGACAATGTATTCTAGATTCTGGCTCTTGGTTTTGGGAAAACTTAGGCCTATTCATGAAGCCATGGAACCCATCATTTGATCCCTCAACAACAGTCATAACCTTAGCACCAGTTTGGGTGAGATTTCCAAGCCTACCCTTCCATCTCTGGAATCTCTCCTCGCTAAAAATCCATTGGAAATGCAATTGGGAAATCTTACTGCAGGTGCCCAAAAACAGAGGAATATGCCAGAACCACCTATGCACGCATCTGTGTGGAAATGGACTTTAGCACCAGATTCCCAGCTGAAATAAACCTAACAAGTAAAGACTACGTGTGGAACCAGAAACTCGATTATGAAAGTGTCCTCTTCTGATGTTGATCCTGCTTTGAGACAACCCATCTAGCCAAAAATTGCCCAAAAGCCTCCCAAAAAAATTCTACTAGAAAAATCACCACAGATCTACATGGTGGGAAGGAGCACAAAAGGAACACTACACTATTATCAAAGAATAATACTCTAGAGAAAACTCTAAATCACAAGAAATCGGGCAAGAAAGAAACAACTCTCAAGATAAGCAGGGAGAAAGCCCCGCCCAACAACAAAAAAGTGAACTCGACAACCACTCAAGCATAAACAGTTATGAGGATTCGAATATGGCACCAATGTCCCAAGAACCAAAAGAGATGAAGGAGATGCAAGATAAAGGAATCTGGAAGACCGTAGAGAAAAAAAAGAAAGCTACAGCATCAATCTCGCCAAGAAAGACGAGGAGCCATACAATTAAAAACTAAGAAAATTATAGGTTCAATAGACCAATTTGGTCTCAGTGGACATTAACCACTATCATCATCATCATCATCATAATGAGCAGATGGTGTCTGTCCGACCTATGACCCTATCTAGTTTGAGCTTGATTCTCTCTATTTTCTCTTCTGCTTTTCTGTATCTGTCGAAAGTCTCACTCTCTGTTGCATTCATTTCCTGAAGTTGTCTCTGCAACTCTTGATATTTCTGCTGGGAAACAGTTTCTTGTTCAAGCCATTCTAACGCGAGCCGAGCTTGTGCTAATTCTTCCTGAAGATTTAGTATAATGGGGTCATTGTGTGTCATGACATCTTTAGCTTGTAGGCTTGTCTGAGTGCTTATGCTATGAGAAAGGATGTTTTCTGTCTGAATTTCTTTATTATGGGAGGTCCAAGCCTCCGTCTGAGTAGCCATGCTATAAGAGGGTACATCCTCTATCTAAGTAGCTATATCTACTAAAATTGCATGATGTTCCTCTTGAGTGATGACTGGTTGAGTAGGTATGGGCTCAGTTTGAGTCCCTGTAGCCCTACCTTCATACAACTCTGTTTGTACAGCCGCATTTACTATCTCCGAGGTTTTGTCTGGAACCTTTCCCACTGTGATTTCTTTTATTTTTCTTCTGAGCCTTTTTACTGTTTTGCAAAGCTTTTGTTATTCTTTTCTTAGAATTTTATATTTGGCTCTATACCTTTTCGGAGGAGCAACTGTTCTGCTGACAATCTCGTTAATAGTTTCTGCTTCTAAAGAGCCTGGTTGCTCACCCTGGCTCTGTTCTAATAAGACCGTGTCTCCTAATTGATTATCATCTTCCCAAATTATCTTTGTCTCTACTTCTTCTTCTTGGCCTATGTTCTCTGTGCTTAGGCCTACCTGGCTATATTCTACTGGAAGCGTGTCACCAGATTCGTTCTATGCTTCCCAAATGGCCTCTGCATCTATTTCCACTTCACGGCTTGCATCCTTTGAGCGAGATAGAATTCTGATATCGCCATAATTCTCAGGAGATTGGGTTTCTCCTAAGTTAAGATTGAGCGGTCCTTCAGGCTACATGTAAACATTCATGTTGGCCAAGACCTAGGCCAATTCAAAATCATGCAACAGATCATCTTGGGGGCTCATATTTGGTGTTGGGGTAAGTCCCAATTTGTTTCCTTGTTCATCTCCAGAATTCCATGTTCCTTCCTTAGGTTCTGATTTAGGGTTATCTTGTCCTTCTAACTCTAGCTGCAAGTATTATTCACTTACTGGGCTGGATAATTCTATGGGTTGACTAGCACTGCCTTGAGGATTTTCAGACGCCCCCAGTTTTGACCTCAACCTTATGGATCGTCTGCGCTTGTGAGGTATGTACCTTGAAACGGCAATCCTCTTTCTTTTTGGAACAGGGTTAGGTGTTGGCAGGTCTAAACCTCCTTCAAGGGCCAATATTAGATCATCCCAGGTTGATTGTTGCTAGGCAAGTTTATAGCTAGCTATTAACCTGATAGACAATAGTGGCTTACTACTGTTTCTATGTGTTGGGACTGTCTCAGCCTCTCATCAGTGTCATGCAATAATGAATTCAACAATGCAAGTAAATTAACAAAGCACTTTCGTTTTAGAACTGCTAAAAGTTTCAGTTGTCGCAGCCTTACCACATCTTTACGCCCATCGCAACTAATATAGTTATGAACGATTCATGCCAATTCTCCTCATGATTATCCAAGAGAAGATGGTCGAACGCCTTTTCCCTTCTTGATTAGCTCCTATCCTTCGTCCCTAAAAGCCTCGATAGCATCATGCAGCTTCAATCGCTTACTAGCCCATACTGGTCCTTCTGCCTGCAACCCAGACACTTCTGCTATCACGGCGTCTGTTACAGTGATTTTTCTGCCTCTTACCACCGATTGTCCATTATGTAGATTCCTTACGAATTCGATGGCGATTTCCTCATTGGGGGGTTGAAATATTGTAAAATACACTATCCATCCTGTGCGAGCTAGAATTTCCCTGGCTTCAACGGAAACAGCCAGTATTAAAGGTTCTCGGCACACTATTCTTCCTCCCATAATGCTTGAATTTTGCAAACGATAAGTGTAGCGGGGAAAGCACAGCGACGAACAGATCCGAGTGATGGAATATCAAATGGTTGTAATGGATCTATCAGGTGATACTTTATAAAATTAAATACCATTATTGAGGAATGTTATAATGCCACATGCTCTGTGATCATGGAATGTCGTATTGTTCTGCAAAATCAAATAAAAAGATGACAACGCATGCATAAGTACACTGGAGGTTCACGCCCCCTTCGAAATAATAGGTCGCCTACGACCAAATGAATGAAAGGATAACGTGCTGGCAGCAAAGTACAAGGATGATGGATTGGCAAGGTACGCATATTAATGAAAGGATCATAAAGGATATTGGAGTGGTGAAAACAAGGCGTGTACTGAGAATTATCAATAAGTGATAGGATGTCGTGAGGTGATGCGATAAAGAAAAAGGACATCATACGCAGGAAATAATACTTTACTGTCGTTATTCCACTTAAAACTGTTGTGATTGATTTAAAAAGATTAATCATGCATAAAGGTTCAAGGTAAGTTAGGGACATACTCTCTCCGTAGAAAAGATAAAAACATAAGAAGAGGGCATTATAATAATTATTGATGTAAAATAAAGCTTCAATACCATCAGCAGAGCTTTTGTTGCCTGCAGGCGTCCATAGCCTCGACAGAGTTGTCTTCAAACCCTTGGGAACCATGGTCCTCTATGTAAAATTGGGGAAGTGCCTTATGATGTCGATAGTAGAGACCAATGTGTTGGCATGGTAACCAGGTGAACACATTGCCATTCACTAGGAAGTAGCGAAAGTGTTCAGGCCGGCTCGTGATGAGACCTCCTGTTTCCAAGGACTTTGTTTGTTTATGCATCCACTAGATCATATCCCTAGTGTGGTGTCCATAGTGGGAATGCCACTTTGCTCCTTCCTTATGATCATGGTAGGCTGGCTCATGATGAGACCCCCTATCCTCCATCTATGGAAAAAAATCATAAAATTGTTAGTGAATATATGTATATCTATATATATATATATATATATATATATATATATATATATATATATATATATATATATATATATATTGATTATAATTTATTTATTTATTTATTTACACTCCGCATTTTATACATAGAGGGTGGCTTACCACTCCTTAAGAGTAGGGATGGCGTAAGAAGTTTGAACATATCAATAGAAAAGAATATACCCATAATCTTATTGATAATACACAGAGAGAGTTATACGGGAAAAGGGGGAACTAGCATGGTACAGATAATCAATCAGTTTAATTTATAGGGGAAATGAGGACAGTGAAGTGATATAGATAACTATGTCCTTTGTTTTTCGATCATCACAAAGAAATCTTGTTAAAGATGGTAGTATTCAAGATATTTGCCTATTCTAGTAGACTCCATACTGATTGTCCTTAAATATGTATCGTACTTTTTATCCATAAAAAGGATCATAAAGAGTGAATTGGGATGGTCTAGGGATGATTATGCAAGGAAGAGAAAAATGATGTTCTCAAAAATACTCACAAGGTGTTGTTCCTTGAAGGGAATAGCAAAAGAAAAACCCACACAAAAAAGTGTTGTTCCTTATAGGGAATAGCAATTGTTCCTTGTAAGGGACAGTAAAGAAAAATACACAAAAAAAGTGATGTTATTTATAGAGAACAGCAGTTGTTCCCTCTAGGGAACAGCAAAGAAAACAGATGCAAAAAGGTGTTGTTCCCTGTAGGGAACAGCAAAGGAATACACACGAAAATTGTTGTCCCAAAAAACTACGTACCTCAGTTTGAGTGCAGGGGGTAGGTATTAAGAGGATTGTCTGAATTTTTGTTGGATCTACCTAAATTCCTGCTACTAAGATGTAGTGACCCAGGATGAGGCGCTCTGTCATCATCATGTGGCATTTCTCGTGGCTTAAGAAAATCCTGGTAGAAATGCATCTTTGTAGGAATTTCTCCAGCGTTTGTAATGTTGGCTCAAAGTCATCTCCATAGGGTGTAAAATCGTCCATGTACACCTCGAGTCCCTCATTTATCAAGTCTACAAAAATGCTGAGTATGGCTCTCTGGAATGTGGCAGGTGCATTGCATAGTCCGAAAGGTAATACCCTATAAGCAAACGTTCCCCAGGGGTAGGTGAAGGTAGTCTTATCTTGGTCTTTAGGGGCAATTTGGATTTGGTTATAGCCGTTGAAGTCATCTAGGAAAGAGAAGAATTTTTTACCTGCCATTGTGTCTAAAACTTGGTCGATGAACGAGAGGGGAAAATGATCTTTTTGCGTTGCTTTATTAAGCTCTTTGTAATCGACACATATATGCCACTTCCCATTCTTTTTAGGAACCACAACTAGTGGAGAAACCCATTTTCTATCAGATATAAGATAGATGAAATTTACATCTAACAGTTTCTGTAGTTCATCTTTAACAACATCTTTTAGGTGAGGGTTTAACCTTCTTTGAGGTTGTCGAATGGGTCTCGCATCTTTCGCAGTATAGATGTGGTGCATACATAATTGGGGATCAATCGCTTTCATATCTGGGTAATCCCAAGCGGAAGCCTCTTTATGTTTTCTAAGGAGTTGAATAAGCCTCTGCTGCTAGTCATCAGTCAAGTTTTTGTTAATGTTTAGGACTTTCCCTGGCTCAATTTCAATGGGTTTGTTGTTATAAACAGTTGTTGGTATTGTTTGGTCATTGATATCTTTGAGGGGATCTTCTTCCATTTCGTTGTCCAAGGCTGCTTCAATCATGTGACATTTTAGATTAGATACGGCAGCTGGGTGGTTAATGTAAGTGTTAATAATGTCATCTTTTGTTTGATTCTTAAATTCAAGAGAATCTGCTATAGTTCGTGGTGATCAAATATTTTTAGTTAAATATGTTAGAGGTTTTTTCCTAGTTTTTATTATAGTTAGGCTTGGCTGAGCTGGAGGATATAAAGCTAGATTCTTCACATTACTTCCTCTTGCTATAGTCATACTGCCTGTTCGACAGCTTATATAAGCATCTGCAGTCACTAGCCAAGGTCTTCCTATAATTAGGGGATGTCCATCTAGCCGGTTTCTAGGATTAATAATCAAGAAATCTGCTGGGTATTCCCAAGAATATACAGACACCATTACATCCTGTAATGTCCCTTCTGGTTGAAAACCGATCGGTCAACAAGTTCCAACAAAGTCGTAGTTGGATCTAACGTTGTGATGCCAAGTCCTTGACAGGTTGTTGTTGTGAGAATATTAATGGCTGCCCCTAGATCGACTAATGCATTTGGAAAGGAACATCCATTTATTTGTACTGTGACTATAGGGTTTCCTGGGTCCTTATATTTCACTGGTGTTTCTCTGCCTGATAATAAATCAGACGAAGTTCTGACTACGTGGACAGTTAGTGTTGTTTTTATTTTCCTTGTAGGCTTTTTGGTACACAATTCCTTAATGGTTTTGCATAAATTGGAATGTCCTGAATAGCCTGGAGGAGGGGTATTTTTATACAAATATTTTTTAATTCTCCCAGGAGATCAAAATCGGGATATTCGATTGGGTGGGGTATAATCAATCTTTTTTGGGAATGGTGGAGAAGAGGTAATATTTTGATCGTGGCTCTTCTATTTAACTGTATTCTCTATTTGAGGTGTTTGTTCTACAGGTAACGATTCTTCTAATTGTATATTTTTATCACCCTTTGACTCAATTATCCATCCAAACCTCAATTTGAGTTCATTACACTCTCTCAGCTCAGTTTCCAGCTCCAGCCCTTCAATAATTTGTACCAACTGGACTGGTCTATTGTTGGGACTCGGGTTGGGCTGGGCTGGGAACTGTGGTGTAGATTGGCTTGAGGATTTTATTGCAACGTGTAAGGTGCTGGTAGTGTAGGTTGAGGCAGGGGGATCGTTCCTACTGGCTGGTTTGTAGGTCTTAGCCAGCTTGACTGCCAGTTTTGGTTTTGTGAAGTGGAGGGGGGCCATTGGGATGGATATGGATTGTTCTGCCAGAATGGTGGAAAGTAAGAGGAATTTGGCCAACTATTGTTTTGATTTGACTGATTGGACCAAGGTGGCATAGAGAATGCTTGTGGTAACCATCTAGGAAAAGGTGGCTATTTCTACCATGTAGCTCCTGTGTATTGCTGAGAATTATATTGCGAGGGCTGAAAGAATGAAGATGGGTCAGTAGGCATACCTGTTTGTCATGCTTGCCATTGGCAATGCTGATTTAACAGGTAGACTAGTTTCGTTTCTTCCTCTACCTCTTTGAAGACTGCTTTTAACCTTGGGAGCGATGGACAATTTTCTGTGGCATGATCTTTAGTGCATATGGCACAGGTTTGTACCATATCCAATGGGCATTCTTTATGACTATGTTTCTTCTTGCATCGAGGGCAAAAAATCACCAGGTTTTGTTCTGCTTCAGCCTGCTTCATCTTGGCTTGCATGATGTCTAATTGTGTTGTCAAAGTTCCCAGAATATCTGTTTTGATATCTTCCAGTAGGTTGTTGATTTCTGTAAGAGTAATGCTTCCGCCAGAGATTTTTCTGTCGGTGGTCATATCGCGTTCTACTGGTTTTAGTCTTGTACTACCTCTTGAGCACCTGATACACAAATTAATAATGTTAGCATAGTCTTCTTGATATATATCACCTTTACCCATAATATTTAATGTCTCTATCCATTGGTCTTTCATCCCCTTAATCAGTGTGGTTTTTAGCACATTATCAGGCAGAGGCAGATTTGCATAGGGAGACCTTTGGAGGTTATATTGGAAACACTCCACATACTCTTCCAACGTTTCACTAGGTCTTGCTACCATTTGGAATATCTCATCTTTTAGTTCCCTAGATCTGCAATAATCTTGATATTTTTTTAGGAAAGCAGTTTTCATTTGGTCCCAATCATTTATGGTGCCCCCACCTAGTCCCATAAACCAATGCAGGGTTGCTCCCTTTAATGTAGAGGGAAACAACTTCAGTTTCTGGGGATCGGTGGTGTAATCATAACCCTAACATAGCACATCAAATTCAAATAGAAACGCATCCGGATCTTCTGACGTGAGTCCATGAAAGGTTGGGATATTTTGTAGAGGGATAACTTTCATGGATGCGTTGATAGCTGTGTCAACAATAGGATACTGTAATGTAGAGGTCTGGGGTACTTGCGGATTATTGGCCATTTGATCAAAGATATGCCAGTACCGTTATGGGATCTCTGGAGCTAGAGAGTTATCCCTAGGATGTCTAGAAGAGGTGGGAATGATCCTAACAGCACTCCCTTGATCTGGGACACTGGGTGTCCTCTTCTCAATTACTACCTGAGGGGATCTTGGTTCCTCTATTTCCCCTGTTTCTCCTCCTCCTTCACGAATATTGCAAGAATTCCCTTCTTGTGAGGGAATTGGATGCAAATTTTCAATATCTTGAAAACTTTGCTTAGTCCCTTCCATTTTACTGTGGACCTCAACGTAGGCTACAAATGGTGAGCCTATGGCTCGAAGGGAGACAGTAGGTTGTCTGGAAGCAACGGTTCGGGGACCTACTGATCGCTGAGATTCAGCTTTTCCTAAGATGTCGTCAATAAAAGTTGATCGTTCCCTTAGATTTTTCAAGTTTGGGATGTGGAATTGTATTGTTTTCTGGTCCTTTCTTCTTAGTCATTCATGCAAAAATTCAAATGTTTATTTCTACCTTAAGTTCCTATAAATTATGCTCGAAAGCGGGCGGGGGACCAAGCACTTCACTTTTCTGTAATTGTGTTGAAAAGCGGGAGGAGGACCAAGCACTTCACTTTCTCGTCACGTAGGTTCTTACCTTCCATTTTCAATACCCAATTCTTCCTCAACAGCAATTATCAGATATACATCACTCTTTGTAAAATGGCTACACTCTTCCTCGGCAAAGGCGCCAAAATGTTGGCTGATAAAACGTGTATTTTAAAACTCCTAATTACCCCACATTAATCATCAACTTGGGCAAGTCCTCTTATTTCAAGAGTGTACACAATATGTGCATGCTATAAATTCATAGAGTAATGTTTCTTAAATTGTAGTATAGATCTTTGATACAAGAATAACTAGATGCATCTAATAAACTCAAATTTCAATTATTAAAGGAAATATGACATCTAAGCTTCAAAACTCAATCCTCTACTGAAATAAATTCTTACACAAGAAATTCAAGTAACAATAGCATCAGCCGAGATCACAGTAGCAATAACTCAACTCTTCTTAGCTGATTCAATCTGAATCATATCCAATCTCTATAAAGCAATATAAATGATATCAATCTGAGAGTTCAATAGCGATAACCAAACTCTTACAACTGATTAAACTGATGCGATTCAATATCTAAATAATTTACTCTGTAATAAACATAACTCGAATCGAATGACAGCACTGTAAAATATATAAAGAACATATAATACTTCAATCCAGGAAAGTGGTAAACAGCGAATAAGGTAAACTCATAGAAACAGGAAAATTATCAAACCAACCAAACTTTGTGAGAATCAAAAATGTATAACACAAGAAAGCAGTTCAATCCACCAGAGGTCGGGCCCTTAGCCACCAGTGAACACTGCTGAGCTACTTCAAATAATGCGATGGAACAGCAACATCAATTATATATTAATCATCAAACTTAAGTAATGTTAAAATATAGTCACGTTCTCCAACAGCACGAGTCTGTAATTAAAATTACAATTTGAAAATAACAGAGCTTCCCCTTTCTTCCTACAATCGTTTTCTTTTATAATCAGAAAGGGGTAAAGGGTAAATGTGATCCCTCAGGATCTCCCGATTTTGAGGGATTCGCAACCGATTTCTAACTTCAGAAACCTTTCCTCTTTCGCGCTGATCCTTCTGATTCACCCTCAGCCTTGTCTGCAACTGACGTGTTCCATCCTTTGTTTGTCGGTTTTTGCTATTCCATTGTTAGGGAACAACAATTGTTCTTTTTGTCGCTTTTCTACATAAAGAAGAGTAAAAGTTAGCTAAATCATAACTGCAAATAATTCATCTGTTTCTTACTAAAATTCCTCAATATATTAGTGCATTAAGATATGAAAAAGATAAGAATCAAGGAAAAAGGTGATGAAATTAATAGTAAATACATACCCATTTCGTAACTCAACATTGACCTCAACATGATATCGAATCAAATGATACTTTTTATTAATGTGATTGGTTCAATCATGGAATTTTGGGTTATTGGCAAACTTTATTGCAAAAGTGTTGTTAATCAAAAGAGTAGTTGAATGCACTTGTTTCTCCTGGAAATCTTCCAGAATTTTTTTGAGCCACACAATTTCCTTCATTGCTTTAGTTGTTGCCACATATTCTGTCTTAGTTTTGGAATCTACTAGAACTGATTGTTTGTGTGACCTCCAGGAGGAAACTCCTAATCCAAGACTCATTACATAGCTTGAAGAAGATACTACAGTTTCTTTATCTCCAACAAAATATAAATGAGAATATCCAATCAAGTTGAAGTCATCCACATGTGTATACTTGAGTCCAAATTCTTGAGTTCCCTTCAAGTACTTTAGAACCTTTTTTGTAGCCGACCAATGACCCTCACAAGAATTTTGCATAAACCTGGAGAGGATTCCAACATCAAATGAAATGTCTAGTCTGGTAGTAGTCAGGTAGTTGAGACTTCATACGAGTTGTTTGTACTTTGTTGCATCCTCAAATTATTTTCATTTAGTAGATGTGAGCTTTAAATTCTATTCCATTGGAGTAGTCAAAGGATTTCACTCATCCATGCCAAATTTGTTCAATATATCTCCAATGTACTTCTTCTGAGAGAGGAATATAAACTTCAAATGTTGGGTTACTTCAATACCAAGATAGTAGTGAAAATAGCCCAAATCTATCATTTCAAAACCTTTCCTCAATTCTTTCTTTATGGATGCAATGTAATTCTCATTGTTCCCTGTCATCAGAAGATCATCTACATACACCACAGGGTATAAAAAAAATATTCCAACTTTCTTGACAAACAAAGTTGCATCATAAATAGTCGAAATCTATCATTTCAAAACCTTTCCTCAATTCTTTCTTTATGGATGCAATGTAATTCTCATTGTTCCCTGTCATCAGAAGATCATCTACATACACCACAGGGTATAAAAAAAATATTCCAACTTTCTTGACAAACAAAGTTGCATCATCAAGATCATAATGTTTGAAATTGAGTTTTAGAAGATACACAGTCAATTTCTCGTACCAGGCTCGTGGTGATTGTTTGAGGACCTACAAGGATTTGAGAAGCTTACATAATTTTTGTTCCTGGAGCTTCACAAAAAATCCTTCTATTTGGGACATAAAAACATTCTCTTTCATATCTCCATTCAAGAAAGTAGTTTTCACATCCATTTGATGGAATTTCCAGCCATTATGAGCTGCCAAGGCAAAGAGTGTCTAGATGGTAGCCCATTTTACTATGGGGGGTAATTTCTCCTCATAATCGACCCCTTCCTTCTACGCAAAACCTTTTACCATGAGCCTAAATTTATGCTTGTCAAGTGAGCCATCTATTTTATACTTGTTTTTGAATACCCACTTGTAGCCTATTGGTTTGGTTCCAAATGGAGGATCAACTAGCTTCCAGGTGCCATTCTTTATCAAAGCACCATATTGTTTTTGCATCACTTCTTTCTATTCATCATGAGAAGCAAATTCTTTGAAGGAAGTTGGTTCAAAATATGTAGAAAAAATTAGTTCACAATTATAAGAAACATCCATGTCAATAGGTGAATCAAAATCGTCTACATCACCTCCATTTTGTCTAGCAGAGCTTCTTGTCCTTGTCATTCCAACTTCATCAGAACAAACAATTTCAAGTGCCTTTGTGAGCCATTTTGGAGGACCTTTCTTAGATGGCCCAAGCTATTCAATTGACTGAGATGGGGCTGAATCAAGATTTAGCCTCCCCATTAGAGAAATTCTGAGGTCTAAAATGGGCCTCCTAAGTAAATTATAAAATAATGATGGAAATAATAAAATAATATTAGATTACATCATCAAATTTTAGAGGGAAAAAATAAAAACTATTTTTTCAACTCGTATTTTCAACTTATCTCCCTATGGGTTTACTCAAATTTCGAGGGGTAACACTCATTGGATGCAGAATTTGATTCCTCATCCAAGGAGTACCTCATGCAATCACGTATTTTCATGTATTTCTCATTTTGTGTGTGGTAGGGTCCTGCGAAAGTATGCAACTCCTTGGATGAGGAATTAAATTTTGCATCCAACGAGTAATCCTGCTCGAAATTTGAGTAAAAACTTAGGGAGATAAGTTGAAAATACGAGTTGAAAAAGTAGTTTTATTATTTAATTATTTTTAATCTTTTTACTATTTTACTCCAAAACTGGTGAATCATCCCCAATGGTTGAAATCATCATCTTGAATCCTATTGGTTCTTATCAAGTTTATTTTGGTTGTACATTTTTCTTAGGAGGCCCATTTTAGACCTCAAAATTCCCCTAATGAATTCTCTCAATCAAATCACTCAAAGTGTCTCCTTGATCAGTGGCTAGAGATTCATGAAGGGGAGAGAGTACTTTAGAAGGAGATTCCATATATTTATCCAATACAAACATCCCATTTTCAAGGTGTGGAATCTCATTATCAAATTATTGAAAAGACTTTACATGCTTGAATTTGTCCAAGCAATCAAGTTGTCGCTAAACAACATTGTCAGTCTTGGAAGATTCAAGAAAGATCACATCTTTAGATATTATAAACTTATTATTTACTTCATCTTTGAGATGGTATGCTTTGGAGATATCTAAGTATCCAAAGAAAATACATTTCTAACTCCTTGCACCAAGTTTGTTTCTTTGTTCCTTAGATATCAAGCCATAACATTTGGAACCAAAAACCCTGAGATGCCTCACCGAAGAAATGTGACCATACCACATTTCATAGGGAATCTTGTTTTCTATAGCATGAGGTAGACACCTATTCATATTATAAACAGCACATAGAATTGCATCATCCCAAAACATCAACTTAAAATTCTTGAAAAACATCATTGGATATACCATATTTAATATTGTCCTATTCATTCTTTCAGCTACACCATTTTGTTGAGGATTATAAGGCACAATTGTTTGATGTTGATCTCATCCTTACGAAGATAGTTTTCAAATTCATTTGAAGTGTATTATTTTCCATTATCAGTATGAATAGAACCAGTATGAGATTGTGTATCATTTTCAATCATGCATGAAAGTTCTTGAATGTTTCAAAAGCTTCATATTTTTCATAAATAAGCCCAACACATTCTAGTGTAATCATCAATAAATTTCATCATGTATTTATTACCATTTGCAAAAGGAATAGGAATAGGGCCACATAAATCAGAATGAATGAGTTCAATATTTCTATGTGATTTGGAATTTGAATCATGAAAATATTGTTTGTTGTGCTTTCCTAAGATACAAGCATCACATTACTTAAGTTTACTAGGAATTATTGGAAAACCAGTAACACCATTTTTCTTCAAAAAATGAAGGTTGTCATAGTTCAAATGTCCAAATCTAACATGCCATAAAATACTTGATGGAAGTGTAGCTTCATCATAGTGATAATTGTATGAAAATTTATGTGTGCAAGAAGAGGTTCCTTGCATCTTCAATAGTCTTTCTTCTTCTATCCTAGTCATGAAAAATGAGTGGTCTGATGCTTTTCTGACCTCAGCCTTTCCATCAAATATGTGAATGGAGTGTCCTTGTTGATGAATGTGAACCAAATATAGCAAGTTTCTCCTAAAATCTGGGAGGTGTAGAACATCATGTAGAAGAAAGTATGGAAGACCAAGAAGTTTGAGTTTGATGGTGCCAAGCTCTGATGCCTTGACTTTTGAATTATCTACAAAGTAGACTGCTCCATTAACATTGTCAGTGAATTTTTCAAAGAAATATCTTTTAAAATTCATGTGGCAATTTTCTCCTGTATTAAGCAACCGAGAATCTTTCCATGAAGCAAGTGAAGTATTAAATAAGTCTTCAGTTACTCCAATGTTGCAATGTGCCACAACATAATGAGCGGACTTGGGTGATTTACCTTTCCCTTTATCTGATGATTTTGCTTTCTCTTCATCCCTTTCCTATCTAATCATGTCCCATGAGAGATTACATGTAGAAGAATCGTGTCCATTTCTATTACACCATATGCAATGAAGATCGAATATTTCTCCTTGGTAATGTTTGCCCCCCTACCTTTATTATTCTTATTTCCTCATCCTCTTTAGCCACCTCTTCCTCTAGAAGAATTGTGTGCTTGATTCTTATCTTTTTGTGCAAGACACACAACTTCTTCAAAAGACTAAGAAATTCCCTTCTTCTTCCCAAAATATTTTTTCTCTCTCTCTTTCAGTAAACTTGTCCACAAGAGAGTCAAAACAAATCTCTGAAATTTTTCCACAACCTTGTAATGGCTCAAGATAATGGGAACAAATGGGATACAATTCCTTGACAAAAGTTGTGAGATGAACATCCATTTTAACACTAGTGGCTTCTATATCATGCATAATAGATTGTTTCAAAGGCTAAGGCAAGAGGATCATCATCCTTCAATTCTAAATTAAACATTTTGATCATCAATTGAACAACTTCTAGCTCAGAGTGTGAGTCATATAATTATTTCAGCTTCTTTAAAGCACCAAAAGCATTTGCGAAAGGAGTAATATGACGAAACACCTCTTCATTGATTGATGTTGTAGTCAATGCATAGGCCTTGTTATTCATGTTCTCCCAGAAGAAAATATCTTTGTTGGAAGTGGGATTCTGAAGAGGATTACCTCCTTCTCCTTCACAAAATCCTTTCCACAACTCATTGAAAATCAAAGTGTGCTTTATCTTCCTGGACCAATCATGGTAGTTCTCTTTGCCAATGAAAACTACTCCAACTATGGGGATGAGTGAATGCATCATATAATTCTGAATTGGGACCAAAATAATACTTTTAACAAAAACGGATGTGTCTCTGCAACTAATCAGTTGGCATACAATTATGGCATAAAAAAATTGTCAAATAATGATGCAGGCTCTCAATATTCAAACAATATATATCTTCCAACATATATACCATCCATATACAGTATGGCATATAATACATCACATACCATAACATACCACTCACGGGCTCCTTCAGAAAATAGCTCAACACACATATGGAGAGAATCAACAAATTTTATATTCGACATTCACTTTCGTACCATTACAAATAATACATTATCACCCCATATACACTTTATGGTTTTTAAAAACACTCCATACATACACTTTATGATTTTTTTTAAATGACACAACACATTTTCGGTAGAAATTAAATAATAAAGAAATGGAACACATGAAATATTTTAGAAGATTAAACACGGAAATGCATAAAACAAGAGAGACATATATATGTGGTTCACCCAATTTGGGCTACATCCATGAAGAAAAAGATAGTCCTTCTTTTTTATATTATCCAACAAAAATAATGGATACAACCTACAACAAATCCATTGTAACTTACTCTTCACTCTCACACAATCTCATCTCTTCTTCTCTCACAAAATAATGATATACATTTGCAATACAATACCCTCATATGAACTAAGGGTTGCATTATAGGGGAAAAAACCTTAAATTAACCTAACTTATATTGTCAAATCATCTGCCTAATGAATGGCCTAGATTGACTACGAAATTACTATATTTTACAAGGCAATTTTTCATCTAATTTTCACTTCGGGGTCGCTACCCCCGAACCCTTGCCACGTGGGGTAATAAGTGTTTCCTGGACCCCCTAGAAGCAATCATAATAGGTGGGAAAGCCCCCCACATGCCCCATAAGGGACTAGGATCTAATCATGACCAAAACAAAACCTCTGAATCAAGAAGATAATCAGGCTCCACACCCAACAATCTCCCACTCGGAGACTGATTATATCAACTCCATCACTACTTCACTTGTTGGACAATGCTCCCACTTGGACCTGTATGTTTCTCATATTCATGATCATACTTGAATACCAATTGAGACTGGTCAGAAATTAAATTTCTCCATGGTTACAACTTATGTTAACATATCTACAGGATTCTTGCTAGTGTGTATATTTTCGAGCTTCAACTGTCCATCTTCCAAAACTGACCATATGAAATGGTACTTTAGTTGTATATGTTCAGTATTGGAATTAAATGTTGAGTTATTTTCAACATGAATCACACTCTAGTTGTCACTATATAACATGCCCATCTCCTACTTCTTTCCCAATGCATCCATAAACCATTGTAACGAAATCATTTCTTTACTGGCCTTTGTAGCAACAACATACTCTGCTTCTGTTTTTGAAAGTGCAACAACTCTTTGCAATTTTGAAACCAAACTTACTGTTGTTCCACCTACAGTAAACGCATACCCTATAGCACTCCTCATGTTATCTCTATCACCTACCATATCTACATCAACATATCCATGTAGAGCAATTTTTAAACCTCCAAAACATAATGCTTGATTTGTGGTACCTATCAAATACCTGAGAATCCACTTCACTACCATCCAATGCTCTTTTATTGGATTTTTCATATACCTTCTCATAAATCCCACTACATGTGCAATAGCAAACCTTGTGCACACCATTGCATCCATTAAGCTTTCAATTGCTTATGTGTATGGAACTTTGGACATATAATCCATCTCTTCTGGAGTCTTGGGACACATCTCCTTACTTAGTTTGACATGGATCGCCAAAGGTGTACTAACTGTTTTTTCATTCCACATATTAAATTTTTCCAACACCTTTTTTATGTACTCACTTTGAGACAATTTTAATTTGCAATTTTTCCTGTCTCTAGTTATTTCCATACCACATATTTGTTTTGTAGCACCCAAATCCTTCATTGCAAATGAATTAGCTAGTTTCCCTTTGAGAACATTTATTTCATTCATGTTAGATCCTGTAACAAGCATGTCTTCTACATACAATAACAATATAATATAGCTATCATCATTTTTCTTTTTAAGTTAAACACAGTGGTTAGAGCTACATCTAGCATAACCTTGTTCAGAAATAAACCTGTCAAAATTTAGATACCACTGCCTTGGAGCCTATTTTAATCCATGCAATCTCTTCTTCAAATTGCACGACAATTTCTCCTTCCCTTTCACCTCATACCCTTGTGGTTGTTGTATATAGATTTCTTCCTCCAAATCCCCATGGAGAAAGGTTATCTTTACATCTAATTGTTCAAGATGCAAATCTTTTGCTACAACTAGACTTAAAATAGTTTTGATTGAAGTCATTTAAACAACAACAAAAAATGTTTCATCAAAGTCTATACCTTTATTTTGTGCAAACCCCTTCACCATAAGTTTGGCCTTATACCTTTGTTTTCCTCTATCTTCTCCCTTTAACCTGTAAACCCATTTATTTTGCAATGTTTTTTTACCTACAGGCAACCTAACTAAGTCCCAAGTCTGGTTATGTATCAAGGAGTCCATCTCTTCTTTCATGGCTTGCTCCCACTTATTCCTAGTTTCTACCTTCATTGCTTCTTCATAACATTTTGGTTCACCAGAATCAGTCAACAATACATAATATAATGAAGGCGAGTATCATTCGGGGGGTCTATGCAACCTTGTAGATCTTCTAGCATCACTAGTAGGAGTTTGAGGTGCTTGTTGTTGTTGTTGTTCTTAATGTTGTTGTTGTTAACCATTATGATTTCCTTTAACCTTTGAATTTGCTTTTCCTTTGATCTCATCAAGCACTGCGTATTCTGTGTTTTAATTTTCCTGTCTTTGTCCCTACAACTGATATTTGTACAAAACCCTTTCATTGAATGCCATATATCTACTCCTAATGATTTTATGGTTTTCGTAATCATATAAGTGATAACCAAATTCATTAACACCATATCAAATGAAGGTACACTTTTTTTATTTTTTCTCAAGATTTATTTGTTCTCTTTATTAATGTGGATAAATGCTTCACAACCAAAAGTCTTTAAAAATGAGTAGTCTACCTTTTTACCTGTCTGTACCTCCTCTGGAATACCACCATCCAAGGAACTTGAAGGCCCTCTATTTATTAGATAAATAATAATATCTACAACCTATGCCCAAAATTGTATGGGTAATCATGAATGCAATCTCATGCACCCTTCACGCTCCATGATTGTTTTCATCATATTTTTTGACACACCATTTTCTTATCGTGTTCCTGAAACTATCTTCTCTCTATGAATTACATGCTCTAAACATTAATTATCAAACTCCTTGTTGCAATATTCACCTCCATTATCTGATCTGAGACACTTCAACTTCTTTCTTGTCTCATTCTCAACCAAAGTTGTCCATTTCTTAAAAGTATCAAAAACATTATATCTATTTCAAATACAATAATCCCAAGTTTTCCTAGTTGCATCATCAATAAAAGTAACATAATAGCGAGAGCCACCGAGAAATGATACCTAAGCAAGTCCCCATAAATTTGTATGCACAAGCTCTATTTTTTCACTCTTATTTTCTTTCCCAACTCTGAGAATTATGAATCGCTTTTGCTTTCCATAAACACAATTCTCACTGAAATCCAAATCAACATGCTTCAAACCTGGCAAGAAATTTCTTAAGTGAAGAATATGCATCCCCTTCTCACTCATGTCCCCAAGCCTACGATGCCACAATGTCGTATATTCTCCTGTGGAGGCTAAAGTATTAGCAAAATTAGAAATACCATTGCATAAATTCAATGTACCAACCTTTTTCTCTTTTTTCTATTACCAAGACCCCTTTAGTAACCTTTCAGGTTTTGTCTGTAAATGTAGTTACAGAACCTTCACCTCCAAACTGCCCTGTTGAAATTATATTTTTCTTCAAATCTGGAACATGCCTTACTTCCTTTAATAACCATTGGTTTCCATTCTGTTGTTTTATAAAAACCTTACCCATTCAAATTATCTTATAGGGTTTATCATCACCCAAAGGAACCTGTCCAAAATCTCCTTGAACATAGTCATGAAAGTGTTTTCTACCAGGTGTGGCATGGAATGAAGCCCCTGAATCTACTACCAAGGCATCAATAATATTTTCTAATGAAAGAATCAATGCATATTGCAACACACCACCTATTACATTCGTTTCATGGTTGTTCTCTTGATTTCCATATCCTTATTTTCCATTCTGAGATTTATAATCTTTCTTCAGGTGTCCTCTCTTCCCATATTTCCAGCACACTATCCCTGATCTGGACTTGGATATGCCTTTCCTTGAATTACTATGTTGTCCTATGATATTTCCTTTCTCTAGTTGTATTCCTCTAGTCTTTGCAGTCAAAGCATTACATGTTTTCTCACCTGAACTTTTCCTTCACATTTCCTCACTAAGGATAGCACCAACAACATCATCAAACTTTAAAGTACTAGATACAGAGATAGAGTAACTAATAGCCATGACTAATCCATTCCAACTTTCTAGAAATGAGCACAGAAACAATAGAGCCCTAACTTCATCATCAAAATTTACCCCTATAGAACTTAATTGATTGGTAACCGTGTTAAATTCATTTGAATGATCAACAACAAATCCACCTTCTGACATCTTCATATTAAATAGACACTTAATAATAAATACCTTATTTGAGGTCAAGGGTTTTTCATATAGTTTGGCCAATGTCGTTATTAGACCTTATATTGTCATTTCCTTTGAAATGATGAATGTCGCTAACATTGCCAGACACAGTCATATTGTTCCTAATGTCTTTATGTCAAGAATATCCCATTACTCATTCATCATACTTGTCAACTTCTTTGAGTTATATCTTAATGGTAGGTAAATATCTTTCTGATACAAATAATCCTCCATTTGCATCTTCCGTAGCTGGTATTTTTTTCCATTAAATTTTTCAACCCTAAACCTACCATCTTCCACCATTGCTCCCACTCAAACCAAGAACCCATCTTTCCTACAAGTTTATCAACCAAATAGACCTTTGGCTCTTATACCAGTTGTTAGAAATTACATAATAGAGTAATGGAACATATAAATATTGCACAAAATTAAACATAAAATTCATAAAACAATAAAGACACAGATATGCGTGGTTCACCCAATTTGGGCTACATATACGGAGAAACAACCAGTCCTTTCTTTTTTTATTATCTAGAAAATTGAAGGGATACAACCTACAGCAAATCCGTTGTAACTTCCTCTTCACTCTCACACAATCTCATCTCTTCTTCTCTCACAGAATAATGATACAATCATAATACAATTCCTTCATATAAACCGAGGGTTGCCTTCTAGGGAGAAAAACCCTAAATTAACATAACTTCTACCATCATATCGTAAGTCTAATGAACGACCCAGATTGACTACGAAATGACAATATTTCACAAGGCAATTTTTCATCGGGCTAAGTGTTTCCACCCCCCCTTGGCAGCAATCATAGTGGGGTGGAAATCCCCCCCAAGACCCCCCGTTATGTAATGGGATCCAACCATGACTGAAACAAAACCTCTAAATCGGGAAGATAATCAAGCTCCACATCCAACAATTTTTATATCATACAATCCATGTGAGCACATTTGACCCTGCACAGTCTTCAAAAAGGAATTCAACTCATAAAACAAATATACGTATGTACCATTGTTAAAATTGGAAACTAGGGCCAAACTCCATGTGGATCACCTTATTCATGGCTGATAATATTTTTCCTAGATTCCTCTCGTCGAGAGGTGTAGGATTGATCTAAAGATCATCTGATTCTGATAAGTATTTATGGAGATATGAATTTATTTTGATTATGGAATAATTATCAAGCTGACTAGCAACTCGTGTAGGCTAAGAAGCCCAATAGATGCATCTATTCATCATCAACATTTGTATATAAATATAGGAGGTATTTTCCTCATTTGGACACACACTTCTCATCCATCTCTCTCTCTCTTCTGCACAGAAAAGAGTCTCTCTCTCTCTCCTGCGCAGATAGGTCTCTCTCTCAAACATGGGAAGGAAGGACGCAACTAATGTTGGTGATGTCGGTGATGCCGATGATACTGATGTCGATGATGCCAGTAATGTCGATGATGCTAATGCCAGTGATGCCAATGATGTTGATGTTGGTGATGCCAATGATGCTGATGCCGATGATGCTGATGCAAGTGATGCTGGTGATGCTGATGCCAGTGATGTCGATGATGTTGATGCCGGTCATGCCGATGATGTTGATGTCGGTGATGCCGATGATGTTGATGCCGGTGATGCCAGTGATGTTGATGCCGATGATGCCAATGATGCTGATGCCAGTGATGTCGTTGATGCTGATGCCACTGATACTGATGATACTAATGCCGATGATGTTGATACCGTTGATGATGATGTTGTTGATCTAGGGTTTGCTACTGCTGATATAAATCAAACTTTTTTACTATTTCTCTCTGCTGAATTATTGAAGGTAAAATAAGATTTGATCAAGGGGTTTCCCCTTATTGGGGTTTGTCCCTGGCTAGCCGCCACATCTTGTGTCTCTTGTCTTGGCTTGTTTTTTGTTTATCATTTAATGTTCTATCTGCACTTTACTTATGTACATGTGATTGCTAATCTATGGATAATAATAAGAAAGATAAGTAAACTGCTATAAGCATAGAACATACCATAATTTAACATGGTATCAGAGGTGAGGTGACGACAAAGCCCAAGCAAGATCAAGAGAAATTACTGAAGAGAAGGTTGGCAAGGCTATCTAAAAAGAACTATGGGGTCCTCAACACTCTTCCCCACTGAAGACAAGATCCGTGAAAAGTCTGACTATCACGAATGGAAGATGTCTCTCGATTTGACTTTAGAAGATCAAGAAGTGTTGGACCATGTGAGAGGTAATATTGTTGAGCCTCCATCAAATGCATCCGTTGTTATCACCCAGGTTGTTCCCTATGACTCCCAAGGGAATACGGCCGGGGTAACCACTAACCAATCTTTGGATCACTGTTTCTAGCCAAACTGTGATCAGAGAGGGCTCTCTCTTTATGATTTGTAACTATTTATGATAGGGTTTTAGGCTAGCTATTATGCACAGGTTTTGTTTATGTTTTGGTTGAAGAGTTTCTTTTAGGTCTTATGATGTAATTTTCAAAGAGTCAAATATCATTGGGCAATGGAGTCTGTGGCTGTATAGGTGTCTAGAAACCTTGAGGTGAACTGGTGAAACTTACAGGGCCATTTGGATGCTTCATACAACGAAATTTTTGTTTTATAACACGAACAGGTGAAAAAACCAGTGAAAGCAATTAAGAATTTTCACTAAAGTATTCGAGTATTTCCACCAAACTAGGTATGAGAAACAGATAGATGCCTCAGGAGCAAAACTTGAATCCCTGGGGATGTCTATCACTGTAAAAGATATAGTTTTAAAGTGCAGCAATTAAGAATTACACTTCATTCACTGTATCTGAAGAAAAACATGGATAATAGCTCAGATTGAGTTCAGGGTAATCAGTGATTAAATCCTGGAACTATTCTTCTACTTTGCTATTAAGTTTAAACATTTAGACAATAAAAGAGAACAAAAGACTCGAAAACATGTAACACAGAGATTTAAGAAAACTTATTGTTTTATGAAACACTCTGGAATCCTGCAACATTCACCATTCATCACAACGCATCAAATACACCAAGCTTCGGAAATTCCATTCTCCCTTTGCATTACTTCTCTCAGAATTTTACAGCAAGTGAGACTTCCAAAAGGAAAATAACAACAACCCCCTGAGCTTCTGCCAGGGGTGAATATATACTTGCGATTTTTACAAAAATATCTGAGTCCTGAGTTATCTCAGACTTAATATTCTCACCAACTTTGAGATATTATTATCAGAAATTTATTACAGCATTGAATACAAAATAAAGGCGCCTTAATGTTCTGTCAGAAGATATTTTGGCCTTTGGGATCTGCTGAGTCGGTTGAGATACTTTGATTAAATGCTGGAGAACCCGACTTTATGGCTTGTACGCTGTATTTTGGGTTGTCACCTGTGATTGTGACTGCTGCTGTGGTGAGTAAATAGCTCTGTTGAGTTGGCTCAGCATCTGCCTCTTCCTTGTAGATTTTATTCATCAAAATTGTGCCTGCGCATGACTGCTCATGTACTGGAGAAAACTAACGCTACAGGTTCTGGCCTGATAAAATTATCTGTGTCAAATTCCTCCATACTTCCTGTGTGGGCAATTGATGATTTATGATTGCC
The DNA here is from genome assembly GCA_031772625.1 of Pinus tabuliformis. NCBI lineage: Eukaryota > Viridiplantae > Streptophyta > Pinopsida > Pinales > Pinaceae > Pinus > Pinus tabuliformis. The sequence continues at coordinate 1,228,243,455 of CM062817.1, read as the reverse complement.
CCCATAGTCTCATCTGCTTCAGTATACTTAAAGAAATTTGGTGGTGTATCAAACAGATGATCAATTTCATTCATGATAAAAAACAAGTTATCCACCCTATCATACAAATTCTGCCCTGATGCTGGCCCTGTGTCTGCTGAGGTACTGGGCTGTTTTGCAATCTGTGCTGCAGCATGGGCATCAACCCTTTTGATGTAATTTTCCAGGGTGAGCAGTCTTCCTACACTGCTTAAAATGCTGGGGAGGCCTCTGTTCTGCAATGCCACAAATCTGTCCAGGAACTTGTTGATCTCGGTCTGCATATCCTGTGTCCTCCTCTCCAGCGTACCAACTAGACTTCTTAGTGTCAGGACTCTTTTAACTACTGAGATTGTTTCAGTCCTGTTAGTAATTCCCATGGTAGCTAGTTGAGAGCTAGTTTTGTTATTTAAAACATTGATCATTCTGCTGGCAGCATCTGGCATGTGGCCAAGGCTTGCTCTGGCTCTGTGTATTTCCTTGTTTGCCTTGGTGATGAGTACTATTTGCTCATCCATAGTCTCAATATACTGCCATTGATTGGTGATGGACCGCCCAATGTTACCCCAGAGGACTGCTTTCAATTCTGCTGTTACTTTTTCTAGTGCAAGCTCTTTTTCTAGTTCAGCTATTCTCTTTTTTAGAGCTTTTATCTCTCTCTCCTTTGCTGCTTCATTCTGCTTGCTTTTGTCAAATTTTTCATTCACCTTGGCCAAAGATTTCTTGACTTCATCAAGCTCTTTCATTTGAGATTCAAGAACTTGGATCTCAGCTTGCAGCTTCTGCATATCCAGACTGGGAGTCTGTCCTGGTGTTGGTGTAGTTGTTGCTGTAGATGGTGCTGTAGTTCCCGTTTGCTGAGGAGGAGGAGTAGTTGTTGGAGGGACTTCCTCAAGATTAATTATCACAGGAGGAGGCTGGGAGGGTTGGCCCTCTTCTCTTTGCTTCATTTCTGTTTGTAGTGCTGCCTTTGCAGCTTCTGATTGTCCTAGCTGGTCTTGAGTTCGAACCAGCTCCTTGTACAGGGATATCAGTAGGTCTGTAGCATCCTTTTCCTGCCTTTGCTGGGCAACCTCGTCTGTTTGCGGATGGATGGTAGCTGGGAGCTTGATTTTCTTTCTTAAGGCCGCCATGTCTGCATCCCTTAGCTTCAAGAGTTCTTGGATACCCTTAACATCTTTAGGATCATGTCCTATTTCTATAATTACCTCTTCCAAGGACTTGATCCTGTTGTCCTTGGCTTGTGATGATGCTCTCTCCAATTCCAGCTGAGATGCTGTGTTATCAAGGCTGCTCTTCAATTTGTAGTTCTCCAATGTCTCATCTGCCAAGGAGGCATACACCATTTCACCAGTTTGTTTATGTAATTCAATCTTATCCATAGGGTGTATGTCCTTGGCCAGAACCTCCATGTTGGTTCTTAGGTAATCCGAGGTAGATTGAGGATGCAGCGTTGTGGGCATGAAGTGACTCATGATCATCTTGCCTTCACTTACATCAAAGGCAGACATGAGTCTTTGCTGATTGGTAGGAGCCAGGTTCAGCAAATGATTGTACAGCTGTACTTTAATAGGATCACTCCTCCTCTTAATGTCAATAAATTGCTGTTTGATGCTGGACTGTCCTTCTCTGTGCTGGCTGGAGGAGCTGACCTCTCCTCCTATAGTTCTATCATGTTCATGCTGAGATGAACTGGCTGAAACTTCTCCACTGGGTGGGCTCATGCCCATTGCTTGCCTTACTGCTATATCCTCCTCTTGAGAGTCATTTAGTCTTTGTCTTTTCTCTCCCCGATTAAAAGACGAGGTCAGGGGAGTCTCTCTATCCCTTTTCCTGGTCAAGTCCTCCTTTTGTGGGGTTTGGAGGACCGAGGTGTCAACAATAGTTTCTGCCCTAGGAGGCACCACTGTCTGAGCCTGTTGCTCCGTGGAGCTTGGAGCATTCATCACTTTTTCTTGCTGCAAGGGCTGCTGTTCACTAAACTGTTCTTCTTCTTGTTGCTGCCCAAGTTCCTGCTGCTCCATCTCTTCTTGCTGCTGTAGCAATGTGTCCACTTGTTCTTCTGTCAATGGAGGTGGCTGTTCCACCTGCTTCCCTTTATCCTTGCTTGCTGTCTGTGATGCTTTCTCGGCAGTTTGCTGTTGTACTGTTGATGATGTAGCAGCTGCTCCAAGTTGCTTTTTGTAGGAGAGGGGCACCTGTCCACAAGTTTCCAAGTCAGCTTCCTTTTGCATATTTCTAGCCTCTCTCTCAAGTAACTCTTCATTAGTAATTTCCTCCTCTAGGGTACCCTCTTCCCAATTTGATGCGTTGGCATACTGTTCAATCTCGGGTTGTCTCTTGTGTGCATAGCTACCCAATTTGTATCTAATCCTCCTGAGGGAGATAGCATGATTGGGGTCATAGGGTATCCATTCAAAGCTGGTTTGCAGTCTGAGGCCTTCCAGGATAGTGTTTGCCTCTTTCCATCCCTCTTCTTTTCTGTTATATAGGAAAGGACCCAGCTGGTTCCTTACCTTCAACTGTGACTTCTTGTTGTTGCTCTGAAAATGAAGATAGTCTGAGTTCCCAAACTGTCTGAAATATTCCAAGGCAAAAAGCCTCATGGGGACATACCTTGGCAACCTAAATGGGTTCAACTCACAGCCATATATCCTGATGACTGTGTGGTTTTGGTAGAAGTACCAATTACCAATGCTGTAGGACTTATTCAAATGGAGAATTCTCCTCATGTCATCAGTTAGTCTAGGAGGAGGAGTACCATGCAATACTGTCATGACTGGATAGATGAATAAGTCAATGAACTCAGTGTATGTGTAAGGTGATACAGAGGTATGATGAAAAACAGAAGTCCAGAACACAACTGACCTTGGAATTCCCTGGGCATTGAGTGGCTTCAAAGGAACAGAGAAGGTGGCTGGCTGATAGAACAAGAATAGGTGGTATATATATGAAGTATACCTGAATAGTCTTTCCCTCCTCAAGTTCATAAACTGCTCATGGATTTTATCTGCAATGTAGGTTGCATAGTCATAATGTACAGCTGGGGGTTTACCAGGAGAGAATATAGACAGCATTGCTATTAGGCTATCATCCACATCCTCCATCCCCCTGAATCCTAGGACATAACTGATTAAATCCACTAACATCCTGCCCAATTCATTCAAATAGTGATACCCAATAGGAGGGGTTCTGACTGATTCAGAGCCTGGTCTTACAAACAACTGATTGATTTTAATGATTTGGTCATTTGACAGCTTGGTCCCTTTGTTTATCAAATTCTGCATAAAGAGGGGGGTCAATTGCTTGGCAGTTTGGAAGTGCAGCATTCCATTTATACTCTCTGGGGTAATCTGGAACAGGATTGAGCCTGTGGGGCTGATGACAGCTCTTTGGTTTGGGTCATAACATTCCTGGCAGCTGTAGATCAGTTCTGGCATAGGATTTACTTGGGGAAGGTTGTAGATGGGCAAATTTGAGTCCCAAATTCCCAAGATGTCTGCCCCACTCAGGTGCTGGGCTTTTAACTCATTCATCATCTGGATATTGTATTTGGTTCCCATAGGGAACCAGTCCAGCATTTGGTAATCCATGTCTCCCAGGGCTTTCCATGCTAATTCCTGGTGAGGAGCATTGAGGGGCTTGATATTTAGAGCAATAGGAGTCTCCATAGTTCTTCAAAGTGCAACAATTGTAGGTGAATAGTCAAAATGGAAGCAACACAGAATAGAGGTGATTCTCTGTAAAGACAGTTTGTATTTAGATACCAGAGGGGGATTTACACAACAGCAGTTGGAATACTGTTTGTTTTGGGAGCAGAGCTTTTCTAAGGTCTGACTATGTCCTCTTTTAGCGGGTAAATTGAGACCAACTAGGAATTAGCCGAGAATACGCAGTGAGTGTTGCTTTCTGGGCGAATTTACAGGTATTATGGCTCGGCTGGTGCTTTTTGGACTTCACAGTTACAATGGTGGACGTGCATAGGGAAATGGGCGGTGTAAATGTAGTTTCAAGGTGTCTTAAGCCTTCTGAGCAACTTAAATTTCAATAACAGTCGTATGGAGGGCAGAACAATGGTAAATACCTGTTAATTGACGAACAGAGGTTGCGCAGGTGTGCACGGTTGATGCTGAGGAGGTCGCCCGGGTTAACTCAGTAGGTTGGCGGAAATTCGAACGTAAACGGTCATGCAGAAAGAACAATAGCGACAGGAGAGAAAAGTGGGAAAAACACAGTTTTTTGGGTAAATATAGACTTTTTTACCATTTTGGCGCTTTTTAGTGATGACGTCAGCATGACGTCATTGGTGGGTCAAGGTGAGGTGACGTCAGCTGACGTCATCGGGTGACGTGGCGGTAGACTATTGGTCCAAGGGGCGATGAGGTGGCAGCCATGTCAGCGGCCAGGTGGACGAATAGCGGGAGCGAGTACAGGTGGATGTGACGTGGCGATTCGTTGGCGGAAAACAGTTGGCGGTTAGGATCGTAGCGGTTACGGTTAAGGTTAACCGCTACGGTTTCTCGGGGCAGTTTAGGTACGACGCCGAATGTGTCAGGCCTTGCTCCGAGAGGCTTTAGCGTTTGACGCGTGGAGAGGTACTGACGTGACGCAACGTCACCTTCTCGGGCGGTAAAGGACAGCAGTGGGGGCCGCTCCGATATTAACGTGGATCGTCGGATCTTCGGGCCTCGATCCGACGGTGGGCGGAGCAGCAAGATGCTTGAGTTGTATGCGGGCGGAAAACTTTGGGTAGAGGGTTTTTCGTTGGTTTTTCATTGGTTTTTCAATGTTTTTTATTTAAAACAAACAATGCGCTAACCTTTGGAAATGCGCCAGAGGCGGGTTTTTTGGCTTTGGTAGTTTTTGCAAAGGATTTAAAGGCGGAAGAGGGTTTTATAAGGGTTTTTTCAATGCAAATGATGGTTTAAGGAGCAATTTGACTTGCAGCAAGGGGGAATGGGATGGAACAGGTTCACCAAAGTGACCAGATGTCATTTTGGTCCCTTTTGAAGAATATATGGCTATAATGCCAAGGGGAGGGAGTATTTATAAGATTTGGGGCTTTATACACCATAGTGTTAATATTATTAGGGGAAAGGGTAAAATAGGGGAGCTATATAGTAAAATTAGAGGTTAATATGAATGAAGGGAGCAAATGAAGGGGATTTTACTGAGTTTATCTGAAATTGACTTGGTTTTGAGAGTAGATCAAAATGAAAAGATCTTAGACAAGAAATGTGGATTCTAAATGAACTAGAACCACCATAAAACCATGATCTCTCTTCATAAATCTCAGCTAAAGAAAGGGAGTGTTAGTAATGGAATAGAGGGGAAGAGGGAGGTTAGTTATGCTCCTTGCTGTAATTTGATGGAATTAACCACTTTGTCCACCGACAGATTTTTTGCCTTGGCAAAACATCTCTTGACATATGAGTGGTGGTGAAAATATCCTTTCTGCAACCACAACTGCCTACCCAGCTATTTTCCTAGCATTTTTTGTTTCTCCTTAGAGGGTGCATTTGGACTTGCAAACCCTTACTTGCCTTTTCTTTTCTTTGGCTTTTTCTTTTTTTCTTTTCTATCTACTTCTAACCTTATTTCTTCCAAGGTCCCAGATTAAGCTGTTGGGAACCTTTACTCCTCTACCTAAACTACTTGTCTGCCAAGATTAAGCAGTTTGGACAGACTTCTTTCTCTATTCTATAACTCAAAATTGAAACATGGCATGATCCAGATTAGACTGTCGAATCATCCACAAAATTGAAATAAGGTCCTCAATACTTGAAACACTTTACCCACCTCTTGTTCTCTAGGAAATATGGGATCTTTGTAATACCAAAGCAGAGCATATTTGGACTTTCTTTGGCCAATCATGAGATATGAAACCTATTAGTATAGGTATCCAACAGCTGCCAGGAAAAAATGGAAATCTAGAGAAGTCAAAGAAAATAAGATCATCCGGGACTCTATCGACAAGTGCTTGGTGGCCTATGTTTCTGAACTGAACACCTCCAAGGAAATCTACAATAGACTGGATGTATTATATGTACCTGATCTCAAAAATAACCTGGTGTCCATTTCGGCAATGGAAGACAAAGGCTACAAGGTGGCTTTCAGTGATGGCAAGGTACGTGTATTTAAAAACAATATTAAAGATGCCTTCACTCTTTGGTTTCGAGTTGATTCATTATATCAAGTCGGTGGAAGTCCGCTAGGTGTCATGTCTTGTGACACACTCACAAGACTTGGATATACTTCTTGAAAAAGAAGGATGAAGTGTTTTTTGACACTTCAAAGCCTTGATCGAGAATCGAACTGAAAAGAAGATCAAGATCTTAAGGACTGATAATGGGACTAAATATGAATCTAATGAGTTTCATGATTTTTGTAAAGAGGCTAGCATTAAGAGGGAGACTACTACACCATATACTCCTGAGCAGAATGGTGTGGTGGAAAGGAAGAACCGTACGATTATGAAAGTTTTCCGTGCCATAAGACTTCCGAAGTTTCTATGGGCCGAAGCTGCAAACACCGCCGTATATGTACAAAACTGATGCCCTCATCAATCATTAGCTTCCAAGACTGCTGGAGAAATGTCCACCGGTAAGAAACCTGATGTATCTCATTTTAGAATTTTTGGAAGCCCTGTATATTTTCATGTGCCGAAAGAGAAAAGGAATAAATTGGGTGCATCTGGAAAGAAAGGAATCTTTGTGGGCTATGGTGAAAATACTAAGGGTTATATAATCTATGTAGCTGGTCAAAGGGAAGTTGTGATTAGTCATGATGTCACCTTTGACGTAGATATGGCTCTCAGCAAGGTGAACAATCTTCCTACTTTAAGGAGCTCTCAAGAAGCTACCACCAGGGAACCAAAAGAAAAGGATGATGCAACAATGCCTGATGTGGATGAACCCATGGATCCTTTTGATCCACCTAAGCCTTCCTCTTCTAGGAAGAGGCCCTCTTGGCTTAGGGGGCTACTCGATGATGTTGAAGGACACACTGCACCCCAAGGAACCTTCCGTGAAAGTAAGAAACCTAACAGGTATCAGGGATACCTAACCATCATGAGCATGATCATACAAAATGAGCCTTCATCATTCTCAGATGTCGTCAAGCATCAAGTATGGAAGGATGCTATGACCATAGAATATGAGTCTATTATGAAGAATGATGTCTGGGAAGTAGTTCCCAGACCCCAGAACAAGACAGTTATCACTTCTAAATGGCTTTACAATATAAAGCATGCAGCAAATGGAAGTACAGAAAAGTATAAGTCTCGTTTTGTCGCTCGTGGTTTCTCCCAAAAGGAATGTATAGACTATGACGAGATATTTGCACCTGTTGCCAAATATACCACCATCCGCTCGATCATAGCCCTTGCGGCTTCACAAGGATGGAACCTACATCAGATGGATGTCAAGACAGCGTTCTTGCATGATTTAATCAAAGAAGAGGTCTACGTTGAGCAACCAGAAGGATTTGAGATTTATGCTCAAAAATCTCATGTATGCAGGTTAAAGAAGGCTCTCTATGGGCTGAAGCAAGTACCCCGAGCATGGTATGAGAGGATCGATGGCTACTTGATGAAGTTGGGATTCACTAGGAGTGAAGTCGATCCTAACCTTTACTTTAAGGTTGAAAATGACAAACCTCTCATATTGGTGTTGTATGTGGATGACCTGTTTCTAACAGATGCAGGCCCTCTCATTCACAAATGTAAGAGGGAGTTGGCTTCTGAATTTGAAATTAAGGACCTAGGACTGATGCACTATTTCCTAGGACTTGAAGTCTAGCAAAAGCCAAGGGAAATTTTTCTATCTCAAGGAAAATATGTGGTGAAGATATTAGAAAGATTCAGTATGGTGGATTGCAAACCTGTAACTACCCCAATGGAGCTTGACTTTAAGAAGTTAAGCGGTAGCGCTGCTAGACCTATTTTATGAAATTCCTTTGAGTATCATCAACTCGTCGAAGCATTAATGTTCTTAGTGAACTCCCATCCAGATATATGCTTCGCAGTCAACATGTTGAGTCAACATATGGTTGAACCTCACCACATACATTGGATTGGTGCCAAGAATCTGTTGAGATATCTTCGTGGCACAATTACTTATGGGTTAAGATACACTGCCGGAGATGTGAGACTACTTGGATACACTGATGTTGATTGGGCAGGCAGTGTGGTGGATCGTAAGAGCAGATCTGGGTGTTGTTTCTCCTTGGGATCTACTTCGATATCCTAGATGAGCAGGAAGCATAAGTCGGTGGCTTTGAGCACTGCTAAGGCAAAGTGTATTGCTACTAGCATGGCCACCTGTGAGGCAATATAGTTACGGAAGCTCTTCAGTGAGCTGTTTTGATTTACATTGGATACCACTGTGATCCTGTGTGATAACCAGAGTGGGATTCGTTTATCATAGAATCCCATATTTCATGATCACTCCAAGCATATCGATATTAGGTACCACTTTATTTGAGATATGGTGCAACGAGGAGCTATAAGGCTCCAACATATCGGTACAGATGAACAGGTCGCCGACATTCTGACAAAGCCCCTAGGAAAGGTCAAATTTTTTACTTTCCGAGAACGACTTGATGTCATTCAAAAACCCTCTGAAGAGGTTCATGTATGATTTATGGAGCTCTTGGAGCTCCGGGGGGTGCAGGGTACTTCTTGGAGCAACATATGACCATAGGGTGACTCACCATCCCCTGGTAGTGTACGTGTATAGGGTAAAAGAATCAAAACTTTCCCTGTGACACCCCGTGGCAACTATGTAACAGGATGATCAGTTCTCATGTGAGGTCTGGATGATGTGTTCTCCATGACGATTGTGTAGCAAGATGATTAGTTCTCCTATGAGGTCTGGATGATGTGTTCTCCATGACGATTGTGTAGCGGGATGATTAGTTCTCCTGTGAGGTCTGGATGATGTGTTCTCCATGACAATTGTGTAGCAGGATGATTAGTTCTCCTGTGAGGTCTAGATGATGTGTTCTCCATGACGATTGTGTAGCAAGATTATTAGTTCTCCTGTGAGGTCTTGATGATGTGTTCTCCATGACGATTGTGTAGCAGGATGATTAGTTCTCTTGTGAGGTCTGGATGACGTGTTCTCCATGACGATTGTGTAGTAGGATGATTAGTTCTCCTATGAGGTCTTGATGATGTGTTCTCCATGACGATTGTGTAGCAAGATGATTAGTTCTCCTAAGAGGTCTGGATGATGTGTTCTCCATGACGATTGTGTAGCAGGATGATTAGTTTTCCTGTGAGGCCTGGATGATGTGTTCTCCATGGCGATTGTGGAACAATATGATTCACTCTCCTGTGGGCTAGGATGATTAGTTCTCCGTGGCATCCACTGGACAGGATGATTCACTCTCCTGTGGACAGGATAATTAGTTCTCCTGTCGAGGCATCCTACCCATGCAGTCTGGGACTCATGGGAAGTACCTCTCATCTTATCAATGAGTAGGGAAATGAGAATAAGGACCATAGTAGTATCGATGGACGCATCGTTGTATCTACCATACTCCCTATGCTAGGATGACCTTCATTGATCTGGGATCAATGATACTAGTCTGGGACGAGTGGTAGGAGTTGTAGCCACTATGACACTGACTTCGAGTTAGTTGAGGACTGGTCTGGGACCAGTGGTACACACTCCAAGACTGACTTCGGGTCAGTGGAGGATGGTATGATACATCATCGATCACTTCTTCTTCTTCTTCATAGTTCAAGCAGAGCATAACAGAGCATAGCAAGGCATAGCAGAGCATAGCAAGGCATAGTAGAGCATAACAAGGTAGAGCATAGCATAGCAAGGCGTAGCAAAGCAGAGCAAAGCAAGGGTCAAGCTGTTCAGGGTAGTGCATTTGATGGATGAATAGTAGCGATGGTCAGATGAATTGCAGATGGAGTTCTCCCTAGTTGAGAGGGAGTGTTAAAATTGGAAACTAGGGCCAAACTCCATGTGGGTCACCTTATTCATGGCTGATAATATTTATCCTAGATTCCTCTCTTCGAGAGGTGTAGGATAGATCTAAAGATCATCAGATTCCGATAAGTATTTATGGAGATATGAATTTATTTTGATTATGGAATAGTTATCAAGCTGACCAGCAACTCATGTAGGCTCAGAAGCCCAACAAACGCATCTATTCATCATCAAAATTTGTATATAAATATATGAGGTCTTTTCCTCACTTGGACACACACTTCTCATCCATCTGTCTCTCTCTTCTACGCAGAAAAGAGTCTCTCTCTCTCCTACGCAAATAGGTCTCTCTCTCACACATGGGATGGAAGGACGCAGCTGATGCCGATGATGCTGATGCCTGTGATGTCGGTGATTTCGATGATGCTGATGTCGGTGATGCCGATGATGTTGATGATGTTGATGTCGATGATGTCGATGATGTTGATGCCGGTGATGCCGATGATGTTGATGCCGGTAATGTTGATGATGCTGATGCTGGTGATGCCGACAATGTTGATGCCAGTGATACCGTTGATTCTGATGCCGATGATACTGATGCCGCTAATGCCGATGATGTTGATACTGCTGATGCTAATGTCGCTGATCTAGGGTTTGCTGATGCTGATATAAATCAGACTTTTGTACTATTTCTCTCTGTTGAATTATTGAAGATAAAAGAAGATTTGATCAAAGGGTTTCCCCATATTGGGGTTTTTCCCTAGCTAGCCACCACATCTTGTGTCTTTTGTCTTGGCTTGTTTTCTGTTGATTGTTTAATGTTCTATCTGCACTTTACTTATGTACATTTGACTGCTCATCTGTGGATAATAATAAGAAAGATAAGTAAACTGCTCTAAGCATATAACATACCATAATTTAACAACCATACCATATATACCACGACCTCAAAAATATTCAACGCATAGTTCAAATGTATACACACTTATGCATCAAGGAATTTCTTGACATGAGGTTGTGGAGTGCAATCAACTCAACCCTTAAAAAAATATATTCAACACAGTGCAATGCAACATATATATACCATGACCTTCACACACAAACTATTCATAAAAAACTTCAACACATAGCTTAAATTTTCATAGCGTCGGCACTCAAATCAATGTAGAACCATACATACCATTGCAGCATACCATACTTAATTCACCACTCAGAGGAGTAATTGTAAGTTCGACACACTGTAGGCTATCACAACATACGAAACGTACGGTCTTCAAAAAATTTCAATGCACAATCTTCATACTCGGCCAGTCTCACACATATACCAAATACAGCGCAGCATAAAACCATTGTATGTGTGTACGAAAACAATGCTCCTTTCACTAGCTAGTCTCACCATATGCCTTCAACACACTATATGCCTTTAACGCACAGCAAAACCAATGAACCAGTGCTCAAGGGTAGAAAGGGACTAATTTTTGGCATGTGCTCTGAAACCATGGTAGGCCAAGAATTGGGTAACTCCATGAATTGAGTATATTTTCATTAAATATCATTGATATATACATTGAAGGGAGACTCCTAGAATTCAAATTCTAGTGTATATTCACCTTCCTTATTTTCCTATTTACAATATTTACATAAATTTCCTAATCCCGAAGATTAGGTGTCAACAATCGTGTTATGTTATTTGCCTTCTGATCTACTTTTCTAAGTATTATGTTGACATTCTTGTTGGTTTCATACCTAGATCTACAATAATCCACTGCTCTTTTTCCACCAACAAATCCTCCATCTTGAGCTTCCATAGCTCAAAACTTTGTCCATTGAATTTCTTGATCTCTATCTTTCCATTGTTCGCCATATCCTTTCACCATAAGAATCGATCCCGCATATCTCCCATTGTAATAGGGTCTACCACATACACGATCAAAAAACCCCTCAGCCACAAAGGTGTCCCCTCGAAGCCGAAACTACTCTGGTACCAAATGTAGGTTTTAAGCCTGTACAAAAATTACCCAGAAATGAATTCTTAAAACCAGAAAAATATACAATCGCGAGAACATAAAAATATACACATATATTTCCTCCTGGAACCAAAAACTAAGAAAACTAGATTGAGTTTACAGTATATTCCTTTAAATGTTACAATACATGATATACATGCCAAAGCATTCATAAACCCCAATCTGTTAACCCTAGATTAGAAAATATTCATAGTTCCCTTGACCAATTCTACAAAATACCGTGGGAAAACCATCATGCCCAAAACTATATGGAAAAACAATGTCAAAACCATGGGTGGGTCTGCCCATCATCCTTGAGTTCATCCCCCATCTTTGGGTCCGCCTAAAAAAAATATTGGGGCGTTGTTCCTAGACTACACCCGGCGCAATGTAACAACACCTAGCACTAGGCGTGGAAAGAATATAACACATACCCAACACACAAAATAATGAACATCGATATTTTTGGACAAATTTCCCTGGAAGAATCCTAGTGTGGGGAAAACCAGTTCTATAGATGAGTATTTTTACTATGCTTCAACAATTTTGTAATTGAAAATATTACAATTGTTTATCATAAATTAGAAAACCTATGAAAAATTGCTCTCTTCACTTTTTCTTATCGATCTGACCTCCTGGAAGAAAATTGGCCCCTTTGATTCAATTTGGCCTCCCTCTAGCTCTCTAAATTGATCCACACATGTGGCCTTGGCTAACTCAGCCTCTCCGGCAACTCGCACTAGCTAGGAAATAAACTCGACGTCCTCTAGAAATTCGACCTCCACTGGAAAACTCAACTTCTCCTGAGCAAATTGATCACTTCTGGAAAATTCCTTCTTGCTCTGACAAATTGGCCTCTCTGAGTCAATTTTCACTGCTAGGAAATTCAGCTTCTATGTAGATAAAATTGATCTCCCTTTATCACTAAGAAACTAGAAATCACTGTGAAGAATTTTCTTCGGCAACTCTATCTTCAATCATTGCTGATTTCAATTTCTTAGTTCCGTCACACTATCATTGCACTCTTCGCTCTCACTACAAATATATTTCTTTAAATGTGTTCTCCAAATTCCCATCGATATCCTCTCATAATTTCTCGTTGAGTAATCAAAGCCACAATCTAACTCCAATAGATGGCTAAGATCATCTTGAATCCATCAGATCAATTTTCTAGAAGTCACTAGAGGAAAATCAATTTTCCTCAATTAATCATGATTAATTAATCCATTTTCCTATGTTAGAATTAGGAAAATAATTAAATTGGCTAATTAATTCTAATTAAGAAAATTTTCCTTAGAAACTTTTTCTCTGTATTAGAGAAAATTAATCCAGAGTGTTCCTTAGTCTCATAAACACCATCTGAGACTAGAACACTTGTTTGAGCTACACAAACTAAAACTCCCTCTTAGCGAGGAAGGTGTTTTGCGTAACACCTAACTTTTCTCTAAAGAAGATGAATCTCACCTTCCCCGAGGCCTTCATCAAAATGTCTACTACCTGCTCATCTGTAGGTATATACTATATCTGAACATTTTTTTGTTGCACACAATCCATGGTGAACTGGTAACTAATGGCTATATGCTTGGACCTATAGTGAAACATCGGATTCTCAAATAATATGATGCAACTATGATTGTCACAATGTATCATTATCGTCTCTACCCTCTAACCAAAGGCTACTAGAAGATTTTGAATCCATATGGCCTCACATGTCACCATGCATACTGTTGTGTACTCTACCTCTGCAGAACTCAGTGCCACCAACTTCTAACAACTCTTGATCCAATGTTGAAGCAACATCCTGAAGTGATTTTTTGATCCATTGTATTACCTTCCCAGTGTTCGTTATTATAGACCATCGACTCAAGCATATTTTATCCCATACTCAATTCTACCATGCAAATTTTACAACACATGATTTTTTGTTGTCTATTACACTCTCTTTGGTTCCACCATGAACTGATTGAGAGAGTTTAGTGCATAGGATATGTTTGGCTTGGTGTTGACCAAATACATGAGAGAGAAAATAAACTTCTTGTATAAGGAGGGGTCTACATCCTTCTCCCTGGATGTGTCTACCTTCCTCCAATTAGTGATCATGGGTGTAGACATGGCTCTACAATCCTCCATCATGAACCTCCTTGAGATATTGATGTAGTATTTCCCTTGCCCAAGGAAAATATCCCATCTGTCTACCAAACTTCCATGCCTAGAAAGTAGTTCATAAGCCCAAAATCCTTCATCTCAAACTCTACTGCAAGGTCCCTCTTGGAATCCTCTACGATCTCCAGTGAACCTATTAGAAACAATCCGTCCACATATAGAACAAGAATGAGAACCTCACCGCCAACCACCAAGTAGTAGAGGTTAGCATTTGCCTCACTCTTCATGTTGTTGGGAAAAGTATCTATTCAGAACGCCCCTATCCCACTCTAAGGTGTGACAGTGCCTTAGCAACAAACAAGGAAAACTATTTTCGTATTCTTCTTTATGAAATGTAAACGAAGAGGAAGGATGTAACTAACCTGTGTCTTGCGCTAGTTTGTTGATCCAATCGCTCTCCTCTTTGTTCGCTTCCCGCTGCCTGCTCTCTTACTCACCCAGCTTCACCAAGTTCCTGCAAGATCACAGAAGAGGAAAACTACACAAAGACATAGATTTACATTCATAAATAGCTTAGGATCAGATTTAAGCTAAACATGCAAATATAACAAAACATCATTGATACACAAGCATGTAGGAGAAACTCAAATAGTTTTATTGATATAATAAGAAAGTCCAAGAGGAGATACAACCAAGTGAGTCCCGATCCAGCATCTACCTCCCAGCAAAGGAATCCCTTCCTCACCTCCAACAAAGCATAAATCACCCAATGCACTAATCTCAATCTCAAAACCAACAGCAATTCTCTGCAAAGTACAAAATTCCAGCCCCTGGATCTCTGGGATGAGGGATCCATATATAGATGTAAGCAGAGAGGATGAGTCAGCTTATGTTTTGACTTGTGGCTTCTCTCTGTCAGTTCTTGCTTCCACTTGGAGGCTGAGAGCCTCTTACTCATCCTTGGTCGAACTCAGTGAGGCAAGTGTCATTTGAGGAAGATTCTGGAAGCTTCCATTGTCTGTCCACTTCGTTGAATGACTTTTCCATTTGTCATTTCCCGCTCAACGCACCCTGGTAGTGCATTCACCTGCGTTGCAACGCACCTAGCTAGTGTATTTTGGTACTTTGCAACGCAGGCAGCTAGTGGAGCATCTGAATTGATCCTGATTTGACTAGCTTTGAGTAGTTTTTGGTGGAGAACTTCTGGGAGAAGCTGTCATTGGTTGACCTTGTTTCTTTAGGGGCAGGAACAACACTTTTAGGGACTTTGGATCCCTTGGATTATGGACATTTCATGCTCAAAGCTGTAAGGCACAAAAATGTCTATAATAGTTGCCCCCTTAAGTATGAGGCCATTTATCGGGTGAAATGCTTTATTAGGAGGATCCGAAGTTCTTTCAATGCTGGGAGGAGACCTGTAATAAGATACAATACAATACATTATTTTCATACTGTTTTCATGATCTAGCTGAGGCGGGCATTCCCATGCTCAACTTTATAAATTCATTTTTATGTACATAGGACAGACAATCGTCTGATGGTAGACTGATGATCTTGATGAAATCATCATCCTTTTGGTAGGATGATTATCTGTGCTGCAATGTTGTACATGTCAATGTCTTTATTTTTCCTGAATATATATCGCAGCCCGGATGGATGAAACTAGATCCGGGGTCTTCAATCTCGTCCAATCTTCACTCTAAGTACAAGTCGATCCATGTGAGAAATGTTTTGAAGTCGAACATGGAAAGACATCGCTTGATTACCAGTCAATGATGTAAACTGTTAACAAGCGCGAGAGGAATCACCGATAATGATAATGACCCTCAAGGTACTGCAGTACAATTCACGTGGTGCGAATAAAGGACTTGGCGTCGAACACCACGCAAAATCTTTCGGTTGAAGGTCATTGATGTATACCTGTCGCCGGAAGTGAGAAAATTGCCATTGAGGCATGCAAGCTTCAAAGTACTGAAGGGGTATTCCTAGATCAACTTCTTGGATAATGAGCTGATGTCGACAAGAAGCGATCCGTCAAAGGAGGGCCTTGATGTATCCCACATCAATGACACGGAACGGAGCAAATGATTTTGATGGAGGTGAAAACGATCTGATGATATATGGTTCAGGGTGGCGGTCATGAAAGAATGAAGTATAATGTATGGTAGTGGATGGGACACGGGTGACTTCTCTGGATGACTTCTCTTGAACATATCGGCGACACTTGTATGATGGATTGGTAGCATTTACCCCAAAGGTGGATGGTATGGTGAGACCATGGTGATGTGACCGGTGAATGAAACAACCCAACCCGACTCAAGCACGGAGTGGAAGTGTCATGTTCAAGAGCGACTTGCTACCAATAAAGGTTCTTTGAGTTTCTTCCCAATTTTTCCCCAGTCATTGCTGACCAGTACCTCTTTATTTTTGTCAAGCTTGAGGAGGATAACATATGCTTGTTCTATAATTTTCCCTTCGGGCAAACCCATCGCTATGTTTTAACGAGCCTAGCGATAGTGAAACTTGTTCTCGTCTAAAGACAAGTTTGTCGCTATTAATCTTTTTAACGAGTCTAACGACAAAGATAACTCGGTCCTTTTCATTTTTAGAGAGTCTGAAAAGGTACGTAAAGGTAACTCCAAAGTTCCTTTTTCGTCATCTAATCCCTTAAGTCCGAAAAAGTATAAAACAATACAGAAGGGATGAATTTTCGATAGTTTTAACGAGCCGAACAAAACAAGCGCTCGATCTTTTTGTGCAATAATCCCTCAAGTCCAAAAAGATTAAAATCTAGAGGAGGGATAGCACTTCCCGTCGCTTTAACGAGCTGGAAGGCCAAAACTCAGCAATCTTTTCATATTTTACGAGTCAGATGAAAAGAGCTTAAAGAAGACTCATCTTTTGAGGAACGAGTGATAAAATGGGTAGCAGCTGATTCCAGGTAAGGGTTGGAATTTTCCAAGCACGGCAGTGTCACAAGGACAGCTAGTGAAATCACTCTTCGCAGCTGTTCCTCAAAATGGGTAAACAATCAAATGGAGGTGAATGATCGGCCAATGGAAAAGTGGAGGTGACGGTGCAAACACGACCAAGGCTTTAATGGCTGAAAATGCTTCATTCACGGTGGTTATTTACCGGAGGATAGTTCATTTTTTAACGAGCTTAAACGCGGATTGAAACACTTGCTCGGTCTTATGTTTATTTTTTAACGAGCATGAACTATGTGCTAAAACTGCTCGATAATCCAGTCATATGATAAGAATGTCTCATATAAGATGCCATTTTTTATGGAGCTTGCGCCTTACAAAGCTTTGCCCCGCATCCTTTCGTTATGCAAGTTCGGAAACGACTAATCCTACGAGTTTAAAGGGTTAGCCTACGGGTTTAAAGGGAGGACCTAAAAATTTAAAAAATAAATAGCCGCCCCTTGCTTGCACTCCAAAAGGTTTGCATGCCCCCAGGTATAAAATACGATTTCAAGGTTACCCCTCAATTTGCAGACAAAACATTTGTTCTATCAGGAAAGGCCTACCTCTTTCAGGTTACCCAAAGATTGTTCTATTCGCGGTGCAAACAAAACACTTCTTCAGCGATATCTACCGAGATAAACAAAGGCGAGTGACTCAGTTCTGCCAACTCACATAACTTTGACAAGAGAATCTTATTCTAGAATAACCCCTCTTCCAATCACGGACGGGGTACAGACTAGTCATATTCTCCCGCGGAAACCTACCCTATACCCGAAGTTTTCCTGCCGAAGCAGACCAGGACGCATGCCCCCTGGGTTCCGGTCATATCCCTCCGAATCACTCACACTCATCGGGAGGACGAACCGTGGGTTGAGACATTTCTTGCGTGAAGAGACCATTTAGGGATGGTATATGACTATTTGCTATGCGTGATCCGGGAAATGAAAGCTGGTCCACGAGCTTGACCACTCTTCCTTCGTGCGGAAAACACATTACTCTAAAGAGTGAGGAGATGATGGCTCCCATGCAATAAATATAGTCTCGTCCAAGGAGTAGGTTATAATCCAAGGGTCCTTGAACGACCATCACGTTCATTTGAACGGTCTTCCCTTTCAATGTTATGGGCACATTGGGGAGGATCCCTAAAGGTCGACTGGTTCCTTTATCGAAGCCTGTCAGATTTCTCATTTCAGGCAAAAGCGATGGCGAACCAAGCGCTTTCCAAGCAATAGAGGAAAGGATACTCACAGATGCCCCCTCATCAATGATGGTGCCAGCCATGACCATTCTGTATATTTGAACGATAATTCGGAATGGTATGCTTGCTGGAAAATGGGGTCTGCCTAGTTGGTTCCAGTCGAAGGATACAACTAGGTTGCTTGGTGGTGGGACCGAGTAGACGGCCAGGTACGGCTCTGACAAACTTCCTTCCTGCGATAAAGGAATGGGTAGGTTGCCCCCGTGTTCGTCGGAGTCTGTGTTGATGAAGAGAATTTGGACGGTGTCATCCTTATTCTCCTCAGTGACTGTATCATTCGAAGATAAAACCTCTGAAGGCAAGACCGGGTCAACTGCCGCCTCGACCTTTTGACTTTCGTCGGGTATGGATTCAGCTGGTTCATCTTCAATGACCGGCGCTTCCGCTGACCACTTGAGCGGGCCAGCTGGATTTTCAACTAACGAAGGACTCGGCAAGAGTTTTTTATATCCAGGAGGAAGTCGTAACGGTGAAACCGGACGATCATCCACAACTCTTTTAGCTTCTTCTAAGAAGGAACAATGGTGGAGGGCATGGTTGCCTTCGCACAGTCTACAGGGAGGTCTATTCCTCCCTTTTTGTCCTGGGACTTCACTTTTGCTAGTTGACGGTGTGCTTTCAACATGGCCATCAGAGGTTGACGACACCGGATTGTGCAAACGGGGAGACCAGTCCCTTAGTATCCGAGGGATGCAAGGACAATCTCTGTGAAAGTGGTCTCCCTTGCAAATGACACATGGCGATTTAGGCCTGGTCAGTGCTGTGTGTGGATTTTCATTAGACGACGCTTGTTTTCCCTTATTTGCCTTTGGCTCCTTCTTCTTTTTCTCTTTCTTCTTCTTTTCCTTTTTCTCCTTAGGAACTTGGTTTTTAGCTTTACCAGTCCCGTCACGCGAAGAGGAAGGAAGAGAAGAAGAATTAGAGGAAGTAGAAGGTTGGTGGGAAATTCTGGACTCGTCTAACTGCTGATTCGACTGTTCAGGAATAGTGGTGTTCTGAACGACATTGGTTGAGAAGAGCCAGACCGGCAAGCCAATTGTCAGTCCTGGAAGCGACAATGTGGCCATATTGGGCGCACCAACATCTCCCCAAGAGGAGAAGGGACTAGGATTTCCACCAAGGGGAATTCCTTGGTTGGTAGGCTCCATTTTCTCAACCTAAAGATCAACGCAGGAAAAAGGGTATGAATATTCCGTTTAAAATAAATTTTAACGACGCTTGGACACAACTTGCTTTTTCAATTTTAAAGAGTCAAGAAAAAGCAAAAGATGACTCTAGTCTCCTTCGATTTTTAATGAGCCTGAAGTGACAAGTGCTCAGATGGACCTTTTCCGTTAAGGAGTCTGAAAAGGAACGAAAGGGACTGCTCTGGAGCTCTAGGTAGAGGGTGTGCCAAACCAATCGCAAAACCGCAGAATACTTTTTAGGGTACGGGCGGTCAATCTTCCCGAATGCTGTGTTCAGTGCATTGCGATCAGTAGGGCAGCCGACACGACTTCCTATGGATAAAGGTTTTATGCCTATAGGGGTCTCCCAATATATACTCGACGGTACGTGGGAGCACAATCCGTACTGGCACTTATCGTCTCTCAGGAGGAATCACCCATCCATCAGTGAGGCCAACAGTTACCAGGTTTTACGACGCCGGAACACGTCTCTAGCCTAGACCTCTATGTTGTGCGTTAAGTTACAAAGCGTTGTTAAGTTCATTCAATTTATTTTAGGTTGATCTTTCTTAGAAGTTTGCCTTTTTGGATCACCACGAGATGTAGATACAATTCCTAAATGCAGTCTAAAGATGATAAGCAAGCTTTTATCTCTTTTCAACAATGAAAATCCTAGCTACAAGGGGAAAAGAAAGACACAATCTTTTCTCAAAGAGCATAAAGCACACTGTAAATGCACTTTTCCTAAATCAAATCATGCAAACTGTCAAAATGCAAATGCACATATGCATGTATTTGTTTTCACTTTCTTAATATTGATGCCTAAAAAGAAAGTTGTTGTACAAATTTGAATTCGATTTCAAGTGAAAAACACAAACAAGCTTCTTTTCAAAATCAAAAAGACGATTACGACACTTTATGATTTTGAAGTAAACACTTGTTTCGACACTAGAAATTCACAAATTCAAACCAAAAGACAAAAGTAAAAGCGCAATCAACTGTCAACAGCAAACACACTTACTCCTAAGATCAAAACGACACTTACGACAGGTCTAGATCTAAGGGCGACAGTATGACTAGTTTACTTTTGTAATGGGAAACTGCAAATGATGTAACAAATACACAAAAACAAATACAGTTTCTTTTATACAACTGAGGCGGAATTAAGGCAAAGAAAAGGGGTTTTCAGATAGGTACACACACTGATAACAGGCTGCAAAAATCAGAGATAAAACTGAACAAAATGAAGCAAAGAACCACAGCTGCACAGGGCAAAGGCTGATCAACGCACCTGTTGCACAGAGAAACTGAATTGCAGCGCAGGTAGCCCTCTCAGGACCTGCGTTGAAATGCAGAACCTCTTCACAGAGTCTGCGCTAAAGCAGAAACGAGAATTGTCTCTGGGTTCTGGGTCACGGTTTGCAGTTTAATCTACGGTTTTTGGTCGGATAAAAGCTATCAATAAGGTACAATCAGAGGGATGATTTAAAGGAGGACTAAGAGCTATCACAAAGGGTCATTAGAGAATTTGTGGATCAGCTGTTCAGATCATAAACAGGCCCAATGAATGGACTAGAGTAGCAGATCTCTACTTTGCATTTGTAAATGGCAAATGCAGTTCGATTCGCCACTCCTAAGTTTATGAGAAGAACAACAATAGAAACACAAATAAACTAATTAGACACGATCCCCAGCGGAGTCGCCAATTTGTTGTTGGGAAAAGTATCTATTCAGAACGCCCCTATCCCACTCTAAGGTGTGACAGTGCCTTAGCAACAAACAAGGAAAACTATTTTCGTATTCTTCTTTATGAAATGTAAACGAAGAGGAAGGATGTAACTAACCTGTGTCTTGCGCTAGTTTGTTGATCCAATCGCTCTCCTCTTTGTTCGCTTCCCACTGCCTGCTCTCTTACTCGCCCAGCTTCACCAAGTTCCTGCAAGATCACAGAAGAGGAAAACTACACAAAGACATAGATTTACATTCATAAATAGCTTAGGATCATATTTAAGCTAAACATGCAAATATAACAAAACATCATTGATACACAAGCATGTAGGAGAAACTCAAATAGTTTTATTGATATAATAAGAAAGTCCAAGAGGAGATACAACCAAGTGAGTCCCGAACCAGCATCTACCTCCCAGCAAAGGAATCCCTTCCTCACCTCCAACAAAGCATAAATCACCCAATGCACTAATCTCAATCTCAAAACCAACAGCAATTCTCTGCAAAGTACAAAATTCCAGCCCCTGGATCTCTGGGATGAGGGATCCATATATAGATGTAAGCAGAGAGGATGAGTCAGCTTATGTTTTGACTTGTGGCTTCTCTCTGTCAGTTCTTGCTTCCACTTGGAGGCTGAGAGCCTCTTACTCATCCTTGGTCGAACTCAGTGAGGCAAGTGTCATTTGAGGAAGATTCTGGAAGCTTCCATTGTCTGTCCACTTCGTTGAATGACTTTGCCATTTGTCATTTCCCACTCAACGCACCCTGGTAGTGCATTCTCCTGCGTTGCAATGCACCTAGCCAATGTATTTGGGTGCTTTGCAACGCAGGCAGCTAGTGGAGCATCTGAATTGATCCTGATTTGACTAGCTTTGAGTAGTTTTTGGTGGAGAACTTCTGGGAAAGCTGTCATTGGTTGACCTTGTTCCTTTAGGGGCAGGAACAACACTTTTAGGGACTTTGGATCCCTTGGATTATGGACATTTCATGCTCAAAGCTGTAAGGCACAAAAATGTCTATAACACTTCATAAAGCCCATTCCCTACAAGTATCTATCAATGCACTCATACCATGCCCTACGATCTTGCTTGCGCCTATATAATGCTCTCTTCAACCTACACACACGGGTCTCTTTGTTGTGTGCTACAAAGCCCTCTAGTTTCTCTATGTATACCTCCTCTTCCAACTCACCATTAAGGAACATCATCTTAACATCCATTTCATGGATCTTCCATCTCATTTGTATTGTTAGTGAGATCATGGCTCATATAGAAGTATACCTCACCATAGGTGTGAATGTCTCCTCATAGTTTATTCCCTCCTTTTGAGAGAACCCCTTTGCCACAAACCTCACCTTGTATTTCCCGATGCTACCACTTGCATCGTGCTTGATCTTAAAGATCCATCGTGATCCAACTATTGCCCTATTTTTCATTCTAGGCACAACCTCCCACAAATCATTTTGCATGATTCAGGTATACTCCTCAACCATTGCATCCCACCACATCAACTATTGTGTGGACTCCTGATAACTAGAAGGCTCACTATCTAGTAATTGACTAACCAACGCCATGTAGCTAGTGTAGCTCTCTAGTTGTCTCCACTACCTACTTCCCATCTTAGGAGCTCCCACAAACTCTTGAGCATCCCTAAGCATTTGTTGAACCTCACGGTTCCTCCTTCAAACTGTAGAAGATGGAATATCCACCTCTATGTCCTCTTGATGCATCTCCCTAATCTATTGCATCTATTTTTCCATACTCTACGAACACTTAGGAACTCTTACACCTAAACCTGTGCTCATATTGGTAACCATACTTGTGCTCTGATGTCCTTGATACTGCTACTCAACTCTTGGAGATTATGTTGGCTACCTACTTTGATCATCTACTGCTAGAAAATATTTGGAGCTCCTATATGTTTTGTCCTCCAAGAACTTGACATATCATCTGACAATAATCCTCCTGACCCCTGGAATGACATCTGATATAGATTTTACATCTCATTATACCCCACAAAGTACCCCTCTCTGCAGTATGATCTAACTTGGAACATGTATCTCCTAGAATTTGATAATACGCCAAGCTACCAAATATCATGAAATGACTGACATCTGGCCTCTTCCCTGTGAATGTCTCCTCTAGTGTCATATTGCCTAATGCTCTATGTGAACCATGTTCTAAATATAAATTGTCATACTACCTGCTTCTTCCCACAAGTAGTTTGGCATATCTTGTTCATACATCATAGCTCTTGTTGCCTCCAATATAGAACAATTCTTCCTCTCAACAACCCCATTCTGTTGTGGGTTGTAAGGAACCTTCCACTATCTCTTGATTCTTTCCCTAGTATAGAACTCTTGGAGCTCTTTCATGTGTACTCACCTCCATTGTATGACCAAAGAACCTTCACCTTCCTTCTTTTCACATTCTCCGCTATAGCTTTAAACCTATGAAAGTGATTGAAGACCTCATCCCTAACCTTCAAAAATTATATATAGGTCTTCATGTAGAAATCATCAATAAAAGTAACTAAGTACTCATATCCCCTGAAATACTTCGTTAACATTGGTCCACATATATCTGAATGCATTAAATCAAGAGAACCCTTGGATCTGGTGTCACTCCTTGGAAAATCCGCTTTCTCGAACTCCCCAACACACATCCCCTAAAAACATCATCATGCTTTTTTCTCACCTCTGAAACACCTTTCATTGTCTCATGAAGCAATATGAGTTCCCCATGATGTATGTGGTCCATCCTCCTATGCCATAGCTCCCCCTAATCTCTAGGATTGTTGTTTTTAACCAGTGCCTTAAGTGTGTCCATATACAACCTATATAATCGGTTTCTCCTCACTCCAATAGCTATGGGTGATCTCCAATCCTTGTTCCTAATCAGTACCTGCACCCCTATAAAGAGTACATTGTACCCTGTGTCCTAAAGGATAGATACGGAAATCAATTTCATACCCAAGCCTGTCACATGAAACGCATCATGAATAGGAATCATCTTACCATTATCCCTATGAAACATAACATTCCCTCTCGCAACTAGATTGCACTTGGACTTTTCCCCCATCTGAATCTAGAATTTGATATCCTCCTTATAGCTATAGAAGTACTCTCTAACTCTTGCCATGTGAAGTGACGCCCCATTGTCTATATACCAAACACCCTATGAGGTCGAGCTGGAAAGGAAAGCAATAAATGTGAATCCATGTTGCATCTTGCGAGGAAGCTCATCTACACGTATTAAAGATGTTGCTTGCTTCTTTCCCTTCTTCTCAATCTTCTTTCTCTACAAAAAATTCCTGACATAGTGGTCGAACTCATGACAACCATAACATTTGACCTTTGACGAATCCTTCTTTTTCTTCTCACCATTTTGGTTTCGTCCATTGCTATACCCCTTCTTTGCTTTCCCTTTTCTAGCTAGGGCCATGTTTTCTTGTTGCCCCTCATTTTTTTGAGTTATACTGCTACTGCCCCTGACAAGGCTTACTCTAAGCTCCTCCTGAGTGAAATTTCTCCATAATTTATCCCAACTTGATAAGTTGTCTCGTCCATTGATGAATTGAACAAATAAATCCCACTATTTCATAAACCCATTTAGGGTTATACGCACCAGCTCGTCATCATCTAGTTTATCACCCACTGCATCTAACTCATCCTTTATTCGTGAGGTAGTTAACCATTTCTTTATCCTTGTTCATCTTGGTATTCCTTAGATTCTCCCTGAGAATCAACTTCATATTTGTGGTAGCATCTTGGAACACCTTCAAATTTTTGTCCCACATTTTCTTCACTATATCTAACTCAACAATATGTGGAACTATATGGTCCTTGACTACATCAAGGATTATCCTCCTAGTGTTGGATTCTTCCTTATTATATGTTGTGAATATTGCTAGATATGTTTGTATTACTATCACATTGGTCGCATACTCCATGAGACCATTTTATTCCAACAAAAAAGAAATTATGGTTTTCCAGACACCAAAATTTAAGGTTCCATCCAATCTATCCCAATCTCTCAAACCTATTAATGTCATTTTATAAACCCTCAGAAATATAGTGAAACCCACATAAATCTAAATAAAATGAAATGGGTTTTGTAAACCATTTCTTTTCTCTTCCTATGCCTATGCAAAGCCTTCTTCTAAACTTAGATATTCTTTGATACCATGTGAAATTTTAAAATTGTTGTAGTTAATGGTTGTTATTCACCTATCTAAATTTGATTATTTGTCTTCTGCAATTTATATGTAGAAAATACTAATTAAAAAACTATTGCAACTCCGCAGAAAATTAAATCGAAGGAACTAAGAAAATATTACACACATAAAAAATACTAAACACCGATATTTGTGGAAAATTGTCCTTGGAAAAACTCCAATGTGGGGAAAACTAGCTATGCACATGAGTATTTTTATCATGTTTCAACAATTTTGTAAATGAAAACATTACAATTTTTTGTTGTAAATTAGCAAACCTATGGAAAATTGTTCTCTTCACTTTTGTTAGTTGATCTAACCTCTTGAAAGAAACTTGACCCCTATAATTTAATTTGGCCTCCATTTGACTCTTTAAACTGATCCACATGTATGGCCATGGCCTCTCTAGCAACTTGCACTAGTTGGGAGATAAAATTGTCCTCCTCTAGAAATTCGACCTCCACTGGAAAAATTCAATAAAATTCCTTCTTTTTCTGGCAACTTGACCTCTATGATTCAATTCACATTGTTCGGAAACTTAGCTTCTTTGCAGATAAAATTGATCTTCGTTTATCACTGAGAAACTAGAAATCATTGTGAAGAAACTTCACTGGAAACTTTGTCTTCAACCATTGTTGATCTCAATCTGTTGATACCCTCACGCTACCATTATGCCCTTTTCTCTCACTACAAATATGCATCTCAAAATGTGTTCTCCAAATTTCCATCGGTCACCTCTTATAATTTATCATTGAGAAATAAACGACCATGATCTAACTCCAAGCGATGGCTAAGATCATCTTGACATCATCAAACGACTTTTTTAGAAGTCACTAGAGGAAAATTGATTTGCCTCAATTAATCCTGATTAATTAAGCTAGTTTCCTAAGATAGGAAAATAATTAAAATTACCAATCAATTCTAATTAAGACAATTTTCCTTAGAAACATTTTTTAGGTATTAGAGAAAATTAATCCATATTGTTCCTTAGTCTCATAGACACCATCTGAGGCTAGAAAACTTGTCTGAGGTACACAAGCTAACATTTGTTAGATGATAGACATATGGTGTAGGGTGGCTTGACAAAGTTCATCCAATTCACTAATTAGACCAAGTTGTTAGAGTTGTGCTTTAGATAAGTCCATGCCTAGATCAAGTGCAATTCTAAAATTTTTCACTTAGGTCTATATGGGAAAGACAACTTGCTTTATGTACATGAATTTATATGGAGGATTTGTATTATGGTGTTCAGCCTCGTGGTTCTATAAGCCCATAAGGCCCCTGGAAGTTAATCCATCCAATTCTTGAGATGTAGATGAACGGACTTTGTTAAGATGGAATCAAGTATTCTGTTTGTTCTTTCCACTTTCACTTTGGCATGTGGATGATATGGCATAGTTACCCTGTGCTTAATATGGTAGAACTTTGTAATGGTTCTGATCTGTTTTGAGTTGAGTGCCTTTATCCATGACAATTCCCTTGGGTATCCCAAATCTAAAAAATATCTCTATGGAGAAATTTTGCCACCACTTGATTTATAGTTATTGGGAATGTTTTTGCTTTGATTCACTTTATAACATAGTTTTTGCAAACCAGGATGTAGGATTTCTATCAAGACAAAGAGTTTATAGTCCCTACAAAATCAAGGGCCCAATTCTCAAAGGGATCCACTAGTTGATTTTGTAAAGGCATTTTGCCTAACTAAACCAGACATCCCATCCTTTGACAACTATCACACCTATTTACATACTCCTTGGCATCTCAATATATAGTAGGCTAATAGTACCCATGATGAAGATTTTTATATCCCATCCTCTTGTTTGTTAATTTTCCTCCGTAGTGTCCATATTGATATGAATTTAGGATGTCATAAATCTCATCTTCCCTCACATATCATTGGATGATGTGATCCAATCCTATGCAAAAAAGACATCCTTCAATCCAGGAATATATTCTACTCTATAGGATGATTCTCTATTGCCACTTTGGAAATAGGTGTGATGATAATTTTCCTACAACCAAGTAGTTAGAAATATCTACAAACTACAGTGTGTTAGTAAATATTGCAAAAAGGTGCTCATAAGGAAAATTGTCCTCAACTAGTGGTACATTCCAATCATTAACAAGCTGAGAAAGGAAGTCAGTGACGACATTCTCGTTCATAGGTTTATCCATGATGATAAATGTTGAATTTTTGTAACAATGATAACCATTTGGTCACCCTACTATTGGTGATAGGTTTATTCATCAGATATTATATGGCAACATGATCAATACCCATTTATATAATGGTGAAACTTATTTATAACATGAATTACAACAAGTAACTCTTTTTCCATGATGGTTTAATTTAGCTCAGCAACCATTAGATTCTTATTGATCAAGTATATTGTATATGGGTTATTTTGTTCTTCTTGTTGTCCAAGCATGGCTCTGATTATGGTGTCTAACACATTTGTGGATATATGGAATGGCAAGGACCAATTTGGTCGTTATAGGATAGGTGCAATTGTTAGTTTTTATTTTAATGCTTTGAAAGTGCTCTAGCACCTACTAGTCCAATTGAATTCAGCATCCTTTGTGAGTAAGAAGTGTAGTGGACATGCAAATTTTGTAAAAAAATCAATGATGTGTATATAATATCCAACCTTTCCTAGAAGAAATTTTACCTCTTTCTATGTTTCTGTGTATTCTTCCTTTATTCCCCACTATTTTCCTCCCCCTCTTTCTACCCTACTCCTCCACATCCTATTGTTGATACCATCCTCTCCTTAGAGGAAGATCCAGAACTCGTAAGGGGAGTAGGGTTGACAATGATTGAAAGTGGAGGATTATGATTACCTAGCACAACACACAACAATGGGGAAGAGGGTGTTGACAATGGGAGGGAGGAGGTGATCATAAGGATTAATTAACAATCCCCCAACATTGCATTATGTTTGTTTCTTTGTTTATTTGTTTTTTTAATAATAATATCTTTTTATATTTAAAATATTTTTTGTGTTATTTTTGTGATATATTTCTTTTGCTTTTATAAAAAATAATAAGGTTATGTGTTTTTTATTTCTTTTATTTTTCAAAAATATTATCATTTAAAAATAAATAAATAAAAGGGGAAAAAGGTTGGGTAAGGACAACTCAAATATTGTCTCTCCTCTTATATATATATATATATATATTCTTTAAAAAAATATGATTTTTATTTAAAATAAATAAATAATATTTAAAATGATTGAATCTCCCCTATTAAACTAAACCATAATTATAAAAGTTTTTTTTAATAATGTAAACTGCTTAGAGTGGTAAATTAGTCCGAAGGAAGTGAACATTTGAAAGTTAATTTAATGGTTTTGCTTCCAACCGCATTGGCCTTTTAAGTAATGGTTTAAAAAATGTTATAATTTTAACCTCGAAAAAACGTCCATGCTAATGATAACACAATTTTTTAATTATTCAATATTTTGGTTGCGAAAGTGTTAGTCATTAAGAAAAAAAATGTTGCAATTTTAAGATTAAAAAAAGGATGCAATGGTCCATGTTATGGTCGTGATTTCAAAACAGCAATAATTTGGATCCAAAGAAAAAGAAGTGTGTTATTAGTTAGTAGTATTGTTTTCCAATTTTGGTGTTTATTTTAAGGTCTTTGTTACCAACATTAAAAGCTTTTAATACATACTAAAAAAACATTACAAGTTTTTAAATCTATGGCCACAAAATGTTTGTAATTTTAATTTTAGAAAAATCCTATTCATATCACCAATTTTCAATTCAATGGTTGATTTAGGTGTTTTTTTTTTCTCAAAACTATGTGTTTTTAGGACTAGAGTTCTCATTTTAAGGTCATAATTCTCGTCAAATTTGTAACTATGTCTGTGTATTTTATTATGGACCTACCTAAATCAGGAAACAAATCAATGATCATGGTGATTGTTGTTTTTCTTTTGAAATATTCTCACTTTTTTGTCTTAAAACTTCCTTCTAAGGCCTCAAAAGTGGAACAATTCTTCATGGGCCATGTTTTTGAACTACATGGCAAGCCTAATTAAATCATCATGGGTTGTAATCCCATCTAAAGCTACCAATAGCTTCCTTAAAATCAGGGAGGCTTGGCTTCCAAAACTCGAGATAACTATCAATCATCTTCCACTTGCTCGGCTGCCTTCTAGTGCATGATTCGGCTGCTTGTACTCTGAGCTGAATGAAGGGGAATTCGAAGTGAGGAGCAATAAATGAGGGGGATTCCCTCCTATAAGTCGTGTCCTCTGTCTACTTCGAGTTATTGCTGCAGTTTGACCTCGAAATCCATCAATAATCTGCATTAAATACATGTTAGACCACATGGCATAATAACTAACTCAACTCACCCTATAAGCATAAATATAATCAGAAAATCATACAATAAGCTAAGAGAATGGTTGATTTGACTAGGTTAGGAGGTAAAATGAGCCCATATAATTACCCATTTATGAGGCTCATCATCACCTCCCTATTGTTGTTGGGAAAAGAATCCAATACGGAATGACCCTATCCCACTCTAAGGGTGATAGTACCTCAGCAACAACCGAATGCAAAGCTATTCAAGATTACTTCTTTATGAGATGTAAGAGAGGGGAGAAAGAGATCCACTAACCGTTGTCTTCCGCTAATGTTTGACCCAATCTTCTCTCCTTGCTGCTTGCTCCCAGCTCCTTGCTCTTTCACTGGCCCAGCTACACAAAGATCCTGCAAAAGCACAAGAAAGGGAAACTACAAGAAGCATACATCCATAATTGATTCAAGGATTAGAATAAATCAAATATACAAGCATCAATACGCCACAAAGACACATGCATATAGAAGAACCTCAAATGCTTTATTAATGGAAGAAGTAAAGTTCTGAGAGTGTTACAACCATAATAGGCCCAATCCAGCAACACCTCCCAGCAGAAAGAAATCTCCTCTTCACCTCCTTCAAAGCAATCACCCAATAGTTCTATACTCAAACCAACAGCACTTCCTTACATTCACAAGATTCCAGCCCCCCTAGACCTCATGAGAGAGCTCTATATATAGGAGATTTGGAGAAAGGATGAGTCAGCTTGAGTTTGGCATGAAGCTGACTAGTGTCCTCTCCCACTTTAGTTATACTTCAGTTCTTGAGTCCACTTGGAGTTTCTTGCTTCCACTTGGAGATCTAGATCCTCTTACTCATCACAAGGCGAATTCCCTGATCCAAGTGTCATTTTGGAAGCTTCCTGGGCATTTGACACCTTGCAGAATGACTGTGCCACTTGGCCAATCTCGCCCAGCGCAGGTAGCCTTCATTAGAGTTGACATTCAGCGCAGGTACAGAGTGGAGCAGTTGACATTCAGCGCAGATGCTCAGTGGAGCAGTTGACATGATCCAGAATTAGCTTGTTTTTGAGTGTTTTCAGGTGGAGAACTGATTTTCAGTGCTGTGGTTTGCTGACCTTGTTCCTCTAGGGGTAGGAACAACATGTTTAGGGACTTTGGATCCCTTAGATTATCGACATTTCATGCTTCATGCTGTAAGGCACAAAAATGTCTATAACAGTTGCCCCCTAAAGTATGAGGTCGTTTATCGAGTGAAATGCTTTATCAGGAGGATCCGAAGTTCATTCAATCGCTGAGAGGTGCCCTGTAATAAAATACAATACAATACATTATTTTTCATTCTGCTTTCATGATCTAGCTGAGGCGGGCATTCCCATGCTCAGCTTTATAAATTCATTTTGGTACATAGAACAGACGATCGTCTGATGGTAGACTGATAATTCTCTGCTGAAATTATCATCCTTTGAGTAGGATGATCATCTACTGCAATGATGTACATATCAAATGTCTTTATATTTCCTGAATATATATCGCAGCCCGGATGGATGAAACTAGATCCGGGGTCTTCAAACTCGTTCGATCTTCACTCTAAGTACAAGTCAATCCATGTGAGAATTGCGCTGAAGTCGAACATGGAAAGACATCGCTTGATTACCGGTCAATAATGTAAACCGTTAACAAGCGCGAGAGGAATCACCAATAATGACAATGACCCTCAAGGTACTGCAGTACAATTCACGTGGTGTGAATAAAGGACTTGGCGTCGAACACCACGCAAAATCTTCTGGTCGAAGGTCATTGATGTATACCTGTCACCGGAAGTGAGAAACTTGCCATTGAGGCATGCAAGCTTCAAAGTACTGGGGTTTTGTTCCTAGATCAACTTCTTGGATAATGAGCTGAAGTCGAAAAGAAGTGATCCGTCAAAGGAGGGCCTTAATGAATCCCACATCAGTGACACGGAACGGAGTTAATGATTTTAGTGGAGGTGAAAACAATCTGTGAGATATGATTCAGGGTGGCGATCATGGGTGGATGAAGGATAATGTTATGAAACCAGCTCACAAAAAGATAGAAAAGAGAGATCCACGCCTTAGAATTCAGCCTCTTCGAGGGGGCAACCTCCTTTACATTACATAAATGAACAATTCTTGGATGATACAAATGACAAAACCTCCTTTCTATATATAGGAGTCTAAGGAGTCACAATATAATCCAGCCGACCTAACAATAATAATATAAAGCCACAAAAATAACAATAGAGGGATTCTATGGGGCACAGAAATAACAATATGGGGTAATAGGGGCACAACAATATAAATAAGGGGTATAACTACAATAGTAATGGGGTAATCACTAGTATTATAGGGACCCAACATGCCCCTCTCCTTCAAAAAAGTGTTGTCCTCAACGCTTGAGCAGTTCTGGATACTTCTGCATAAAATTCTCATCCTCCCATGTGGAATCTTCAGCGGATAAGTTCTTCCACTTGATAAGATACTCTGAAATTGATCGATTTCGTAGCTGTCGAGTTCTTGTTTCTGTGATTGCTTCCGGTTCCAATATAATTTTTCCTTCCTCGTCAAGTTCTGGCAATATTGTTTGAACTGGGAGCTTGTCGCCTATAACCTTCTTTAAACATGAAACATGGAAAACTGGGTGCAATCGAGAAGCTGCAGGAAGCTCCAATTTGTATGCCATAGTACCAATCTTTTCCAACACCTTGTACGGACCATAATACTTTGGTGATAATTTATTATCCTTCTTAGCTTGCTTTAGGGACATTTGCTTATATGGTTGTAGCCGTAGGAATACCCAATCACCTACATCAAAACTTCTTTCACTGCGATGTTGATCTGCCTGTTGTTTCATTCTATTTTGTGCCAACACGAGGTTATCCTTTAAGAGTTGGAGGACTTGTTGTTGATGTTCGATGTGATGTTCCACTGCCTGAACCTTAGAATTTTCTCTTAAATATGATGTGATGGATGGTGGTTGATACCCATAAAGTGCCATAAATGGGGTCATTTTTGTTGCTGTATGGAAGGAAGTGTTATACCACCATTCAGCCAGAGGCAACCATTTGACCCATTGTGTCTGTTTATCAGATACAAAGCAACGAAGATATCCTTCCAAACATTTGTTTACTATCTCAGTTTGCCCATCAGATTGAGGATGATAAGATGAGCTATGAGCTAACTGAGTACCAAGACAAGAAAATAATTCTGTCCAAAAATTTCCAGTGAAAATGGGATCTCTGTCACTTACAATAATCTTTGGGTTTCCATGTAGCTTTTGAACTGTTTCCATAAATGCAGTAGAAACTGTACTGGCTTTAAATGGATGTGATAATGCACAAAAGTGTGCATACTTGGTAAGTCTGTCAACTACCACCATGATGACACTCTTTCCCTCAGACTTGGGTAAACCTGTGATAAAATCCATTGAAACCTCCTCCCAACGTTGGCTTGGAATGGATAAAGGTTGTAATAGACCCGGTGTCTTAATTGTTTCAACTTTATTTTGTTGGCAAACCAAACATTCCGCCACAAACTTTTGAATATCTGATTTAAGGCCATCCCAAAAAAATTCCTTCTTAACCCTGTGGTAAGTTTTTAAAAATCCTGAGTGCCCTCCTAAGGGAGAAGTGTGCAATTCCATAAGAATCTTTTTTTTTAGCTGGGAATTCTTACAGAGGTATAAGCGATCTTTGTACCATAACGAATCATTTTGCCAGCTAAATGTATCAGAAGTACTGGAATCTTGTTGTAGCTTTCGAATAAGTGCCCACACTTCTTCGTCATTCTTCCATTCCTCCTTTGCTTCGTTTATCCAATCTGGTTGGATAATAGAAATGGCACACAACAATGCTTCCACATCCTCATCCTTTCTTGAGAGTGCATCTGCCACCACATTTTGCTTCCCTTTTTTGTAGATGATTTCAAAGTCATAACCCAACATCTTTGTGACCCACTTTTGTTGCTCTTCAGAGGATAATCTTTGTTCTAAAAAGTATTTAAGGCTATCATGATCCGTTTTTACCTTGAAGTGTCTTCCCATTAGGTAGGGTCGCCATTTCTTAAGTGCATGGAGTATTGCCAACATTTCCTTCTCATAAATAGCTTTGCTTAAAAACTTTCCCTTGATTGGACGACTTTCAAAAGCAATGGGTCTTTCATCTTGCATTAGAACAGCACCAATTCCATTTCCTGAAGCATCACATTCCACAATAAAGGTTTTTGTGAAGTCCGGTGTAGCTAAGACCGGTGCTTGGCACATTGCCTCTTTAAGATGTTTAAAGGCCTTTGTTGCTTCCGGAGTCCATGAAAATGAATCTTTCTTCAATAATGTTGTTAGAGGTGCTGCTATTCTCCCATAATTCTTAACAAACTTGCGATAATACCCTGTCAACCCAAGAAATCCTCGCAGATGCTTTATGGATGTGGGGATTTTCCATTCCTTAATGGCTTTAATTTTGCTAGGGTCTACCTTAACTCCTTCATGAGATACAATATGACCCAAATATTCCACCTCCTGGACTCCAAAGAAACATTTGGATCTTTTTGCATATAATTGTTTCTCCTCCAATAGTTGTAGCACCTTGTCAACATGTTCAACATGATCCTTCCAAGACTTGCTGTAGATTAGTATATCATCAAAAAATACTAACACAAATTTTCTAAGGAATGGTTTGAAAATTGAATTCATCAAACCTTGAAATGTTGAAGGTGCATTGGTAAGGCCAAAAGGCATGACCAAAAATTCATAATGACCCTCATGAGTTCTAAATGCCGTTTTCGGAATGTCTTCAATCTTCATTCTGATTTGATGATATCCCGAACGAAGATCCAACTTGGTGAAGTAAATTGATCCATGCAATTCATCCAGTAATTCATCAATGACAGGAATGGGGAACTTATCTTTAATAGTGAGCTTGTTGAGCTCCCTATAATCTGGACACATGCGCCATGATCCATCCTTCTTGTGCACCAATACTACTGGAGCTGAGAAAGAACTTTGACTCGGTTGAATTATACCAGCCTCTAGCATTTCTGCAACCATACGTTCAATTTCACTTTTTTGGACATATGGATATCTGTACGGCCTGATGTTTGGAGGAACACTTCCTGGAATCAGATGAATAGCATGATCATGATCACGCATAGGTGGGAGACCTTTGGGAGTCTCAAATACCTTGGAATGATTGTCCAGGACTTTTTGGAGATCTGGAGAAATAGATGATTCCAATGTGGAAACATCTAGCGAACATAATTGTGCAATTACACCTCTTTGCTCCTTTTTTAGAAGCTTTGTCATGCCATTAGAGCTGATTATCTTTCCTGGTTTCCCTGCAATACCCCTTAATTCAACTTCCTTTCCTTCCACAGAAAATTTCATGAAAAGTTCTTGAAAATTAAAAGCTATTGTACCCAAGGATTGTAGCCATTGGACTCCTAGTACAACATCAACACCTCCCATTGGAATGGAAAGCATTGGGCTAGTCAATACATATTCTCCCATGGATAGCTTGATATTATGGCACTTTCCAGAACAATTTATTGTTCCTCCATTTGCAATCATCACTTGACACTCTGGTGCTGGATATAGGAAGCAATTCAATTCTTTTGCTACCCTACAATGAATAAAATTGTGGGTGCTTCCTGAATCAATCAACACTATTACCTTTTTCTTCTTGATTTGTCCTTCTATCTTGATGGTTTGAGGAGTGGTAATTCCCGCCAATGCATTACAAGATATGGTCGGATTTATTTGTTCTTCATCTAGGCTTTGTTCCTGGAATATATCCTCTTCTTTTGACCTTTCTTGCTCCTTTTCTTCTTCCTCTTCACAATCTATGTAGAATAATTTCTTCTCAGCACACTTATGACCTTTTGTGTATTTGCTATCACAATTGTAACAAAGCCCTTTTGCTCTTTTTTCTTCCAATTGTTGTGGTGTCAACCTTGTAGGTTGTGGAAGACTATGGGCAACAACACTTCCATCTTTATAGTTGTGAATGGTATGCTTCCTAGTTGCCATAATTTTGCTTTCCATTTTTCTTGCTAACCTGAATGCCTTCTCTAATGAATCAGGTTCCCAAAGGCGCACATCATGTTGGATATTATCCTTTAAAGACCCTATGAACACATCAATCCTATGCTCCTCTGGAATATCTTTTACCCTTATGTTCAATTTTTGGAACTCCTCAATGTGCTCCATTATTGAACCCTTTTGTTTGAGACTTATCAATTGGCTAAAAAAAGTGTTGCTTTTTGTATCCTCATAATGTGCTATCAATTCTTCCGTAAAAATTGCCCAAGTGATAAATTGTTTACGAGAACAAAGCCATTGATACCATACAAACTGATTTGGTTCCAAATATAAAGTTTCCATACGTACCTTTTGTGTGTTTTGCACATTATTGAGATCAAAGAATTGCTCCATCTGTAATATCCATGTGGCGGGATCCTTGCCATCAAACTTCCTCATATCGATTTTTGGAACATGGTGAGTCTTCGATCCAACATTAGAGTCTATGGAATCATGATTAACATTTCTTTTGTTCTCATCATGAGTTTCCTTTACTACCTTTTCACCATTAGTGACCCTTTCTTGTAGCAAGTTCTTCAATTCTTCCATGTCTGTCTTCAAATCTATCTTCAAATTTACCATCGAATCCTCCATCTTAGCTTCCATGCCCTTTATCTTAGATTCCACGCCATTTATCTTAGATTCCACGCCACTTATCTTAGCTTCTGTTAGCTTTTGTGAGCGTGACATTTGTTGCACTTGTTCTTGTAATTTTGATATATCATGTAGCATTTCTTCCTCTTCTTCATGAGTCATGCTAGAGCTTTCAGGTTCCTTACTAGGTGTTTTCATTTTCTTTCCTCGGGGCATCAGTTACCGATAATAATGCTTTACTATGCCCTTTGAATTCCGTTAAACCAAGCTTACATAAAAATTTAAAAAAAACTACACACCTTTTTTAACTTTATAGAAGCCTGATATTGAATCTGATGTATCTCTGTAATTTTGGATCATCCAGTTCTGAAATTGCTACCTGTAGTAGCCTTCTGCGTTCTCTTTCCAATGCCACAAGTCTGAGCCATATTGGATTCTCCAAGTAAGAGTTATGTGAAATCTCCTACAATGACTTTCTTTTAGACTGGTTCAGTAGAGCGAACTTGTACGACGTGCCACGAGTCACTGTTTCAACCTTTTAATCTGAAACACACATACAAGAAACTACAGTCCGTCCTCTTTCTGTACCTTCTTACGAAATTTCAATCTGATCCCCAGAGAGAAAGTTATGACGATTTTCCCCAGGTCACCTGTTTTGAATGTAATTCAGGAGTCTGCAAAAAGACCAACTTCCTCAGAGCATATCTCCGCAAATATCGCGCGAAAAGATCTGAAATTTGGACCCAAGGTTCAGCGCGATTTCTTCTCAAATGGGTTTTTTTTGCAACTTCTGAAACGTCACAGAAAAAACGTTATAGCGAAAATTCCATGATGACCTGTTTGGAGCAGCGAAACCCTAGAATCCAAAGCTCTGATACCAAATGTTATGAAACCAGCTCACAAAAAGATAGAAAAGAGAGATCCACGCCTTAGAATTCAACCTCTTCGAGGGGGCAACCTCCTTTACATTGCATAAATGAACAATTCTTGGATGATACAAATGACAAAACCTCATTTCTATATATAGGAGTCTAAGGAGTCACAATATAATCCAGCCGACCTAACAATAATAATATAAAGCCACAAAAATAACAATAGAGGGATTCTATGGGGCACAGAAATAACAATATGGGTGTAATAGGGGCACAACAATATAAATAAGGGGTATAACTACAATAGTAATGGGGTAATCACTAGTATTATAGGGACCCAACAGATAATGTACGGCAGTGGATGGGACACGGTTGACTCTTTCTGAACACATCTCTTGAACATATAACGACACTGATGTGATGGATCGGAAGCATTACCCCAAATGTGGATGGTTTGGCGAAGACCATGGTGATGAGACCGGTGAATGAAACAACCCAACCCGATGTGATACGGAGGACAAAGTGTCATGTTCAAGAGCGACTTGCTACCATTAAAGCTTTGAGGTTCTCCCAATTTTTCCCCAGTCATTTCTGACCAGTACCTCTTTATTTTTGTCAAGCTTGAGGAGGATAACATATGCTTGTTCTATAACCTGCCCTTCGGGCAAGCCCATCGCTATGTTTTAACGAGCCTAGCGATAGGGAAACTCGTTCTCGTCTAAAGACAAGTTTGTCGCTATTTAATCATTTTAACGAGTCTAACGACAAGGAAAACTCGGTCCCTTTCATTTTTAGAGAGTCTGAAAAGGTACAGAAAGTTAACTCCAAAATTCCTTTTTCGTCATCTAATCCCTTAAGTCCGAAAAAGTATAAAACAATACAGAAGGGATGAGTTTTCGATAACTTTAACGAGCCGAATAAAACAAGCGCTCGACCCTTTTGTGCAATAATCCCTCCGGTCCAAAAAGATTAAAATCTAGAGGAGGGATAGCTCTTCCGGTCATTTTAACGAGCTGGAAGGCCAAAACTCGGCAAACTTTTCCTATTTTACGAGTCATATGAAAAGAGCTCAAAGAAGACTCATCTTTTGAGGAACGAGTGATAAACAGGGATAGCAGCAGATTCCAGGTACAGGTTGGAATTTTCCAATCACGACAGTGTCACAAGGATGGCTAAGTGAGATCACTCTTCGCAGCTGTTCCTCAAAAAGGGTAAACAATCATATGGGGGTGAACGATTGGCCAAATGGAATGGAGGTGGCAAGTGCAAACACGACCAAGGCTTTTATGGCTAATAAATTTACGATCACAATGGTTATTTACCGGAATAGGTTCATTTTTTAATGAGCTTAAACTCAGGAGGAAACTCTTGCTCACGCTTTTCTATTTTTTAACGAGCATAAATTCCACGGTAAAACTGCTCGATCTTATGTTTATTTTTTAACGAGCATGAACTATGTGCTAAAACTGCTCGGATCTCGCTTTTCTATTTTTTAACGAGCATAAATTCCGCGGTAAAACTGCTCGATATACCAGTCATAAGATAAGAAATGTCTCCTGCAAGATTCCAATTTTTATAGAGCTTGCACCTCACATAAGCTATGCTCCCTCTCATCCTTTCTTTATGCAAGTTCGGAAACGGCTAATCCCAAAAAACAGATAAATAACCACTCCTAGCTTGCACTCCAAAAGGTTTGCATGCCCCCAGGTATAAAGTACAATTTCAAGGTTGCCCCTACTTATCCGATAAAACATTTGTTTTAAAGGGTGAGGCTTGCCTCTTTCTGGTTACCCAAAGATTGTTTTGTTAACACCATCAAACGAAAACAATTCCTCGGCACTGTCTACCGAAGTAGACAATGGTGAATGACCTTTGTCAAACAAGTAACCTTATCAAAAGAATCTTGTTCTAGAACAACCCCTCTTCCTTCCACGGACGGGGTACGGACTAGTCATATTCCTTCGCGGAAATTCTACCTTATACCCAAGGTTTCCTCTGCCCAAAGTAGACCAGGATGCATGCCCCCTGGGTTCCAGTCCCATCTTTCCGAATCACTCGCACTCATCGGGAAGGAGGACTGGGGGTGGAGACATTTCTTGGGTGAATAGACCATTCAGGGTTGGTATTTGACTATTTGCTATGCGTGATCCTGGAAATGAAAGTTGGTCTACGAGCTTGACCATTCTTCCTTCGTGTGGAAAACACATTACTCTAAAGAGTGAGGAGACTATAGCTTCCATGCAATATATATAGTCTCGTCCAAGGAGTAGGTTATAATCCAAGGGTCCTTGAACGACCATCACGTTCATTTGAACGGTCTTCCCTTTCAATGTAACAGGTACATTGGGGAGGATCCCTAACGGTCGACTGGTTCCTTTATCAAAACCCGAGAGATTTCTTATCTCAGGCAAAAGCTCCAGGGAACCCAGTGCTTTCCAAGCAATAGAGGAAAGGATACTCACAGATGCCCCTTCATCAATGATAGTTCCAGCCATTACCATTCTGTAGATTTGGACTATGATTCTGAATGGTATACTGGCTGGCAACCGGGGTCTGCCTAGTTGGTTCCAATCAAAGGACACAACCAGGTTGCTTGGTGGTGGGACCGAATACACGGCCGGATATGACCCTGACAATGTTCCTTCCTGCGATAAAGGAATGGGCGCATTGCCCCGATGCTCATCAGAGTCGGTGTTGATGAAAAGAATCTGGATGGTGTCATCCTTATTCTCTTCAGTGAGGGTGTCATTTGAAGATGAATCTTCAGTGACGGTGTCATTTGAGGATGAAACCTCTGAAGGAAGAACCGGGTCAACTGCCGTATCGACCTTTAGACTTTCGTCTGGTCTGGATTCAGTAGGTTCATTTTCAATGACTGACGCTTCAGCTGACCACTTGAGCGGGCCAGCTGTATTTTCAACCAACGAAGGACTTGGCACGAGTTTTTTGTATCCAGGAGGAAGTCTCAACGGTGAAACCGGGCGATCTTCCAAAACTCTCTTCGCTTCGTCTAAGAAGGGACAACGGTGGATGGCGTGATTGCCTTTACACAGTTTGCAGGGGGATCTTGCTCCCCCTCTTTGTCTTGAACCTTCACTTTCGCTGGTTGACGGTAAGCACTCAACATGGCTATCAGAGGTTGATGCTCCCGAATTGTGCAACCGAGGTGACCAGTCCCTTAGTATCCGGGGAATACAGGGACAATCTCTATGGAAGTGGTCTCCTCTACATATGACGCATGGCGATTTAGGCCCGGTCTGTGCAGTGTGTGGATCTTTGTCAGATGTCTTTTGCTTGCCCCCAGTTGCCTTAGGCTCCTTCCTCTTCCTCTCCTTCTTCTTCTTCTCCTTCTTCTCCATGGGAGCTTGGCTTTTGCCGGCTCTACCTCGCGAAGATGAAGGATTGGAGGAAGAGTTATAGGAAGTTGAAGGTTGGTGGGCAGCTCTAGACTCATCTAACTGTTGACTCGACTGTTCAGGAACCATGGTGGTCTGAACTACATTAGTTGAGAATAGCCAAACTGGCAAGCCAATTGTCAGTCCTGGAAGCGACAATGTGGCCATGTGGGGCGCACCAACTTCTCCCCAAGAGGAGAATGGACTAGGATTTCCATCATGTGGAATTCCTTGGTTGGGGCGTTCCATGTTCTCAACTTAAGATCAACGCGGGAATAGGAGGTGATTATGTTCCGTTTAAAATAAATTTTATAACGACGCTTTAGACACAACTTGCTTTTTCACTTTTTAAGAGTCGAGAAAAAGCTAAAGATGACTCTAGTCTCCTTCGATGTTTTAACGAGCCCGAAGTGACAAATGCTCGGATGGACTTTTTCAGTTATAGAGTTTGAAAAAGGCCAAAAGAAACTGCTCTGGAGTTCTAGGCAGAGGGTGTGCCAAACTTTTCGCAAAACCACAGAATACGTTTTACGGTACGAGTAGTCGATCTTCGTGAATGCTGTGTTCACTGCATTGCGATCAGTAGGGCGGCCGACACGGTTTCCTATTGGATAAAGGCTTTGTTCCTATAGGGGTCTCCCAATATATACGCGACGGTACGTGGGAGCACAAGTCCGTATTGATACTTATCGCTTCACCGTGGAGGAATCACCCAACCACTCAACGCTAAGATATCACGTTTAACGACGCCGGAACACGTCTCTAGCTTAGACCTCTATGTGTTTGCGTTATGTTTCAATGCGTTGTTATGTAAATTCAATTTATTTTAAGGTTGATTTTGTTTAGCAGTTTGCCTTTATGGATCACCACGAGATGTATGATAACACTCCTAAATGCAGTCTAAGATGATAAGCAAGCTTTTCAATCTTTCAACTTTGAAAATCTTAACTACTGAGGGAAAAGAAAGACAACATCTTTTCACACAGATCATAGAGCACACACTAATGCACTTTTTCCTAAATCAACATGCAAGCTGTCATAATGCACATGCACAATGCAAGTATTTCTTTTCTCTTTCTTAATGTTTGTGCGACACAAAAAGAAAGCTGTTGTATAACTTTGAATTCAATTTCAAGTGAAAGCAAACAAGCTTGTCCAAAATCCAAAGACACCTTAAGATTTACTTGTTTCGACACTAGAAATATATAAATTCAAACCATATGACGAAAGCAAAAGCTCAATCAGCTATGAACAGCAAATAAACTAACTCTTAAGATCAAAACGACACTTATCACAGGTCTAGATCTAAGAGGCCACAGCAAGACTAGTTCACTTTCGTTATGGGAAACTGTAAATGATACAAGAAATACACAAAGAACAAACACAGTTTCTTTATACAACCGAGGCGGAATAGTGGCAAGGAAAGTTGGTTTCAGATAGGCACATTGACTGGTAACAGGCAGCAAAACAAGAGTGAAAACAGGGCAAGAAACAGCAGGAAACCCCAGTAGCACAAGGCAAGACTGGTCCAGCGCAGGTGGTACACAGGCAGTTTGACCTTCAGCGCAGGTAGCCCCTTCGGGAACTGCGCTGAAATGCAGACAGCCTTCACACAGCCTGCACTGAAGAACGAAACTTTCGTTTCTCTTGGTTTCCGGGTCACAGATTGCTCAAAAATTCACAGTTTTTGGCCAAATCAGAAGCTATCAGTCAAGGACACACTAAGGGATGACAAGGAGGATGAAAAGCTATCACTAAGAGCTTATTAGAGTCCTTGTGGATCAGCTCTTCAAATCATAAACTTGCCCAGAAACTGAGCTAGAGTAGCTGCCCTCTACTTTGCATTTGAAAGATCCAAATGCAGTTCGATTCGGTACTCCCTTCGTTTATGAAATAAATAGCAAAAAACACAAACAACCAACAAGATACGATCCCCAGCGGAGTCGCCAATTTGTTGTTGGGAAAAGTATCCAATACGGAATGACCCTATCCCACTCTAAGGGTGATAGTACCTCAGCAACAACCGAATGCAAAGCTATTCAAGATTACTTCTTTATGAGATGTAAGAGAGGGGAGAAAGAGATCCACTAACCGTTGTCTTCCGCTAATGTTTGACCCAATCTTCTCTCCTTGCTGCTTGCTCCCAGCTCCTTGCTCTTTCACTGGCCCAGCTACACAAAGATCCTGCAAAAGCACAAGAAAGGGAAACTACAAGAAGCATACATCCATAATTGATTCAAGGATTAGAATAAATCAAATATACAAGCATCAATACGCCACAAAGACACATGCATATAGAAGAACCTCAAATGCTTTATTAATGGAAGAAGTAAAGTTCTGAGAGTGTTACAACCATAATAGGCCCAATCCAGCAACACCTCCCAGCAGAAAGAAATCTCCTCTTCACCTCCTTCAAAGCAA
This sequence comes from Pinus tabuliformis, assembly GCA_031772625.1. Lineage (NCBI taxonomy): Eukaryota > Viridiplantae > Streptophyta > Pinopsida > Pinales > Pinaceae > Pinus > Pinus tabuliformis. The sequence goes on along the minus strand of CM062817.1, from coordinate 1,228,200,338 downwards.
TCACCCAATAGTTCTATACTCAAACCAACAGCACTTCCTTACATTCACAAGATTCCAGCCCCCCTAGACCTCATGAGAGAGCTCTATATATAGGAGATTTGGAGAAAGGATGAGTCAGCTTGAGTTTGGCATGAAGCTGACTAGTGTCCTCTCCCACTTTAGTTATACTTCAGTTCTTGAGTCCACTTGGAGTTTCTTGCTTCCACTTGGAGATCTAGATCCTCTTACTCATCACAAGGCGAATTCCCTGATCCAAGTGTCATTTTGGAAGCTTCCTGGGCATTTGACACCTTGCAGAATGACTGTGCCACTTGGCCAATCTCGCCCAGCACAGGTAGCCTTCATTAGAGTTGACATTCAGCGCAGGTACAGAGTGGAGCAGTTGACATTCAGCGCAGATGCTCAGTGGAGCAGTTGACATGATCCAGAATTAGCTTGTTTTTGAGTGTTTTCAGGTGGAGAACTGATTTTCAGTGCTGTGGTTTGCTGACCTTGTTCCTCTAGGGGTAGGAACAACATGTTTAGGGACTTTGGATCCCTTAGATTATCGACATTTCATGCTTCATGCTGTAAGGCACAAAAATGTCTATAACACCTACTGAAGGTGTTGCTCATCCTCTGAGCAACCTAGTCAATCTCTTGGTCTTTCATGGCCCTGGTGGCCTCCCTAGCATTCCAGGCTTCTGATGTGGTCTGCTCGTGTTCTCCATAAAATCCTGCCTTTCTGTTTATGTCCTTCCACTGCTCCTTCTCTTCTTATTCTTCTTCTACCTTCCAGCATGCCTATTATGAGTGGAGGACTTAGTTTGAGGCCAATCCAATTGACCTTCAGCCTTTGCATGGAGCACTTGTACATTGGCACTCTTTTCAATGCCTCCTTCAGCCTCATGGTGGAATGGTATTCTCCGATCTGCAAGTTGTGGGGTAGGGTGTTCCATCTTATCATGCATGCATGCACACATTCATCCCCAAGTAACCTAAGCATATCTTCAAAGTGTGCAATGGCTTGCTCCCGATTAGCTAGATATTTAGGGGCAAATCTTAGGGTCATTGACAAGCAGGTTGTGTGTGCTGATGAGTGCCATAGGATCTGATGGCTCAGCTCTTATCATCAATGGTTCATTCTGATTTTTTATTAACAATCTTTTCATTTCTACTGCCCTCAATTCCTCATGGTTCATCCATGACGCCATGGCCATTAATTGCAGATCCCCTAGCTTGGCATTGGGGTCCCACACATTCAGGTATGTGAGGGCCATGTTTTGTAGATAGAACTCTGCCATATTTGCTTTGTCCTCGGAGGTGCTTTGGTCACACAAATCCATGAACTGCCTGTAGTCTTGGAAAGGCGTTATGCCTCTTTGTGCCAAAGTTTTTATTTGGAATTGAAGCCATTGATCCTTCAAATAAAGGCCATAAGATTTGGCTGGTGTTCTGCATTGTAATGCTTCTATGGATAAGTTGGCCATGTATGCCAAATGAGTCTCTTTCTCCTGCAGCTGCCTCCTTAGTAATTCATTTTCATTCTCAAGGTGGCTTCTTGTAATGGCTTCTCTGTCTCTGAGAGCACTCAATTCCTTGCCCATTTCCCTGAGTTTGTCTTCCATGTGGCCAATATCCTCAACTCCTTTGGACTTGGCTATCTGCATCCACCTATGTGTTCTCACTCTCTCTTTTTCCAATTCGAAAAATAGTGGAATTGCAAATTTCTGTGGGATTATCTTGCCTCCCTCAAGTAGTCTGTAATAGGAGTCAAGATTAGGCTGGGGGTCAGGTTCTTGTAGCTCTTGTGCTTCCTCTTTCACCTCTGGCTATCCTCCTATCTTTTCCTCAAGTTTTTGTGTTTCCTGTAGTTTGGACAGTGTCTCCTATAGGATTGTTTTAGCTTCCTGTAGGTCTGGTTTGGGGTCATGTAGAATTGTGTTTCCCTTCCATGTAGAAGATCTTGTAGTCCTCTTTTCATAGGTTATGGGTGTCTTGGAAGGAGATTCTTTCATCTTGGCAGATGGTGAATCTTCAATGTTAATGGGAGTCTTTGATGAGGGCTAAGGTTTGCCTAGTTTAATTTTGGTACTCTTCCTTGCCCTGAAATACATGGAGGTTTTTCTTTTCCTCTTCTGCTTCTGCTTGACTAGTGTACTAAGGGCAGTGAGGGCAGTTGTTGCTTCTCTTTCCAAAGTTTCAGGGGACTCTTCTCTTTGCTCTGCCCTCTCTGCCTCCTTTTCTCCCTCTTCTGTCTCTTTTTCCTCCTCCTGCTCTGTCTCTTTTTCTACCTCCTGTTCTGTCTCTTCAACTCTCCCCTCCTCTATTTCTTTTCTTTCCTCCTTCCTCTCTTGCTCTGCTATGTCACCACTAGCTTCATCTTCTCCTCCTTGCTGTTCTCCCTCCTCACTGGCAGTAGGATTGACATCATAGGTTAATGCCTTGATGTCATCCTCAGCTACCATATTTCTGAAAACATCCCATGCTATAGGGATTGTAAGGGTATGGAGAGCTTCTTCTACTAGGGTCTTGATTAGGCCATGGTGAGCTAGCTGCTGTGAATTTCCTTCTTGTACCTTGGTGATGGCGTCAATGAGGGACTGAAGAAGAAAGTAAGGGATATTGAGCTTTTGATGCGCTGGGGTATCCATGCCATATCTCAATTCTTGGAGGATTCTAAAATGATATCCATAAACAATATTGTGCCTCCCCTCACAAGAAATGTATTTGATCACTTGGTAGCTAACCTCATCCTAGGGATATGGTACACTAGCCCTCCTAATTCCATTTTTGTCTTCAACAGGGGTTTCATTATCTTGGAAAAATTTCCTCTTGGCAGCCTGGCCAATTATTTTCTCATCTTTACTCCAAGGCAGCCCAAGAGGAAGGGTAGTGACCCTACTGATGAATTCAAGGTTTATTTCAATGGAGAGGCCTCTAATGGTTACAGTAGCATGAGTTCTTGTGTGAGGGACCAGAGAGAGAGCAAATTCATGGGCAATTTCATCATCAAACCCTCTAAACTTCTCAAAGAAATTCATCCAGTTTTCCCTTGTAAATATTTCCACCACTTGAGGATGTGCATGGAGTCTAGTGGAGTTAGTGGGCTCTTTTCTCATAAACCCCCCTGTCATACTACCTATACTTCTTTTGAAAAACCAAATATGGAGGTGGAGACAAAAAAATTTCAGTGAAATAGAAAAACATAGGGGACTGTGTTTTTTTTTAAAGAGAAATTTTTTTTATGTATTTCTACCCTCTTAAAGACTCATTTTATCTTCAATTTGAGACCAACTCTTTCAAATTTTGATATTCAACAAAGGGCATTCATGAACCCTACCTCTTCAGACTAAAATTCGTGCCAAAAATCACATTTCCTCCCTTCAAAATGACTCACTGCCCCTCCTGTGGAAGCCCGTTGTCCCTCCTGTAGATTTCCTGTAGGTGCTCTTGTAGAAGATATCGGGAGCAAAAATATGGAAGAAATCGATGGAGGATGGTGGATACGAGGCTATGGGGTCATAAGAAAATTGTTGTGCATCTGAGTTACGAGGAGAAACTGAAGAAAAGGTGGTGAGAATGCACGGGGAGGAGTGCTCATTACCTTTTATGGTTGTTTTTGGATATGAGTGCTGAGCTGGCAAGGTGTACGTTGCCCAAATTAGGACCGTTGGTCCCCACCTACTTGGTCATCATGACCCCCCTCATAACCATCCCCTCATTACTACATTGGAGTTAACTCTTCCTCCCACTAACTGTCCTTTGCATCTTTCGCTTGAGTTGACTATGCGCACGTGTGGGTGATATCTCGATTAAGTGGAGTCAACTAAATGAAGGTGGCCAAGTTAACTGGCCACCTTCCCCTCTTTCGATTTCAACCATGTCATTTCCTTCATATGATTCCTAATTACACAAATGCAGATAGAGGAGTGACTTAGCTACTTACTTGTAATCCAAGTGTATTTGCTTCCATCGACTGTGAGGTGTTGTGGCTTTCTTTGTTGCATGCCTTCATTTCCCTTCATGCATGTTGTCTCTACTTGCTGATGTGTTGTTGTGTGTTTTTGTAGGTTCTTCTTTTACTGGAGTTGGGCTGCATGTGCCTTTTCAACCTTCAGATGTGTTGTCCCTTGCTACTGGTGCTAGACTTCTATGGGATCAGCTACTACAAGAATTCCTACAGGAGCTCCTATAGTTGCTTCTCCCCTTGAAACTTCAGTTATTTCCCTGTGCTTGGAGCTCAATAATGATGCCAGAGGTGGAGATGAATGATGGAGGGATAGTAGGTAAGCTTCAGGGAAAGTTAATGGTGCCTTTTCCTCCTTTTTTTTTTTTTTTCAGAACTGAAAATTAAAAAATAAATAAATAAATAATAAATAAAATAATAAAATAATAAATAAATATAAATATAAATAAATAAATAAATAATAGATATATATATATATATATATATATATAACAAAATCAAATCAAATAAAAAAAAAAAATTAAAATTAAAAAATTAAAAAAAATAAATAACTAAATAAAAATTTTAAAAAATAATAATAATAAATAAATAAAATAAATATATATATATATATATATATATATATATATATAATAAAAAATTGTTTTTCTGTGTTTTTTCTTGGAAAGGAAAAAAATAATAATGATGCTTGGAGTGTGATGCAGGCTTGGAAATGATGGCAAGGAGGTTTGAAGATGGTAAGAGGGATTATAGGTTCCTCATGAAGCTTTTCTTGTCCCTCAAACTGCCTCCTATAGACACTTTTGGCTCTCTGTAATTCCTACAGGAGCCTCCTGTAGAAAACACAGTTTTGGAAGAAGAGGTACAGTGGGGTGAAAGAGATGCCAAAAATGATGGAGGAAGGTGTGGAGAAGATGAGATGGATGCTGGTATGAATGTTAGGGTCCCCTTGGCACCTTCTTCTGCTCCCTGTAGTCCTCTTGCAAACCTGCAATGCAATAAAATTCATTTTTTCTCTCTCTTTTTTTTTTTTTGAAAACAACTAGGGCGTCTCAGAGAGGTTTTCACCTTAATTGCCTGCCCTGGGTGCCTCGAAGGGAGGTTTTCACCCAGGGATGTTATTCTTTTCCCTTTTTTTTTTTACATCGCTGAGCCACCTCAGAAGAATTTTTCAACCCAATGATGGAACTCAAGCACCTCATGGAGGTTTTCACTTAAGTCCTTATTTTTTCTCTTTTTTCTTCAGTGAGTGGGTGAAGTGAAAGCTAAGACATGCTCCACTACCATCACTGTTTTATTCAAATCTTCAATAAACTCTCGTTTGGAGAGGGGTTTCTTGTAGAATTTCAACCGATGTCCATTAACAAGCATGGGGATGGCTTCATCATTAATGGTTCTGATCAGAACTAAACCATTGTCATTGCATTCTCCACAGTGTAGGGTCCCAGCCATCTTCCCCTCAGCTTGCTTTTGAAATCCTTGTATCTTGAATCATAGAGTAGTACCCAATCTCCCTCTTGGAATTACTTCTCCCTGATATTTCTGTCATGCCATATCTTTCTCTGAAGCTGAACTACCTCTGTATGGAGAAGGGCTTGCAATTTGTATTCATCCAATCCATTGAGCTGCAGTAATCTCTCCTTATGTGCATGGCTGAGGTCTAGGTCTAGGTGATCTACCATCCTTAGGGTACTGAATTCAAACTTTATTTGACAGCAAAGCCTTCTTCCCATAGACCGGTTCATAGGGTGTGAACCTGGTGGTGGTCTTCCATGTTGTGTTATAGGCCCAAGTGGCCTCAACTAATCTGTCCGCCCAGTCTTTTCTGTTGCTACTCACTACCTTGGTTAGGATCCCTTCCAATGCTCTGTTAGTGACCTCCACTTTCCCATTGGCTTGTGGATGGTAAGGGGTGGAAGTCCTGTGCTTGATCTTATGATGTGTGAGCAGGTCTTCAATCAGGTTGGAAGTGAATTGACTGCCTTGGTCTATGACCAACTCTCTCGGATACCCGAACTTGTAGAATATGTTTTCCCTCAAAAACTCAGCTACTTTTTCCTCTGTCACTGCTTTGATTGCTTTTGTCTCCGCCCACTTTGTCAGGTAGTCGGTGCACACAATGATGTATTGCTTCTGCTTTGAAGGGGGGTTGATAGGCCCCACAAAGTCCATGCCCCACTTCTCAAATGGCTCAAAGGTCACTTGAGGTTGCATGGGAATTTCATCCTTTGGAGTGGGTTTTCCCATCCTCTGACACCAATCACACTGGCTTGTGTATCTCCTCACATCCTGATGAAGAGTGGGCCAATAGTAGCCTGCTTGCAATATCTTGAAGGAAGTTCTTTTTGCTGCAAAATGACCTCCACAAGGCCTATCATGACAGGTCAGGAGGATGTCAAAGACTTCCTCCTCCTTGACACATCTTCTCAAGATCTAATCTGGGCCAAGTTTGAAGAGATTGCCTCCAGTCCAGGTGAAAGGGGCAATTTTCCTTACTATCTTGCTCTTCTCTTTTGAGGATAGGTGTGGTGGGAACTGTGTTGAAACCAAGTAGTTTGCTATATCAGCAAACCATGGAGAGAGTATTGATATAGCAAATAGGTGTTCATCCGGCATTTGGTCATTCACCATTCCTTCTTCACCTGCAGGCAAATTTACTCTAGACAAAAAGTCATCAACAACATTCTCTTTACCAGTCTTATCAATCATGGTCAGATCAAACTGTTGCATTAAAAGCAACCATCTAATAATGCGAGTATTTACATCTGGTTTGTTTATTAAATATCTAATTGCAACATGATCAGTGTGCACAAAGGTTTGATAGCTTGTGATATAATGTCTGAATTTGTTTAAGGAATGCACGACAGCTAGGATTTCCTTCTCGGTCACTATATAGTTTAACTCTACCTTTAACAAGTTTTTGCTTATAAAGTATATGGCATAAGGTAACTTTTCATCAATTTGTTCTAAGGCTTCTCCTATTGCTTTGTTCGAGGCATCTGTTTGAATGTGAAAGGGTAGGGCCCAATTTGGGCCTCTAAGAATTGGGGCAATCACTAGCTTGCTCTTCAAGGTATCTAGGGCTTCTTAACATTTTTCCGACCATATGAACTCAACATATTTGCCTATGAGGCCAAACAAAGGAGAGGCTAACTTGCTAAAGTATTTAATGAATCTCCTGTAATATCCAGCTAAGCCTAGGAAGCTTATGACATCTCTCACCTTTTGAGGAGGTGGGACCCTTTGGATGATGGCAATTTTGTTTGGGTCCACCTACAGTCCTTGTTGAGATATTGCATGACCTAGCATGGTCCCTTCAATCATCAAAAATTCACATTTTTCCTAACTGACGAATAGGTTTATCTTAATACACTTATCTAGAACTTTTCCTAGGTTAGATAAAGCTTCCTAAAAGTCATAGCCATGAGGAGTAAAATCATCCATGTATATTTCTACTGCATCATGAAACAGTTCAGAAAATATACTCAATACCGCTCTTTGGAAAGTGGCTAGAGCATTGCACAAACCAAAAGGAAAGACCCGATATGCAAAGATACCCCAAGGACAAGTGAAAGTGGTCTTATCTTGGTCTTCCACGCTGATTTGAATCTGATTGTACCCACTAAACCCAACTAGGAAGGAGAAAAACTTTTTCCCTGCTAGACTGTTTAACACTTGATCTATGAAAGGCAAAGGAAATGGTCCTTTTTAGTGGCTTTGTTCAGTTCCCGATAGTCAACACAGATTCTCCACTTACCATTTTTCTTTGGCACTAGCACCAAAGGAGAGACCCATTTAATGACGAAGATGGGATAAATGAATCCCGCATCAAGCAATTTTTGCAGTTCTTCCTTAACAATATCTTTAAGTGTTGGGTTCATCCTCCTTTGAGGCTGCCTGACTAGCTTGCAATCTTCCTTGATGTATATATGATGAGTACATACTGAAGGGTGCACTCCCTTCATCTCCTTATAACTCCAGGCGAAGGCATCTAGATGTTTTCTCAGTATGCTGCATAGCTCCTCCTGGGAAGTAGATAGGGATGGATTGATTTTCAATGTTCTTTCTGGGGTGAACTCTATATTTTTAACACAGAGAGAAGTGGGTCGGCCACACAAAGATCAGTTGAGGGGTTGTTTTGGGTTTCTCTTACTATGTCTTCTAATGGTGATGCACTGGGAGGTGGATTCTGAATCAAATTTTCAATCATATCATCCTCATCTTGCGGTTTTCCCCCATGGTGATTACTAATGTACAAAGTGGTGCAGAATAAACTTCATCCTCATCCTCCTCCTCAGCCCATAGAGGTAGATCATGTTCTAGCAAGGGTTGGGCAGGAGGATATAGGATTAACTGCTTGGACATGTGCCCATTCTTTATGGTCATGTTCCCAGCTCAGCAGTTGATGTAGGCATCAGCTGTAGCTAACCAGGGTCTTCCTAGAATGAGAGGATACCCAGTGAGCTTTGCCTTTGGCTGGAGAACTAAGAAATCAGCAGGGTACTCCCAAGAATCAATGGAGACCATCACATCTTCCATAATCCCCTCAGGGGTCACTATGGAGCGGTCTGCTAGCTGCAGCATTGTCGTGGTCTTCCTCAAGGAGCCTTGGAGGTTAAGTTTGAGCATTGTGTTCTTTGTCATCACATTAATGGCAGCTCTTAGATCAATCAAGGTATGTGGGAACATTGTGCCATTGATGTGGACATCAACTACTGGGCTTCCAGGGTTTATATATTTTGGATAGATTATCTACCCCAACATCAGGTCAGACAGTTTGTCTAGTCAATTTAACGTCTTAAATTACTCTACATAAATTATCAATTCGGGTATCGTAAACTGATGAAGTGTGGTGCACCATATGTGCTTAGTTAACCTTTTTCTTACTTCGTTGTTTTATAGATTTTATTTTTTTTGGGGTTTTGTTTTTTTTTGTTTCCTAAAGTGTCTAATGCAAATGGAAATCATATTCTAAGGTCTTAAGAATACTTTTAAAGGACAAGTATGGATAGAGATTTCAAGACAAGGCCTATGTCCCTAATGGTAACTTCCAAAACTTAGCACTTCAAAAGATCTCAAAACATGTTATTGGTGGAATTATTACTTGAACAAAAGTGTAAATATGCAGCTACTTCAATCAAAATAGAATGCAATAACCAATCAATGAGCTAGTGACTATGAAACCCAGTATCCTTGCTGCTGTATAAAAAGAAAACTGAAAAAAAAAAAAAAAAGTAAAAACTGAACTTAAAGCAACTCAAAGACTGAAAGCAAAGCAACTAATTCACACTACTTCAACTCTTCTGATCCTTTACCCTTCAGCTCAATCTACCTTATGGGAAGCAATCATGAACAAGTTAAGCAATATGATATCTAAATTGCATAAAGGAAACTAATCACACTACTTCAACTCTTCTGATCATTTACCCTTCAGCTCAATCTACCTTATGGGAAGCAATCATGAACAAGTTAAGCAATATGATATCTAAATTGCATAAAGGAAACTAATCACACTACTTCAACTCTTCTGATCCTTTACCCTTCAGCTCAATCTACCTTATGGGAAGCAATCATGAACAAGTTAAGCAATATGATATCTAAATTGCATAAAGGAAACTAATCACACTACTTCAACTCTTCTGATCCTTTACCCTTCAGCTCAATCTACCTTATGGGAAGCAATCATGAACAAGTTGAGTAATATGATATCTAAATTGCATGAAAGTAAATGAGTAAAACAAAACTGAAAGAAATAACAATGCTGGAATTAGAACTCAAAAAAAAAAAAAAAATCAGCAGAAGGACAAGATGATTCCGTCATGTCATTAGTCATTAAAAAGATATGTGCATTATTAACCTACAATCAACATAGAATGCAACAACCAAACAATGAGTTAGTGACTATGAGACCCAGTATCCTTGCTGCTTCAGCAGAAGGACAAGATGATTCTATCATGTCATTAGTCATTAAAAGGCTATGTGCATCACTAATCTACAATCAAAATAGAATGCAACAACCAAACAATGAGCTAGTGACTATGAGACCCAGTATCCTTGCTACTTCAACAGAAGGACAAGATGATTCTATCATGTCATTAGTCATTAAAAGGCTATGTGCATCACTAATCTACAATCAACTGGTTGAACACACTTGCATGAATTAAAATTGCATGAATGAAAAATCTAATCTATCAAACTTGAAAGCAATCAAATAACATAATGAAATCAAAGCAAAATTGAACACACTTGCATGAATTAAAATTGCATGAATGAAAAAATATACTCTATCAAACTTGAAAGCAATCAAATAACATAATGAAATCAAAGCAATATTTACAAAATGAAATCTACTCTACCTTACATTCCACAAAGCAATATTTACAAAATGAAATCTACTCTACCTTATATTCTAATATGCTCCATGACATCTACTTCACATCTCCTTCCATGTTGAGAACATCAAAGCTTTATTCAAATTCTTCAAAAGTACAAAGTACAACAAAGTTCTCCAAAGCTTTCAAAAGCCATCAAGGAAGAACTACAAACTTAAGAACTAGGGATTAAAAAGCTTAAGCTAAATAGACTAACTAATGAAGGAGAGAGATCTCCTATTTATACAAAAGATGAGAAGCCATCTCATTAATGAGAGTCCATGAATCTCTCCCTCTACCTCTAGAGTCCTAATCAAAATAGGAACTGATAAGACACATGTCTTCTTAGAGTTATAATACAATTAGGAGATGTGACACATATCCTCATGATCCCATGATTCTTTCCAACCAAATTCGAATTTGGCCTTAGAGTGCCACATAAGGGTCTTCTAGAAGTCTCCTTTCAACCTACACATGTCAACAACATCAACCCATTTGTTAGGTATAAGTATATGCACATTATTTTCTAATTTTTAACCACAAATTCACTTAAAAGACTTAGAATTAATAAAGATTGGAAAAACATAAATGTGGCCCAATGATAATGAAAGTGGGATAAATGTGGTGACATAGTAGTGAAATGGAGGTGATATAATGGACATAATAGTGAAAGTGTAATGACATTTTCAAGACTCAACATACCCCCCAACTGAAGCAATTGCATGTCCTCATGCAATATATATTACATCAACTCTTTGATCCTTGAGCTTTGGCTTAACTTTGCATGATATCATTTGATAACTTCATATTTCTGCAAATTGTTTTACTTGAATTGCAGCATGGTTGGTTTTTGTGTTACAACCATTTTTTATTTTTATTTTTTTGTTGCCTTCTACTTTGGTCTTTGAACTTTGCATAATGATATTTTGATTATTGTTGCAAAGTATATCTTTATTGGATTGCATGATGGTTGGTTCTTGTGTGACAACCATGATTTTGTTTGTATCCAATTTATCCTTTAAGCACTTTTTCAAAAGCCATTGTATGCTCATAATAGCAATGTAATAGTTAATATATGTTGGAAGCATGTGGGCTCCTGAATATGATATGGACATGGCAATATATGAATATGAATGTATTCCCCCCCCAACTGATGGTATTGGCAATTTTATGAAATGAGGAAGAGAAATGTTTTTCCAACAATTATCATTCTAGCTTTTTATGGAATTCTATGGTCAAAAGTTAGAAAATGACGTACCTTCACTTACCCTTTGGAATGGATGAGTTGTATGTGTGGTGGCTGAAAATTTCTGATCATATTCTTCTTCAGGTGGCTGAACAAGAGGAATCATGGATAGAGAGATAAGATGACTTTTTATTGCTTCTACTAAAACTTGCTGAATCTGCTCCAAAATGCTAAAAATAATAGTCTTCATGTCTTCAAAACTCATTGGCACAATTCCTACTATGTGAAAAGATGTTCTGATATCGAACATAGTAGGAAATTGTTGGCTTAGTGGCCATTAATGGATGCTACTAGTCAACACGAGAACTCTCACCATTGATGACAATGAGAGTCAAGATGCCCAAACACATCTTGCTAGGTACGAATGAATTTGCTGAAGTCGAGTCACCTAGAAGATCTGACGAACAAGGGGACATTAATGTATTCCCATTGTTTATCAGCATGAGGACTTGCCATTAAGGCATGCAAGCCTCAAGGTGTTTTTACAAAAAATTTAGACTCAAAGGACTATGGACTCAATAATTTGCATTGAAGCAGGGCTTATTTGCGGAATGAAAATGACAAGAAATGGAAGATGGCAATGGAGAGTAGAAATGGCAATGGGCAATAAGCATATGAATGAGCCTCTTGCTTTTATTTGTGGGTTATGAATGGACAAAAAGAGATGGAAAGTGTATGTAAATGTAAGTGGAAAGTATGGAGTGGAATGAGGTGAATGGTTTATTATGAAGTATGGATGTGATGGACGGATGTGATGGAGACAATAGTATCTGAAAGTTTTTTTTTCAAGTGTTTGGATCTGATTTTGCCATCAGCATATTTCCTCTTTGTTGTTGATCATCCTCTTATGAAACAAATTGGTCTCTTAGAGAGAGACCATTCTCTTGTAGTCATTTGTCCTTTCTCCTGGAACCTGCAAAGAAAACTAATACTTTTTCTGCAATGGAATGTAAGATTATCAAAGGAGAGAGATGGCCAATCTCTCTAGTTATGATATTTACACAAAAAACTAAGAATTTGTATTAATGAAACAAGTTCTCAAAGGAAAAATCAAAAGAATTTATACCTGATTTGGAATTAGTGCCTCAAGTTGATGTTGCTTCTTTTCAGCAATTTATTTTATTATTTTCCATTTGAAACTCAAATGATAGATTTCTCATTGTGTAGATCTTGTTGAGATCTTTCCAATGGTACTTAAATCATCGAAATCTGATTTTGTATGAAAAAGTTAGGTTGATTTGAACAATGAGGTTTTTCTGGCTGCGGAATTGGAGAACAGCTGCGGAATTGGACTTTAGCTGCGGAATGTGCACAGTTTTGTAGCTAAAAATCTTGGATACAAAGTTAGCCATTCATCTTTTATCATCAGTCCAAAATTAATCAATACCTTTAGAAAAGTGAACAAATAACTTATTCATTTCATTGATTCAAAATTATTATTTTTTCTTGACATGCAGTGACTTAGTGTGGCGACTTTGTGATAACACTCAACTTGACTTCCCTTTGACCGGGGTCTTTTTCATCAAATTTGACCGAATGAATAGGACACCATCCATGTACTGACATTCCCCTAGCTACCCATGTGGCTTGTTTTGCTTGATGAACCTGCAACCTAGAGTTTAACAAAACAACTGCGGAAAGTTGAGCCAGCTGCGGAAAGTTAAGCTAGCTGCGGAAAGTGGCTAGAACAGTCAACCATCAGTTCTACGCATATTTTGGATATTTTTTTCATGCATAGCTTTTTATCTCTTTTGCACTTTCCTGTGGAGTTTCTGTAACCTTAAAAGTGAGTGATTCATCTTTAAAACGGAGGTTTTTAGTTGAAACAAAACCAACCAAAAAGATATTGATCCCTTCTCTAATTGAAAATGCCAGTGTTACTACACAATAAGCCCCAGGGTTCCCATACAGACAACAGATAAAATCTGATAAATAGTCAATGATACTAAGGTCGTGCTCAATAATAACATAATTGTTTGGCCTGAGCAGGGACTGGACTATTTGTGCAACTTTATGCTGTAACAATAGGTTGTTTTGAATCCAAGTATGCAATTGTAACTCGTTGTAATTTTCCATCAGAAAAGATTTACTATATTAATTTTTCAATTTGAAGTGGTTTCATGACATTAGATGTGAATTGAGTGTGCGTATATGAATCACGGTTTTTTTTTTGTGTGCAATAAATGCCTAACAGTTGACTGGAACTTCCGTTGATCCTCTATGGTTTGTATGACACATTGGATTCAAGATTCTCCACATCTGTCTACAAGATCTGGTTTCAGCATGCGTATAATCATTATCTTCCCTATTCCATTTTCTCCCAACATTTAACCGGAAGTAACGGAACAGGTACAGATGGGTGGCAGCGACTTCATGGGGTTTAATGACAGAGAGTCGTGTTCAATTGGAATACGTCTCTAAACAGGGGTGAGTTTATTAATATGGAAGGCGTGTAATCAGGTTTTAGATTCCAGCATATAGTTGATTCCCAATTAGAATTCCCTTCCTTAGGCACGCCGAATTGAATCACACATCAAACTATCAGTTAATTAATTCAAATTTCGTTTTCCTTCACGCGGCGACAAAAAAGAGGCTCCAAAGAACCGAGGATTTCTCCCAGACCGCCACAAATTTCTTCAAACGGTTTCTGGGTTATCTAATTAACCCAGCTGGCGAAAAAACCCATGTTTTATTTTCTTGAAATTCGCCTCCGTTTGAGCAAATCGAGCATTTGAAACTTGACGTTTTTCAGCTATTACGCATTTTTGGATTAACTGTTCTGTATTTTGATGAATTGCTGCATTCGGCTTTTTGGCTTGATTTGCAATTTGGAACACAGGAAATAGAAAATGAATGGTGCTATAATTTTCAAGGACATCTTGAACAAGTATTTTGCTCTTGGTTATATGTTTTTGCTTCCTGGACCGTGCTCCCTGCTCTTTGTATAAATACGTTGTAATGAACCTCTGCTCAATTGATATTGCATGTTCTCTTGAATCAATAGCGTAATACAATATAATCCTATATTATGATCCTTGCATCACATTGGAAATTTACTGATTTACTCATAAATGTTGGCAAGTATCTCCATATAGGTATAGTTTTACTTGGAATGTTTTGGCTGGACAGAGGGATAAAAGAATTTCACAAGTTTCGGAGCTTCGGATATTGTGGGAAGCCTACTTCTTCAGCTGATTTTCTAATTCAGTTCAAGGTAAATTGAACTTCTAACCTCGGTCGAATTCTTTCAATCGGAGAGGAGAAATAATTGAGATGACAAATAGCAGCGGTAACAATGCTAATGATACTTCAGCAAATGGATGGAATATGGATGAGTGTTGAAGATTTTTACTAACATTGGCCTGCTGCTATTGATTACAAGTTTCAGAAAAACAACTAGAGGAAGCTAATTCTTTTGCAGGTTCGTTTTAGGGCCAAAGCTTTGAACAGGAATGCAGATTTTCTATTGAGGCCACAGCAAAAACTAGGAATGGAGATAGCTATATAAGCTGGTTTTTTTTTTTCTATCTGAGCTGGGTGACTAGGATAGGATCAATGTCAAGACAATTCTGGAGATGCCCATGTGGTCGATTTTTTCAATGGATGCTTGTAACCTGCTAAACCTTAAAACAGCTGCGGAATTCTCAACTAGCTGCGGAATCAGGGCAGTTTCCGCAGCTAAGTTGCAAAACCTTATTAAAACAAGATACAGTGTTTTGAAGACCACTACAAACCATAACCAGATAATTTTGGACAATTTGAACCTATCAAAGCAGTTGAGTTTCATTTATTTTTTTTATTGAATCAATTGAAATGTTGAAGTTTATTTTGTCTCCTTTTTTTTTCCTTTTTTTCTTTTTTTACATAACAATTTTTTTTCTGATCCTCCAGATCACACAAAGTGCAGGAGGAGAGCATACTCAAGAATTATTATTTCTTTTTTATTTTCTTTTTTTACATAATAATCCTTTTTCTGATCCTCCAGATCACACAGTGCAGGAGGAGAGCATACTCAAGAATTGTTAATTTTTTTTTTAGATGTAAGAAATAAGGTCTCCTAATTACACTTCCCCGGCAACGGCGCCAAAATGTCTAGTCAATTTAACGTCTTAAATTGCTCTACATAAATTATCAATCCAGGTATCGTAAACTGATGAAGTGTGGTGCACCATATGTGCTTAGTTAACCTTTTTCTTACTTCGTTGTTTTATAGATTTTATTTTGTTTTGGGGTTTTGTTTTTGTTGGTTTCCTAAAGTGTCTAATGCAAATAAAAATCCTATTCTAAGGTCTTAAGAATACTTTTAAAGGACAAGTATGGATAGAGATTTCAAGACAAGGCCTATGTCCCTAATGGTAACTTCCAAAACTTAGCACTTCAAAAGATCTCAAAACATGTTATTGGTGGAATTAGTACTTGAACAAAAGTGTAAATATGCAGCTACTTCAATCAAAATAGAATGCAATAACCAATCAATGATCTAGTGACTATGAAACCCAGTATCCTTGCTGTTGTAAAAAAAAAAAAAAAATAGTAAAAACTGAACTTAAAGCAACTCAAAGACTGAAAGCAAAGCAACTAATTCACACTACTTCAACTCTTCTGATCCTTTACCCTTCAGTTCAATCTACCTTATGGGAAGCAATCATGAACAAGTTAAGCAATATGATATCTAAATTGCATAAAGGAAACTAATCACACTACTTCAACTTTTCTGATCCTTTACCCTTCAGCTCAATCTACCTTATGGGAAGCAATCATGAACAAGTTAAGCAATATGATATCTAAATTGCATAAAGGAAACTAATCACACTACTTCAACTCTTCTGATCCTTTACCCTTCAGCTCAATCTACCTTATGGAAGCAATCATGAACAAGTTAAGCAATATGATATCTAAATTGCATAAAGGAAACTAATCACACTACTTCAACTCTTCTGATCCTTTACCCTTCAGCTCAATCTACCTTATGGGAAGCAATCATGAACAAGTTAAGCAATATGATATCTAAATTGCATAAAGGAAACTAATCACACTACTTCAACTCTTCTAATCCTTTACCCTTCAGCTCAATCTACCTTATGGGAAGCAATCATGAACAAGTTGAGTAATATGATATCTAAATTGCATGAAAGTAAATGAGCAAAACAAAACTGAAAGAAATAACAATGCTGGAATTAGAACTCAAAAAAAAAAAAAAATCAGCAGAAGGACAAGATGATTCCGTCATGTCATTAGTCATTAAAAAGCTATGTGCATTATTAACCTACAATCAACATAGAATGCAACAACCAAACAATGAGCTAGTGACTATGAGACCCAGTATCCTTGCTGCTTCAGCAGAAGGACAAGATGATTCTATCATGTCATTAGTCATTAAAAGGCTATGTGCATCACTAATCTACAATCAAAATAGAATGCAACAACCAAACAATGAGCTAGTGACTATGAGACCGAGTATCCTTGCTGCTTCAGCAGAAGGACAAGATGATTCTATCATGTCATTAGCCATTAAAAGGCTATGTGCATCACTAATCTACAATCAACCAGTTGAACACACTTGCATGAATTAAAATTGCATGAATGAAAAATCTAATCTATCAAACTTGAAAGCAATCAAATAACATAATGAAATCAAAGCAAAATTGAACACACTTGCATGAATGAAAAAA
Source organism: Pinus tabuliformis (assembly GCA_031772625.1). Lineage (NCBI taxonomy): Eukaryota > Viridiplantae > Streptophyta > Pinopsida > Pinales > Pinaceae > Pinus > Pinus tabuliformis. The sequence continues at coordinate 1,228,183,100 of CM062817.1, read as the reverse complement.
TCTAATCTATCAAACTTGAAAGCAATCAAATAACATAATGAAATCAAAGCAATATTTACAAAATGAAATCTACTCTACCTTACATTCCACAAAGCAATATTTACAAAATGAAATCTACTCTACCTTACATTCTAATATGCTCCATGACATCTACTTCACATCTCCTTCCATGTTGAGAACATCAAAGCTTTATTCAAATGCTTCAAAAGTACAAAGTACAACAAAGTTCTCCAAAGCTTTCAAAAGCCATCAAGGAAGAACTACAAACTTAAGAACTAGGGATTAAAAAGCTTAAGCTAAATAGACTAACTAATGAAGGAGAGAGATCTCCTATTTATACAAAAGATGAGAAGCCATCTCATTAATGAGAGTCCATGAATCTCTCCCACTACCTCTAGAGTCCTAATCAAAATAGGGACTGATAAGACACATGTCTTCTTAGAGTTACAATACAATTAGGAGATGTGACACATATCCTCATGATCCCATGATTCTTTCCAACCAAATTCGAATTTGGCCTTAGAGTGCCACATAAGGGTCTTCTAAAAGTCTCCTTTCAACCTACACATGTCAACAACCTCAACCCATTTGTTAGGTATAAGCATATGCACATTATTTTCTAATTTTTAACTACAAATTCACTTAAAAGACTTAGAATTAATAAAGATTGGAAAAACATAAATGTGGCCCAATGATAATGAAAGTGGGATAAATGTGGTGACATAGTAGTGAAATGGAGGTGATATAATGGACATAATAGTGAAAGTGTAATGACATTTTCAAGACTCAACACAGTTGTCCTATGACATTGATGGTTGCGGCATCTCTCTTGCGCCTTCTTGGATGCCTAAAGCACTTCTCTTTGATCAACCTATTATAGATAGGCACATTTTTTATGGCTTGGAGAAGTGGTATCTTCACACATAAATTTTTCAATTCTCCCAAGAGTTCAGCCTCTTCTGGGGTAGGCTGGATTGTCATGGATAGTCTCTCAGGAAAGGGTGGATTTGCTTTAGGTTTGCTTTTCTCTTTATCTTCTTCAACCTCCCTGGGTGGAGGCTGGCTATCTGGGAGAACTTTCTCAGATCGCAAGCTAATTTCTTGAATCTCCACAACATAAGTTGGGCATGATGGTTCCCCACTATACACTTGCTGAGCCTGTCTGTTGTTTGGGTTTGGATTTGGCTGGGCAAGCATTTAGGGTTTCCTTGGTGGAGCAGAAGGTAACAGTTGTGGTTGGGCAGGTGGTGGAGGCAAAAGAGCGGGAAGAGAGTTGTATTGGGGCCTCTACCCCTGATGAGATGCATTCCACTGAGGTTTCGGCTAATCATAGGATTGAAATGAATGGGTGGCTGGTTGGGCATGATATTGAGATGTGAAGGACCATGGAGGAGGCATGGACCAGGAAGGATGGGCAGGGGGGGCCCAAGAAGGCATGGAGGTGACTTGGTTGGGGTTGTAGTATGCCTGAGATGTCCCTTGCATCCCCTACTGGTATGGTCTAGGTCCATGCGGCCTCCTTTGGTTTATGTAATAGATTTGTTCAGTGACTCCTTCGGCCCCTTGGTATACATCTTTAAGTCCGGGCAAGGAAGGGCACTTATATGTAGAATGATCTTCTTCACAGACTAAACAAACCTCTATAGAGTTCAATGGGCATTCATTCCTAGGATGCCTCCTGGTGCATCTAGGGCAAAAAATGGCCAAAGCCCTCTCTGCTTCCTCTTGTTTTCTTTTGATATGTAAGGTATCCATTTGCATGGCAAGAGTCTGCAACATCTCACTCTTGAAGTCTTCCAGCATGTTTCCAATTTCACCTTTAATGGATGAATTGGAGGAAGAGGTACTGCCTATGGGTCGACTCCCCCTACCTTTCTTTCTGGCTACTCTATAATGGTTTCTAAAACAATCTTTATGTCCTCATAGGATAGTTGCTAGATGTCTCCCCCAGCTAGTAGATGGAGGGTGTCTAAAATGTCTTCCCGAATTCCCCTGAGCAGGACCAACTTTAGAGACTCAGGGTCAAGTGTACACTTGGCCCTTTTGTAACTAAGCTGGAACCTCTCTTCATAGTCTTCCAAGGACCCATCACTTCCTATGGTCATTCAGAAGATTTCTTCTTTAGTATCTTTTGACCTACAATAGTCTCGATACTTGTTGTTGAAGGCCTGTTGCATCTAAGCCCAATTTGTGATGTTATTTCTAGGTAATCCCATGAACCAGCGCAATTCTACATCCTTGAGAGTAGAAGGGAACAGTTTCAACTTTTTCTTGTCTTCTACATAGTCATAAGTTCGACAGATGACAAAAAACTTGAACAAGAAGGTGTCAGGATCTTCTGTAGTCGAACCATGGAAGTGAGGTAGGGCTGAAGGACTTATATTCTTCATTTTGTTGTCCCCATTGGTCTCCCAAATGGGGAAGGTACCCTTTATTCTCTCTCCATTTCCCCTAGCATTTTTGTTTTCATCCATTGGCTCCAAAGGAATGTTTTCTTCTTCTTCTTCCCTATAGGTTCTTCAAATATGTCTGGATGTTCACCTAAGGGTACTTCTTGATTGTAGCCACCAAAGAAGAGAGAAGGTTGGCTGTGTGAAGCAATGGGGGTGTTGGGCAAAATTTTTCCTAAGTTATCTCTACTCCTACAAGGCATGAAAGGAAATATTTTTGGTTGGTTTTTTGTTTCTTTTTCCCCACACTGAAAGTACCTACAGAAACTGAAATTGTGATTGAACAAAACAAATTGCAACTAGATGAAATGAACTTGCTGAATGGAAATTTGTAGAATTGAAAAGGAAAGCAAGGAAATGTAGAACTGAAAGAAAAGAAATGCCTAGTCTACTTTTTCCGAAATAAACTATTAGCAGAATGTTGCAATAGGAAATAGAAGAAAGCAATAATCACAAAATACTTTGACGCTTCCCCGGCAATAGTGCCAAAAAGTGGTGAGCACCAGTATTGCAGCAAGAATGTTGCAACTCCTGGGCTACCAACTTTACTTTTATCAACCCGGTAGTTCATAACAAACTTGGAAGCATCGGTGCTATATGCACAAGTACTAGTTCTCACTGTAGGTTGTCACTTGGTTAGCTAGCGCGAGATCACTAGGAGCTCAAGCCAAATTCTTTAGATTTTAGAAGAAGATCTATATGTGATGAAAGGAAAGAAAGATTACTCTACATATGCTATTCTAACTGCAGAAAGGAGAAAGACTGGAATGTAAAGCAAAACCTAGTAAAACCTAATTAACAAGCTAATTCTACTTTTGCCAAAAACACTATGAAAACCATGAAATAAATGCCATTACCTACTCAAGGAAGTAAACAACATCTAACCATGCTATTTCTGGAAGTAAATAAGAAAAAAACATATTTTTGGATTTTTATGTGTTTTTATGTGAATTTAACATGCATCTAATTTATTGTGTGTGAGTGTGGCAGCGAACAAGTGGCGTTAGAGGGCGGTTTTGGAGCTTGGGAGGATGTAGGATGGTGTTGATGGGTCATAGGAGGTCTTAGGTGACCTTCTGGAGGGTTTTCCCACACTCGGCCTTCAAAAGAAAGCCTACAGGAAAAACTACAGGAGGACACAGGAAAACTACAAGAGGAAAACAGGGAAACTACAAGAGGCCTACAGGAGGAGGCCGAGAGCAATTTTCGTTGTTTTGAGGGTGTGAGAGTGGGTGGAAAAGGTGGATGAAGGTTGGAATGAGGTGTTAGGGCACCTAAGGTCTACCATGAATCACCAGGAGAGAGAAAGATGATTGGGTTTTCTCAAGGAGAGAGGAAGAAGTTCTATGAAAAATGAAGGAAACTAGGGCAGAATTGAGGTGAGGTTTGGGAGACCTATAGGGCATGGATCAGATGGAGGGTGTGATTGTTGGTAAGCTGGTCTACTACTGGAAGAGATCTACTGCATAGAAACTGACAGTCAACCAAGAAAATCAAGTAACCAATGAAATGAGTGCATCCTAGGAAAAACAGAGTTTTGCATTAAAATGGCCTAAACTATGATGTATAGAAGGAAATGCTAGGAAATGTTGTAAGAAAGGAAAGCATGCAAAAGGACTATTGAAAATCAGGAAGTGAACATGATAAAGAAGATCTAAAGCAAAACAAAACTGGACTATCAACCTACTATAGAGCTGCAAACACTAGAAGTCCTAGGAATGAGGAAAATCTGTGTTTTTGGGGTAGCAAGAGAGTCTTTGCCTCAAATCATGGTCCCATAGGGAGGAAGAGACGCTAAGGCACTTTTTTTATCCTTTTGAATCTTCTCTAATCACTACTTAACCTACTACAGAAAGAACAAATGGAAGCAAGCTACTAAATCATCAAAATCAACCTATTTCCAACCATAAGAGAAATACATCTAACAGCAAACTAATCTACAAACTGAAGTAAAGCATACAAATATAGGTAAAGAGAAGCTTGGCTGCTTGGATTGGGCCCTAACCCAAGAGCTTCAGCCCTCTGAGATAACTCAGTGCTAGCTCAAAAAGGATTCCATCTTCATTATCAATAGCAAGATTACATAAAATTGTAATAAAATAGTAAGCTCGAAATTTGAGCAGAGTTTACACAAGCAAAAAAAAAAAGTCAACCCTAGTGAGGCCCTAGGCCTCTCTACTTATACATTTGAAGCTACCAACAGCTTCCTTAAAATCAGGGAGGCTTGGCTCCCAAAACTCGAGATAACTATCAATCATCTTCCACTTGCTCAGCTGCCTTCTAGTGCATTATACGGCTACTTGTACTCCGAGCTGAATGAAGGGGAATTCGAAGTGAGGAGCAATAAATGAGGGGGATTCCCTCTTATAAGTCCTCTCCTCTGTCTACTTCAACTTATTGCTACAGTTTGACCACTAGATCCTTGACTTTGACCTCGAAATCCATCAATAATCTGCATTAAATACATGTTAGACCACATGGCATAATAACTAACTCAACTTCACCCTATAAGCATAAATATAATCAAAAAATCATACAATAAGCTAAGAGAATGGTTGATTTGACTAGGTTAGGAGGTAAAATGAGTCCATATAATTACCCATTTATGAGGCTCATCACCCACACTTCTTCGTCATTCTTCTATTAATCCCTTGCTTCGTTTATCCAATCTGGTTGGATAATAGAAATGGCACAAAGAAATGCTTCCACGTCCTCATCCTTTCTTGAGAGTGCATATGCCACAACATTTTTCTCCCCTTTTTTGTAGATTATTTCAAATTCACAACCCAAAATCTAAGTGACCCATTTTTGTTTCTCTTCTAAAGATAATATTTGTTCTAAAAAGTATTTAAAACTATCATGATTCGTTTTTACCTTGAAGTGTCTTCCCATTAGGTAGGGTCAACATTTCTTAAGTGCATGTAGTATTGCCAACATTTCCTTCTCATAAATAGCTTTACGTAAATACTTTCCTTTGATTTGACGACTTTCGAAAGCAATGGATCTTTCTTCTTGCATTCAAATAGCACCAATTCCATTTCCTAAGGCATCACATTCCACAATAAAGGTTTTTGTGAAGTCCGGTGTAGCTAAGACCGGTGCTTGGCACATTGCCTCTTTAAGATGTTCAAAGGCCTTCGTTGCTTCTGGAATCCATAAAAATGCATCTTTCTTCAATAATGTTGCTAGAGGTGCTGCTATTCTCTCATAATTCTTAACAAACTTGCGATAATACCCTACCAACGCGAGAAATCCTCGTAGATGCTTTATGGATGTGGGGATTTTCCATTCCTTAATGGCCTTAATTTTTCTAGGGTCTACCTTAACACCTTCATGAGATACAATATGATGTAGATATTCCACCTCTTGTACACCAAAGAAACATTTGGATCTTTTTGCATATAATTATTTATCCTTCAATAATTTGAGCACCCTGTCAACATGTTGAACATGATCCTTCCAAGACTTGCTATATATTAGTATGTCATTAAAAAATACTAACACGAATTTTCTAAGGAAGGGCTTGAAAATGGAATTCATCAAACCTTGAAATGTATAAGGTGCATTGGTAAGTCCAAAAGGCATGACCAAAAATTTGTAATGACCCTCATGAGTTCTAAATGTTGTTTTCGGAAAGTCTTCAGTCTTCATTCTAGTTTGATGATATCCTGAATGAAGATACAACTTGGTGAAGTAAATTGATCCATGTGATTCATCCAATAGTTAATCAATGAAAGTAATGGGAAATTTATCTTTAATACTGAGCTTGTTGAGCTCCCTATAATCCAGAAACATGCACCATGATCCATCCTTCTTTTGCACCAACACTACTGGAGCAGAGAAAGAACTTTGACTAGGTTGAATTATACCAGCCTCTAGCATTTCTGCAACCATACGTTCAATTTCACTCTTTTGGGCATAGGTATCTATAAGGCCTGATGTTTGGAGGAACACTTCCTGGAATCAAATGAATAGCATGATCATGATCACGAATAGGTGGGACACCTTTGGAGTCTCAAATACCTTGGAATGATTGTCCAAGACTTTTTGGAGATCTGGTGATGTGGGAACCTCTAGCGAACATAATTGTGCAATTATGCCTCGTTGTTATTTCTTTAGAAGCTTTGTCATTCCATTAGAGCTGATTATCTTTCATGGTTTCCCTGCGATACCTCTTAATTCAAATTCCTTTCCTTCCGAAGAAAATTTCATGAAAATTCTTGAAAATTAAAAGCTATTGTAGCCATTGAGCTCCTAGTACAACATCAGCACCACCCATTGGAATGGAAATCATTGGGATATTCAATACATATTCTCCCATGGATAGCTTGATATTATGGAACTTTCCAAAGCAATTTATGGTTCCTCCACTTGCAAATATCACTTGACACTTTGGTGCTGGATATAGGAAGCAATTCAATTCCTTGGCTATCTTACAATGAATAAAATTATGGGCACTTCCTGAATCAATCAACACTATTACCTTTTTCTTCTTGATATGTCCTTCTATCTTGATAGTTTGAGGAGTGGTAATTCTGGCCAATGCATTACAAGATATGGTCAGATTCATTTTTTCTTTCTCCAGGGTTTGTTCATGGTGTATATCCTCTTCTTTTGACGTTTCTTGTTCCTTTTCTTCCTCCTATTTACAATCTATGTAAAATAATTTCTTCTCAGCACACTTATGACCTTTAGTGTATTTGCTATCACAACTGTTATAAAGCCCTTTTCTCTTTTTTCTTCCAATTGTTGGGGTGTCAACCTTATAGGTTGTGGAAGGCTAGGTGAAACAACACTTCCATCCTTATAGTTGTGAGTGGTAGGCTTCCTTGTTTCCATAATTTTGTTTTCCATTTTTCTTTCCAACCTGAATGCCTTCTCCAATGAGTCAAGTTCCCAAAGGCGAACCTCATGTTGGACGTTATCCTTTAAATTCCCTATGAACACATCAATCCTATGCTCCTCTGGAATATCTTTTACCCTTATATTCAATTTTTGGAAGTCCTCAATGTGCTCCATCATTGAACCCTTTTGTTTGAGGTTTATCAATTGGCTAAAAAGAGTGTTGCTTTTTGTATCCTCATAATGCGTTATCATTTCTTCTGTAAAAATTTCCCAAGTGACAATTTGTTTACGATAGAAAATCCATCGATACCATACAAATTGATTTGGCCCCAAATATAAAGTTGCAATGCATACCTTTTGTGTGTTTTGCACATTATGGAGATTGAAATATTGTTCCATCTGTAGTATCCATATCATGGGATCCTTGCCATCAAACTTCCTCATATCGATCTTTGGAACATGGTGGGTCTTCAATCATACGTTAGAGTCTATGAGATTATGATTAACATTTCTTTTGTTCTTATCATGAGTTTCACTTGCTACCCTTTCACCATTAGTAAGCATTTCTTATAGCAACTTAGTCAAATCTATCTTCAAATCTTCCATGTCACCTTTCAATTTTGCTTCTATACCATCCATATTAGCATCCATGTCATTCATGTTAACTTCCACGCCATTCATCTTAGATTCCATTCCATTCATCTTAGCTTCCACGCCTTTCTTTAAACAATCAATCTTAGCTTATGTTACCTTTTGTGAGAGTGAAATTTGTTGCACTTGGTCACGTAATTTTGATATATCATGTTGTATTTCTTCCTCTTTTTCATGATTCATGCTAGATCTTTCTGGTTGCTTACTAGGTGTTTCTATTTTCTTTCTTCAAGGCATCAATTAATGATAATTATGCTTCACTGTGCCCTTTGAAATTCAAACTAATTTTTCAACCCAAACTTATGCAAAATTTTAAAAATACTATACACCTTTTTTCGCTTTGTAGAAGCTCGATATTGAATATGTTGTATCTCTGTAATTGTGGATGTCTAAGTTCTGATATTGCTTCTTGCGGTAGCCCTCTGAGTCCTCTTTCCATTGCCACTAGTTTGATCAAAATTGGATTCTCCAAGAAAGAGTTATGCCCAATCGTCCAAGATGATCGGATTATATAATATTTCAGTAGAGCGAACTTGTACAACATGCCACGTATCACTGTTTCAACCTTCGGATCTGAAAAAGATATACAGAAAACTACAGTAAGTTCTCTTCCTGTAACTTCTTACGAAATTTCATTCTGATGCTCAGAGATAAAGTTATGATGATTTTCCCAAGGTCACAGTTTGGAATGTAATTCGGAAGTCTGCAAAAACCATAACTTCCTCATATCATATCTCCAAAAATATAGTGATACAAGATCTGAAATTCAGACCCGAGGTTCAAAATGATTTCATCTCAAATGAATTTTATTTTTTTGCTTCTGAAACTTCGTAGAGAAAATGTTATAACGAAAATTCCATGATGTCCTATTTGGAGTAGCGAAACCCTAGAATCCAAAGCTCCCATACCAAATGTTAAGAAACCAGCTCACCAAAAGATAGAAAAGATATATCAACAACTTCAGAATCAGCCTCTTCGAGGAGGAAACCTCTTTTACATTACACAAATAAACAATTCTTGGATGATACAAATGACAAAACCTCCTTTCTATATATAGGAGTCTAAGGGGTCACAATATAATCAAAGTCGACATAACAATAATAATATAAGGGCACAACAATAACAATAGTGGGATTGTATGGGGCACAATAATAACAATATGGGAACAATAGGGGCACAACAATAAAAATAAGGGCTACAATGACAATAGTAAGGGGGGAATCACTAGTATTATAGGGACCTAACAGAAAACACTAAGAATTAATAAATGGGAGTGTCACTCCCCCATCTTGTTAGTATGATAGCACTTGAAAATTATTGTAGGCATCTTTTGGTGACACCTAAGATCATTTCCAATGTTATGAAGACATACAAAACAAAGGAAATTTCATTCAACTCACTCATAATATAGTTCAAATTTTCCCTCCCTTTCCCAGTGGTTATGGTGTTATACATTAAAAATCATGGGAAATTAAGGAGGTTTCTTATTTAAATGGTATAGTTGATGGAAAATATGATGTCACTCCTTCATTTGATTTAGGTGGTTACTCTACTTAAATATCATGTGGGTCTCTACAAAGGTGGGGCTTATGGGTTTTTAATTGCCATAGTATACTCTTTGCTAGGCATCAAAGGCAGCAATTACACTTTAACATGCCCTAGTTCCTAAAATTGCAAGGATTATTTGGCTAGCAGGGAGTTGTTGTTGAAAAGTGTGCAACAAGAAATGCTTGTTGAGAGTGCAACAAGATGATGGAGCTTAGTGAAAAGAGCCGCCTTCACTAAGTGGGCCCGTAGGCTATTTTTGGCGCAAGTCTATTTTTAGACTATGTCTATTTTTAGACATATGGATCATGTCTATGGATTGCAGGTTGTTGTTTATGGATGATTGGTCAAGTTGGGAAAAATAGATGGACTTCTATTTTTGATCAAAGTGTGAGTGATCACAGTGTGAGTGATCAAAGTCTATTTTTAGACTGGATGTCAAAAATAGAAAAGTCAAATATTATTGTCTCATAATAATATTTGGACTATAAACTTGATCTTATTCTCTTGGAGCACTTCAGTTTGAGCTACAGAGGTGGCACATGCAGCTGTCAGAAGGAAATACGCTTTTCTTATGAGTCAGCTGAGTTGTTGCATGCATGACTTCAGTTAGAACTCAAGTGAGTTGAGTTTAGTGGACTGGAGGTGCAGTTGATGGAGTTGTGTTCAGTTTAGCTTTGTTAAACTAGTTGTATTTAGTCTAACTGATCAATAGACTAGAGATGAGTTGGGTGAATTAGTTATTAATTAATTCACAAGTTATTAACTCATAATACAACTATAGAATACATCAGTTAACTCAGTTGCATGTCAGTGCATGTTCAGTTCAACAGGGACAGGTGGTAGAGAATCAGATTGCTATCAGTTGTGACTATAGTTGTGCACCAGGTCTTGCACAATCAAGGGATTGAGTATGCCAATGAGTTTGCTCACGTATTTGCCCAGTATTGTAGCCTTTGCTCACGTCCAACAAAGTGTGAGTGACTATTTTGAGGTGAAATACGAGTTTGGTGAGTCATTCTCATCAATTCTTGAGCAGGTATTGAGCAGTGGAGGCAGGCAAGCAGTGGAATAGATTTGGAGATCAGAGCTGAGTTGTATTGTGTGTAACAGGTGGAGCTGGTACTGGATTGCTTGTGATAAGCATTGTACTTTGTAATGTTACATGATTCAATCAATATAATATACAGATAGTTGGGGTTTTTAGCGAGATGCTTTCCCCGGGATACATACTGTGTTTATGAGTTTGATTGATGCTTCTATGTGTGCCTGTGAATGTTTCTGCTTCTGTAAATTGATGATCAACGTAGAGGAGATTATGTATTATACATGTTCCGCTTATAATTGTATGATCAAGATAATCTCTGTGAATATGTGTTAAATTATTCAAAATTTCTACAGTTGTGTGGTCTACCACCAAAATATGGAGACCCATTCCCAAGCTAGTTGGAAAAAAATCCATATTTCTCCTCCTTTGAGATCTCAAACATTATATGTACAATGGCTTAGATACAAGTGAAGTACCATCAAATAGAAACATAGTGGACATCCATAATTGACTTACTAATTGAGAAAAGGCAAGAACTCCAACCGAAAGAAAATCAAATAGGCAGCTTGAAGAGTCAAATAAAGGAATTGCAGCAAATTGGCATGCTAGGTACCATGTTTTCTCCTTCCTCTTCCAAATTTACATGCTCTCCTCTCTTCTCCATTCCTATTTTAAATGTAAATGCTTCACTTATGGAGCCTAAACCATCTAAGGTTATGATCAATAATCCCCCATCTGTTTAGATAGCATGCAAGTGAAATTTTGTCTAGTTATGGGTGTATATTATAGAGTCTACATAACTAGGATTCTCATATTCATTGTCATTTTTTGTTGCATTGTTAAAAAATAGATTTTTTTATCAATTGGAACCTTCCATCCAACCTTTAATACTCTATATACTTGGGATTCTCTATTGCATTCCCAAACACAAAATTTAATCAATATAAAATTCTCATTTATGGTATAGAAAAAAAAAGTGCTTGGAAATGTATTAGTAGCTATCCTTTGCTGAATGGTGGTAGAATATTGCCTACCATGTTACGAAAATGTCACCCTATGATACATTCTATGAAAAAAACCATCCATGGTCTCATACTTACCAAATTTATCCAAGATTTGAGAGGTGGGGAAAACCTTGAACATTGGAGCTAACAATCATCTACAGAGGAGACTTTGGTATTGGCTTAGAACCAAATCAAGAAACATGTTTATCATCATCGATCTAAGTGCCACTTTGAATAAGAAGATCATGGGTTGTTGCTCCAACCCTATAAGAAAAGAATGTATCTCAAGGAGAAGATGCAATAGAAGTTGGCACCTAACTTTATATACCCTATCTTATACTCACACGTATGGGACAAGTTTCCTATAAATTGGCTCTTCTAACCACTCTAAGACCCACTCTTATTTCAACTATCATGCTTGAAAAAAGTAGGGTTGAATTTTCAAGTTCAAAACATCACATCCCCAAACTAGATGAATAGTTCCATTTGGTTGCAACCAAATGTAGTTTTGGACAAAAGAGAGTGATTTATGAACCAATGCATTATCTAGGATTCTTAATCCCGTGGACGAACACGCAGCCTAGAGATGTCACATGGAAATCATTCATGATCCTATAACCATTTCCACATCTCCAACCTTGAGGACAACATTGCTTTAGAAGGCAGTGAGCATGCTAGGGTCCCAACCCAAAGCCCCTAGTTGTGTAGGTTCTTACTTAATGTATAGTGGTCATCTTTAATAAATAAGGTCCCATAAGTAGTTGATTTTGCCTTATTAATGAAGGCCCGCAAGGTGGCTAGGGACTAGGATAGATATAAACTATTTATAGAGGTGTAAGATGTGTAATCAAATTCTTAATATTGTATTGGAGCTATGGTCAATTAGAGTTTCCCCCTTTAAGAGGCAAGTGAAAATTGCTTCCTATTCAGAATATCAATAGAGGTTTACCTATTTTTTCAATTTCAATCTTTGGTTCTATTTTACTTGTTTTCTACAATTACATCCATGTCCATATTGTTTTGAGTTCTCTATTGCAGCTAGCAATGTAAACCACAAAGGTAAAACTTGGTGGAAGAGAAAACCTTAGTCACATTTCCATTGATATGATTTTGTCTACAAGGAGCCACCTACAAACCTATGAAGGAAACTTGATTGAAGGGTAAAAACCCATCAAGATTTTATAAGGTAATAAAGCTTTAGGTTATCCACATTTTGATAAGAAATGAATCATAGAGGACCATCACAACAATCACTTAAAGGATTGCAACTACTCTTAGATTGTTGTGTATCACATGTATGCACCACTCTAACCCATTGTTATGACATGTGTGGTAGAGTAGTTTTAAAAAGGAGTTGAAAATCTAGTTGTAACTACCAAGATATGTTATAATGGTTATTGCCTCAAGACTTGACCCAAAACCAATATGAGATCTGGTCACTAGTTCTTGAACTAAATTCGTGCAAGTAATTACCAAATTTTGGCAAGTGTGTATTTAAAGAATCCTCAAAGAGGAAAAAGGGGTCCTTCTAGGAGAAAATATAACATTGTGACTTTTCATGAAGTCACTAGTTCAGTTAATTTCTATGGGATTTTATTGATTAAAAATCAAAAGAGCCTCAGTAGGTTCATTCACATTGGTCTAATAACAGGGAATGCAATAAAGCAGATCACCCAATTCAAGAATTCAATGAACATCAGATTAAAATCCATGGGCATCACAATGGCCCTCCTCTTCCCTTGACAAATAATAACAAGTTCCCCGAGGTGGAATTGGCTATCTCAATGGAGAAGTGTACTAAGTAATTGGAAAAAGAGACATGGGCCATCACCCCGCTCAGTTACAAGTCACCATTTATTGGGATCATCATGATAGTTCTCCTTTGAATCTAAAAGCCATTTTTCCTTAGTTTTTATGTATGTCTTTATTGTAGCTAGTTGGGCATCATTTTTTATGTAGCTCCTTTATTTTTTCCCTCTACCCATATTTGTGTTTTAATTTTAGAGAAGTGAAGCATGCAAGGCTTAAACATGTTAATTTTTTTATATCATTTTGGGTGACTTTTAAGTACTAGTTTTTTTCTTGTACCACCTATTTTTGTGACCACCTTTTTGTACAAAATACTTTTGTATATCACTTTATTTTGAATATAAGTTTAAAGAAATCATTTTCCCCCAGTGAAAAAGACTAGGGGATAGAAGTGATGTGGGAGTAGACTAAAACATGGAAATATAGTAACTTAGCAAGCTTATAATTAGAGTATGGTGAAGGATGACTGAGATAGTCTAGTTTGAAAACATAGAAAAGCTTCAAGGCCTTTGCAATTTTATCTGAATGTTTATTTGAAGAACCCTGCCATTCCCTAATATCCAAGCACTATATCCAACTAAAAATGCCTTGTACCTATGTGAGGTTTTTTCTTGTTGTTCCTACTATTTCTCCTAGAAATAGATAATAAAAAATGAATTTTAAAATTTTAAAGAATAATAATAGTCTAAAATTGTGTTGAGTGTCATTGGGAAATTTTGACTCAATTATAGGTTACATATTAGTGAGTAGGGGAGTTAATAGTGAGTTGGATGTAAAGTAGAGTACCAAGATCACATTCTCTAGTATTTGTAACTACATTTAAATTGTTGATGAGAATGAGTATATATTGCAAATCCATGTTAAGTGCCATTTAGAAAATTTGACTCAACTACAAGATACAAATCAATGACCAGGAGACTTAATATTGAGTTGGATGAAGAGCAAAGGAGAGCGTCAATAGCACAAACTATCGTTTATGTGACTACATTTAATTGTTAATAAGAATGAATAAACAATTGTAAATTTATTTTGTCAATGGGAGATTTTGACTCAACCACATGATATAGATCAATGAGTAGAAGAGTTGATAGTGAGTTGAATGAAGAGCTAAGTAGAGAGCTAAGAACACCAATTTTAATCTGTGTAACTACAATTAATTGTTGATGAGAATGAGTAGACAATTGCCTTGTGATTTGTATGGTTTATCTTTGCTTTGCATCGAACATTATGCACCATATTACAAAGCATTCATCATAGCTTAGGACAATGTATTCATCATTAAATCTTTGTTCATATAAATCTAGTGGCACATGCACCACCCAAAATTATAGTAAATTATTACGACTCTATACTTCTTAATTACATTATGTAGAGATTTAACAACATACACTACCCCAAGTTACAATGAAAATATCACAACTCGATTCTTATTAATCACCTTTATTTATCATGAAAGATAATAAATGTTTAACTTAATATACATTTTGTTATAATGAACCACCACAATAAATGTTTAACGTAATATACATTTTGTTATAATGAACCACCACAAATCATTATTTGTTATATACATTTTGTTATAATGAACCACCACAAATCATTATGTAACAAATATTGATGTATTAGACATATCATACACAAACTCAAACTAGAACATTTTTTTTCGTCAATTAAGTTGACTATTCCCATGTATGTATATAGATATGAAGGGAATTAGTATGGCACACCAAAGCTTAAAGCCACATAATGTACCATGCTTTTTTTAAGAGTTTCATTCGAGATAGACAACTTACTACAAAACAATTTTTTGATTAAATCGTGATCTTTTGTTGTTTAAAATGTGTTTTTGACCACACATATAACACTCTATTTTCTTTTATTTTTATTTTTCTTATCCGCCGACAAAACTAGGAGAGCCTAACCCCAAAGGCATTGAGGAGAATTGACCCCATGACCTCCCAATCAATGAGATTACTTCGCAACGGGAACTCCACCTATATGGTATCTATTTGAGAAGAGTTCACGACTCAAATTTGTGATTCCAACACATCTCTACCAAATTCAAAATCAACCCAAACAAATAAATTATTAATTAATAAGTAAATTTCCTAAAAAACTTTGACGGCGGCTTAAACGTATACACATTAGCACCACCACAAATCATTATGTAACAAATACTAATGTATTAAACATATCATACACAAACTCAAACTAGACCAATTTTTTTCATACTATTCTCATGTATGTATATAGATATGAAGGGAATCACTATGGCGCACCAAATCTTAAAGCCACATAATGTACCATGTTTTTTAAGAGAGTTTCACTAGAAATAGGCAACTTACTACAAACAATTTTTTTATTAAACCGTGATCTTTTGTTGTTTAAAATGTGTTTTTGACCACATATATAACACTCTTTCTTCTTTTAGTTTTTCTTTTCAAACCGACAAAACTAAGAGAACTTAACCCAAAAGCATTGAGGAAAATTGACCCATAACCTCTCGATCTACCAATTATAGGATATTGTTTGAGAAAAATTCACTACTCAAATTTGTAATTCCAACACATCTATACCAAATTCAAAATCGAACCAAACAAATAAATTATTAATTAATAAGTAAATTTCCTAAAAAAAACTTCGAACTTTGACCGCGGCTCAAACGTATGCACATTAGCAGGTAGGTCTAGAGTACACGAAATAACATCATTATACTACATTAAACGTACACACAATATGCGCGTAGCTCTACCAATCAACCTTCGCATGATTGACCAGTAGTTTTGAACATCATGGTGTAGCGAGGGTTGACTTGTAGGAAAACCTACCATACAAACCAACCAACATCGTTAGGACAACCTCCCTCCGGGTCATTTCTGCGTATTTCCAGAATACCATCACAATGGAGTTGTCACAGATCTTCACCTTTTCAAACCATACACAGATGATAAAAGTAGCGAGAGACAGGGTGAGAAGGAAAGAGCTGTGCGATAAATCAAAATCTGGGGCTCTGCTGCTGTTGTTTCTTCTTCGTCGACATCGTGCTATATTTACTGGTAAGCAGTTCATATACCATAAACAAATACACAAATTCAATTGTTATTTCGGGGAGTGCAGCACATTTTGTTCTCATGGAGGCCCCTCTGTTTGTTTGTTCTCTCTCAGTATGTGGAACTGATGCCTTCAGAGTTCATTTGCATATTTTTTTTTTCTTCATAGTTTCTTCTTATATTTAAGAGTATGTTAAAAAAATTGAACTGATTATCTTTTCAGAAAAATGATGAATCTAGATAGAAGTTTGAAACCCTAAGATTTCTTTATGATTTTTCTAGAAAATCTTTGTTTAAATCCCTAAGATTTCTATATAATTTCTTTGGAAAATCTTTGTTTAAATCTTGAATCACAGAAACATATAATCGCAGCAAAAAAAATATCTTAACAATATTCAAAAATACAGTTGGCCCATAAAAGAGATAAAATTATTTCTAAGAGCGAAATTAGGTGAACTTCCTAGTAACATGGATTGTCATTATTTGCAACGTTGGGTTGATTGATCTTCACTGAAAGGTCAAAGACCTTTGCCTTATTCAACCTCATCAGAAAACATTCTATCAGTAAAAGGCAAATTGTGGCAGTTCCCACAGTAGGTCATTATCTGCTTTACATTTTAGGTGAAAGCCAATTCAATTTAGTGAAACACAGTTCGACCCAACAACAAAATTGCTTCATTGATTGCAGTCCAGAGAAGGAATTATGGGTTTATGCATTGAATCTTGTATGGACATAGAAATTGAGTCATAGACTTTACCAATTAGTTATGGGTAATCTTCAAATATCTTGAAAAACTTTAACCCCAACCATTTGCCAAGATACAACAGAGCCTTTATCCAAAGAATGTGTTTTCTTAAAAAGGCTGATGTCCCGATCTTGAGCAACCTGCCTATACTTGTGTTTTCGAAAAGATGCCTATACTTGTGTAACATTAAAGAATTCCTTAGCCATAACAAAATGCACAAGTACGATTTAGTTACGATTTAGTTTTTACTTCTGTAATTTGATCAAACATGAACCTATTACTATTCAGTGTTCAAGGAACAACTCTAAGCTGGTCGTGAATCAACTACAAATCTTTTAAATTTGTGGCCAGCAGCATCTCTTCGGGTGACAGTAAATAGTTTAAAGAAGTGTTTAACTTATTTTATTAATACTGATAATAATTTAATTTTAAGATCAATGTTTAGTTAGACATTGAATTGGTGTATAAAATCTTTTATTTGTGAGACAAGAGACCCATCTCTGTGTAGCAATTTGTTGACTGAAGTCTACAAAGTTGTACATACTCTACCCCTCTAGACTATGAAAATTTTAAAATTAGGACATTATTTTAGTCCTCTTAAGGCACGGCATTCTACCCCTAAAATGGCAATCTATAACTCGTAAAGCTAAATTGAAGGTAATGTTAGATTTTATAGCATTGGATAGGTGTTCTAGTCCTGATTTGTGTCAGAGAAGTTAAGAACAAAATATCTTCAAAACCCAGAAAATGTTTTGTGAGATAAGCTTGCAAAATGCCTTAATTAAATTAATAGCAATTAATAAGGAATGGTGAGAATGCTCTAGAAACTTGTATGGATCGAGTTTGAAATTATCTTAGCCATTGATGGGGATCTAATCATGGTCGTTGGTTCACCAACGAGAGATTATAAGAGAAGGACGATGGGGATGAAGGAGACATATCGAGTGAGGGTGAGATCTAAGCATATCAAATTTCCTAGAAATCATAGATTCAGTGTCCGGAACAATTCGAGCTAGAGATTGAATGGAAGAGATTGAGGAGAAGGAGGAGAGTGATTCTAGAGTATTTTTCCAATGTTGTAAGAGACAAAGAGAAAGGCCGATTCCACAAGAGCTTGCGCAGATCCTCCAAGAGTCAATTCGATTCAACTAAGCAAGAGATCGATCAGGTGTTAGAGTTCATGATTTTCACAAGGAGGCCAAGTGAATCATTTCCATAGGCTGCAGTAAGTAAGACGTCTGATTCAGAGGCAGATCTAGGCAATGTGTGTGAGGTATTACGCAAAGGGTGACGGAGAGACTTTCGGGGACCAGTTTCTAAGGCTGAATTGCTTATGGAGAGAGAGAAATTGAAATTCTCTCAAATAATTTTTCCAATGATTTCTCGGGATAGGATAGCTAGTTTGGCATTCAGTTTATTGTACTAAGATTTTGCTGCTGGATAATAATAAAACCCTCATCTACTGCACTGGTTTTCATACATTAGGTTTTTTCAAATACTTTTGTCCAAAAATAATGGTGTCATTTTATTATGTGTGTGCTCTATTTTCTTAGTTCCATATTATTTTCGCAGTGCATTTTATTTTTAGTGAAATTTTCAATAGTGATTTTATTAGTTGTTTGTCATAATAGTAAATAAACTGCACATAATTATATTTAGTTAGAAGAGTAATTTTTAGTTGCTGCAATGTTGAAAATTTCACATGGTATCAAAGCAATTTGAAGACAGATCAATGGCTCAGTAACGAGGGGAAAATTTTGCAGCTTCAGAGGGAGCCTCTAGGAAAAATTTATGGACCTGTACAGAGGCCAACTAGGAGTGCGAATTAACAAAGGTAGGGGTTTGATTTTCAGTTTGCAAGCAACATAAAATTCGAAGAGCCTCAGTTGAGTGATTTGCAGGCAGTGGTGTTGCCAAGAAGCAATTATGGTGAACAGATCAAAGATTTCGTTGAGTAGATCTGGGTGCAGTGATTTTGCAGCAGTTTTTGCAGCAGCAAATCAACACTGGATGGGAGAGAATCACATATAATTATACTCGGGATGTCTTCAGTAAATTTCTCAGAATTTTAAGTATGGCCGCAGTCAAATTTTTCTTACATATTAGAGGAAGAGTTTGCTCAAATAGATCACTTATCTAGATCAGCTTCACAGGGAGTTTGGTACATATACAGTGAATGTCAGCTCACATGATAGGAGTTAGGGAATACTTCTCCAATTACAATGAGGAGTGGATGGATTTCCATATAACAATGGGAAACAAGACTAAATTTACTCCAGTTGGGAGAGTTACCATTGACATTTAGAGGGAGTCAAGATCAAGCATCAGTGTTACAAATGTATTGCATGTGCCAGGATTAGGCATGAACCTAATTCCAATATCTAGCTATAGGATAAGGGATATGATGTCCACTTTGTAGGGAAGAGGGTGTTCATCAAACATTAGAACTGGAATAAGGTTAAACAGATTAGGGTACGAAGCAACAGATTGTGTAGGTTGGAGTTTGACTCTCCAATGGCAGTAACATTGGGAGAGACCTAAATGATTTATGGCATAGGAGGATGGTACATTTACATCATGGAACACTTAGAATGATCAAGGAGACAGTAATAGGTGTTCTAGAATTAGGAACAGAACACGATGATGTGCGCAAAGGTTACGTACTTGGGAAATATGCTAAGGCAGTGTTCCCAAGAAGTGACAGCAAATCGGATGGCGTGTTACAACTTACACACTTAGATATTTATGGTCCTATGTCTAGTAGATCCCTTCGAGGGTATGAGTGTTTCCTCACCTTCATTGATAACCATTCCATGAAAACTTGGATTTATTTCTTGAAGACCAAGGATGATGTCTTCAATCGCTTCAAGGAGTTTAAGGCTCTAGTAGAGAATGTAACAGGGAAGAAAATCAAGACAATAGAGGGGAGTACACAAATAGTGACTTCACGAGTTTTTGTGCACAGGAAGGCATCAGGAGGGATTGGACAATTCCATACAATCCACAACAAAATGGGGTAGCAGAGTGGAAGAACAAGTTTATAGTTGGGGCTGCAAAGGCAATGTTATATGACCAGGATTTTCCCAAGTTTCTGTGGGCAAAGGAATGTAACACGGCTATGTATATACAAAACAGGGTTCCTCACAGGGCATTGGGGAAGATAACACCAGAAGAAGTCTTCTTAGGGAAGAGGCTAGGAGTCAGTCACTTCAAGATCTTTAGCACCATAACTTATTGCCATGTACCAGATGAGAAGCACACCAAATTGAATCAAACTACAGAGAAGGGGTTCTTCGTTGGGTATAGAGAAACATTTAAGGCATACAAGATCTACATTCCTAGCAGCATAAACATTATCATGAGACTAGACATGAAGTTTATGGAGGAAAAAGACTTCAATAAATCTCGTGAGTTGCTAGCAGTTGATCAGAGTGGACCAACAGAAGCTCCATTAATCAAGCAACGGGGACAACTGAAAATATAGTCATAGGGATCTAGTATAGTTACCCGTACGATCATAACCTCAAGTGCAGGATATTTTGTGAGTTCGCAACAGAGGGAGAAACAGAGGTGGGATGAGGAGTTGGTCAATGCTCTAACCACTAGTGGTCAAACCAATAGAGAAGTTCATTAGACATTGAGGGATGCAAAGGAGTTCATAGGATATCCTAGGACGAACAAAAGAGAAAACGCATGCAGCCAGACAGGTACTAAGCTTTGGTGGCATAGGTTGTCAAACCTTCCCACTATCAGGAGGCCGCATAACATCAGGTGTGGATAGATGCCACAGCAGAAGAATATAGCTCCACCATGACAAATGATGTTTGGTAGGTAGTGTTGCAGCATATGGATCAGGTTAGTTGTGAGTTCTCAGTGGATCTATAAGAGAAAAGGGGTATGCGTAGAAGGAAGGGATAGATTATGAGGAGACATTCACCCCAGTTTCCAGATATAATTTTATCCGGTTGGCTATATCTCTACCAACACAAATGGGATGGAAAATTCACCAGATGGATGTTAAGACTGTTTTCTTGAACTAGGTGATAAAGGAGGAGGTATATATAGAACAATCAGAGAGGGATTTGGGATATCACATGAGAGGGGAACACATGTGTGCATATTGAAGAAAGCTCTATATGGACTCAAACAGTCTCCCAGGGCATGGTATGGTCGGATTGATAGCTACTTGTAGCAGATGGAATTCGTCAAGAGTTATACAGATCCCAACCTTTACTATTTGATGGTAGAGAATGAGACACTCATACTAGTGTTGTATGTGGATGACCTCTTCTTGACTGGGTCATCGGGGCTCACAGAGGACTACAAGAGGAACCTGGCAGCAGACTTTTATATGAAGGAATTGGGGTTGATGCATTATTTTCTAGGTCTAGAAGTATGGCAAAAGGACGGGGTGATCTTCCTTGGTCAAGGGAGATATGCCACAAATATTCTAAAGAGGTTCAAGATGCAAGACGATAGACCTATGTCTACGCTCATTATTACAAACTAGAGGAATATCAATGTATCGCAAGATGAGGACGTTGACCCAACCTTGTATAAATAGCTTATCGGTTCCCTCGTGTATTTGGGAAACACTAGGCTAGATATCTGCTTCGCAATCAACACTTTCAGTCAATTTATGGTGGAACCGAAGAGAGTGCATTTGACAGCAGCGAGGCACATTCTGAGGTATTTGTGTGGCACAGTCGAGTATGGATTGAGGTATAATCGAGATGATGGTATTAGGTTATTTGGATTTGTATATGCAGATTGGGCAAGCAATTCAGTGGATCGGAAGAGCACATTAGGGTGTTGCTTTAGTGTTAGATTGGGGGTCTCTTGCTGCAGTAGGAAGAATAATTTTGTGGCACTAAGCTCTATAGAAGAAGAGTATATGGAAGCTAGCACAGGTACGTGTGAAGTTATATAGCTTTGGAGTTTGTTGGAGAGCTTGTTCAGTCAGAGGTTGGAGGTGACCAGTATCTATTGTGATAACCAGAGTTGCATCAAGCTCTCTGAAAATCTAATGTTTCATGATAGGTCGAAACACATAGACATACGGTATCACTTCATCAGAGATTGTGTGTAGTATGGAGCATTCCATCTACAACATGTTCCCACATAAGAGTAGGTTGCAAATATACTCATGAAAGCTCTAGGGAGAGCTAAGTTCGTCTATTTCAGAGAACATATGGGTATAGTGGAGAACCCCTTTCAATAGAAGTTGGATCATGATGTTTAGCATGGCGTAGTCAAATCTTGAGGGACAATTGGATAGGCTAGGTGCAACCAGTTATTGAAGGGTGCAGAGAATTACTCAGTAGACAGTGCAAAGACTAGATGCAATCAAAGACTTGGGAGACAGTTGCAGAGCTAGTTCAGGGACACAATAGGTTTAGAGATTGATTCTTAATTGCAATAGTTATAACAGTAGCAACATGAGATCAGATGTAGTGGAGAGCAGTGTTGGTAGCAGTGCAGGATTGGACAATGTAGTGTCAGCAACAACGCAAATGCAGGGTGGTTAAGCTACAGAGTTAGTAGATGAATCAAAGTATGTGCAGTGGCTTGATGGATAGGTTTCATACATCAGCGGCATGAGGGAAGATGTTACTAGAGAAAGATAGTAGAATGCCTTCCTCGCTAAGAGGGATTGTTGGTTTTTGTAGCATCGGATAGGTGTTCTAGTCTCAATTTGTATCAGAGGCTAAGAACACGAGAACTTCAAAACCGAGAAATTTTTTCGCGAGATAAGCTTGTGAAATGCATTAATTAAATTAATTAATCATCATTTAAATTTTTCCTAAGTCTAACTTAGGAAACTGGTTAATTAATAGCAATTAATTAAGGAAATGTGAGAATGCACTAGAAACTCACACATATTAAATTTGAGATGATCATAGTTGTTGATGGGGATCTAATCATTGTCATTGGTTCACAAACGATATATTATAAGAGCAAGATGACGGGGATGAAGAATAAACATCGAGTGAGAGTGAGATCTTGGCAGATTAAATTTCCTAGAAAGCAGAGATTCAATGCCGACAAGAATTTGAGCCAGAGATTAAGGAGAAGCAGCAGAGTGATTTTGGAGGATTTTTCCAGTTCCAGAAGACAACAAAGAAAGACCAAGTTATTCCACAGGAGGCTGCATAGGGGCTTGTGTAGAGCCTCAAGGAGGCAATTCGATTTAGTTGAGTAGAAGATCGATTCAGGTGCTGGAGGTTGGGATTTTCACCAAGAGGCCAAGCGAATCATTTCCAGAGGCAAAAATAGACAAGGCGTATGATTTAGAGGCAAATATGAGTAGTGTGTGTGAGATACTGCACAGAGGGTGATGTAGAGACTTTCGAGGGCAAGTTTCTGAGGCCAGGTTGAGGGCGAATTGCTTGTGGAGAGAGAGAAATTCTCTCATATAATTTTGCTAGTGATTTCTCAAGAGAGGATTGCCAATTTGGCATATATTTTATTGTACTAAGATTTTTCTATTGACTAATAATAAAACCCTCATATGTTGCACTGATTTTCCCACATTAGGTTTTTCCAGGGACTTTTTTCCAAAAATAACGATGTCATTTTAGTGTGTGTGTGCTCTATTTTCTCAGTTCGAGTATTATTTTTGCAGTACATTGTATTTTTGGTGAAATTTACAGTAGTGATTTTATTCATTGTTTGTCATAATAGCAAATAAACTACACATAATTATACTCAATTAGAAGAACAATTTCTAGTTGTTGCAATGATGAAAATTCACAGATAATAGCTTTACCAAGTTCAATATGTTTTACCAAAAGTTCATAATATTAGCAGTACCCTTTTTAAAACATTAACCATTAGTCGGCCAAATGAATAATAATGACCTTTAGCAATTCAAGTGATTATACCTTGTCTCTTGAATAATGTGGGTTGGTCAAATTTATAAATAGTTATCAGTTAACTTAGAATTTTCACTTTTACCATATTAACCAGTATAACTAGTACTTTCTTAAACAAGGGTCCTAAGTTTAAAAAGAGGAATCAATATGTCTATTCTATGGCATTGTATCTCTCAACAAGGAAAAATCAAACTAAATAATTTGTATTGACCACTTGGTGGAAAATGCATTAATTAGCACTTTCACATCCACCAAATTAAGACCATATTTTGCAACTATGTTAATAATGTTGCAAATGACAAGTCTCTACAGTTTCAAAACAGAAACTTGTGTCGAAGGCTAAAGCGCCTAGTTGTCATTCTAAATGTCCTTATTAGACTACTTGAACCCAAAGTGAATATGATCAAGACTGTGGTTAAGTTCACGAGACAACCAAGATGTTTAAGAGGAATGGTGTCATAAAAGCGAATAGGAATTACCTCATGTGTGTGCAGTTGGAGATATGAGTACCTATAAGCACAACTAGAGAAAGAGACAACAAAGAATCAAGGTGTTGAATGATCAGTTTTGTTATAGTAAAAAAAATTATGCATAAGTGATATAATAACTCAAGTTACAATCATGCAAGTCTCAAGCTAAGTGTATTGGGTCATTGAAATTCTAAGAATCATAGAATTTACACAGAGAATTTTCATTTTCATTTTTCTTTCCCATAACATTTTGTTTGGCATTAAACCTCCTCTCCATGTATTTTTTATGTTGTGTTGCTCAACAACAAGGTTTGTGAGCTTCATGCCCTCAACAATGTTGGATTGCATATTGTAGTTGTGGGTATCCTAGCAATATTAAGCTATAATGTCTTAAATCCCTGCAACAATGAATCACTAGCACTACTTTTTCTTAGGCACAAAGCTTCATTAGTGAGAAGATTTTTAGTTTCAATACACATTTACAACCAAATAGCTTCATCAAGCATCCTCTTTGGAGAGCAATAACTCTCATTGCTTTGGCATCTAGTTGAAGTCACTTCACCTTTGATTGTTTTAAAGTATATTACTATGCCCAACAAAAATATTGTCCAAGGAAATGTTGTGGAACAAATCTACTTAGCCTAAGTGTTTACATTTTTCTCAAACTTGCTAAAAGGTGCACCAGACTCTACGTTGAAGTCAAGCCCTTGTTATAGAGAGTAATCTCATTGTTCCAACATGGGGTGGAACTTAAAACTTAAGTAGTTTTACTTTGGAAAATGGTCGAGATACGAAGGAATGTCCAACGTGAATGCATTGTCAATAGTTGTTTGAGGATGGGGCATGGACCATACCAAGGTAGTCATTATTTTTGTTGCACCCTGTTAACCTTCCATTTTGTATGTGTAACCAAATTTGGGCCTAGGTTAAGGGTATAAGAAGCTCGATGTTGGTAGTGGCGTCCCTTGTCCAAAGATTATGTAAGCTTTTCCTTAAACTATTAATGCATTATTTGTATCAACTCAAGGAGTCTTTTTATTTTATCTTTCTTTGGTTATTTGAATCAATTCAATTTGTTTTATCATGCTCTTTGAATGTTGGTGTTGTCAAAGGAATTTGTGGAATTATGTTGAAGGAGTCATCATTCTGAAATAGTCCTTGTTCAGAAAAATTCTCTTTTTGACTCTCATAAACACTATTATTAACATATCAGTTTTGTCACTTTGAATGTAGATTTAGAGGAAGATGAAGATGTTTTGCTTGCATTTTCAAGCCCATCATCAAACCTTGGGAATAATGTTGGAAAATGTAATTAGTTTCAGTCTTCATAATTGTCATTGTACTCATGTCATTATGTATATCTTATGTAACAAGCAAAATAAGAAGGAAAAATATTATTTTCAAGCATGGATTTCATTCTCCATTTGATTGGTCAATTAGGTCAAGCATGCATTTTATGCTTCTACTATTTTTCAAGTCAAAAGAATATTTGTCATGAGTCAAGAAAGTCATTATCATTTGTATAAGACCCATTTGCGCAAGTTGTAACAAGTAAAAGATAGTATTTTTGAGTCTAGAAAGTCAAATTGACCTCTAAGACCAAGTCAGCCCTGCCAGTGAAAACTCGGCCTAGGAGAGGCCTATTTGACCTCATGAGAAGGCTATATAAAGGAAGAGAGTTTGACTCATTTCGACATAGTTCAGAAGTTCGATCTCTGGAAAGAAAAGAGAAGAAAGAAGAACGAAGTTTAAGGAAGCAAGAGAAATTCAAAAAGGAAGAAGAAAATGTGATCTTGTGTTGGGATTCTCTCACACATGCAAAAAATAGCGTTATTGCAGCTGCTAAGAGGCCAAAAATTGCAAGTCTGAAATGTAGGTGTGAAATAGAGGATTGAAACTCTACTTTGGCTAGAAATCTTGATGTTCGACTTTCGTTGAACTTGTTGACTTCAATTTGTTTTAAGAAGGAATTGTTGGAGGGTTGACTTAGTACTTGGAGGAGGTCTCATCGTTGGTCTTTGGGTCTTGGATTTACCATTTGATCTGATTCTATAAGAAGAGAAGAAATTATTTCTGGGTTTTCCCCTTGGAGGGGATTTTCCCAACCTTGGAGACTATCCCTTGTGTCTACTGTCTTCTATGTTTTTCATGGTTTATGCACTTGATATTTGTTTGATGAAAAAAACCTAACTAAGAATAATAAAAAGTTAACATAAGTTCACAAGCTTTTATCAAGGATAACGATAATTGTTTCAATAGCTGCCCTACTTGATTCTCCAATATGGTATCAGAGCTAAGGTGAAGAGAAGGCAACTTGAAGATCATCTCGACATAAGAAAAGGGTGCTTGTCAAAGGGAACCATTTGCAAGGACACAAAGAAAGACTCTAAGAAAAATATGAGGGACACAATAGAAGAATACAAAGAAGGCTACAAGAAAGAGGAGTCAAAAGGAACATCTTGAAGGAAGGAAGCATCTTACAAAGTCAAGGAAGACAAGGAAGCATCAAGAATCATGGGTACATCATCCACTCTTTGGGGTAGCTTGAAGACACTATTGTTGAAGGCATCCTAGAATTCATCACTCTAGGTAATCTTTGAAGTTTCTTGAAGATTCTTGAAGGCATCAAGATAGTTGAAGACATCGTCAAGAAGGACACTTGTTTGACAAGTAAGTAGCACATTGTTCTCCATGTCTCGATATGCAAATCAAATGACTTTGTTTTGAAAGGAAAGCAACAATACCGTTGGATCAACAAACTTCCTAACATGGAAGAAGAGGATTGATTTGGTGCTTATAGAAAATGAAGTCATGGAATATGTTCTTGGATAAATTACTCAACTAGACAAAGAGAAGGCTCAAGAATTAGAAAGATATAAGGAGGGAGAGGTGAGGGCACAAAGAATTCTTATTGAATCCATAAAATATCATCTCATTTCCTTTGTTTTTGATTTGAGTACATCTAAAGAAATCTATGATAAGTTGATAAAATTGTACTCTATAAGTACATCAGGTTAGAAAATATCCTTGAGGAATCAACTTTATAGAACAAGGATGTCAAAGGATGAAGATATGTCCACATATCTTATGAAGATCTCACAATTAAGGGACTAGTTGCAAGGGCTTGGGGAAGTCATTTCCGATTCAAAGATAACTACTTGTGTACTAAATGCTTTGCCACCTAATTGGAGCAGTTTTGCAACTAGTGTTTACTCAAGAAAATATACTACTCCATTTGATGAACTTTGGGCTCAACGTATCTTGGAAGAAACAATGATAAAGGCAAAGGATGACACTGGATCAAACGAAAATTCTCAAGCCTTTGTTATAAAATCCAAGAAGAAGAAGAAAGGGAATTTCGGAAAGTCCAAAGGAAAAAAAGATATGTACAAGATTCAATGCTTTGGATGCAATGAGCATGGACATTTTAAGAGGGATTTCTCAAACAAAAAGAACAACAAAAGGAAGGAGAGAAGTGGATCTCACATAGCTTAAGAAAAAGAAGAAGTCGAAAGGAGAAGACCCCAAATATATATACTATTGAAGGAAGTTCCATCTCTATCAGGCTCATTTGAAATTTAACTTTCTTTCATTAGAAAGTAGCGGTTAGAGTAAGCATGCATCGTTGCATTCTCTAGAAGAGTCTTTGTTTTTATGAAGCATGGCACCATAGAAGGAAGCATGTGATAGTAGAAGGTTTAGAGTTTACACGATCAAATTGCTTTGAAAGAAGTCATCTAGATGGAAAGAATGAGAAGATTTGAACCATCTAGCACATCATAGTCCATCCAAGAATTTTCTCACATAATATTAGAGGTATTCATCTTGCAAAAATGATCATCAATATCCTCCAATAAGAACCATCATTAGGTTATTTAATATTTAGAAGCATTATGACATGACTAACAATAGTCTTGAAGGATGAAGGGATGATGATGGTCAAGTTGTAGTTTGAAAGGTGGAATTGAAGTCTTTCTCCTCTTATGAAGGAAATTTTATCTTCAATAAAGCAAGCTCATTCAAAGGAAGGATGGCTAGATGATTGTATGAAAAAAAAGGTATGCATGTATTTAGTAACTCTTCTCTAGTAGGTAGAAATCATGTCTACAAGAATCTTATAGAAAGAGTTGGTCATAAGAATGTGCTCGAAAGTCTTTCATATGATTACTCGATGCTTGGAAAAAAGAAGTTTGGTATGCTTGGGAATGGCTAAAGATCAATACTCTTCCATACGATAACATGACTTAGACATGATGGTATTGATCAACGTCAAATATGGTCTCCTGAAGAAAGAAAGAGAGTTGATAATGACAACTCCAAGAAAGAAGATATTGTAGCTTGCTCCATGGGCACTTTGATTAAAAGCGAATATTGGTTATCTAATCGGTATATTACTTTGCTACCTGGAAGAATGTTGCAGAGACACATAAATGCAATGTATCTACAATTGTGTGTTTTGAACTCAATTCAATAAATACGTGGATTGAGTGGATGGCTTTGATAATCCTTGGAGGATTATATGGTCAAAATGTCTACATCATCTTGGGAGGTGGCATTACAAAATAATAACCTGGTGCTTTGATGACAATGAATATCACTTTCATGATTAAAGGAAGCTATGATTATCTCTACCTTGATTGGCTCAATATAATGTATTTGTTAATGATGACTAGAGGAAAGTGATATGAAAGGTTGATGACTTGAACCTTGTCACAGTTTGAAGAAAGTGTGGCTCCACTACCAAAGTTCAATATGATGAGATGCAAAGGGAAGGAGGAGCCATGCAGCAACTTGAAGACCTCCATGAAGTAGTTGATGTATTGATGAAGACACGCTAAATAAGTTGACTTCCTAATTAAAAGGAAGTAAGCAATCTCCTTTACGTTTGAGAGAGAGTAAGAAGTCTCCTTACATATTTAAGGAGCAAGGATCTATTCCCTGATCAAGAGGGAATAAACACCTCCTCTCTAGATGAGAGGAGGTGATGTTAGACATCATATTCTCCATGTGTCATGCACTAGATGAGGACTAATAGTCGTAAGTCTTAGTGAAGGAACTAAGAAGGAGAATAGATGATTGGCTAAGCATTTGAGATTGATACTCCTCGAGGATATATAATCCAAGATAGGGTGTTAACCAACACTCCTTAAGGATTGGATAACCAAGACAAGAGTGGTTGAAGAGGATTGATATTCTTTGAGGATGGGTAATCCAAGATAAGAATATTCCTAAAAGGACATGCCTAGCGAACATCCAAATGGGGTATGTGCCTTAGGAGGTAGTGTGGTGTCTCACGTAAAGCCTCCCAACGTTATTCTCTAATATAAGAAGAGCTTGTCAGTTAAGGCCTTACTATGTTGACAATGTTGGTTATGACTTCGATGCTTAAACATGGCTTATCACTCTGACTCTTCTTAGGAGAATATTTCAGTTTGAGAGAATCCTTGTACTGGTTGTACAATTATGAATACCTCCCTAGTTAAGAGGGAGTGTTGGAAAATGTAACTAGTTTCGGTCTTCATAATTATCATTGTACTCATATCATTATGTATATCTTATGTAACAAGCAAAAGAACAAAGAAAAATAGCATTTTCAAGCATGGGTTGCATGCTCCATTCGATTGGTCAATTAGGTCAATCATGCATTTTATGCTTTTAGGGTTTTTGAAGTCAAAAGAATATTTGTCACGAGTCAAGAGAGTCATTATCATTTGTATAAAACCCATTTGGAAAAGTTGTAACATGTAAAAGATATTTCTTTTAGTCTAGAAAGTCAAATTGACCTCCAAGTCCAAGTCAACCTTGCCAGTGAAAAGTCAGCTTAAGAGAGGCTTATTCGACCTCATGGGAAGGTTATATAAATGAAGAGAGTTTGACTCATTTAGACACACTTCAAAAGTTTGATCTCAAGAAAGAAAAGGGAAGCAAGAAGAACAAAGGTTAAGGAAGCAAGAGAAAGTCAAAAAGAAGGAAGAAAATTTGATCTTGTGCTTGGATTCTCTCACACGTGCGAAAACTAAGGTTTCTGCAGCTACTAGGAGGTCTAAAATTGCAAGTCTAAACTACAGATCTGAAATAGAAGGCCGAAACTCTTCTTTGACCAGAAATCTTGAATTTTGACTTTCATTGAACTTATTAACTTAAGCTTGTTTTAAGAAGGAATTGTTGGAGGGTTGACTTGGTACTTGGAGGAGGTCATGGCTTTGGTCTTTGGGTCTGGGATTTATCAATTGATCTGATTCCATAAGAAGAGAGGAGATTATTTCCGAGTTTTGACCTTGGAGTTTGGGTCTGGGATTTATCATTTGATCTGATTTTATAAGAAGAGAGGATATTATTTCCGAGTTTTGACCTTGGAGGGTTTTTCCCTGGCTTAGAGCTTATACCTTGTGTCTCTTATCTTCTATGTTTTTCATGGTTTTTGCTCTTTATAATTGTTTGATGAAAAGAAT
The DNA here is from genome assembly GCA_031772625.1 of Pinus tabuliformis. Taxonomy (NCBI): domain Eukaryota; kingdom Viridiplantae; phylum Streptophyta; class Pinopsida; order Pinales; family Pinaceae; genus Pinus; species Pinus tabuliformis. Next base: position 1,228,152,155 of record CM062817.1, on the reverse strand, counting down.
CTAACTAAGAATAATAAGAAGCTAACATAAGTTCACAAGATTTTATCAAGGATAAGGAGAACTGTTTAAATAGTTACCCTACTTGATTCTCCAACATATAAGTCATCTATCAAGGATAAGGAGAATTGTTTAAATAGCTACCCTACTTGATTCTCCAATAAATAAGTCATCAACAAGCAGCACAAAACTAATCTTGAATACAAAAAGGAAGTGACATTTCATACTCCAAACCAATCCAGTTCCAAAGAATGGGTTCTTTCAATAAAATTCATCTTCATCCACTCCACTTGTATCTCAAATACCCAAGTGTCAACATTGTCATCAAGTTGGCCACGTGAAATATCGGTGTTTTGATCTTCATCCTTGTAAGCATTGTTGAAAGCATAATCATCATTTAGATATATTTTTCAAACATAAAAACCCTGCAAGGGTAAATATTCACCTTGGATGGATCGCTTCTTGGCAATGGTCTTTAATAGCCAAGAAGATGTATCGATCATACCAAAAAATTCATTCTCAAGCTTTGACGCATCTTGTAGCAGAAATATTTCCATCTTCCCACCTTGTATCTAACAAGGGGAATTGATAGTCAACTTCAAGTTTCAAATTCTTATCAATCAAACAAAAACAAACAAACCTGAGACACAACCAAAACGAAAGTGTTGGGTATGTGTTATATTTTTTACATGACTATCCTCACATGTTGTACAATATGCGAAGAGGGGCCCGGGGGGGTTTCCGAAAGCCTCCCCTATTTGGGTTGTTCGTAGGTGAGCGAAAGCACCCTTGCATTGGTTTTTGGGGCAGAACACCCCCCTCCCCCCTCCCCCCCACCCAAAAAAAAGGAAAGGGTTGTTTTCTACATCCATTTTTGGCAGTTTTCGGCACAAGATTTTTGATAGAAGCAGTGTTTTGGTGAGTGATGTTTTTGCCCATGATCTTGTAGTTTGATTAAAGAACTACTGTTGTGTTCTAATCCAAGGTAAATGGATTGACCGTTCGTGGATGCCACAGAACATGTATTGTAATATTGTATAGAAGGATATAGATTGAAAAATCTTGTTGGTTTTCTTGTGTTTGGGTTTCCAAGATAAAAAATTTGTGTTTGTGTGTGTTTGTCATTGCATCTTTTCTATTTTATTAAGAATTTGTTTGCAACAATGAATTGTACATGGTTAAACCTACACAGAGATAGTAGCCAAATCTTAGAGCAAATTCCAACTTGAGTCAAAGTTAAAGTTGTAACTAGATACATAGCCATGTTCCATGAGCATGGTTTGATTTCTGGTCATCTGAAAACCAACATTTCGTTTGTGGCCTTTTTTAAACTACCACTTCGTAGAAAATTTATTATTTTAGCTAGACAAAATTTTATGGTTATCTTTATATTGCCACTTGATAGAAGATTAATTGCTTATGCTAGACAACAATTTGTGGTCATCTTTAAACCACCATCAGAGAGCACTTCCATTTCGCAAAAGACATCAACTTCTAGCTAGATTAGGTATTATTTTGTGAATTGCTTCAAACCTAGTCCCAAAGTTGGTTGTCAAGATTAAACCTCCATTTAGTAAAAGACTTTAACTTGTGTTACTCATTTGGTTTGTGGTCTTCTTTAAACCACTAAATTCAAAAATCACATTCAACCATTGGCTATTGTCTACATCAAGATTTCAACTTTCTTCTTGGACTCACGTACACCCCTTCAAATTAAGTGGGGATGTTGGAAACCTAATCCTTTGTGATTATGATAAATTTATATTATTCATTTGAAAGAAAGATGAAAAACCACAAGTGAACTTGAATAGTATTCAGAAGTCCAAAATACCTTTTTGAAGATAAAACCAAGGGTCATAAGATAATGTATTTATATTATTAATGAAATGCATTCAATTTCTATTCTTCAATCAACTTGCATTTCTCATTGTAATGTGTGGTCACTCGATGGAAATAGTACTGCTTTCCACAAGCAATTAGGTGCCACCAAGGATTGTGAAAGTGTAATCTCAAATTATGGGTTGCATTACATCACAACTATGGGTTATAGAATAATGTCTTCTTCCTCATCCACTTCTAAATAGATGGTGAATTTGTGTAACTTTAAAATGCACTATAATGTTTATTGTCTCAATGTTTGTTAGAGGTATTTCCATTAAACTCTCCATACTCTTTGATACCCACAAAAATAAAATGTTTTCCCTCTTGAACTTTTCCCAACTAAAAATGGGAACTCTTCCTAGTCAAACAAAATTTCCATTGGTGCATGCATAATTATTTTTAGTTGAGCAAGAGAGTTTTTTATATACTTGTATATTCACGGCAAGGAAAATAGACATCGAACAAAGATTGTCACTTGTTAGCTTCTCATTGTCCAAATTTCCATCAGATAGTTTCACATCCAATAATGGCACTGTGATATTTAATTCCCAACTTCTTGTTGATCATCATCACCCTATAGGGCTATTATGTGAGTAAATGTGTTTGACGTAAGTTGTGTTGCTAGGTAGGCTAGTAGTTTGGTTAGTGGTCTAACTAGACTCTACAAGGCATCATAATTCTTCCAAGTGTATTAGTTGAGCCTCATGGAAGGCTCAACTTCAAAATGTGGTTTGTTTTCTTATGGATTGCCATTTAGTTATATTTTTGTCTAGTTCATTGATTTTACGAGTTGACGACCTTTAATGACATTGTTCATCAATTGTTTGATGTTGACTCCTTGTTTAAATCATTCAATCTCGAGGTGGCTTTGAACTTCACTCTGATACTAAATTGATTTAGACTTTTGTTAGGTACATATAACAACCAATATTTCTTAAAACAATAGAGCTATGAGAATAAGTGTGAATCATTTCATATGAATAGCTATATGAAGGTCTGAGTCCCTACACAACACAACAAGAGAGAGAGAGAAAGCAATGGATCAAGATTTCGAATAATAGAGTTTAATCATAGGAATGAAACTTTGTAGATAAGTGATATCATAACTTAGAATTAAAAAGTAATGTCTCAAGTCACATGGAAATTGTTTAATGCATGTTAACCCTCAATGAATATGACACATATGTATTGATTATTAGATCACTAAGATGCTAATGGTCATGGAAATTGGAAGGAAGTGTTGTGCCCATTCAACTTTTTTATTTTTTTCAGAGATTATTTTGTTGATGGTCCAATTTAACTTCCTTCTGGACACATTGCATTATTTTGGTGCAACGTATTACAGATTCTATAATTTAAACTATTTATAGTGCCAAGATTACTATGTTCCCAAAATGACCTAACCACATCTCTTAGTCTTTGAATCGTACCTTTAATAACACAAAAATGATTTTTTGATTATCACTGGACATTTATTCTAAGTCCACTTTGCGAATGTGTTGTTATACTCTAGGAATCAATATGCATGTGACCTTTAAACTCGTAGCTTACTATGAGTAGTTTTAGTGTGGATCATCTCACATACATAGGTGTATGAAGGTGTGAGTTTGTTTTAGTTGAACCATATCCATGTTTCATGTCCATTCAAAATGTTTTATAGTGGTTCATGTGCTAAAACCTATTGAAATTTTCTCAAATGTTATGACTATGGTATTTTGTGATTATGGTGTTTTGTTTAAATTCTGATGTTTCAACAATAATGCTCATCTTTGTGATTATGATGTTTTGTTTAAATTCTGATTTGAAAGCAATAAACCTCATCTCCCATTTGTAGACTTGCACCTTTTACCATCCATGTTCTTGTCATGGCATGGGAAGTTTGCACACTTTAATCATTTTTAAATGTGTAACCCTACACTAAAGTCATCATGTTCTTGTCATGGCATGAGAGGTTTGCACACTGGAATCATTAAGTTCTTGTCATGGCATGGGAGGTTTGCACACTAGAATCATCAAGTTCTTGTCATGGCATGGGCAATTTGCACACTGGAATCATCATGTTCTTGTCTTGGCATGGGAAGTTTGCACATTGGAATATTTTAGAACTTGTTTTCTTAAGCCTTTCAACCACTTGACATTTTACACAACTTCCTACCAAATAATCCAACATTTAGCTAACAAGTCTTGCAACTTAGTTCCACGACTACTCGTGCCTTATAAATATAGACATTCTTGACGTGTTACGAAAGAAAAGAGATTGGATCCTAACGTGATTTAAAAGTACCTCTAATGTAAAGTTAAGAAGAGTCAAGGATGACAAGATTGCCTATCAGCATATGCCTCAATTTTCTCATTTCTAGTTGAAGCAAAGTTTTACCTTATTGCACAAAGCTCGCCACTAAGGCTATACAAAGCTATAAAAAACATCCAAGCTTGTGATTTATCATAAAGGAACAACCAAAGAAAAGAAAAAAAAAACACCATTTGTATCACAAGTTGCTTCAACTTTGTCTATGTTTTGCCACAAAATTCATGATGCTTGAGGTAAATTAATGATAAATGAACCATATATATGATCTTCAAGCTTCAATATTGAGAAAACCAATGTTAAAACTCTCACAAAAGCATAGATATTGCTTGTTTGGAGATATGACAATCTTATTTATAATAAATAGAACTGAATGAAGAAAGTTTAATGGAAAGGTCACATTGCTTGCTTCTTGGGTGGATTTGATAGAAGGCCAAAGCATCAAAGCTGATCAATCAAAATAAAATCCTTGAGCTCGAATTTAAAAACCTTCCCTTTAAAATGTTGAGAACTCCCATCAATCAATCTTACATCTATATGATCTAATCAATATTAGGGAGCAGCGTAGATCCATCTTAAGTACGGATCTAACATGATCCGAGAGGGATCAAATTTCTTCACATGCAAACTTCTTTAGAGTGCAAAATACAATGTGTTATTTTTCATTGTTTAAATTGTATTTTTGAATGCTAAATAAAATATATATAGGACCAAATAAAAATCAGTTAGGATAGATCTTCCAATAGTTTATTTAAATCTCTAGTTAAAATATTTTTGAAAAGTATAAGATTTAAACATTTGATTAACACATTTTTTTATTTCTAATTACTTTACGACATATTCATTTTTTTAATTATAGACGACATTATTTTTCTATTAGAACATAATTTTCAATTTCTATTTCTATTTTAAAAGTATACGGACGGACGCACGCACACACCCCCTCATACTGAGCTGTAGCTGTAGAACGAGTCTCTCGGCTCAACAAGCTGGACGGACACATCCCCTCATACTGGGCTGTATAACGAGTCTCTCGGCTCAACAAGGTCAAGTTTGTGATTGCTCGCCGGCATGACCCCACATCATCCATATGATTTTTAAGTTTTATAATATCTACTAAGATTAGCAGATATGTGGGTTTAAGCGTCTACCTTCTAATTAGGCACCCCATTATTCCACTGAAACCTCTCAATGATCAAAGCTACCTCTGACTAGAGCTAATTCCATTGTATGATCTCTCAATGAGGTTGTCCCAACATGTGTGGAAAAACTGCATAACTTTTGCCAACCAATTTGGCATTTAACAAAGTCCATTCCTTCCAGGTTTAACATAAGATGGCTGAAAACCAAAGCCGCCCTCAAGTAAGTTGAAAAATACCATATAGAGAATACGATGCATAAAAATATTTCATTCGCAGTTGCAAGTTAACCGAAGTTGAGTGGTTTCAAAAACAGTAATACAATAGGGAAAAGACAGAATAATCGGACATACGTTAACAATGAATAGTGGCATTCCCTCGGGTTTAAGAAAACATCACAGCGAAGGCTACAAAACAATCCCCAAAATTCCATGCCTGGCACAGTAATCATTCTTATTATATTTCTACAGATATCAGCTTTGAAACTGTGTTATAGATAATAAATTCAAAGTGTATCCAAAATGTAAACAATCTGAGAGCAATATTGGTTTACATGCCAACTATTTTCATCTGGGATGTCCCTTTGGGGTTCTCTCCATTCTTGAGAGGTGTTACGAGAGATTAGGCCAACTGCAGATTATAACCCAGGTAAACCTTAAATTAACATGGGAAAAGAATCTAAACTCTCAACCAAGAAAAGCCCACACAGAGATCCATACACTGCATATTTGTAACTCCATTTTTGCAAATTAGAATATTAAACTTTCAGACTGCCAACATATAAGTTACCATAGAATCATGACAGCATTCAGCCGAATAGCCTGATAAGAGAAGTTAATTACATGCAGTAGGGGATATGTTTGTGCAAGCATTGTCATAGCTGGTGTCTGAAACCTGATATACCAGCTCACAAAAGACCAAAATGAAATGCAGCTTGTGAACATAGAAACTGTAGGGAGAACATCAGTAAGACTAATTACTATATCTACCTATCTTTTTTTCAAACAGGAGAAAATGCAATTTAACTTTTCAGGCTAGTACGGTAGCTCGTGCATTCAGACTAATCTAAAGGCCACACAAAATCCTTGAAGAAGATACAGTGCAGGCCTCAAACTAGGACCCTAACTTCAAGAGAAACACGCCCTTGCTGATCTTAATAGAATACATAATACCCTTTTATTAACAAGACACAATCACTTTACAATAGCAAACTTAAGGACCATGATGGCTAAAACCTTCCATTCAAGCCACGATGGCCAAAATAGCAATAGAAAGTGCATCCCAACCATTAAGCATACTGCTGTATAGTTTCACAACTCCGCCCCACGATCTTGATAATATGCACTGGCATATGGACATTCGCAAATGATCAGGAAACTGTCTGTTTTCCTTGAAACCATTTGTGACTTCAACGGATTGGATGATAATGAGCTGTACCACGCTTTGGAGGCAATTTCCGTAGTATTATGAGAACAAGTGAAGATGGAACTATTTCCACTATCTGTTTCATCAAATACATCATACCTGACTAGTAAGTGACTGATGTTTCAATCCTAAAGCCAATAAAACTGGACACTAGCATTCAGAAAAGAACCAAATACTGAATTTTCTTAGCTCACCAAGTAATACATGAAGTTCAAGATCGGATGATCCAAAACATCAAGGTTTGCACCTTTGTCAAATGCAGAGAAAAACATCTGTTTTACCAGCCAAAACAGATCAGAACTGCCTACGCAATAATGTAATGATAAGGGGTGGAGGAAAAAATTACAAAAAATCAGATGTATGCGCTATTCTAGCTGTTGCTATATAATATTCCATGGAAACTGTAACAGAACAAAACCATATTAAAACTTCAATATTGCCTGGGTTAAGGTCATTATAACAGATCTACAGAAAGTAAGAAACTTACCATGACGCATCTTATGAAAAAACAAGTAAAGCAGATTGTAGTAACATAGCCAACCTGTAGTAGAAATAAATGTAATTTCTAGGTGAGAAACATTACACATGAAATATGCTTGGTTTTGAATACCTCATACAATGTCAAATAGTAAAATAATCTCTCTCAACACTACCAAATTACTGAACTCCAGTGTATACTTATACCTCTTGCAACTTCTTTCTGCGTCCTGTTGATTCAACTGGAAAACGTCGAAGCATGAAGAACAGTCTGTCAATATTGACAAGAAAGAATGAATCGTGAGCAGCTATAAGCCTATATTTCCAAACAAGAAACAATGGTAAAACCATGCACCTTCCCATTCCCAAACCTTTGAAAACCTGTGCAGTATATTATTAAATCTTCGAAAGCTTTACCTGCCACCATAAAGTAAAAACCCCAACGCTGCAAAGAAGGAAACACCTGAAAACAAAAAGGCTGAGTTATAAAGCATCAATAGAAGGTAAATAAATGTCTTTGGTAAATCTATCCTGCATCTAGGCAGCTCTTTCCTTACAAAATGTGACCCAAGTGACTAATTGGCTAGGGAGCCTTAGGATCTATACAGTTCACTTTCCTCACAAGGGAAGTGCCCCACCTGCAAAGAATAACTTGGAGAGGATCTCAACAACTGGACTAGGGCTCCACCAAGAGTAAATCCATATGCATATCTGTGAAAAAAATATACAAAAGTTATTTAAATTTTACAATTTTAAAAGAAACCTGATGAGATGGATCTACAACAATGGCAGAAACAAGTATCCAGAAATGGAAAAGGCTGGGGTCCAGTAACGGCATGAGACTTTGAGTTAGGAAACAATTGAAATGGGGGAAAACAGCAGGACATGGGTTTCTGGAAATGGGGAGGAAACTTCCATTAGACATGAAGCATTAGTACATAATTTATAAGCTTGAATCTAAATGCGTATGATTTGTATTGCCAATGCGAAGCTACATTCAATTGGACACTCTAGATCAAGAACATATATCATCATCTATTGGCGGTAACTAATGAACTTCCTCATCTATGCCAGGTAAACAATATATCTCTGTTGGCAACCTGTCATGCATCTGCTCCGTGAACATCCTTACAAACCACTAATCCCTACAAATGACCAAATCTTTATAACCTCTTTATAAGTCGCCTATTCCTCATCACTGAGCAAATAAAAGGATGTGTGCACTAATTCCTCATCACTGAACAAATAAAAAGGATGTGTCCACTAATTCCTCATACATGCAAAGGAGTTGGCAGCTTAAAAGAATAATTTAACAACCAACCACTGAATCTCTGAAGCTTGATGTCTGTACATCATCCAACAACTAGCTGAGTCTGTTCTGGCCATTTTGTTATATCCTCCTCTGCTAAACTAGACACAACCTCATTCCCCAACAAAACAAAGAAAAGAAAATAGCCTCTTAAAGATATATTTTAATAAAGCTTCAAAAAATCCTTCTTTTACTTCCACGTCATCTATAGGTGGGACCAGTATTACAGGTCTGAATTCATTGACTCGGAAAGAAACTCCGCAAAAAATCAACAAACAATTGAAAAATGCATAGAAATCGATTTTTTTCAAAATTAAAATATAAAATTTATATAACATTAGATAATCACAAGCTCCTAGGGGCAGCTCAATTGGCGATGGCCGTGAAAATTAAGTGTTATGTGTGAGGAGTAAGAGGTTCATATGCCTGTGCCTGTGGAAGGGGAATATGTAGGCACCTAGAGGTTATATTGATAGCAGTTCAAATTGACACTGTGTCGCACGAGTACGAGACCAGCCGAGTTGCTGATTCAAGGGTGAACGTGGCTAAGGTGAATTGGTGAAAGTCATGGGTTTTCTTTGTGGAAAGCCACTTTCAACCTCCATGAAGGACATGTTTAGGAGGAAATGCAATATATACCATCTTAATGCAGCTCAGGATTCATAGCTCCCCACAGAATAAACAAAAGCATTTACAAATACCATAAAACTATGTTACCGGATCCGTCAGCCATGGGGGATGGATTCGCAGATCCCCGGATCTGATCCGGATCCGGATTCGCTTGGATCCGCCTAGGGACCCATATGAAAATGTTTTCTTCACGATAATGTGCACCCCGAAATTCAAACTGCATTCCCGCAATTTGGGATTTTTACGACACAAAAATACCTATATTCACTGAATTAATTTTCTGTTAATATTCGTTGAATTAATTCCTAACCCTTTGGTCACGGGAGAAGTTCATATTCGCTGAATTAATACTCTATTAATATTTGTTGAATTAATACTCTGTTAACGGGAGAAGTTCATATTCGCTGAATTAATACTCCATTAATATTTGTTGAATTAACACACTATTAATATTCGCTGAATAAATACCTAGCTTCAGCTCACGGAAGAGGTTATTTCCCAAATGATACTTAGCTTAATACCTGGCTAGTAAAATGCATTCAGTGGGTTGCTTGTAGCCACCATGGCGGGCACCCTCTCTGGGTCATCCCGTCACCAATGGAACATATCAGTAATGTTAGAAATACTATGGTATCGGAAACCAAGGGCTAACCATTCGTTGGAACATGGGGACATTTGGAGATACTTACGGAAAATTTATTAATGTTCTAGAGATTATTCACGTTCAGATGTCGGAGCTCAACTAGTAACTTATTAAGATTAATAGCTATATAATTTATAACATATAATAATAATAATAATAATAATAATACAGATAATACTATAAAAATTTAAATTTATAATATCGTAAGCTCATATATTAATGAACTCAGCTTATAACTTATTAATATTAACAACTATGTAATTTATAATATATAATAATAATAATACAGATATATTATACAAATTAAAATTTATAATATTGTAAGCTCATATATATATATTAATTAAATTTTAAAATTTGGTATTTTAAAGTTAAGTTTTATATTTATATTTTAATTTCTAAATTAAAATTATATATATAAGATTCAAACTTAGATTTTAAAAAAATTATAATTTAGAATTAAGTTCTATATTTATATTATAATTTATATATTGCACTACAAATAGAAATATTAAAATTTATATATATCTATTAAATCAAATATATTAGTTTATTATATCATATATTGAAAATATATATTTATTATTAAATATCGCATAAAATATAATTATATATTTAAAATTTTGTATTTTTACAAATTATAATTGCTAATGTTTATCTTCTTTGAAAGTAAGGAAACATATTAATGGCTCAAGGCCTAAAAGTATCTTGTGAGGGTGGAAGTTGCCCCTATTACATACCACATACAAGTTATTTTTAGATGGCCAATTTTGTCTACACATAATGATGTAGCTGCATGCTGAGATATTCAGATTGTATCAACAGAGGTTAGACCAGTAACCATGAATATTGTAGCCTTTTCCATATTATATAATATACATGTCGTTTCCCCGCCGTATCCGGATCCTGGCTTTTAAAAAATCTGACGGATCCAGATCCATATCCGCATCCGGATCCAGATCCGGATCCTGGTAACTTAGCCATAAAACAATTAGGTGATTGCAATGAGACATAATATGAAATAAAGATATCCCATTAAGATTTTGTATTGCTTCAACCTTCATGTTATAATATTAATATTATACACATTGTTTTATATTAATACTAGTTTTATGCATACTAATATTTGGCCCTTTTAACATTAATAGGTATTAATGATCAAACATGTTTCAAAGAGTATTGAATAGTGCCCGTTGCTAAAGCACCTCGCCATTGGGAGGTCGAGGTTAGGCTCTGATTAGTTTGGCTGGTGGGATGCGATCCCTGCAGGTGGATCTGCCCGGATTTTCCTCGAAAAAATAAAAATAAATAAAATAAAATATCATTAGGTAGCTCCCTAATGTGTGTGACTCCCCTATTTTTCTTTATTTTTTACTTTAAATGTGCATTTTATTTTTCTTAATATATATTATTGTTTCTCCCAACCTATCTTTTTCATGGACAGTTGGGCAATACTTCTAGTCAGTCCAAACAAATGTGCCAGCATTCCGGCTATCCATGCATTCCAAACATTCTCATGTTCCAAAAACTAGTGCAACATAGCATTAAGTCCATTCTATGGCCGAAGTCCTCACATTGTGTCTTGTCAACCACATATTCTTGGACCTTTTACCAGTCTCTGATTTGTATATACATATATATAGTGCATATTGCTTATTTACATTGCATCATGCATTGAATCAAAATAGAATAAGAAGCATACCTTGTCCTATTGAATTAACAACTCCAAGCGTGAACACTTGTATATGATCAAACAAAACCATTGATTACAAATATACATTTGTACAGACCTAACCTGTAGGTTTCTTGACAACCCAATTGATCATTCTTGTAACTTTCAACATAGTATTATGCATGCACTACACACGGTATGCAAAATAACTGTTAATAATTGTGCACCAACTATAGAACTGCAAATAGATGATGCATCTATGCCCTCCTAAACTATGTTTGATGCTCCAGCCTCCTCAACAACGTCTCTGTGAATCTCATATTGGAAAATTGTGTCATTATTCTTTCTAATGCAATACATTGCATTCAAGAAGTAAAGACATTCAAAAGAGTTCATAATTATGTTGAACAAGAAAATGACATCTCATGTCTATCTAATTATCCATTTTGTTCAAACAACCAAACTTACAAGTTTGATTATGCCCAATCATTATTTGTTCCACTCTAATCAAAGCCCTATCAATAAAGGTTGGTTTTAGTTCATCGCGATGATGGGTTTTGAATCCTTGTGATGTATATATGATTCGCTTTCACCACTTTTTGAACATGCAACACTAAAAGGAATTCGCATTTGTATCTTCTACCTGCTCAAACATAGGGATGTTGTCTGTGTCCACCATGGATGGTGTTTGGTCTTTTTTTATTTACCAATGCTTGTCATTGATATAAAGCAAATGTAAATATTGTGACCTCGCTTCTCCAACACCCTAATCCAAATCAACTTCATCGTCTTTGTTCAAAACAAATTATGACATCTTTCACAATGCAAACTCAAAATTATCGTCATGTCCTTGGGAATATCATCACAAGCTTTCACTACATGGCCTTTTGCATGTATGAAACGAGATGAGTGTTGCAAGGACCCCCCCCCCCAATAACCACACTTTGCGCAGAACATCTATGGAGTGACCCCAAGGAGCGCACTCCCAAAATTCAAGAACATGCTCTAGATGAATTTGAGACATAACCTGCCCTTACTTAAAATTCTAACATTACAATTAATAGTTTCAAGATGTTATAGAGTGGTTCCAATGTCATCATACTTAATATGGGGAAAATTGAATTTTATATCCCACTCAAAATTTAGTGAACTTAACAATTTTCAGGATTGATGCGATTGAAGCATTTTTATCGGATTTTATCACATATGAGGGTATGTGATTGGCAATTAATCAAGAGCACCAAATCCTATATGTACCCCAATGTTGATGGTGTTGATTGTTGAACTCCTTTGTCATTGCCTTAGCAAAAATGCACCCTTCACTCAAACCAAAATCACTGATCGGGCATGTTAAGCTTTTTTCTTGCATATTTTAAGGGTTGGATTACGCAGTTGATTCAAAATTGGGTAGTGTCAACTGATGATGTTAATGATGAGGATCCTGATATAAGTAATGTTGAAACATTACTTGTCAAGGAGTGGTGTTCATGCATGGTGGTGCCACCCCATAGCTACAACATTTGGCAACATGGGTGCTTTCACAAGTGGTGAACACTTCTCCATATATCATATAGACTTTATGAGATATACCATAGATGACAGATTCATAGTAGTATTTAACAACTAGCTCAGTTTATCGTTCTGGACCTTTTGGTTTTCATACCGTAGTGTGCAGATGGCCTATTTTGTAAACATAACTATTTTGTCATGTTATTATTGACAATTTCTAAATAACCTGTTTCATTCCATAAGTTAATGGTCTACTTTACTATTATACGGCTTAGAAATTTGTATGTTTGAACAATCTAGATTCTAGCATGTTTGAGTGATTAATCATCGAGTATTATGGATGCCATTTCTACCTTCATTAATGTACAAATAAGAATGTTTTCATATATTCTACAATTAATTTGGCGTTATGACAGGTTTTTTATTAATATAAATGCATATATATATATATATATATATATATATATATATATATATATATATATATGTATATATATACGCTCTCGTGACGCTCCATTCCCAAGGTTCAAGCATAATCCTAAAAACCCTAGGCAACTTTAAAGTTGAATACCTATCACAATAGAAATTCTTCAAATCCTAGAATCTACAAGCACATGGTATAGTAACATAATAATAGCAAGTACACAAATTTGAACTCTTAATCACCTATGTCTTCTATTGACTACAAAAAGAAAAAAGAAAAAATATATTGCAATAGCTCAAAACCTTATATATATATATATATAAACATACGCTCTCGTGACGCTCCATTCCCAAGGTTCAAGCATAATCCTAAAAACCCTAGGCAACTTTAAAGTTGAATACCTATCACAATAGAAATTCTTCAAATCAAGCACATGGTATAGTAACATAATAATAGCAAGTACACAAATTTGAACTCTTAATCACCTATGTCTTCTATTGACTACAAAAAGAAAAAAAGAAAAAATATATTGCAATAGCTCAAAACCTTAAACTCACTAACCAACTCTATGGTGTGCCATGCATCTCCACTAGCCAACACAAAGATGCAACCTACATCTCCTTTATAGAGTAGGAGGCATGGGAAGATATAATATATCTGATCACATGCATAAAGTGCTCAAGGTGATTCCATTAAAACCTAACCCTAATTTAATCACCTAGCTACATGGATAAGTGTGCCAAGTGTGCATCAACTAGTAGATGAACTAGAGCATGCAAGCATGCATCCTCTCACTTAGGAACTACTCCCTCTACCTAAACTGGAATATTTACCCATGTGAGCACCTTAAGCAACCTAGGGGTCAATGTCTTGTTTGAGAATAAATCCTCCATGTGTTCTAAAGTTGAACTACACTGAAAGTTGAACTGAAGCAAATTAGAAATTGCTAAATTTGCAACAATTGTAAATTGGACTTCATTAAAGATAGCAAAACTAGAAATATGCTTAAAAATTGAAGCATGCATGTGCACTCTGCTCTCCTACATAATTGTGCCTCCCCCCGCAATTTGTTGTGCATAAGAACCAAGGCAAACCACAACCTTAATGTTGTTGTCACGACCTACAATAAATGCAATATGCAACTTGGTCATATGGATCACGCACCATGGTCAAATAGGTTTGGTCCACTTTTGTACTTGTTGAAGTTGGAGTTAAGAGTTGAAGCATAGGATTATTAACACTTTAAATTATTGTTCCTTATTCTAATTTTCAAATCTCACTCTTACCTTTAAAATCTTCCAACAAATTCTACATAAATTGCTATCATATGAAAAAACAATGCCCTCATCTAAATTCAATGTGCCCCCTAAGAAACTGCAGCTCTTTCATATTGCTTTCCCTGCATTTCTCTAAAAAGAATCCCCCTCTTGGTTGTTGTTTTTCCCTCATTAAGTTCATTAGCTAATTCCCAGTGCATTTTTCATGTTGGTTAAATTTTATTGTGTAGTTTAGGTTTAATGGGGATGGGTTAAGTTGGAAGGTTTTTCCTTTTTCAATTTCCTAATTCTTAAAAAAGGGTGTTTACAAGTTATAACACTTGCCATTTCCAAAAATCCTTAGGAAACTGTTCAACGATTTCCAAAAACCATTGGAAACCACCAAGGCAGTCCTAGGCCCATCAAAAGCAACTGAAACCATTCTGACATCTCATGCAATTTTCAAACTGTAAAAACCATCCTAGGTGCAATTCTCAGGTTTCATTGATCTTAATAAGTATCATTGGATAAACTTCAAATATGACTCTCTAGTTTCATATATTAAATTAAAATGTATCCATAAATTGTATTTCATTGCCTTATTTTCTTGCTTCAATCGTAAAACCAAATATCTGTGGGAGAATATAAATGCACAATTCAACCACTATGCACCATAGAAATAAAATCGTACTAGGATTTACAACTTGATATTTGAAGTTTTGAGTCAAAAACAATGTTTTACATAATTGTCTCCCATTAATAACTATTATTTCTAGTGAGAAATCTTCCATTTTTTATGCATGTCCCTTTTCCTTCACTTCTTACTTTCTATCCCTTTGTCTTAATCTTTGTATGCTTTTGCTATTATAGTGGTATTATATAGAGAGCTAAGCGACAAGTTGATTTTCAAAGTTAACATTTGATTTCAAACCACCAAGTTGGTTTTCAAAGCTATCATTTGACTTTAGACCACC
This sequence comes from Pinus tabuliformis, assembly GCA_031772625.1. NCBI lineage: Eukaryota > Viridiplantae > Streptophyta > Pinopsida > Pinales > Pinaceae > Pinus > Pinus tabuliformis. Next base: position 1,228,136,511 of record CM062817.1, on the reverse strand, counting down.
TTATTACTCTTAAGATTATAGATGAAGATTGTCAAAACAAGAAGGTTAATCTCCTTTGTTTTTTTCATTTCAAAAAAGCAATTGACAAAAATCCCTATAAATAACATCTAGAAGAGGCTAGAAGATATTGGGATTCCTTTTGGGTTGAAGACCTCTGTGATAAGGTAATACAAGAGGGGGTCATTGCCAAGTTTACAAATAATGAGGGTTGGTCAAAGAATATCAATTGTAATATAGGGGTTAAGCAAGGTTGTCCTATGTTGCCTACTAGTTTTGGTAGTTATATTGCTAAGTTAAAGACTTGCCTAGAAGGATGCACATTGTGCAAATCATATTGTCCTTTCAACAAGGAGTTGCTTTAACCTTGACAAGAGACTTAAAATTCTTTAAGAAAATTATACCAACTTTGAGATGTCTCTAAATAGTAAATTTAGAGTAAACAATGATAATGGTCATTAAATCAAAACAAATTACATACCCTAATTTTGCTGTGATAATAGCAACTTGGAAGAAATCGATTTTTACAAAGTTTGTTGGAGCTAATTTCATCATGAGCTAAATAGGAACTATATTGTTAAGAAAAGAATTATGGAGGTTGAAAATTTTATTTGGATCTTGAGAAAAAACCATTATAAAGTTGCAAAATTTTGGCTACGGGAAACAAAAATGTGGTCTTCTTTGATACCATTGCTACCCCAATGACTATATGGTTGTGAGGTTTGAGAATGTGCTCTTTCGAAGGAAACTTGGAGGAAAATCATGCAAATATTGAAGCATTTTATAAAATAACCTAAAAAGTGCGCCCAAGATACCTTCACCAAACCTCCTTTTCAAATTAAACTTCCACCCATTAAGAGTGAGGTTATGATCAGGTACTTAAATGTAAAAGCACAAGCTCACTAGCATGAAAAATGAAATGATTCCTATAACTACTCCAAACATCAATATAGGTCACTCAATGTTGAAAAAGTTTGGACTAGAGATGCAATGTCTTGGTTAAACCGAGATCATGGAGGATGCTCTCCAAGGTACCAATCTTGTTAAAAGCATTAAAATGACTAAGTTTAAAGAGAGTATGTGAAGCAATAAGGAGACTTAGAATAAGATAAAATTGTACTACAAAAAATCATAACCCAAAGTTAGTGGTTAGCTTTTAGGGTTATTCCAATAGTATTTTCACCTCGCTAGGAGAGCATTATGTCTACTAGCCCCTTAGCAATGCTTCATGGAAATACGGATGGATGTTTGACTTGTGTTAGAATGTTGGCATGTCACCCTTATCTAAGAGATTGCTACGCTAATCAGAGCAATGACTAACCCATTGGGAGCATAGAATGGAGGAGTAGACTACTCAATTAAGAGAGATACCTACTTATGAGAAGGAGCACTATGGACTTTTAGGAGGGCATTTAGCCCTAAGGGCATGGGATCATGGGACATACAGATTGAAGATTAGACATTTAATTTTGGGATGCTTGGGTTAAGGAGCATACTTCATGGAGGTTGGTTTTGCACCTAAGCAAATATGTTGATGAAAAGCATTACAGCAAGGTAATCATTTTTTGGCACACATGGCCTTGGACACATGAGCGAACATGTGGCACACAGTTAGGGGAGAAAGGCCTTGTATGAGGACACTTGGAAACCAACATGAACAACATAGCATTGGAATAATAGCATGTTGGGGAACACGCAATCTTGAAGAAGGGGCATTGAGCCCATGAAAGATCATGTTGGAGGGTGTTTCATCTTATGGATTGGATAAACCCTAGTATGACACTCGTACATCCTTTGTATTGTAGAGTGCTCCATGTGGGGTTGCCTTGTAGATTACTTGTAAGAACATAAGTCATCATTTTATGTTTGTCTCCCTCATTATTTGTATTCATAAAGGGAGGAGAAAGCTTTGTTATTACACATCATCATTGCACTCTATTCTATCTTTGTAATTGTCTTTGAGAAGTCTTGTAGTGAGAGAAAAACTCTAAGTTATATTATGTAAACCCTAGGAGAAGACATGAAAAAGAGAAAGATGTCTTGCATGTATTTGGAAAGTTTAATCTCTTGAGATGCTAAAGTTTGCTCTTGTGATACACTGGGCTATGCTAGTAAACCCTACAGACGAGGATGATGCTAAAGTGATGATTTGTCTTATACAGCTAATGTCTTGGATGATATTGCAACCTTGTTCTTGAGTAATCCATGGAAGCTTTGAGAAGACCATGGAAAGCCTAGCTTCATGAATCTTGAAGTTGGTGTGCTACTTTGCTTGGGAGAATCTTAGAACACTTGTTTATTGATGTTCCATAATGTTCTTGGTGGTTATAATAATGCATGAGTTGAAGAGCTAAGGTTTGAGCATAGTATTAAAAATTGGAACCGATGACTAGACCGGTCCATCGAATAAATCGGGTTTCAAACCGAGACTGGTTAGATCTCAATGAACCGATTTAAAAAAAAAAACATATGAAATAATTAATTTTTAATGAAAAAAATTATTTTTAAGATTTAAAACCATGATTCCAAACCAATAGACACAAAATATGCAAAGTTTGCTCATATATATACCATGTAAAGGTAAATATATCAGTGCAATATGTATCAACAACAAAATATATAATCAATGAGGCTCTAAATGGCCTCTAGAGTCCAAAAACAAAGCTTACAAGCTATGGGGTCATTGGCCTACTACAAGTCTACATTTATGGTATTAGTGATCAACATTATCACTTGAAAGTTGAAACGTCTCATCATGATCAAACTCAGTTGGTTGAGTCTCGACTCCCAAACTTTGCAATTGCTTTTAGTCACAAACTTCTCTGTTGGTTCATTGACTTGGGTCTCAAACTTCTGAAAGTATTTTGACCTAATATGCCCTATTACTTCATTTGATGCTCCACATGGCTTTACATGGCCTCCTATCCCAACCAAGCGTTGCTTGAACCTATTAATACCCCCTCCTTAAATAGATTTTTGGCAATATTTGCAAATCATTTTGCCATCGATCATATCACAATGAGGCCATGTAGTATCCTTGGCTTTTGGAGGCATGATGGCTACTACCAAACTCTTAGTTGTTCCACTACTCCAGCAAAAACTCAACACTCTCCAAGCTCACAATGAAGCTCACAAAAACTCTAAATGAGATGTGTGAGGCAAATGAGAAGGGAGACCTCCTTTTATTGGCTTGAAGGGGTTGTTTTGGAGGGAAACAACTCTTATTTTCTCTCCAAACCACCTCACAAGCTTCCAAGAATGCCTCGGGTGCGTTTGTGACCGACGTGGCAATGAACTGGCTGGTTTATGACAGAACCGACCGGTTTATGACAAAATTGGTCAGGTTATGGGAAAAACAGTCAGTTCCGTCATAAACCAGTCAGTTTATGCCTGGTTTGTCTAAAAAAAGGGTGTATAAGGGCTATTGACAGGGTTTTTTTTACCAGTTCGGTTGGTTTGGTCAATGAACCAGCAGGTTTGACCAGTTTCTGGTTCAAACCAACTGATTTTTAATACTATGGCTTTGAGAACCCAAAGCCTAAGATGGACATCTACACTTGGAGATTAACACTAAAGTTGTCTTGCCATGTACTTAGGTGATGCACAATGGCTAAGATTTATAAACCCTAAAGAAGATAAGAGCACTCATGAGAAGAGCTTGTGATACAAGATTGGTGAAACTATGAAACGTTAGGGAGGACATGTCGATGTGTTAAGAACCATTGGTGGAGTTGGTGGCTAAGATTTTCTTATGGTTTCCCTCGTTATGGTTTGCAAACCAAATGTTGAGAAATACTAACATTGTGATAAACTTGTGGTATGCACTTATACTACATCCTTTATATAATATGAAGTTTTCATCATTCCATATTTTGTGTACTTCAAGATTTTATTTTCATCTTATGTTATCTTCACAATTGAGTAGATTCCAGAGCTAGTTATGCATGTTGATTTGACATAGCATAGACCTAGTTAAGTGATTTAATACATCTAGAAAATAAGTAAGCAGATTACTCCAAGATGCAATTTATTGTTATAAGACATTTCATATCTATCATATGCTTGGAAAGTGTGCCTTGAGGGCATTTATGGTATTTCTTTTCTTGAGTTGTCTTGTGAAATTAGGTTGATGAGAAGTAAAATATTGCTAATATAGATTAACATTTCAAATTCAGCCCTAACACTAAAAGTTCATAGAAAATAGAAAGGGAAAACCTCAGTCCTCAAGGTTGATGTGAAATTTTAGGATTTGCATTAATTGCTCGATTACCAAAATTTCTAATAGTTAGAAAACCAAACCTATCTTTCTATTGTTGTCAACTCAGACAACAACAAAAAAACCCAATAAAAAGAACAAGACAAAACAAACAAACAAACAACCAAAAAAAAAAAAAAAATTCCTATCAGCTTCATAGTGAAACAAAGCATTGGACAAGACCTAAAACACCTTGGCACAAAAGAATAAAGTACAAGATGAAAAGCACTTTCTATTGCTATACCCCACCTACAAAGACATTAGATCAAATTTTCAAAACATTTGTGATAAACGAACACATAACTTATTAATTGATAATAATAAAAGGGAACTTGGAGATTTCATGTCCATGTTATTCACTCATAGAAACAACGTAATAAGTCCAAGTAAATAATTTAATTTTATAGGTCCAATAGAGCAAAATTGGTCTCACCAGGGGAAGTAGTCATCACCATCGTCATACACAACCAATAAGTGAGTTATGCCAACACAAATTGTAGAAGTTGATCCTAGCTATTTACTAAAATGATAGCTTGCCTTGACTATTCGGCCATAACTATAAACTTTATTCCCTTTCTTTAATAAAAAAATCTCTTAAATTAGAATGCCAATTCTTTTTACATTCCATCCTAGCACTATTCGTTTTCATTATTAAATGAAACTTTCCTCGACTCTCCCAAAAAAGGGACCAATTCAAAGCCTAAAAAATGGCATCTTTACATTTTTACATCATACCCTAGTAAAAATTTAGAAAGAATTCAACCAAGGATCATCGATATCTAAAAACATAAATAAGTGAAACAACATCATTTCTACTTGTCGCAACAAAATATACCACCCACAAAGTGTAAAGTCCCAATCACCAAGGTGTTAGTTTTTTGCAACTTGGGAGGGCTACCCACTATCACCTTAGTAGTTCTTCCTCTCTCCTTCGGTTGGCTCTTCTCGAACTCAAGGAGGGCTTCTATAATGATACGGTTATCAAGGCTATGGAGTGGGGATCAAGGTGAAAATGAATAGTAAGCCTTGATATAACAGTGTTAGAGTATGGTGTGTGAAAGTGGTTAATGCGTGCAATGTGCCTTGTAAACACATGCAATGTGCCATGTGTCACCCTCCATAATATCAAAGTGCATGCAAGGGGACACTTGTCCACCTAATATGCCACAAGCCCCTTAATAAATCAAATCAAATAGTATATGTGCCAAGTCAAACAGGTGAGGGCACTCTCCAATAACAGTCAAATGATGCCAAATGTAGCTAAAATATCCAAGCAATAATGATGAGAGAACACCTATAAGAGGTACAACCTAGAATATTGTGCCATGTAACTACCACAACCACCTAAAATCAATAAAATAATATCCATGTGAAGTGCACCCTAGAGAAGTGTGCCATGATCCAATAAGCAATGAAATAATGCATGTAAACCACGAAATATGGGAGCACTCAATTAAAACCCCTCAATCAACCTCCAACCATGTGAAGAGGTGCAAAATGCATTAGGACACCCAAGAAAATCTGGATAAAATAGATTAACTTAACCATTGAATTTAGATTAGGACCTTCTCTTTACTTAGAGTATTAGTGTGTTCTTCTTCTTCAAACAACTACCAATGCATAAACAATTAAGAGGCAAGTAACACAGAATGTAGGCGATCAGCCAGGGCCAAAAACTCTCCAACTTGAGAGGAAAACCCAAAAAAATTCTTCTTATAGAGACTTCAATTAGCGAATACCAAGACCAAGACCCTTGACACAACCTCTCCAAGACAAAGTGATAAACCCTTATTTATTGCTTCTTCTTCTTGACCAAGTCAACACTAGTCAAACTGATTTCTAGCACTGCTAATTTTGGCTATTCTGAACTTTGGCCTTCTTCCACAGACCTACAACTCTCGGCCTATCTGTACCCTTGCAATTCACACGTGTGAGCTGATTTGGAGATGCCTTCCTTCTTCGCTTGACTAGGAGTCTTATCCTTGTGACCTCGACTAGAAAGTATGTTGATATAGAGACCTTCTTGGCTTCTTCGTTCGCTGAGGAAACCCTACTGCAGAACCCTAATACTTGTCACACATGCAAGGAGAAGTGACCAAGAATAGTGCCAAAATAGTTTGGATTATCATCCTTCTTCCTGAGCTGGATGAGAGGCTTCTATATCTCCCTTTCTCGCACTTCCTGGTGTATTTCAAATGCATGACCGAATTCCGTCTCTAGGATGAAGGTTGAGTTGCCTATTAATAGTGGTTTGCCCATGTAAATTAGCCGACTTGACTTGGAGACTAGGCCGACATGCCTTTTGGAAATCATCTTACTCTCTTTTTGTAAGCCGACTTAAAGGAATGTTTGTGACAAAGTCTTGGAGGGGTTATGACACAAATAAATTCTCTTTTACAATGTGTAACATACCCAAATGGGTCTTTCATCTTTGACATTGACTCTATAGACTTTTATGACATGATGACTAATCCTAAAGGCTCACAATGGGAGCCTTAACTAAAAATAAAATTCCTTGTTCATGAAACCCATGAGACAAGCATTACAAAAGTAATTTTATTTTTCTTCTTTACATCAATTACATAAAATCATAATTACACGTCATTATGAAGACCGAACTTAGTTACACTTTTCAATAAAATCAACCTCAACATATATGCACAAAGGTTAATGCTCTTATAAAATCGTAGTCCACCCCCAACAATCACTAATTGATTAAATCAACATGAACATGAGTGCCAATAAAGGGGGTGTGCTGCAACAAATGATGTACCATGAAAATAAGATGTTCACCCTAGTAATAACCACACCATGATAACAACATAATGATAAAATAGTAGATCAACCTAGGCTTGGCCCTCAAACAAACCACCAAATGACTATTACATGATTAATATGCCATCAAAACTTAGAAAGAGGTTCCCCAACTCCGCCCCCCCATCCCCCTAAACCAAATCTAACTCGAACTTAGGAAATAACACATTAATGAGTATTGACATCATTAAACACAATCCATTTAGGTGATGTCTAGCAAATGCTACAACATTAAGTTATATCACCTAGGGAAATCCCACAAACACAAAGTGCACTATCACAACACACAGATGCAAAAGGAAAAGAGAACATGAGAAAAGTGTTAGCTCCATCTCACGTCAAGCACATCCCCACCACCCATCCAACCAAAAAGGACCAATGGACCATGTATAACATCCACTCATAGTGACACAAATAATACAACATCATCCCATATAATCACTAGGAAACTTCAACAGCGGCATGAAACATCTATCTACTAACACCATCATCTAACCCCTTGGGTTTCTAAAACCATCATCTGTGATCAATATATTGCACATCCAAGATAAACAAGTATATCAAGATTCAAAAGCACACCATGATGAGATAGTATGCTCTATAACCATCAAATGTGCAACAAAGGGGTGATCAACAAGGCAAGCACATATGAGAAGACCACCAAACTAATTTGTAAACTGCTATGGATATTCCACTAGACAATTCGTCACAACAGACCTAATAAATTATACTTAAAAATCCAAAATCTACAGTATGAGGGTTTATTTCTCTTTATATTTTTTGGATCTATAAATTACTGTTTACAGTGTACGCATGCAAATTATAATTATGTAGAAAATAGAGAGCAACGAAATAAAAACTCACAAACCCTGGGAAATTATAATTGACACAATTTATCCTGGGAAACTCGTTCGAGAGAAAACTCAGCTGGAAGGTGAGGCCACTCTGCTCTCTTTCTCTGAATATAAAATGGTTGAGTACAATGAAGTAAGGTCTGTGGCCCATGTTCTAACTTCTACTACAACACACAAATCCTCTCTGTGTGCTCTCTCCCAATCCCTCTCGGTTACTTTGCTCGTCTATGGAACAAAATGTGTTGGGAAAGAATAGAATCTCCTTTTTTCCTAGTGGCCCGGTTATAACATAGCCTAATGGCCTACTAGCAGTTACGTTTGACTGCCTAAACTCTTAACTAGAGTTACAATATGGACTCCTCTAGAGTTTTCTTCATTGTGACCATGTGGCTAGCCCCTTTTCCATGAGTAATGGGGGCTGATGTGGCATCCTCCTGAATTATGGTGGTCAAAATAGAAATGTCAACTTCCAAGTGGCATAACTTTTACATACAAATTATGATTGAGGCAGTTCTTGCACCGTTGGAAAGGTCTCTATGTGTAGAATAGGAAGAAAAAAAAACATGTTACGCTAAAGAAGCAAAGTTTTACCCCCCAAAAATGTCGTTTGATGCTTCAAAATGCTCCTGAAAGGTTTCAGACCCCAATCTGTCCAGCTAGGTCCTGCCAATAAAAATGGTCCTGTGAGCTGATTCCTCCACTTTTTCCTTTCTGAAAGCATCGCGATGGATGACAAATAATATAATGACCCAACTCAGACCACAAATAGGCAATCATAATCATCCAGCCAAGGAGAAATGAGACTCCCCCAACCAAAGACCTCCATCAAATGATCTAATGCCAAGAAAATAAAGCACTCCTTGAAGATGTATCCCCCCAAGCCATTCCAATGATCCAAGGTATCAGCAACAAATCCCATCAATATGATGAAAATCGCAATGTGGAACCTCATACAAATGAGGTGTAACATGGCCTGATGGTCTATACAGCAAAATAAAGTTTAAGTTTAAATGATAATAAGGTCATCTTGGAAAATAATTCCAGACAACTCATGAATGAGAAAATAGGCCAAATCTAGGCATGATAGAGAAACTAATCCTTATCAATTGAGTTATATACTGGGTGAATTCATCAGCTACTTAGTTGACCATTTTCCTCTAATGGGACCAGGTTTTCATTCAGATTTTCTCATGGTATTTTTGCCATGCAATGAGAGTTTTATCGATCTGTTCACCCAATTCTTTCTTTATCCAAAGTGAGAGGGTGGCCTTGATGGTATTATCGAGTGAGTTTCGATCTTTCACTATGCAAGGGTTGCGTGACTTTGATGTAGTAGAAGTTCACCCAATTCTTTCTTTATCCAAATTGACAGGGTGGCTTTTAAAATTTATACAACTTTTTATGTATAAACACATGTTTCTTTTTAGCAGGAGATGGAACTGAACAACCTGCAGACAACTAGCCTCAACCAACCAAGAAGTAGATAACTCACAGGGCTCATGTCATTCCCTCCTAAAAAGGAAAATAGATGGCCAGCCAAAGAATCCATAACCATAAAAAACACTGTATTACAGATTAGTTGTTAAGACTAAATCAAGCCACAAATCATAAGTTAATATCTGCATTTGATTGGAGAAAAAATTTCCTTTAAAATATCTAATTCTTCGAATTTGTCGTTATCCTTGATCTTTTTATTTTTAATATATTCATTAAGTTTCTCAAAATATTTGGGACTTTCTAAGAGAATTTAATTCTGGTTTATGTCAATTCATCCTGATTGTGTAGTGTTCTCCATGTATTATTATGCAACATTCTGACTGTTTGAATTTGGTCTGTTTTAGAAACATCATTCCATATTTTTACTCTTGCAACAACTCATACTTTAATGGTTCTGTTTGCTTCAGCTATTAATAGAAATTGAAGTCAATCTAATCTAAGCAAATGTATTGGGGTAGATGTTAATGCTTACAGCTGATTTTTACCTGAATGAGATAGATGATACCATTGATTGTGATAAAAGCGGGTCTATAACCGTCTACTGATATTGCCCGTGCCTGCAGATATTATTCATTCTCCATGGTTAAATTATAGCCAAAGACAATCACTTAAAAATAAAAGCAAAAGAACAAGTAAGCATAATGCTTTGGAACAACATGAATAAAGCATAACATGAGTAAGAATTTTAAAAGAAACCTGATAGTATATTTCTGCCCAAAATAGGACCAACAGAGTATACGTGGTAAAAAATAGCAGGCCAGGCATATCAAGCAAAACATGTAGCAAAATCTACACATGTCATGGTCACAAGAAACAAAAGTCAGCAAATAAAGTCTAAGTTGCAACCACAAATAAATAATGATAGATGAATTTACAATACAAAGTAATTGAGGATCCATATGGACAAAGCAAGGTACAGAGGTACCAAGAATGGGAAGAATTTACCGCAGGTTTTATGTACTGCACACTTCGGCGAAATATGAAGACAACACACCGAACTGAAAAAAGGAGGGTACAATAATTTGTTCAATTGATGCCTTCTCATTAAACAAAATTGCACAGGATGACAAATGACTAATTACAATATTATTTTGAAGATTGGATATATTAAAAAATATATATATATCCAGATATAGATTATTCTACTGCAAGATTGGATATGCCATGAATATGTAATTAAATGCCAAACCTAGATTATCCTATTGCAATTAAACACCAAAAGTCTTCACCTAATTATCTTATTAGACCGTAATTCTATTTTGCAATATTAAAAACAAACTGAATCAGATTTCCATATAGCAAAATTAGTGTACTTAAAATAAATGCATCTAATGCATTTTACCTTTAGTATTTATCCAAAGCTTACCTCCATTCACAACAACATTAAGAAAATGAAAAACTTTCTGCGTTGTCCACCCATATTCTGGCACTCTGAGCTCAATCCTTATAAGTTGAATCTAATCCAAAAGGAGACAATAAAAACCTTGACCATCAGTAAAGCCAAATAATTATTTAAACTTACAAATTCTCATTTTCTCAGTAAAATGAGAATACTAAATCATAAAGCAACCCACAAAACTAATGTCACTTCATCATTTAAACTAGTTAAAAGAATTACATATTAATTAATTTTCTTTTATGTTATCCACAAAAATTACTGAATCCAGGAAGGAAGTCAAATCTAAGTCCAGCGAAGTCCTAAAACATACAAAACTCACACATGGGTATTACTAAAATAAAGTATCTCTCTCTCTCACTCTCTCTCTCTCACACACACCCATATCAATGTTATCATACTCAGAATTGGATCAAAAACATTTTGCCCCAAAAGTACAACTCTGCTCGGACTTGGAACATAACTATTCATCAATTCAGGAAACTTGTCAATAGATAATGTGTGTGTGTGTAAAAAGAGAGACAGAGAGATCAAATGTAAATCCAAACCACTAGATGCCAAATATGTAAAGTTTGTTAATTTATATTGCATGTAAAGGTGCAAATAGGCAAAAATTTATCGAGATACATAAATATTAAACTGTGAGCCCTGAGATACAGTCCAGAAATCATAAAACTGTAGTCACGACTAAATATTGGGATCCCTGGAGATGACCCTGGGTCAAACCAGTTTTGAAGCATTTAACTTAAAGTATGCCTTAATAACAACATACGCTTCACTAGACACTCTTTGATTCTTCTTTGTAGAAGTTTAGTTTCTAGGCTTCACTCTTAGAATCCCAAAATTTCCAGTTTTAGGTGTGCAGGATGAAGGGGTATACACTGAAATGCTAAGAAGTAGTTAAGCGTGTTGAAAAATGAAAATCACCCCAATTTATATCCTCTCCACGTGACATCCCATCATCAAACATACCGAAACGGGGTCCCACTTTAACTTTAAGGTAAACGTCAACATTAACTTCATTATAAGCAAAATATAATAAACGTAAATGTCAACATATGCGTGTGTAGATAGATATGATACAGATCAGTCTTCATTATTGTCAATGCTTGGAAGGGGAAGAAAAGTTCAAATATAGTTAGCAAATCCGTAATTTATATTGTTATTAAATGGGCCTTTCCATGTCCTTTACAGCGTAATTGTCAAAAAGAATATATAACATAACAGCAATGTCCTAGTCATATTGCAGACGGACAAGAAGAATCTTGAAGTTAAAATGACAAAGGAACAAACAAATCCAAAAAAACGAACTCAACCTGACAAAATAAAATTTAAGGGTGCAATTTTCAGATCATTGCTAGAGGAAGACACCCACTTGGGACGAAAGCACTCAACCTGTATCATTCATATCAAAAAAAAAAAAAAGAGAACCGAGAGAATCATTGCAATAGCCTATCTAGCATGCAAAGCTACACAAATGTAGGGACCATAGGCAGTAAGAAAAATTGACCCACTATATAGGCAGTCGATGAGATTATCCAAAAGATAACTTCATATTTTAAATTACATTACAGATGAGATGATCAGGGAAGTATGGGATTCAAAAGGCTTCAAAACCAGAAGAAAATTGGCCTGCTAAAAGGAGGGCATTTCCTTAATTCCTGTCCCATCTAAATGAACTCCACAACTGGAAGAAATATACACGGGACAAAGAAGGCCAACGGCCTACAATACGAACTACAAACAGGCAAAACTATCGGAGCAAACTAATGCATGTAATTTCAGCAATTCATCTCAAATTGATGAAGAAGAGAACATACCCTTTTCACGATTAAAACTGCACAAAACTAATATCGTAATCGGACAAAATCACATCTAGCAAGCACAGCAGTATCTCTGAAGAACAAAACAAGTTAGACCAACTAAAGAACATAATTGCAGATATATTAAAATTTACAGATGGAAATTGTCAACTTGTTCGGCAGCAAACGAGCGTGTTTCCTATCCGCTACAACATTTAAATCCCCCAGAAACACGTTTCTTCCCTGCTGGGCCGTCTCGCCAATGCAAGCATGATATCTTGCCTGCACAACCAGGCCGCCTTTCAGATGGGGCCAGGTGCAAGCCCTGGCTGCATTTGGCAGTGTAGACTCCTCCCACTTTTCAGCCAAGGGATATCTTTCAAGTATTGTAAGCCAGGACCATTCTATTGTAATATCCCCAAAATTGGAGAACGGCTCCCTTGGCACCAAGTTATTTCAGAAAGAAAAAAATAGAGACAAAAAAAACAAAAAGACTCTCAGAGGAGGAGAAGAATTGTAAGAGAGCCTCTCTCTCTCTCTCTCTATATATATATATATATTAAAAAAACAAACAAGCAAACAATCAATGTATATATATTCCCCAAAACCTATTTGTTCTGAATTTTTTCAATGTATATATATTCCCCAAAACCTATTTGTTCTGAATTTTTTCCCCCTTTTTGTGCAGGAAAGATGAAATCCTATGAGAGAAATTACAAACTGATCGGCAGGTAGCATGGCGGTACATCTCAAATCATGTGACATGTCTTAGAACTTTGAAATATTTTTTTAAATGGATTTTAATCCAATAACAAACATCAAAAGAAAACAACATGCAGGCAATATAATTATACTTACAAGAGCAACTGCCGCAACGAGTCCGTAGAGCCCGGAGAGCGTGTAGAAAATCTTGTCCTGCCAACCATTCGAATTATTTACATCTACCCACCAATCCATTGCTCCCTGCACAAAGGCTTCCGTCATCTCCTCGGTATTTAACAAGGCTCCCCTGCGAGAACCTAAAAGACTTTATCCGACAAAAGGGTGCTATTCCAGATCGATTCAAACCAAACCCAGATGAATTTGGTGGCTTTTCCCTCTACCGAGTTTCTGGATTCGGCCTTAGGGCTCCAAATAATTTAGAATCTAATGGGCGATTGTGTAATCAAGTAGCAACCCACTGGCAGAAAGTGCGCCAAATTTCTTTGGACCATGGGATATCAGAGAGAATTACTGGTTTCGAAATGGAAATGTATTCCAGCTCCCAGAAGGTACTTGCGTAAGGGGAACCGGCCAGTCCAGTGGCACTAACCTCGCTGCCGACATCTGGCGATAGGTTTCTACTCTATGTTGTTGCTGCTGTCGGGCCTTTTATTCTTGAGAAAACGTTGCCTCTCTTCTGTCTCCGACGTGGCAGGGCAGGCTGGCGTGAGGACCTATCTGTGGTGGATCTCACTCGCAGACAGCTTTGTGTGGGAGAAAGGGAGGGCTTAGTTTTCAGCTGCATAATCTAAGGCTGGAGACACGTAACTAAGCGTGATACCTTGGAAGTGAATTCCTTGCACTAGCACTTGGATGAAAAGTAAAGGAAAAGTTTGTTACATTGTTGTTGATGGATGCATGTTTAGTGATCCAGGATTTTATTATTTACTTCTTGAGTTGGTTATGGCTCAGCTAAAATATATTATATTAAATTAAATAATTAAATTAGTTATCAGCTTTTTTTTAAAATAGAATTTACTAAATTGAATGACTGGTTATTTTATTTTATTGAGAGTGGATATGAATGATTGATGTTGTTATATTAACATCTATTTTTACTCTATCTAAATTTCACTTTTTTAAGAGATGGTGAATATGAATGCTGGATTTTTCTTTATCAGTTATATTAACATGTATTTTAACTCAATCTACATTTTAGTTGTTAATTTATTTTTATATGTGGTTGTAGTTTAATTTTTATTGAGAAATTTTAATTGTTTAATTTATTTTTATAGTGGGGTGTAGTTTAATTTTTATCGGGAAACTTTATTTTTTTATTAATCAAGAGAATGTTGTAAGAATGGGAAAATGCGAAAGGTATTGTGAAAAAGGTGATGTTAAAATGGAAAAAAGACATGTGAGGTTAAGTATTTTTATAAGTTATTTTGATAGATATAATATATTGTAAAAAAATATGGTAGTAATAACTCTATTTTGTGTCCAAATAAATAGACTAGTGATTCAATTTCATTGGAAAATAAAAGAAATAGCTTTTGCACCAAGTATTGAACAAAATAGGTCTACATGGATAAAGTGAATTGGTGAAAGCCACTATTATAAGGAAAGCAATGTTTTGGGAAAGTTTTAGTAGAGTATTTTAGTGTTGTCAAATTGGACAAACATATTAGAAAAACCTTCATTGAAGCCAGCAAAGATTTTACAATAGGATTTTTCTTCAATGTTTAGCATATAAAATGGAGAATAAGTGCATCCACACTTAAGATGCATTAGTGCATCTTATGTAATAGAAAGTACTCGTGCACCAAATATTGTTAATCGTTGATGCATTATATATCTTTATGCATCACAAAATCCTATTAATGGTAAAATAACAATAATGATCACCATAACCATATTGTTTAAAGTATCAATGTTGATGTTGTAATATGAGCATTCATGCTTCATAATTAAACATGCACCTTGTAGGTTTTAACCCTGTACAGAAATTACCTACATACGAATTCTAAAAACAGAAAAATAAACAATGGCAAGAGCATAAAACATAAAACAGATATACACAGATATTTTCCCCTCGATCCCAAAACTAGGATTACCAGATTGATTTTTGATTATATTCCTTTCAATGTTACAATACATATATATACATGTCAAAGCATCCATTAACCTTGGATTAGAACATATTTGTAGTTCCCTTGACCGGATCTACAAAATACCATGGGCTGAAAGCCATCATGCCCAAAACCATGTGTGAAATTCATGCACAAAACCATAGGCAGGTCCACCCACCTAATATAGGGTCAAAAAAAAAAATCTCAGGGCACTACGCATAATGCAACGAAAGGGGGACTAGCCACCCCCCAGCTTCGTGTGTGGGGCTAGTCGTGGAAAGGATATAACATACACCCAACATTCTCCCACTTGTTTTCTTTTCCACACAAGGGGTCACAGGAGAGCTTAGTCATTGGTCCAGCCTTGCAATGCCCAATGTTTCTCTACACCAAGAGAACTTCTCAGTGCTCACAGACTTTGTCAATGCATCTGCAGTATTCTTCAAAGTGTCCACCTTTACCAGCAACACATTTTTGTCCTCAACCATATCCCTTACAAAGTGACACTAAACATCAATGTGCTTTGTCTTTGAATGATAAGCACGGTTCTTTGCCAAGGAAACTGCACTTTGGTTGTCACGGTCTATCCTTATAGCTCGATGTACTAACCCCATACTTGAACACAATCTCTGCAACCAAACTACTTTCTTGCTTGCATGAGTGGCTGCCGTGTATTTTGTCTCTGTAGTTGAAAGTGACACTACAAAATGTCTCTTACTCATCCAACTTACTACACCTCCAAATAGGTTAAACAGATACCCACTTGTAGATCTTCTCTGATCCAAAGCTCTAGCCCAGTCTGCATCAACAAAGCCACGGATGTCCAAAACTTTGTTCAATCCTTGTCTTCCTCAGTAGCACAAACCATAATCACTAGTGCCACACAAATACCTGAAAACCTACTTCATTGTTGTCCAATGCTCCTTCTCTGGTTTTAACATAAACTTGCTCAATACTCCCACTGCATGTGCAATGTTTAGTCTAGTATAAACCATTGCATATATCAGGTTGCTCATGGGACATGTCCTCTTCCTCTTCTTGTGTCTTGGGACACTTTTCAGCAAATAATTTTACACCACCAAGAATAGGAACCTTCATTGGTTTACTATCCTGCATATTAAACCTTCGCAATATTGCCTCAACATACTTCCTCTCGTTTAACCAGATCTTCCTCTTTGCCCGGTCTCGTTTAATTTCCATGCCCAAAATATAGTTTGCAACACCAAGATCTTTCATGTCGAAATTGGAGGACAATTGGGTCTTTAATTCCTGGATAATTTCTTTGTTATTTCCAATCAGTGACATATCATCCACATACAAGACCAAATAAAATAGCATGGTCATCAATTAATTTAAATTACACACAATAATATGCTTTGCTTCTAGTAAAGCCAAGGCCCCGTATAAATGTATCAAATTTTTGATACCACATCCTTGGTGATTGTTTTAACCCATACAAAGACTTTTTTAACCTGCATACCAGTTCTTTCTTACCCTTCACCGCAAAGCCTTCAGGTTGCTTCATGTAGATCTCTTCTTTCAGATCCCCATGAAGGAATGTTGTCTTCACATCCATCTGTTCTATCTCAAAATCAAAAGTAGCAGCAACAAATAAAAGTAATCTAATAGAAGCTACCTTTGCAACAGGAGAAAAATATCACCAAAATCAATTTCCGACACCTAGGAATAATCTTTTTCTACCAACCGAGCTTTGCATTTATCTACCTTGCCTTTTGCATTCATCTTCTTCTTGAACACCCATTTTCTTCCAATGGGTTTCCTTCCAGCCGGTAACTCCACCAGATCTCAAGCCTCATTTTTGTCCAAAGATGTCATTTCATCAACCATGGCATATTTCCAGAGTTTACCATCCACTGAATCTACCACCTCCCTGACAGTTATGGGATCATCATCAGTAATAGATAAAGCAAAATTTGAATAGAAAGTAGATGGACTATACCTTTATGTCTTCCTTTTTTCTCGAACTAATCTTCTCACAGTTAGATTTTGTGGCTCTTCATCTTCTGATTCCTCTCATGTTGTAGAGTTTGGGTCTTACTCCTTTAGGTCAAACTCTATTCTCTCAGGTTCCTTTGATAGGAATTCATGTTTAATAACATATTTCACCTCTCTAAACACCACATCTCGATTGTACACATCCTTCTTTGTTTTTGGGTTCCAAAGCTTATAACCTTTTAGACCATCTTTATACCCAATAAAGATGCACATTTCAGATTTACTATCCAACTTGGTTATTTTCTCCTTTGGAACATGTACATATGCATCACAGTCAAATACCCTTAGATGTGAAAGAGAGGGTTTCTTACCAGTCCATACCTCATGTGGAAACTTATCCTCCAACGTCAATGAAGGTGATCTATTAACCAGGTAACATGCAGTCTCCACCGTCTTTGCCCAGAATTCTTGTCCTAACCCAAAACCATTGAGCATGCTTCTTGCCTTTTCCATCAACTTCTTGTTTATTCTTTCTGCAACTCTATTTTTTTTAGGTGTGTATGGAGTAGTTTTATGTCGTATTATACCACACTTCTTACATAAGTCTTAAAATTCCTTCTTGTAGAACTCTCCATGGTTATCTGTCATCAACACCTTTATCTTCTTCTTTGTTTGGTTTTCCACCAGAGCCTTAAATTCTTTAAACATGTCAAAGACTTCAAATTTCTTCTTGAGGAAATATATCTTTGTATTCCTTGAGAAGTCATCTATAAATGATACATAGCACACAAACTTACCCAGTGGTGGAACTGTCACAGGTCTAAACACATCACTGTGCACAAGCTCTAATATCCCTTTCGCCCTCTTAGCAATAGAGGGGAAACTCACCCGATTCAGCTTCCCGTATACACAATGTTCACAGTAATAGAAATCCAGAGAGCAATTAGACATACCTTATACTATACCATTACCATGAAGTATTCGAAGGTCCTTCTCTCCAATATGTCCAAGCCTTTGATGTCATAGCATGGTCTTTTCTCCACAAACCACTATATTTTTTGCTCCACTTTCAGGAACCGCAGAACTGTTGCACCCATCAATAACAGTATTACCCATAAACTTGTACAAAGTTCCAACCCAAACTCCCTGTATCAATATCAGTGCTCCCCGAACCATCTTGCAGGTATCTTTCTAGAGCATTGTTTTTGTACTTGCATCATCCATCTTGCTTATAGAAATAATATTTTTGGCCAATGCAGGAATATGTAGAACACCTGGAAGTGTTCTAATCCTTCCACCTTGCAACTTCAGCCTGACTTTTCCGTGTCTGATAATTCTAGCCTTCCTGTCATCCCTAAGAAGACATCACCACCATCATATTTCTCATGCTCGCAAAACCACTCCCTGTGGGGAGTGAAGTGGAAGGATGAATATGAGTCAATCAACCATGCCTCATGATCTACATGTGTACTTGAAGAAGAAGCCAAGTACACATCCCACCTTCATTTGAGGTGGTTTTCACCTCTACAAAAGGAGCATCATCAGATCCCTTTCCTTTCTCAGAAGCTTTAAATCTACAGCCATTTTTGAAGTGTCCTTCCTTTCCGCATATCCAGCACACCTGTACAGGTTTTCCTAGAGATTTAAATCTCCCTCCAGATTTAGATCTCCCACTCGAGGACTTATTTTTGTTTTTGTCCTTGGACCGTCCTCGTTCAGACAAGGCATCTCCATTATGGCCCTCCATATTTTTCTGTCTTATCTCCTTTGACAGCAAGGATGAGACTATTTCATCAAACTACAGGGTAGTTGTATTGCTACATATTGCAACAACCAGAGTATCCCACGAATCTGGTAGAGAACACAACAAACTAATGCACTTATCTTCATAGGAAATTTTAATATCAACAGATAACAACTGGCTTACCACACAAATAAAGGCATTCAGATGCTCTGTAACCAAGTCTCCATCCTGCATCCTCAGGTTATATAGCTTTTTCCATAAGAACAATTTATTCACCAGAGACTTAAATTGGTACAAAGTCCCTAACTTATCCCACAAAGTCTTTGCCAAAGCTTCCCCTACTACATTCAACAATACTGAATCTGAGATACACAACCGTATTGTGCTCTTTTCTTTCTGATCCAACTTCTTCCAGTCTTCATCAAACATTGTCGTTGGTTTAGTACTTGGATCTATCGCGATCCACTGATCTTTATCCACTAGAAAATCCTCCATCTTGAGTTTCCACAACTCAAAACTCTAACCATTAAATTTCTCGATCTCTATCTTTTTACTACTCACCATCTTCTTTCACCGCAAGAATCGATCCCGCAAATCTCCTACTGAACAAGGTCTACCACAGGTTTGAGCAAAACCCCTTAGCAGCAAAGGTGTCCCCTTGAAGCCGAAACAACTCTGATACCAAATGTAAGTTTTAAACCTATATAGAAATCACATGCATACGAATTCTGAAATAGAAAAATAAACAATGGGAGGAGCATAAAACATAAAACAGACATAGATTTTCCCCTGGATCCCAAAACTGGGACTACTAGATTGATTTTTCATTATATTCCTTTCAATGTTACAATACATACATATATATATATATATATATATATATATATACATGCCAAAGCATCCATAAACCCCAATCCATTAATCCTAGATTAGAACATAACCGTAGTTCCCTGGACTGAAGCTGCAAAATACCATGAGCAAAAAACCATCATGCCCAAAACCATGTGCAAAATCCATGCACAAAACCATAGGTAGGTCCACCCACCTAATATAGGGTCCAAAAAAAACAAAAAACCCGGGGCGCTGCCACAGACCCCGTGCAGGGGGGCGCCCCAACAGGGGGGGTACTGGTCGTCCCCCCTCTAACCCCTTGACTTCGTGTGTGGGGCTAGTCATGGAAAGAATATAACATACACCCAACAAACCTAGATATGTTGCATGCATCAATGCAGATATTCTATAAATCACATAATGTTGTGTTCATACATATAAGGAATGTTGGTGCCTAGATACGTATAAAGTGCATTAATGCATGAATATATGTGTGGTGCATTGATATGTGATAAAATCATATGTGAACCAATATTTATACATGCATCAATATGTATCAATTAAGAAAGCACACTTTTTGCATACAATTGAAGAAAATGTAGTATGTTTCAGTGCCATGATGCTTTGTGGATTATTTAATATTTTAGTAAGTATGCAAATATAACTTCTTATTTTTTGGTTTTTCTTGATAAAATTTGAACATTGATAATAAAAAAATCTAATAATTTTGATAATAATGTATCTTTCAATTTCAACTAATTGGTTTTATGATAGAGGAAGGGTTCCCAACAATTGGATCATTCCACTTCATAGGAAGTTGGGAGTGTCCAATCCCAGTTCATTTCTAGTTGCGAGAATGGATCATTTCCCTATTGTTTCAACACCACCCCATTACATGCCAAGAATGAGGAGACTATGCAAGCTTGAAGAGACATTGTGCTCCATAGGAATGGCTTTGCCCTTTCGTAGAATGAATAGATTATTCTCATTCTACTGTATGGGACCTAGTGTGTGCTTTCTCAACCAAACTAGTATTGATTTTTATACTTCACTTAATGCGTTTAGATATAATCACTGCATTAATGTATTGTAAGATTTAAACAAATATATTAGCAATTTACAAGTATGCACACTGTAATAATGTAAATCATACATATATTTAAACATGAACATAACATTTTAATTGCGTCCTGCTTGAACCGCGCGCACCTGAGCCCTAGGAGATCAACCACAGCAGCGCAGCGCAGCGGCCTGGGCCTTGGCCCCAGCCATGGCCCCTCCGGATCCGCCTCAGGAGGATCACGATCCTCAAAGAGCCTTCTCGGATCTGGTAAAATCTCTCCCTCCCCAGCGCCCCAGACCAGCAATTTCGAAATTTGTTAAAAAACTTGACATTCTTCAGGAAGTTCAGCTGCCTCCAACCCTTCCTCGCATGGCAGCGCTATCTCTTGCTGAGAAAGGACTCATAGGGCAGTTCACAGGCCTCTGGCCTTCGCCAAGAACAGTTCAGAGATGGGTCGAACGAAATTGGTCAGATAAGATCCCAGGGAAAATATCAATCAGATTTTGTGGAAGAGGGTATTACACATTCCACTTCGAATCCAAAGCAGACAAGGACCTGATCTTCAGAAATGGGCCGTATTTCATGGATTCCAGGGGTCTCTACCTCAACAAATGGACCCCAGATTTCGATCCAGAACTGGATATCCCTAGTGTTGTTCCAGTTTGGGTCCGTCTCCCACACTTACCTCTCCATTGCTGGGGAGATGAATCGGTTCGGGCCATAGGGAATGCTGTTGGCAAATACATTGATCGTAGCGAGCCCAAGGACAACATGCAAGCCTGCGCAAGGATCTGTGTCGAAGTGGACCTAGGTCGAGGATTGCCGGAAGCAATAAAGCTAAAAGTGGACGATTGGAGCCATATACAACAACTGGACTATGAGCAGATACCATTTAAATGTAAGGTATGTCACGAATACGGGCATTTTGCTAACAGATGCACTAAAATTGTAAATGCAGAGAATGAAGAGCAAGACGGACAATGGGAACCTGTTAAAAAGAAGAAATCAGCCCCCCCCCCCCCCCAAGCCTTCCAAGGATTCTGGCAATCCTGGTCCTTCTGTTCAGCGTCCTTCCTCCCCCTCTCTCACCCCTTCTGAACCCCTCCTCCCCGATCCTCCCCTCCTCCTCCAACCCCTTTCTTATCCTTTCCACTGATGATTCCATTCCTGACATCCCCTCCACTGAGCCCCCAGTCTCCCTTCAACCTCAGACCATCTCTTCTCAACCCCCTCTCGAGCCCCACCCATCAAGGATTACTAGAAGCTCTTCTAAAGAACATGGAGCATCCAGCGATACGTACAAAAAACCAGGCCCTGGCAGAAAATCCGCTAAACAACATAGGGACGAGAACGCCCAGAAGGACATAGCAATGGGCACACAAACTCCAATAGAGTCCTTCATCCTTGGACATCAAGAGAAAGAGACAAGTGGTAAAGACCAAGAGAGGCGAGCACCTCTCCGCACGCCCAATGCGCCATGTTGAAAATCCTTTCATGGAACAGCAGGGGTCTAGGGCACCCCTCTAAAACAGCTGCCCTCAGAGATCTAATTTACACTGAGAAGCCAGAAATAATGCTGATACAGGAAACAAAACAAGATCAGCATGAAATGAAAAAAATTATAGATCAGCAGAAACAATACTTGGGAAGCATTAGCGAATCTAGAGGAGCCTCGGGAGGCATTGTTACCATTTGGGACAGCAACAAATGGATTTGTACTGCTGCAAATCCCCATCAGAACTGGATCAGAACTACTCTTGACAGCAGAACAGGCAATCAGACAGTGATCATATATAATGTTTATGTACCCAACCATTACAGAGAAAAGGAAATTTGCTGGGATGATTTGAAGAATAGCATTGATGGGGAAAGAAATCCAAATATCATAGTTGCAGGCGACTTTAACCTGATATTGCATGCAAATGAAAAAAGGGGAGGCACATTTGCTTCAGATCCCTTTAGAGATCGCTTGGAGGCCATCATTCAGGATCATGATTTAGTTGATATCATCCCCAAAAATCGCAGATATACCTGGAGCAATCGCAGGATTGGTAGTGGCAATATAATGGAAAGATTAGACAGATTTCTAGTTAACATCTCGCTCCTCTCAACATTTTCTGTAGGATACACCAACATCCTCAGTACTTCCGCTTCTGATCACTATCCTATCACCCTAACTTTGGAAACCCACTGTCCTCTTGGTCCCATCCCATTTAAATATAGTCCTCTTTGGAATCGGATCCCTGCGGCCAGAGAAATTGTTAAGGAAACATGGAGCCAGCATGTGGAAGGCTCGCCATGTTTCATTTGGGAAACCAAATTAAAAAGAACCAAGAAGGCATTAAAGGATTGGGCCAAAGAAAGTTACCAGGAACCAGAGGAGAACAAAAAGAAGGTTAAAAATGAGTTAGAAGATGTGCAGGCAAGGATTGAAGAGCATGGACTAACGCAGCAAAGCAAAGAGCAAGAGAACACATTATATGCACAGCTGAGCTATATTAATAGGGAGGAAGAAACCAAATGGCGCATAAAATCCAGACAATTATGGCTCCAAGGGGGAGACAAAAATACAACTTACTTCCACAAACAGGCCACTGCTCGAAAGCTCAGAAACAATGTAAATACAATCTTGGATAGTGAAGGAAACCGACACAGCACTCAAGAGGCCATAAGGAATGCAGCTTCTAAGCACTACAAGGATCTCCTAACTGAAGTCAAAGGGGCAGAAGACTACTCCGACCTGCTCCAGCATCTGCCCAAAGGAGTTACAAAGGAGATGAATGATAATCTTAGCAAAGAAATTGAAGAAGAAGAAATTAAAAGAGCAATCTGGAGCCTGCACCCTGATAAAGCGCCAGGGCCTGACGGATTTCCCATCTGCTACTACAGGGAGTTCTGGACTGTGATAAAAAAAGACCTGTTAAAGATGATTCGGTGGGTGCAAAGGAAAGGGAAGCTTGGAGGATTCACCAATTCTACCTTTTTAGCCCTCATTCCCAAGGAAAATCGGCCTTCCTCCTTCTCCAGATTCAGGCCCATTTCCCTTTGCAATTCTTCATACAAAATTCTAACCAAAATCCTAGCCTCCAGACTTAAACCCCTCCTCCCCTCCTTGATATCTGAAAACCAAGGAGGCTTTTTGCCTAACAGACATATCACTGACTCCATTCTTCTCGTCCAAGAAGCCATTCACTCAAGTCTTTCCAGAAAAGAGAAAGGATTTGTCTTAAAGCTTGATCTGGCGAATGCCTTCGATAGAGTAAGGCACTCCTTCTTATCTGTTGTTCTTAATAAGATGGGCTTTGAATCTTCCTTCATTAATCTTATTGTTGCTTGTATATCCGGTCCCTGGATCTCCCCCTTGATCAATGGTAGACCAGGTGAAGCATTCCAATCATCCCGGGGTCTTAGGCAGGGCTGCCCCCTTTCCCCCTATCTCTTCATTCTCATGGCAGAATCCTTCAGTCAAGCCCTGGACCACAACAGAAGAGTGGGACTTATAACTGGTATCAAATTTGGGAACGGAGTAAAAAATATTAATCACTCTCAGTTCGCTGATGATACCTTATTAATCGGAGGAGCCTCCACTACAATTGCAAGAAGGTTCAAGAAATTGCTAGATCAATTTATGGAGTACTCGGGAGGCTTGGTAAATCAGCTCAAAAGTTGTATCTACGGATGGAACACGACAAATCAAGTTATTCACAGCATCGCCAACATATTTGGTGTCACATGCAAATCTGAATGGACCCATTTTTCATACTTGGGCATGCCAGTGAGTTTGGGACCTCTGAAGGCTGAAACTTGGAACGGGATCATAGACAAAGTAAAGAGGAAAGTGCAGCAATGGGGAACAATGTGGCTTAACCCTGCAGGTAGACTCATCCTCCTTAAATCAGGTATCACTTCCCTTCCTCTTTATCGCTTTTCTCTTTATCAGGCTCCTGCTATCTTTCACCATAAATTGGAAGTTTCCCTTCGCCAATTCCTTTGGCAAGGGGGAAAGAGTGACAAAAGCAAGTTCAGTTTAGTCAACTGGAAGCAGGTTATTCAAACTCAAGATAGAGGAGGCCTTGGCATCAGAGCACCAAAATTTTTAAATCTGGCCTTTGGCGCGAAAATTGTATGGAGGTTAATAACAGGGCCCCCAATGTGGTGGAAAAGAGTGCTGGAGATCAAGTATCTAAACTTCCCCAGGCAGCATCTTCTTGACTCCAATATCCCCAATAGAGACTCTACCAAAATCTGGAGGTTATGTAAGAAAGCTCTTCCTATGATGATCCAAAATATTTCGAAAGTCCCAGGGGGGGAGCCAGCATAAACTTTGGAACTGACAAAATACTGGGACATCAACCTTTGAGCATGCATAAAGAAGCCACTCCTGTCATCAAATACCTTAACGAGAAAGGTATCTATAAGCTAGCTCAAATCTCCAACTGGGATCCTCATTCCCGTGCTTGGATTGGCTGGTCCTTCCCAGAAATTCCCAATGCCTTAGAACCCAGTCTCAGCTGCCTAAAGACTCTTCTCCACAGCAAGGCTCCTATCAAAGAAGATGAAATGGACGACTTTCGTTGGGATTCAACAGGAACAGATTATACAGTCAGAGCAGGCCACCAACACATATGCAACAGCACTTTTCAGATTAATCTGTGGCCTCATTGGAAAATTGCTTGGCGAACAGAATCTCTCCCAAAAATAAATTTTTTTATATGGCTTCTGCTGAAAGGAAAAATTCTAACAGCAGAGAACCTTAAAAGAAGAGGCATCAATGGGCCATCCAGATGCCCCAATTGCTGCAAAGCCGAAGAGACAATGTATCATTTATTCATAGAATGCCCATTTGCTGTAGAATGCTGGAGAAAGATGTCCTTCATTGGCAATTTAAACTGGGACCCTCAGCATACCATAGCTGAGACAATCTATAAGTGGAGAAAATGTTGTCCCTGGAAAGAAAAAAGAAGTCACTTGGTGAAGAGAGTATGGAACGCTCTCCCCCACACCTTGCTGTGGCGAATCTGGCTAGCTAGAAACAAATTTTTTTTCCAAGATAAGAGCACAAATACACGAACAACCTGCAGCAAAGCTAAAATTCTCGCTTTGGAAACTATTTCAACCAACACCACTGGAAAAATCGATGCAACACAATATAGTGTCGAGGAACGAGACTTAATAAGCTACATCTTGGATAGACAACATAAAGTATTGGAAAGAAATACGAGCAAAGCAGAAGCTAGATCATGGAATGTCAGACTAAAAGAACAGGAATTTGCCAATTGGATTCAAAAGAGCAACTGCTACTCCTTGTTCTTCGACGGGGCATCCAAATCAAATCCTGGTATAGCTGGAGCAGGGGGACTGATTATTAATGCCAATGGGGAGTGTATCCTTCAATATGAGTGGAGCCTAGGGAAGGTTTCGAATAACAGAGCCGAAGCTCTAGCTTTGTTTCAAGGCCTAACTCAGCTAGGCAAATTGGGAATAAAGAAAGCACAGGTATTTGGGGACTCCTCAGTTGTAATTCGCTTAATGGTTCATCAGCAAAACTCCCCCAACACTCTGCTCCAACAAATTAACAGACGAAACCAAATTCTTCATCAGGCGATGGAAGACATCCAATACTATCATATTCTCCGAAACCTTAACAAGAAGGCTGATGATAACGCCAACAATGCGTGTGGAAGACCTGTTGGCACCTTAAGATGCAACTCCAGGGAAACTCTCCAATATCTGCCATGATCTCAGCTGAAAACATCAACGCCAAGCCCAAAATCGGTGTCAGGCCCGAAATTAGTCACATTACTTGGGTTGTCATTGGGATTGACCTCTGCAAAAAGATAGCACAAGGACACGAAATCCACAGGATAAACATCAAGTGGGATAATCGTATCACGCCCGCCGGCAGATCTCCCAACAGATCTGTCTCTTGGATTCACTCGGATTTTATTCAGGTCTGCCAGCAGACCACCCTCCAGTACCCCGTGACTGGACGGCCCCTCTCCCGCCTCTTTTCATCCCAGCTCCCCCCTATATCTCTCCCCCCTCCTTCATTCCCCAGCGCTATCTCCCTCCGTCGCTTGGTTCCCTTTCTCTCTTGCTGCTATCTCCCTTCGTCGCTTGGCTCCCGCGGAAATCTCTGCTTCTATCCCAGAATCATCCTCTGCCCTCAAAGCT
The DNA here is from genome assembly GCA_031772625.1 of Pinus tabuliformis. Lineage (NCBI taxonomy): Eukaryota > Viridiplantae > Streptophyta > Pinopsida > Pinales > Pinaceae > Pinus > Pinus tabuliformis. The sequence continues at coordinate 1,228,109,297 of CM062817.1, read as the reverse complement.
CTGTTACGAGCCTTTGGACAGTCTCATTTTACTTCTCTTCAGACTGCTACGCCTACAGGCGTCTTACTCATCAGGATCAGTTTATTCTCGTCTTAATCATCCTCTGGCCCCAAAGCTCTGTTACGAGCCTCTGGACTGTCTCATTTTACTCCTCTTCAGACTGCTACGCCTACAGGCGTCTTACTCTCATATCCTTCGCTGAACCCTTTACCTTCCCCACCCTTTCGGATCACTGCGCTGTGAGCTTTACATCCTCCTTCATTCGCATCTTCATATCCTCCCAATCTCCCACAACTGTTTCTATGGCACGCAACGAAGATTGTCTGCACTGTGCAGACTTGCAAGCAGAGCTAGAGGAAGTCAGGGCCCAGCAGCGCATTCTGGAGAATCAACAAAGGATTTTAGAGACGAGGCTTGAAGATCAGAACCACATTACCGGGTTGAAATAGATCTGTTTCTGCACAGGGTGGCCTCTCTGCATGACCAGTTCAGTCACTTATCAAACCGATGCAGCCACGCGGAAGAATCGATTTCAATCCTGCAGTATATGATGGATAAGCGAAACAAAGCTGCTCCCAGTTCCTCAAGTGCCAAACAGCCTGAAGTGGATCCAAATCCGGAGGAATCTACCGCAAGACAAATTAGCCATATTGAAATAGATTAAAATGTTTTGTAAATGTCAATTTTGGTTGTCTCAATATGTAAGAATCTACAGCAGCTCAGGTAGTTTTAGAACTAGAACAAGCAGAAAAAGGATCAAGGAGAGATCCCTATTTTGTAACTCTCCTGATCCAAGCTGCCATCGATATCTAATGTACTTCAGGAGCTCTGACTCCTCTCCTTTTTTCAGCCCTTAATATAGCAACCGACTTTGTTAAAAAAAAAAAAAAACATTTTACAACAACATATGCTACAGTAAAATAAGAAACACATTTTATTATTCAAGAATAAGGAACCCTTCATCGCGCAAACTAAGACAACATAAAGGCATGTGATAAACAAAATCTCAAAAACAATTGTGACAATTATCGATAACTTATCATCATATCAAATAGGACAATATCGATCATCACTCATTGCTCAAGTTTTTGATAACACTTGAGTTGCTTGCATGCTTCATTTTTCACTAAAATAATTGTGACAATTATTCGTAACCTATCAAATAGGACAATATTGGCCATCTCTCATCACTCAAGTTTTTGTTAGTGCTTGAGTTGCTTGCATGCTTAATTTTTCACTACTTGCAAGGGATATGGTGCTTTGGTTATTTGCAATGTTTTGTTGATTAGCTTGATTATGTGCAACCTCTCCATCTCCCACCTACATACATAAAAATAAACTACAATGAGTATATTGTCACTTCAAATATAATATTTGTGATTTGTGAAAATGTATAAACCTAACATAACAATTAATGCTTCATGAACAATATACATTCTTTCAAATCTATGAATCATGTTGTGTTTCAATGTATCCTCTATTCGCTCCATGCCAAACTTTGTTTCTTGCAAGTGTTATACGCAGTGATAGAGTATAGATATATAATTAAATGTTTATTAGTGTTCCATTGTTTACATAGCCACTTACAAATTGGTTAATTATTCATGATTTTTTTAAGGGAAATCATCCTCTCTCTCGGCACGAGGGCGAGAGTGAGGGTCAATCTAACAATATTCATAGGCATGTAGTCATTGTTGGGTATGTGTTATATTCTTTACATGACTAGCTACACGCGTGATACATTACGTCGACATGACAGGGGGATCATAGGGGGCGGCAACCCCCCTATTCGGGGGGTCGGAGGGGCACGGGGTTCATGGCAATGCTCTAAATAAATAAATAAAAATTGGGCGGACCCTCCCATGGTTTTATGCATGGTGGTTTTGCCCATGGTTTTATAGATCCAGTCAAGGGAACTACGATTATGTTCTAATCTAGGATTAATGGATTGGGGGTTTATGAATGCTTCGATATGTATATAATATATTGCAACATCGAAAGGAAAATAATGAAAATTCAATCTGGTTTTCCCAATTTTGGGTTCCAGGAGAAAAATATAAGTGTATAGTTTTATGTTCTCGCCATTGAATATTTTATGTTTTTAAGAATTCATTTGCAAATATTATATGTGCAGGGTTAAAACCTAGATCCATTACAACAATATTTCTCATCATCATGTCACTCATAAGGAATTGAACCTAGTTGGTGGAGATAACAACCATTCTACCCAACCACCCAAGATAACCCCAATTAATAGTCAGTACTCTTAATACTCTAACATATGCTCACAATATAAACTTAGTATAATGTCAAAAAAAATTCAAATAACTTGTCTTTGTATTTAGCACCATCCATAGATGATTGTAATTAATTGAAATATAACTAGCATTTGCACCTTATGTTGCAAAGGAAACGCTGTAAGGCATAGAGTGGTGAAGAATAGCATAGAGTGGGGAAGGATAGGGACATGCGAATGGACATTGTTGAAAGCAAGGGTGGATGATAATGAGTTACAATTGCAATAGTTAGTTATGTGTACTCTGAAAATGGATATTTTGTAAATAATAATAGTTTGTGAAAGAATAGCGACATGTGAATGGACATTGTTGAAAGAAAGGGTGGATGATAATGAGTTAGAGTTGAAAGTATTAGTTATGTGTATTTTGAATATGGATATTTTGTAAATAATAGTAGTGTGTGGAAAAATAGCAACATGTGAATGGACGTTGTTGAAAGCTAGGGTGGATGATAATGAGTTATACTTGAAATGAGTAGTTATGTGTATTCGAATATGGCTATTTGGTAAATAATAGTAATTTCATGTAGAGGTTATTTATTATCCATGTAGTTGTTTTTGTTTATGTGAACATGTTTTTGTCCTCCAAGATGTAATTTTTCCATATGCTACCTATTTATGGTGTTATTAGAAAATACTACTATATTGTAATGGAAGAGGTGAAAGAAACGATACGACATTGTGAACAATATCATGGTCGTCGTTCCATATTTGAAAATGCATGAAAAATTGTTGGAGACATCATGATAATAATAAAAATTCCAACATGATTTTGAAAAAATTTAGCTAAATTTTTTGAAAAAGTGGATTATAGTTGTCAAGTTTTAGAATTTTGAGTGCCTTAATTTTGCACAGAAAATGATAGAAATTACAACATAATTTTGAAAAAATCCAGCTATTTTTTTTGAAAATGTCAATTACAACGGTCAAGCTTCACTATTTTGGGTACCGAGGCATTCATGATGGATGCTAAATCCATTTCTGCCATCCAAAAACAATTTAAACACTCCCATAGTCAAATTTCGGAATTTGTCGTCTAGACAAAATTGTGACCTCTTTCAATAAGACTGGAAAAAAGTGGTCTACCTTTGTGTGGGAAACATGATTGAACAACAAAGTTTCAAACGAATGCGTACACGCATAGAGGATTATTATGGTTCTTCAGGGAATCATAATATAAGCCATGAGGATATTAAATGTCCTTAAAAACTAAAGCACAGAACTTGGGAGCTTCAAGACCCAGGAATGGAATTTGGTATTTGGTAACATTTTACAAGGGAAACATGATTGAACATCAAAGTTTCAAACGAATGCGTACACGCATAGAGGATTATTATGGAAGATTCCTTCTTCAGGGAATAGTAATATAAGCCATGAGGATATTAAATGTCCTTAAAAACTACAACACAGAACTTGGGAGCTTCAAGACCCAGGAATGGAATTTGGTAACATTTTTAAATGGAGTTTCCAATACAAACTGACAGGAATCACCCACAAGCTTTGAAGTTCATGGCCCCTAAATTTTTGCATTCTTGATAATTTTTTCTCACTGTTTCAATGTCAATTTCATGATGCTTCCAAAAAAATTACAAAACAATTTTATAAGTTTTAATTTCTACCTATAAAATAGCTACTCCATCATGAAGAACAGAGATTATTGCTACTCCATTAGGAAGAATAGAGAACTTTCGAGCTTCGAGACCCAGGAATGGAATTTGGTAACATTTTAAATTGAGTTTCCAATACAAGCTTTCTCAATCTGACAGAATCACCTACAAGCTTTCAAGTTCATGGGCCCTAATTTTTTGCATTCTTAATGATGTTTTCTCACTGTTCAATGTCAATTTCATGATGCTTCCAAAAAACCATAAAACAATTTTAAAGTGTTAGTTTTTATCTATAAATTAGCTACTTCATCATGGAGAATACACATTTGTTAGGTATTATTTGGCATTTCACATCATGTTGTATTATGAGTCATTGTGTAAGTAAAGGAACATTGTGAATCTACTTCATCATGAAGAATACACATGTTTTAGGTATTATTTGGCATTTCACATCATGTTGTATTGGATTCAGCTGCTTTAAGTAAGTCATTCATCTATGACTATTTCCATGAGAAAAAGTTGTAACTAACTAATTTCTTATGATTTTTTAATAATTCACTTAGAATTCATTGCATCGAGTGATGCTCACAGGGGTGAAGAAGTGAGATTGAAGAAAATACTTGTTTCAAAACTTATCAACATGTTCTACTCCTAGTATTTAGAAATAATAATCAATAATCATATCATTTGAGCAATTACACATGACAGTAAGCAGCTTCAATTTCTGCAAGACCATAATCGCATGTCATAGAAAATGAATTTAGTAAAGGATGATTGACAAGAGTACATATGGTAATGTCTGCAATTGTGCCTATTTCTTCTAATACGAGCATAAGGGCAGGGAACAAGATGACAGCAAAAGGGACTTGCTTGGTGCACAAACATTTGGTACTTTAACTATGTAGTAATGAATGAAGAAAAAACAACTAACTTGCCAACTTGCCTGCTTGTAGAAGGAACCGATAGGTTTATGTCTGCCTTAGCTCTGACGACACTGGAGACTCCATACATCATGAATGCTATAACACAAAAAGGTGGACATTGCCTTATTTAGTTATTTGGGTTCAATGCTAATACAAAACTAATCATGTTCAGTTCAACTTGCACAGTGAGTTCCTAAAAGATTTCCCTGTTACAAGGTACCACCCACTGCCCAAATTGTGGCCCATAACTGATTGTGTAGAGACAATGTGATTTATCTGTGGAAAAAGATAATCGAGCCATTACATCAAGAGGGGCAATATTTCCATACTTATTCTTTTATGATAAAAAAATTCTTAAAGGCTGTACGGCTTCAGAGTACACAAGGCTTTCAAAATGTGAGGTTCATGTTCTTTGGGAGATGTATTGTGCATGTTCAAAACAAATCTATGGGAATTGAGCTGTTGGCTACCAAATGTCAAATGTTAGCATGTTAGACCAATATAGCATCTATTGGAAACAAAAGATTTTCAAGCAATACAAATACAGTGAAAAAAGAAAAAAGAAAAAAAGAAAAGTAACGTGTTTTCCCAAAAAAAATTACAGATACAGTGAAAGTGAAAATGGAAAAAAAGGAAGGAAAAGTAAGGTGTTTTCCCAAACAATTTCATAAGTGTTATAACCCTACAAACCATAAGAAAGTTTATTGAAAAATCGATGAAGTATATTGAAGGGAAAAAGAAGATACAAAAATTGAACTAGTTCCTTCGGTATGGAATCCCTTGTACCTTTCATGTTTACCTCTCTAGATTGACTTTTCAGTACGTCAAAAACATACCTAAGATATAAACCAGCAATCAAGCACTTCATTCTAAGATCCATGGAGCCAAAACTAATTGTATATTAAAAAATCGCTATAGTGAACAACTAAGAGTCTATTTTTACCTAGATGGTCTCAGAGAAGTGAGAAAATATTGGAAGAGACTCCATACACAGAGGAGTACATATAATGCAATGTACCTGAAAATGAACAGAGTTAAATTTTAGTTATGATTGAATCCTCCCTGAACCTTGACAACCTTTAAAAACAGACCCTTAAGAGATATGGCCACACATTCGAAGACAATTAAAGAGATGGATATAACTATTAAAAACAAAATTTAAAACATCTCTGTTTTCATGAAAACTTTTAGATTTGCTTTGACCATAAAGTTGAAAGAAACCAATTTCTTTGAATTTCATGATGCAAAACTATCATGAGTTTTTCTTAGTGACTACTTATTTATTTAGAATGCCAGAAAAAGACAGTGCTCTAATTTAAGAAATGTCCTTCGATGGGACAAGTCATTACACACTGATTTTATTGGCTATTTAGTATCGTGATTTATATAATTTATATGTAGGTGGCACCATTATTCTTTCTTTCTTTTCGAGAAACACATTTATATATTGCAACATGGAACAAAGTGATCTAACAAAATGAATACAAGTTAATTCCCTTTCTAAATAAGCCATAAACACATTTACACATTTGAGCCTGTGCCCGAGTAGGTAGGCATTCAAAAGCTACTCATTTCTACTGTCCACATTGGAGGCCATAGCTAATTGTGTAGAGACAATGTGATTGGTCAGTGGAAAAAGACAATCGAGCCATTACAGGGCACTATTTCCTTACTTGTTCCTTTATGATAAAAAATTTCATAAAGGATGTTTCGTGCATATTCAAAATAAATGCATGGGAATTGAGCTGCTGGCTACCAAATGTCAAATTCCAGCTTGTTAGACTAATATGGCATTCATTGGAAACAAAAGATTTTCGAGGAATTCAAATATAGTGGAAATGAACCCCAAAACAAGTGTTTTCCCCAAAAAATAATTGCACATAAGTCTTATAACACTACAAACCATAAGCAAGTTTATTGGAACATCAGTGAACTATATACCGAAGGGGAAAGGAAGATACAGAAATTGGAGGGTATATTCACAGACCAGTTCCTTTGGTTAGGCAACTTCCTCCATGACAACACAAATAAATAGTCAGCAGCTAACTTGGAATTCACGCATGCAATCCTTGAATTATGTGGCAGATTGAATCCTCATGGAAGAGGATTTTCTATAAAGGTCCATGGATGAAATAGAAATGAAGCAAAAACTCGGAAAGGAGATTAAGGTTGTTACGGGAGATGAAGCAATACAGAGAATGTCCAGAAATGTCCTTCAACGCTGAAAGTTGAACAGCAACTACAAATTAGTTAATATCATATTTAGCTTGCAACTGCTTGCTATATAGTAAAAAATGGCTATTGTCAGATAAAGGTAGGGAAAAACAACTGCAAATTCAATAACAGAACAGAGATTAAACTGCATGCAAGATGATCCAAGAACAAGTAGTAAATAAAAAATTACCAACACTTTCTCCAAGGTGCGTAGATATCGAATTCAGCTGTGCCCTGTTCTCATAAAGGCGCTGAATAGCTTGCCTCGATCTTACAATTTCTTTTGCCAAATTCTGCCCAAGAAAATTTTGACTCATTAAAGATAAAAGCAAAGCATGTTTTTGAGCACTAGCAACCTTGCTGATGTTCTTTAGTCACAAACATGATATCATTAAATTTAGTACAATATGATATCATTAAATTTAGAAATTGTACTAGAGAGAAATATAACAAGAATTGTTACTTGAGGTTCAACCCAAGATACATAAAAAATGATGGAACAGTACATCAGCCAGCATTCAGTGCAAACACATCTCACAAGATTTGTCCCCTGCTTGATATCAATCACAAAGCTGCAGTAAACAATAGATTTAACCTAAGAAGTGAAGAAATAAAAGAAGTTGATCTTCTTGGCCTCCTAAGAAAAGAATATATGTGAGTGTGAGTGTTAGCCCTGAGTTTACTGAATGGAACTTTGTTAGTGATTAACTGGATGTGGGGTTTTATGCTTGCTAAAAACATTTTGTTGAGACCCATCTTCAAAGAAATTCAAAATATCGTTGCTAGCTTTAATCATATTTATTTCATCATGTATAAAGTAAGCAAAATAAATTGGTGGATGAATTACCCAAGGTAGGTCTATTGTTTGGATGCTGGTCAATGGCATATTTTCAAATCTGCGAATGACAGTCCATTTTTCCTGACCATCTTCCTTTTTTTCTGATTTTTATGTGGTATTTGGGTTAAGAAAGACTGTATTATGATTTTCAGATGTAGTAAAATATTATTTTGTTTGATGTTTTAGAAGCTCACCAATGTGAGCACTGGACATACGTGAACAGTTTATTGCAGCCTTTCATAAGACTGATACTAAGGTTGATTTTGGGAATGTTTATTGAATCATTCTAGGAATCTTTATGGATAGTTTCTTTTAGGAAAGTCTCTGAAAGACTTGTATGATGATTGATCATGTTTCCATTGATGGGGAGGGATTATATGTATAGAGGTATTTTGGATGCTTGTTAATTGGACTCTGATGAAAATATCAAGACATGCTAACAAGAATATGAGGAATGTAATTTGTTTATTGCAATAAAATTATGGATTTTTTTTGTGGGATAAAGTGTCTCATACAGGCCATTTGGAGAGAAATGTGCTTTACTGAAATCATGTCTCCTTAACTTTTAAAGGGAGGTAAACATGGCATCAATCTTTATCCCAAAATATGATCCTATTTAGAAATTCCTTGGAACCTACAACAAAAAATACATATTCGACTCAATGCTCATGCCCATATTACAAAGGGAGGCAAACATGGCACCAATTTTACAGAGCTTTATTCCAAAATATGATCCTCTTTAGAAATTCCTTGGAGCCTACAACAAAAAATACATATTCGAATCAATGATGATGCCCATATTACCGTTATGAGATAGTTTCTTATGGTTTTATAAACATTTCTAAAATGAAACAAGACAGTATGTTTAAAGAACAATAATCCAACTATATGTGACATGTCCAGTTTTTTATCATGCAGGAAAGATTCGAGTTGTGCAGCTGGAGGTAAATATCAAGTAACCATTATAGAATAAGCAGCCCCAATTTCATATTTCCTAAAGCCAAAAGACACCATGTTTGAAAAAAGCAGTAGTAGAGGGATGAAATAGAATTATTACCTGGCGATTTCCATAACGATCATACCAGCTCCATTCTGGATGACTACAATACATATGTAACTCATGTGTGGGAGGATGTGAACCTCTCCACATGGCATCACTGTAACAAATTTCTGAGATGCTTTACTGTCTCATACTTCAAGTCTGAAAAATGAAAATTCACATTTCTACACACTTGTGTGGACTCAATTGAAGACAATGCAAAATCAATGCAAAAACTGAAAACATTTACCATTGACCCAAGCATGTAGAGCCATATTTTGAGAATGGGCTTCTTCAATTGCATGCTTCAAAGGATCAAAGCCCGGGCTTTTCCATCCATAGGTTTCAGACCATGGCTCCAAATTAGAAGGGTAGTATACAGTCCCATTGCCCCTGACCTTAAAAAAAAAGAGAGCCCACAGTTAGCTAAACTCTCTAAATGACGCTGACCCAAGCTTTTGCAGACAGGTAACATATGTGCCATTGGTGTTTGGACTTGTAACTTTCATAATTACAATGTGGAATTGATCGAGTGGCAAAATACAACCAATTTGCTGCATCTATAAACTTATAAGTGGTAGTTACAGAGTCATAATAGAACACAACCCCCCTGGAGCCTGTATACAACAGTGTTGCAAACATCCCAATTTTATCGCAAAAAATCCTGAAATCGAAATTTTTTTGCCCAGCGGATGTTTGCGAATTTTTACTGATATTTTCTCTATTTTTACGATTTTTTGGTTTTCCAGAGCCTGGCCAATTTTATCCCAATGCTGCTGTTTGCGACAATGGTATACAATCTTACAGTCAAAGACAGGAGAGGTAGTCAAAGACAGGTGTGGTGATCAAATGGCCAGAATGGCGACATACATCTATAAATAAAAAAACATAAATATCTTTAATTTGGGGTCATCATATCTAACTAAAGTGCTTCTTTTTTTTAATATTTCGCGAGGATCTTTGTTCATAGTGATCAAATGGCCGGACTTGCGACATACCTCTATAAATCAAAAAACATAAATATCTCTAATTCAGGGTCATCATCTATAACTAAAGTGCTTTTTTTTTTAATCTTTCCCAAGGATCTTTGTTCATAGTGAATAATGAAAACACAATTGCTACCTGACCCTCGACCCCAAGCTCTTGACTGTCTCCTGCAATCTCTGTGTACTAACCCTAATTTCAAATGTCGGGTTATTTACAAATTTAAACCAAAGAATCAAATCTGAATAAGAAATAAGAGATCAAAACATATATCGCATTTCCTGCTCTCTGCTGTGATACACCATCCTGCCACCTTGGATTATATGTCATCAATTTGAAATAATTTGTATATTTGGATGTCAAGAGGGGTGTTAGGATATGGGGACATTCTGTTGATAGCACCATATTGTAATCAATGTTCCTCAAGTACATATTCCTAGTACAGAGCCCAAGGCCAAGGCACAATTAAAAAATCATTATAAGTGTAAACATAGATTTTGACATGCTGAACAGCTTGAACAAAGACTGTGACATGATAGGCAGCTTGGGCCAAATCTGAGACATTGACTTTGCTGCATGCTTTTCTTATATTCCCATGGACACCATGTGGTGATGTCACCATGGTGGATAAATGTATTGTAAAATGAATATGAATATAATGAAAATGTCCAAGATCGCTGCTAGGAGCACGAGGGGCTGTCAGTTCACAACAGGGGAAGAGAAATGAGTCCATGGGAAAAGATTCTCTTGCCATGTATCAATTTAAGAACTATCGATCTTGCTATATGTGTCCAAACCAAATCGCTTATCAACTTTGAAGAGGACGCATATCCGTCAAGGTTAAGTTAGTTAAGAGATGATTTTAGTGGGAGTAAGTCTCTTCTTCCACCCTTCTTCCATTCTTCCATACAATGGGGAATGGTCTCCCATGTCTGCAAGTACCCGCAACCTAGTCCATGAACACATGAGTTTGACAGTAGGTGTGAGCCCATAGTGAACCAGAGAGTTATGTGGATGGTTTGAGACAGCATTGTTTGGTTGTGACAGAGATTCCATGGCTGCAGTGAGTGGAGAGGCTGTGGAAAGATAGGAACCTGAAAACCCTTGTCTGTCCTAAGAATTGACTAATTATGAGCCAAACACTCCTATCCAGATCTCCTAGAGGTAATGCAGTGACTGGGAATATTCTTGTTTGCATTGTTGCACTTGCTAGGATGGATTTCTTGAAGGACTTAGTTGAAGAGAAGGGAAATTCCAGAGGTGGTGTTATGAATGGTTGAGAGGAAGAGGTCTATTGCTAACTGAGTTCTGGTTGAGATGCGTGGAGATACTCCGTGGAGGAGATTAGTGGTTGGTGTCTAGATTTGGCCGAGTCATGAGCACTGGGGGTTAGGTTGAGTGGATTTAGACCCTGTAGTTGCTCCTTCACCATTTGGACTCATATTCTAGTTTAGGGTTGGCATCCACAACAGGTGCCTATAACAATGAAGTGAGCCTCTCTTACGCAACCAGTGTCTTAAACAGACTTCTAAATACAGATAAGTACTCATATCACTCTTGTATTGCTGTTATTTAAATCTCACTATTCTGAGCATGACATGGTTTGTGAATATTCATGATGATAATGAATGTGATCATGAATTGATGAGTCTGAATGCTTAATGGTGCAAAATCATATGTATAGGTGTGGAATCGTTTGATTTTATTGCATTGTATAATGCTGCAAATTGGAAAAAATGAATGAATCAGCATGTGCCTAAATGAGAATTATGTTTATACATTTGTACCCTGCATTACATAGCATTAGCAATTTATTTGAGTGCAGCTGGGCATCCAATTCGATTCGAAGGCCATTTATTATCAGGGTTGCTATGGACATGGATAGGCCGAAGGAGCGTGCTATTCGCGAGGCAGGTGGGAATAAGAAAAAACAATGCATCAGATTTTCCACAAAGCCTTCAAATACAAAACATAACGCAGCCACAACATTAACAATATAGGTACAAAGAGTAATTGACTTACAATGATTTCTGGGAAAGTACTTGAAAATGCAAGGTGGGCAGCCTTGAAGTATTCCTGGGCAGAATTCCCATGTGTGAAGCAAACGAATACAACTATTGATATAACAGCACAAGGAAGAAAGACATGAAGAGTCTCTGCGAAGAGTCTCATTGCCAGCAGAAGAGTCTCATCGCCAGCAGAAGAGTCTCATCGCCAGCAGGCAGTCTCTGCGAAGAGTCTCATTACCAGCAGGCAGTCTCTGCGAAGAGTCTCATCGCCAGCAGGCCAGGCCTGGCCTTTCATGGCCCATTACCATGGGAAAAAAACCATTTTTCTATGGAAAAAAAGAGATTAAACGAACGACAGAAAACACCCCAATCATCTAACACACAGAATCAATGGCTCAGGATCGCACACGTCACATTTTAGGGATGTCTTTCTCAGAGGGAACGCCTTACGGCGTAAAAATCACAACAAATATCAAATGTTAACTAAAGAAAAAGCAAGTAATCCTAAAAAAAAATAGTTTAACATTTGTTTTGCCTTCTTGTCTCATTCTAGGTGATAAATGGGTTTCGTTTTCTTTTCCATTATGCAACGACAAAACAATTAAAAATAAGTGTTTCATGTGTTAAAACTCATTGACTACACAAATAAATAAATAAATGATTACATAATTTTGATGCATGTTATTGAGATAGCTCTCTCCACACTTACATTATTTTAATTATTTGAACATCTCTTTGTACACTTTTATGGACATCCCTTCTAACATGTTCGTATATCATCTCATTTGGTGTCTTGATTTTCTTCATTTTTTTGAAAATTCGATTATCTTGTATTAATTCCAAAAAAAAGGCTACAGCCTTGGTACAAAGCTTCATACTGTTGGAGATAAAATCTAGCGTTAGATCTCCCTACCTATATTTTCCTGTTGTTATGTAGGTGGTACTAAATCTTGCATTTCCTATGGCACTGGTTGCATGAATTCTTACAAACTGTTGCAATAAGTAGTTATATTTTCCTTTCATCACCCATGTTTCCAGAAAAGACAGACCATTGGTGCTTCTTGTTGAAGGGACTATTCTTTCTTGGTGGTCCTGATTGAGTGCTCTTCATCCTATGGGAGATTGTATTGATAGTGCTTTGACCATTGGAGATTTGGTAGTGATCTAATGATTTGTGCATGCCGTCATTTTCTAATAAATCCATCTCGACTTTTGAGCGGAGCACATATTTTTCCCAATCTTGCATGTGATCTAAACATTGATAAAGGAATGTGCATGGAGTGTACATCTTTGTTGATTCTGCTTTCTCATTGGGAATGTTGACAGACACGGTTTGGTCGTTCATCTGATTTTGTATTGTTTTCTCTGAGGACATGGTAAAAGGTTGCCTCCTATAGATATGCTAATTGATGATGGTTTTGTGCCACTATGTGACCAAGGTCTGCATTGTTGGGCCTAGTACCTTTGTCCATCAACTAAGTGAGGATGGCAGAATCACCAATCACTATGGGGTTCTTGAAGTCGAGGTCACGAAGGCTCTGAATTCCTAGGAGGATCCCATATGCCTCAGCTCCGTTGTTCATATCATTGCCCAATCCCCATTCATATGAGACTATTTATTCTCCCTTGGGATCGAGTATTACTCCCACTGCTCTAGTTCTTCCAGGATTATGCTTGGCAACCCAATCAAAGAAAAGACAAAGTCGTTTGTGCTCTTTTAAACACTCTATAAATTCCCTGCCTTTTAGTCTAATTTTCTAATTAGTGAGAGTGGGTCAATTTCTCAAAGGATTATGAGTGTTGTGTGGAATCTTATCCATCACAAATTTGAACCATAGTGCTTCTTCAACTTGCAGGCTTTGTTGGTCTAGCTTATTGTTTCATTTTGAGAGGATGGTTTATGTTGAGAGACCCCAGGCTTTGGCAGTGATTCTCCTTTGTTCTAGTTTCTTGTTTTGGAATATGCACTTGTTCCTTGCCATCCAGAGTTGCCAACAAAGGAACACAGGGAGGCTTACCCGGAATCGCTTAAGCAAGTTCTTATTTTTGAAATAATATGGGTATCTTGAGTTTCATTGTGTGAAGAAGTCATCGACATTCAACTCAAAATTTACTTGTACAGGGAATGGATGAAACATAACCTTCTAGCAATTTTTAGAGAACAAATGTTGGTTGGTTTCCTCCATGTTTAGCCATAGTGGACATATAGAAGGTCCTTGTATGCCACGCTTTCTGAGATTATCAGAAGTTAGGATTTTTCCTCTGAGTAAGGAACATAGTTACCGATCAAATGAGAACTTTACTGATTACCTTTTTTGAGGTAGCAAAAAATTCATCCGATTTTCAAAAGTGTTGATTCAGAATACACCTTTTTTTAGCATATTTTTGACACTTTAAATTTTCTTATGTATTAAGTATGAAGATTTTTTTTAATTGTTAGTGGTTTCATGCTGATTTTGAAAAGTGTTGATGCAACATCAACTATTTTTTTTTAAGGGCTTAAAGTGTGAATATTTTTTTTTAAATGTTGTTGATTTTCATGAGGATTTTGAAAAACATCAACATTTTCTTAAGGCATATTTTTGACACTTTAAATATTTTTATGTCCTAAGTATGCACATTTTTTTTTGTAAATGTTGATTATTTAACTATTTTTCAAGTTGTGTTATTTCTCTTCTTGTTTTTGGTCCAATGTTTATTTTTTAAGGGTTTTAAAACATGTATTTTTTGTTTTTTTCTTTGCAGTGTTTTTTATAATGGAATTTTAATTTTTTTTTGCGAAGTTTGAAAAAAAATAATAACATTAATATCTTGAGATTGAGATTTTTTTTTTTATATATTCATATATTGTTACTTAATACTTCAATACACATAAAACAATCGTCACTTAAAAATAAAAATTTTAAACACGACAAAAAATGCATTTTGCATACAGATATAATTAAAAAAATATGTATTTCAAAACTTTTTTCCCTAAAAATGACATGTTAAATAAAAAAAATTATGAAAAAAATTAATTAAAAAAAATAACAAATTTTATGAATTTTATATTCAAAGATGATAACATTTTATTTTATTTTTTTCCAAAAAAATCTATTCAGATAAGATTTGAACTAAAAATAACAAAAAAAAAAAAAAACTACAATTTAAAAAAAAAATAGACAAAAACAAAAATTACAATTAAATAAAAAAAACTATAAAAAAATACACATTAAAACAATTCTTTTTACAAAAAGGAAAAAAGCATTAATTTTTTTTTTGAAAAAAGAAAACATTAAATTTCTTTGAAAAAAATAAATAAAATAAAGATAACTAAAAGAGAAAACATAAAATCCCCCGATCGGGGTGGTTAATGCGGTGAGATGGGAAGGCAGCAAAAGGACGAGGGGCGGCAATTATGAGCCACCTTGCATCAAGAGATCGCGGCAGGTGGATTGTACGTTAGGTAGACTGGGCATCTTCTTAAATTGCAGCAGGAAGGATAATCTTAAGCTCAGAGGTGGTGGAGGTGACGGCGGAACGGTGATGGGACAAGGACCAGGTCGCACAAGGGAAAGCCGAGGAGGAGTGGGCTATTATGGCGAGTACAGGCGGCAGAGAAAGACGGTGCAGCAACACAAAAGAGGTCGGTAGGTGAGAGGGAATGGATACGGGTGGAGGCATAAGGGCAAGAAAGAAAGGAGCGTCCTCGAGGTGAGCGGAGGCAGGAAGGAAAAGGTGATAACCGGAGCAGGAGGAATCACACAGGGTCGACCTCCTGGGTTAAGGAAAATCCAGTACAAGAGAATAGAGGAAGGAATGAAGAGGACTGTAATGTCTGAGAGCAGGGGAGGAAGACCTTCGCGATTTGAAGGCATTAAGCCAGATCACTGGGAGGGAGAGGAACAAACCCGGGCAAACATGGAGGAGATATATGACCTGGAACGGGACAGTCAACCACAGATAAGGAAAAGCGAAAGAGGTAAAGGGAAAATTATGGAAGAAACATGATCAGCAAAGGTGGAAATAAGAGACAAGAAACTCAGAGGCCGAGAAGAGGATGTAGACACGAGATCACCCGCCAGCGAAATAGGACAGGAAGTAGAGCAAGGAAATACAATGTAGGCGGAGCAGGACGAGGAAGGGGTCGCAGAGGGAGAAGATGACGTTGGCAAGCCGGTCACCAAGAACAGGGACGCACCAAAACAGCAGGAACCAAACGCGGAAGGAAAACGATGAAACTCCAGGTGCAGTATGCAGAGAGGGCATACAGTAAAGACAAGCATGCAGATATTAGGAGGATAATTCAACAGCTGGAGGAGGAGGCGACCCAGGAGCAGTCAGAATCTGAGATGGAGGACTGGGAATATCTGTTGCTAGACCCTGGAAACACCAGATGACGTATGTCCCTGTACAAACAGGCCTTACATGTGTATTGGGTCATGAAGCGGTTGTTAGCAAAGGCCATGGAACAAGTGGCCATGGAGATGGCTGAACTGGCCCAAGGCATTCCAAATCTAAAGAAAGAGATAAACAACCTTCAGATAACCCTTATGATGCAGGATGGCAAGCTTGACGAGATACAACAGCAGCTAAAGAAGCTCACTCAAGAAGCAAAAGAGGAGGAGCACCAACCGAGCGCAATGGAAGAATGATTTTTCAAGATATGTCTATTATCTCCTTAGTTAAGAAGTTGAACAACATGCTACCCTCTGTTATCTTTTATAATGCAGTTAGCAAACAGTGTTAGTTTCTTTGAATGGTTAGTATATATAGCATGGATAAACAGACTCAGTAAATTTTGTTTTTGGATGGCTATTAAGAACTTCAGATGGCCAACAGACCTGGTTTCCCTTCGGGGCGGGTTGAGGCCATCATATGTATGTACTGGTTTTAACTTGTTCTAATATAAATGGTTCCATCTTAGCTTACAAAAAAAAAGAGAAAACATAAAATAAAAACAATTAAAAAAACATAAAATTAAATTATAACATAATAATTAAAATTAAATTAAATTATGTTTTCCCAAAATATTTTTTTGTTTTGTTTTTTATTTAAAATTTTCTCTTTTATAAGTTAATTTTGTTTTTTGTTTTTTTTTTATTTTTTATGTTTGATTTTTTTTGTCTTTTTTTATGTAATTTTTATATTTGATTTTCTTTTGTCATGTTTAAAAAAAATAAAATTATGTTTTAATATAGTTTTATTTACTTCTTATTATTATATTTTACTTTTTATGTTTTTATTTTTTCAATGTTTTAATTTTTATTTTCTTTTGTATTTTTATTTATTTATATATATTTATTATTTTGTTTTATTTTATTTTTTTATGGAGGATTCGTGTCGATCATCAACTAGCAACCTAATTCCATTATGTGTCAAATTAATAGTGGATTTTAAAGTTTTCGTTATCATGGAATGAATTTGTCTCGCATAATGTGTCAATTTCATGGTTGGTCTTTATGTTTTCATTAGAATGAGTCTAGTTCACCTACACAGCGTGTCAATTTGATGGTTGATTTTTAAATTTTTGTTTCAATGTATCGAGTTGTCTTATGCTAAGATTTTAAAATCGCTATACTCTTAAGCATTTAAAAAATAAATTAGTCTTGGTATAATGATTCTTTCATTCAAAGGTTCATTTTTAATGTTTTTTTTAGTCATAAATTTTTTCCATAATGCCATCATTGAAATATGTTGAAAATTTCAGGTTTTTTGTAGCCACATCTGTGGTTTTAATTCCATGGTTGAAAATTTGTCAAAATTTTAAGGTTTTTCTAAGTCATGATATTTTATCTTTAATGTTATGGTTGAAAACAATTATAAGTTTTTTTTTTTTTAACACATCGTTGAAAATTGTTGCAAATTTAAGACTTTTCATAGACATGATATTTTATCTTTAATGCCATACTTAAAAATCGTTGAAATTTTAAGGCTTTTCAAAGAGATGGTATTTTTATCTTTAATGTCGTGCGTGGAAATCTTTGGAATTTTAAGACTTTTCAGAGATGTGATATTTTATCTTTAATTTCATGCTTGAAAATCATTGGAATTTAAAGGTTTTTCGGAGTCATGAATTTTTATTTTTAACATCATTATTAAAAATGTTGAAAATTTACCTGAGAGAGAAAAAATAAAAAATAATTAATTAATTAATTCCAACATTAACATTTTTCATTTCAGGGTGTTTTTTACACACAAAAAATGACTTTTATTGGATTTTACTTCCATTTTTAAAAAATATTGAATTTTTACCCCGAAAAAAAGCATTATTCTAGCATCAACACTTTTCGTTTTCAGATTGTATTTTCATGTTTTTTGGGAGATTTTTTGCTACGGTACTCGTTTTGAGATAATAGTTCTCGTTTGATCGGTAACTTTGTTAAGGTCCAAATAAATAATTTAATTTTTGGAAAAAATTCAACCTTCCATACTACTTTCTAGTGAGGCCAATGGGCTTGTTACTCTTGTTTTTCTTGTAGGGCATCGTATCCACTTTTCACTGTATATTCTCCCCTTGTCTGGTTTCACTTGAAGTTGTCTGGTTTCACTTGAAGTTGTCCTACTGCTTGGACTACATGGGTGTTGCATCATTTAAGTGTTGAAGTAGAAGCTACCATTAATATTTCAATTCATGTGGGATAGTTAGAGGTTTCAAACCTTTCTAGTTACTGTCATTTTGGTCCCAAACTGATATTTGGTCTAGTTTTGTGATGCCTTTTCCTATAAGCCAATTTTTAATATGTTGGATTTCTGGGATGGTGGATAACCTTGGTTTTCCCATGATACTTTCATCCCATAGATTTATGTCATGTCCTCCGCCTGGAAGTCTTGAGTTGTGTGCTTCAAGGAGAGGGAGTGATTTTTTGCATAGTTTCCATATTTAAGAGCAAGGTCTGGTAGGTATCTAGCTTTGTAGGAGTTGATGTCAATTAATGTTCATATATTTCCCTTCTAAGACTTTGTTCCACCACATTGATTCTTCAGTTATTAGTCTCCAAGTTATATTTGCACCGAGGGCTAAGTTCATCAGTCTTGGTTGTTTGATGGCTATGCCTCCTCTTTCGTAGGGTGTTGTTACCTTTTTTCTAGCTGAGTAGACTAATTTTTTTTGTTTATGTTCTTCCTTCCTGCCATAAGAATCCCCTTATGATAATCTCTATTTGCTTTTAAATTCTTACCGAGGCTTGTCGAATTGTAAACTGATATAGAGGGAGGGCGGACAATATTGATTTAATGAGAGCGACCCTTCCTACCAGGGTTAGCCAATGCATTCCCCAATGTTGGAGTTTCCTTTTCATTTTATCTATGAGCTCTGTCCAGATCTCATTTTTTAGAGTTTGCTTGGAGATTGGCATACCTAAATACTTGAAGTGTGTCTAATCTAGTTTGTACGAAATTCTAAATATCTAAGATATGCACTAAAGAGTTCTTGGAGGAGTGTTCTAGCCATATGTGTTGCTTTTTAACATGTTGATAAGTTCTCTTGAGGCTTTCAAAAATTGGTCTAATGTAGACTTGAATCTTCTTACCACTATGGGAGATACTCTACTAGTGAACATAGTGTCATCGATAAATTGGGAATGATTCGTGATTTTGACTCCTATATTGTACTGGACACCAGTGAGAAGCCCTCTTTATTTGTCATGCTCGAGATTCTTGATAAGTGTTTATGCCATGATAATGTAGAGAAAAGGTGAGATAGGGCATCCTTGTCTTAGCCCCTGGGTGCTTTGGAAAAAGTTCCTTAGTCTTCAATTAATCAAAGGGGTTATCCATGGCTTATGGATGCATGCCTTGATGAGGTCAATAAAATCCATAGCAAAACCCAATTTGTTTAAAACAACAAAGAAAAATGAATGTCTAACCCTATTAAATGAATTTGTTGTATCAAGCTTTAGAATGAATCCTTGCTCTTCTCTGGACAAGCTGAATGGATGGCTTCTTGTACTAAGAGAATATTGTCCGCAATCTATCTTTTTTGGATAAAGTCACATTGGTTTTCAAAGATCAACTAAGGGAGGAGAAATTTGAGGCAAGTTACAAGGATTTTGGTTATAATTTTGTAAGATGAATTGCACAAAGGGATAGGTTGGAAATGATTAAAGGAAGTGAATATAGATTCTTTAGGAACCAGAGCTAAGAAAGTTGAGTTGGCGTTACCTCCAATTTTGTGTTTGGATTGAGACAGATGGATCATCTTGAGCAGGTATTTTTTGATGAGGTCCCAGTATGTGTGATAATTTGTTATGGTGAAGTCGTCCAGCCTCGACACTTTATCTAAATTTAGGCTCCAAATTGCTTCTTCTTCTTTCTTTTTTTTTGTTTTTTGTTTTGTTTTGTTTTTTGTTTTTCTTCAGTTCTTCTTCGTCCACTAGTTTGGTTAGTGCTACATTAGCCTCCTTTGTTACCATTTTTGCAGTTATTATAAGGAAATCTTCAAAGTTGTATGGTTTTAATTCTGTTTTCAACAACTTTTTGTAATGTTGGTGCGCTTCCACCTTGATCACGTATTTCCCTTCAATGGAGATGTTCCCTTCTCCCAATATCACATCTATTCGATTTTTTACTCTTCTTGCTTTGGTTTAGTTGTGGAAGAAGGCTGTGTTTTTTTCACCAAATTGTATCCACAAATTTATAGAATTTATCCTCCAATTCTCCTCTTCTTTCCTATTGCTTTGATATATTTTCCAATATATCTATTTTTCCTTGGTTTACATCTCTGCAGTTTCTTCTTCTTTTTCCATCTTTGCTTATACGTTTTCCATCTCTCTTTGCAACTCTTTTTTCTCGTGCATTAGCTCCTTGTATCTCAATCTTGCCCATTCTTTGAGTGCCATTCTCACAAGATTTAGTTTAATTTCCCATATATAACCTGGGGACCCATTAATTCTAGTCCTCCATGTAGTCTGCACTACTTGCTTGGCCTCTTTTATGTCAAACCATAGTGGGCTATAGTGAAAAGGATGAGGCTCCAAATTAATGCTTTCACCTATTGATAAGGTAATGGGCTTTATGATTCAATGTTGCAACTAAGAGGATTTTTGACAAGGTAGTCCAAACTCCTATTAAGAAACTTGTATGTATTAGGAAACGATCCAACCTTTCATTTATGTTGCTCGGACCTATCCTTCAATTGCTTCAAGTGGATTTTCCAGTCTTTGGAGTAATGTCCATTAGATTCTACTCTTCGATTATGGTCTTGGGCTTATCCCTACTTGAATTAGGGAGATAGGAGCCACCTTGATTTTCTCTTGCGTCACCTCCTACTATTACATTCTATTTTCCTTCTTCTGCTAATTTATCTGCTAAAGATTTCCAACATTGTTCTTTGTCTCTATAATGTGTAGGGGCATAAATGTTGTACACAATGAGGACTTTCTTGGTGTCTTTATTCTGAAATTTAGTTTTGATCCAATGTTGACCTTTGTAAACACCTTGCATATCCATGGTTTTCTGGTTCCAAATGTTACATACACCCCCTGATGCTCCTCTTGCATTGATTGTTGATTCTTGGAAATTATTTATTCTTTTAATTATTGATGTCATTTATTCCTCACTTAGCTTGGTCTCCTAGAATATAAGGATTGTCGGGTTGTTTGATCTAATGAGATAATCGACTACATTTATTTTGGAAGTGTGCCCGAGACCTCTGTAATTCCAAGAGACCAAATTCATTATCTACCTTGTGAGGGAGTAGCACAGCGCTTACCTCTCCCTGCTTGGCTCTGCATTTCCTTTGTTGTTACTCCTATGTCTACATATGTGTCCATTAATTGTTGGAATCCTAGTGCCATATCTTTTTGCGCTGCTTCATCCCACATATCCTTGTTTGACTTCCTTCCAGATCTCTTTTGATTCATTTATGAGGGTGTTGTGACTTCTTTAAATTTGGTTGGAGTTAAGATCCATGCAAAGGGGGTTGTAGGGGCGTTCATTGAGGCAATGGGAGATTCAAGATAGGTAATGGAATGGCTAGTGGAAGGAAGATAGAGGGTTGGAGGGTTGGATATATGAGGTAGGGAAGCAGGAATGGGTTGGTCCAAATCAACACGCTGGAGAGTGGGAAGGGTCGCATCAGATTCTATGAGGATCTCCCCTTCTTCGTGCTCTATGGGAGTTGCATGCAAATCATTTTGATCTGGATCGGGTGGGAGATTGGATAAGGATTCAAATGAATTGTCAGAGGAGGCTTGGAAGGTCCCATTTTTCATCGAGGAATTATGATTAGGAGGAGGGGGCCCAGATGATGAAGGATCAGCCTGAGGATGTGTTGCATGCTTGGTAGATTTGTTGGAGTTGTCATATATTTTACACTTTACTTATTCTCATTGTGCTTCTTGAGCGTCTTATGGCTCCTCTGCTGATTGTTTTGGGCATCTATTTGTGAAATGTCTCTATTCATGACATGTATTACATTTGAAAGGGAGTTGTTCGTAGTCTAGTTTTTGGATATGTGCCTAGTTGTCTACCTTGATTTTCATTTCATCTGTTATTCCCTTACCCAAATCGACTTCTACACAGATCCGAGCATATGCATGTAGATTTTCTTTTGGCTCGCTTTTGTCTATGTATTTGTCAATTGCATTGTTGATAGCTCTTATCGAATTATCTCCCCAACAATGGACTGGGAGGTGGGGGAGGCATACCCAAACCAAAACAACATTGGGTATGTCAAGCTTCAGATGGAAGTCTGGTGTTCATCGATTTAAATATAAACCTCTTGATTCTATTAAATATGGTACATTCATGATGATCAAGTCTCGATCTTCCTTAGATTCAAAATAGAAGGTAAAATAACCTCTGCCTCAAAAACGGTCTAAGATTTTACCTTGAATTTTTTAAGCCCAATTGTGTTCAATCCAGTTCTGCATAGTTTTTGGTGAGGGCCAAAGACCAGAGAAATTTCCAACTAATCCTTGTTTAGCAAGGGAGAGGGAAGCTTTGCGAGGAACTAAGGGAGGCAACTCTATTTCTGGAATTGCATCTAGGTTCTTGAAAAATTTGGAGGTTGAAGGGCGCTCTCGAGGAGGTCCTAGCAAGCTAATGAGGCTCATGAAGGCAAGGGTTGTAGGATCGGGTGGATGCATAGGAGGAGGGGATCAACCCCCGCCCTCCCCGGAGCAACCTCTAGAGGGATCATCATATCGGTTAGGGTCTACAAAAGGGAATCAATTCAATGCACGTTGTTATTCAATTTGTTTCTTTCTTACTATGTCTTAATTTTTTTCATCTTTCTTAAAAACATAAAGAACAATACAAAGTGATTAATATTTCTATGAGGTAAAAATAAAAAATAAAAAATTGTTGACTAACCCATGGGGGATTTGAATTAGTGACCTTTTCATAAGGAGTGCATTAACAATACACCCATCCACTATCAATCCAAAACCCTATGGGTTTCTATGAGGTCAATATATCAAGAATATTAATTCAGTAATTTTTTAAACTAGTATATACATATCATAGAAAAGCACGTTTAGAAACAATACTTTCTAAATTATTCTTTTTTGTTATTATATGATTTTGTTACTGCAAGCCTCACTAGGCACATTGCCCATTTCTTTGAAAATGCTCACTATATTTTAAACTTAACCAACTTATTGGATTCATTAGATTGATTTGTGTATTGTAATTAGTGAATTAGAACATTTATATGTTCTTTCCACCACACCTCTCATAGTGTTGTAAAAGTCCCCTACTGCCCATGATTATCTATATATATATATATATATATATATATATATATATATACCACTCAATTCAATACATGTAAGCAATGGACTTATATTGGCATATTAAGACCCTGTTGGGAAGAGTGTTGTTGAATAGGAATAAGGTTAAGGAGGATATTTTGCTAATGCTTGATGAGCTCCAACTCTACATGCAGAACTTGGATTGTAACATGTAGAGGATTGAAAACCATATGGGCCTCCCACCAGATCTAAGAAGCTTGCAATAACATAGCAAAAGCCAATTGAGTTGGGCCCTCCAATTCATCCTAGTCTCCATGAGTTGCTCCTATTTTTGTAGTTTATTTTTGTGCTTTTTTGTTTATCAGTGTGTTTTAGCTATTGTTGGATAATATAGATCTTTAGACCAAAACTAATGTATTCGTTGATTTCCATTTTAGCCATCAAACTTGAAGTTAAGATTTTATGGTTATGCCACTAGTATAATATCCCTAGTGGCAAAGGAGGACAAACCGAGGCTATGAAATATGTATTATTTTGAATGTTAGATAAAATTTTAACTTTACAAAAAAAAACTTCCAAATCCACTCCAAATGAAATGAAAATCAATTCCATGTTATGTTTTCTTTAAAAAAAGGAAAGAAAAAAGAGATTATTTTGTTCCCTTATTGGTGTTACCTACACAACATTCAACATATGTGAAATCTAATGTTTGCAACATGTTAGCTATATTGTTAAGTAGTACAACATTAATTAAAAGTCAAAGAAAAGCTTCACATTGTCCACCTTCCCCATTTGCAATCTTTTCATAAAATTGCACGGGCATTAAGCCCTATTCCTTGATTTAGTTCAAGAGGCCTATTCCTTTATTTCTATGAACAATCGACCTAGTCTTAATGCATATTGGTTAGCTTTAATGTGGAAGTGGGAAGTTCCACTAAAGCCAAAATGTTTCTCTTGGCTTGTTCTTTTTAATCGGATCCTTACTTGGAAAAATATGATGAAGAGGGATTTTAAGGGCCCGCGAAGATGCCCCTTATGTGGGTTGCCTCACGAAGACACTATGCATTTGTTTTTGAAATTCCCTTTTACGATCACTATCAGGGAGGAGGTCTCTAAAATACTTAAGATCAATGTAGTGGTGGATTGGTCTTCTATCTATTCTTGCACTATTAATTGGGCCTCCAGGCTGAAAGCATACGTATATGTCCCATTGTACATTTTATGGGAAATATGGTGGTGTAGAAACACTAGCGTTTTTTAAAATAGATCGTCTAATGTGTTGGTCACTAGTCTGAAGATAGTTTCTTATTTCTAGGAGATTGGCCCAGGGTATCCTAAGATTCATCGACACTGTGTTTCCTTTAAGGACCTTGGGGACTCCTTTCCCATTGGATTTTTTGATGCGGCATCAACTAATGGTCAATGCAACGGCGTGGCCTATATAAAGCTTAGCCCATCTCAAGTTTACCACTTTTATTAATATGGTGGACCTAGTTCTAATTGTAGGGCAGAGGCGTTGGCTCTATGGTGGGTGCTTCAGTGTGCTGCTTGGCTTGGCATCAAGAATATTCTTATTGCTGGTGACTCCAAATCTGTTGTCAAGTGGGCTCAGGGCTGAAACTCTCTATAGGTCCCATCCCTTTTCCATTGGATGCAGAATATCAAAGCCCTGATGATCTCCTTCATCAACATTTCCTTCCAACATGTAAATTGGGAGCAAAATTCATTAGTAGATGGCCTCTCCAAACGCGGGACTTCCCTTCAGTTGGGTATGATGCACTATGATTTCCTTGTCAAAGGAGTTAGTTGTGGTTTCGAGACCTTTGAATTCTAGCATTGGATGGTTTTTTTCATTTTGCTTTGTTTTTGTTTTTCATTTTTTAGATCAACTTCCTACAGGCAATCCTTTAGTTTCTTTTTAGGTGGAGTTTTTTAATCTATATTTCTCCTTCCTATGGACTATTTGTGGTATATTCACATGGTGATTTCGGGTTTTCGAGGGATGTTGTTCACCTGGACTATGTTGTATCATCTCTTTTCTGTGTTGATGGGCATTGTATCGCCCCTGTTTTGGATCTAATCATATTTTCTTCAATATGGTTCTCTATGCCTATTGGCCATTATGTATTGTGTGTTTTCGAATATGGGATATCAGGATAAAGAAGCATGATCATGCAAACTCCTTTTTAATGAAAGAAGTTTGTTTTTTCTTGTGGAAAAAAAACACCACATTAAGCCCACATGCTTCACAAAAGAAAATGCT
This sequence comes from Pinus tabuliformis, assembly GCA_031772625.1. Lineage (NCBI taxonomy): Eukaryota > Viridiplantae > Streptophyta > Pinopsida > Pinales > Pinaceae > Pinus > Pinus tabuliformis. The sequence continues at coordinate 1,228,083,449 of CM062817.1, read as the reverse complement.
TTGTGAAATTGAAATTTGACCCATGTTATGTCTTATAAAAAGATATGCATATTCAAAATGGACTAAATACTTACATTCATTGTGTAATTTTTCCACACCTACATATGTAATATGTGTCTCTAAACCCTATCCACCCCCAATGCCTTATGGTTGGTGTAGCATTACTCAAAACAATGTCCAATGTACTTGGTTCCTCTTTCCCTGGTTTGAGAACTATTGAGTTAAGAATATTATGTGTTAGAAGATCCTAACACTCAAATTCTCATTGTTTGAAAATCTAAACAATTATGCATGCTAGTCATGATCTACACATAAATTAAGCCATCAAAGTCTTGACATTGTAAATGCTTGTCTCAACAAACTCTTGACTAAAAGACAAGACAAGAAGGATATAACATGTGTTTTCTCTTAATTATGGAAGTCAAATGCTAGTGTTGTTCAAAACAAGAGTTTATGTGTTTGTGTTTGTGTTTGTGTGTGTAAGAGAGAGAGAGAGAGAGCCTCCAACCTAACACATAACACATATGCAACTCAATGTGATTCATCATTGAAACATATGTGAGTCCAATTTCAAACCAACATCTAATTATCATTGCAGTGAGGCGCTATACAACCCACTATGAGGGAGATGTTATCACATAACATTACATTTACAAATAATAAAATAATACTTACATTAATAAATAAAAAATACTAATAACACAAAAAAAAATCAATGTAGGCCATAAATAAAATGCTTCAATTTCCACCTTAATTTTACATCAAACTTTATATAAAGAGATAAAGTAATTGAAAGTAAAAAAAATAATTTAATTTTTTATGAGAGAGATATATAATTCCTTCACTATTAAATACAAAGTTGTCAAATGACATGTAAAGATAATATTATTGTAGGTGTAATCCATCCAATATTCATTTGACATGTAACATTTAAAACAAAAACATTTTAATAATAAACAAATATTTTACTATCATTCATAAACAAGAGCCACATGGTGACAATGTTACTGCCCTTGCTTTTTTTGGACATTTGCCTCCATGTGGTTTGTTGTTTAGAGAATGTGTTATTGAATATCCACAATATTTTATAGTGCTCATGTATAGTAACAATTGAAAATCAAGTAACCATGAAAGTAACAGTCACAAACAAAAGATGAGATCAGATAATCCCATGCAAACAGAACATAGGTTTCAATACTATCTACAGGAGTCATAAATATCAATCCAAGGCATCACATATATTACAAATTTACCAAAGATCCCACTGCATTTTTTTAGCCGGGCTATGTAATTGGAGCGTTCATAAAAAAAGCTATTTACATAGTAATTGTGGTATTATTGACAATAATTCGAGATTTACATTGTAATATTAGTTTGTTCATTAAAAATAAATAAAAGTATATTGTCTGATTTCTAATATCAACAATGGGTTCTTGGTGTGCAGAGTGTGCATGTCTATGAAACAACCCTGTACAATTAGGCATCTTTTGCATTCAAAAATCTTGAAAGAAAATATTTGTTTGCAAAACTCAAAAATGTTGCAAGAAAGTATTTGGTTGCAGATAAAAACCAATAGCAAAGACCTTGGTTGATTGCAGATAAAAACCAATAGCAAAGACCTTGGTTGATTGCAGATAAAAACCAATAGCAAAGACCTTGGTTGATGAGTATCGATATCACAACGATGCTCCTTTTGCATAATACCTACACAAGCAAGCCACAAAACATTGTAGTTACTGATGACAATAGGGTATGAATGCATTTCTTTTCTCAGATTTTTTCATATTAAAATGCTCGAGACTTAGTCAGTGACCTTTGTGAAGGGAAATAAGTTGAGGCAGAAATGCTTTCTACTTTAGTGCCTCCGATTTTACTGGCAAATTTCTACGTTTTTAGGCATTAGTATCCTCTTGCCATGAATTGAATTACATACGGATGATAGATACAGGGTAGTTCCATAATTGATGATTTGAGTTTTATAATGTGAAGTTGCCATGAGAGTACAATATATAATGTGAAACAGAGCAAGACAAGAACAAAACAAAATCGAAAAATATAAACAAAATATAAGGCTCTTGCCTGGGATTGCTTGTTAAATTCAAAATATTTGTAATAATAGATTGTAGTGCTATGGAAAAAGAATTTTCCCACCCTGAGTAAAATACAGTACACAAAACCTGCATATGTTATCATTTGGATGTTACAATGTATAATAGTCCAGACAAAGCAAGGCAAAACAAAAATATTGAAAAATAGAAATGAAAGATAAGGCTATCGCCTGAAACTGGTTTTAAATTAATGAGATTTCTACCAGTAAATTGTAGTAAGATGGAAAAATAATTTTGTCATTGCAGTTGTTGCAGGTAAATCCAAATGTCGAGTGATGTATTCAGCGACATTCTTTCTGTCTTCTCGAAATGATTTCAAGAGGAACTGATGTCCATGTGTCTAGAGTCTATTTTATTGAAACATTGTTTTATTGTTCACAATAGAAAAAACATTAATTTGAAACTAAAGTTTAACCATAGTGACTTTAGTAAAAGGGCTTGCGATATAAGGTATTTGGAGTGATAGTGTTTAGTGAAATCATTCAACTCATCTAAACAAAAGGCTTTGTGCAATAACATTATTAATATGAAAAGCACTTCAGTACTGTAGGAGGAATACCTGGTTATCTAAATGTTCATTTGCATTATTTGGAATTGATCATTGTCCAAATGCTCAGAAGCAGAAACGAGACAAAGGGTCAATATATTTGAGCAATGGCAATTCATGAAGCTCAACAGAAGATTTTGCAGGGATGATAGGTTGATCTCGAGTTGTCAGAAGGATTTTGTAGTGTTGCGCTTCAAATAAAAAATTATCCAAATTTGTTGTAGAGCAATTATCAGCCAGTATCACGAGAGTTGACCTGCCCTGATTCAGTAGTTGCTCCTGCAGTTGTTTTTGTCTATCCTCAAAATTCCGTAATGCAGGTTTCTTGTTTGCAAAAATCTTCTTGCATACAGTGTGTTTATTTTCCTCGAAGTCTAGGGACTAGTGCATAATTTGAACATGTGTAAGTAACTTGATGTCATTATAACAGAAGAAGCGTAAGAGATTAACATTGAAAAGATAAAACATTATTTCTGTATGTTTTGAGCTCCACGATAGTCACAAGGTGGCTAGTTTCAGAATCCAATTTTCTTAATTTTAAACTTTTAATCAGAGAAAGCAAAGGCTCCGAGCTAGCATATGGTAGCATTAAATGGTGGCGAATATACAACATAATATATCCGTTTAAAAATTTAAAAAGAGAAAGACACGTGAGCAACAAGTGCGCTATTTTTGTGACAAAAGCCCAAGTTTAACTTTGTTAAACCAAAGGCCAAGAATATTATTTCTAATTGTTGTGAAGGGTGGTACTCAAAGTATGCAAAAAAACTATAGTTTAAAAAAGAAGAAAGGGCTACTACAAAATGACAAATCTAGTTTTATGAATACATGTCGAGCATTTGCAAGAGAAGAGAATAGGGATAGGTATAACGATTAAAAAGCACTTAAATTCGACATGAAAGATTAAAGAATATTGATATAAGACAATCACCAAGGTCCCTATGAAAGGAAGTCTATGTAAAGGCTGAATTGAAGTCACAAGGCTTTGAGAACACCTTTGCAAAGCTAGTGAGAATTTTGCTGAAACATGTGAAATATTGTGTTGAAGACTTGGTTTTAGGTATTGCTACGAAAATATTGTTCTTTTTCTTTTGTGTGTTTGGTCTTGGTTTGGGCATTATGGACGAAATTCAATCAAGCCATGCAAGGTTGTGATCTCGCTCATTTTTTGGTTGAGCCAAGTTGAGTTTGGCAGTCGCTGTATTACTTGGTCGTGTCTTGTTACTATGTTGAACATAATCTCAACCATGAAAATAAATACAATTTTTTTTTTATTAAATGCTATTCTGACATGCTGCTTGCCTCAAGTTTTACTTGATCTAGCAAGGCGTAAATTAAAAAGTATTCTAAAGGGTACCATTTCTTGGAAACTTAAATTGACACCTAGTTTCCATGTAGCTTTTGAATTGTTTCCATAAATGCAGTAGAAACTGTACTGGCTTTAAATGGATGTGATAATGCACAAAAGTGTGCATACTTGGCAAGTCTGTCAACTACCACCATGATGACACTCTTTCCCTCAGACTTGGGTAAACCTGTGATAAAATCCATTGGAACCTCCTCCCAACGTTGGCTTGGAATGGATCAAGGTTGTAATAGACCCGGTGTCTTAATTGTTTCAACTTTATTTTGTTGGCAAACCAAACATTCCGCCACAATCTTTTGAATATCTGATTTAAGGCCATCCCAAAAAAATTCCTTCTTAACCCTGTGCTAAGTTTTTAAAAATCCCGAGTGCCCTCCTAAGGGAGAAGTGTGCAATTCCATAAGAATCTTTTGTTTTAGCTGGGAATTCTTACAGAGGTATAAGTGATCTTTGTACCATAACGAATCATTTTGCCAGCTAAATGTATCCGACATACTGGAATCTTGTTGTAACTTTCGAATAAGTGCCCACACTTCTTTGTCATTCTTCCATTCCTCCCTTGCTTCATTTATCCAATCTGGTTGGATAATAGAAATGGCGCACAACAATGCTTCCACATCCTCATCCTTTCTTGAGAGTGCCTCTGCCACCACATTTTGCTTCCCTTTTTTGTAGATGATTTCAAAGTCATAACCCAACATCTTTGTGACCCATTTTTGTTGCTCTTCATAGGATAATCTTTGTTCTAAAAAGTATTTAAGGCTATCATGATCTGTTTTTACCTTGAAGTGTCTTCCCATTAGGTAGGGTCGCCATTTCTTAAGTGCATGGAGTATTGCCAACATTTCCTTCTCATAAGTAGCTTTGTGTAAAAACTTTCCCTTGATTGGACGACTTTCAAAAGCAACGGGTCTTTCATCTTGTATTAAAACAACACCAATTCCATTTCCTGAAGCATCGCATTCCACAATAAAGGTTTTTGTGAAGTCTGGTGTAGCTAAGACAGGTGCTTGGCACATTGCCTCTTTAAGATGTTCGAAGGCCTTTGTTGCTTCTGGAGTCCATGAAAATGCATCTTTCTTCAATAGTGTTGTTAGAGGTGCTGCTATTCTCCCATAATTCTTAACAAACTTGCGATAATACCCTGTCAACCCGAGAAATCGTCGCAGATGCTTTATGGATGTGGGGATTTTCCATTCCTTAATGGCTTTAATTTTGCTAGGGTCTACCTTAACTCCTTCATGAGATACAATATGACCTAGATATTCCACCTCTTGTACTCCAAAGAAACATTTGGATCTTTTTGCATATAATTGTTTCTCCTCCAATAGTTGTAGCACCCTGTCAACATGTTCAACATGATCCTTCCAAGACTTGCTGTAGATTAGTATATCATCAAAAAGTACTAACACAAATTTTCTAAGGAATGGTTTGAAAATTGAATTCATCAAACCTTGAAATGTTGAGGGTGCATTGGTAAGGCCAAAAGGCATGGCCAAAAATTCATAATGACCCTCATGAGTTCTAAATGTTGTTTTCGGAATGTCTTCAGTCTTCATTCTGATTTGATGATATCTTGAACGAAGATCCAACTTGGTGAAGTAAATTGATCCATGCAATTCATCCAGTAATTCATCAATGATAGGAATGGAAAACTTATATTTAATAGTGAGCTTGTTGAGCTCCCTATAATCCGGACACATGCGCCATGATCCATCCTTCTTGTGCACCAATACTACTGGAGCAGATAAAGAACTTTGACTCGGTTGAATTATACTAGCCTCTAGCATTTCTGCAACCATACGTTCAATTTCACTCTTTTGGGCATAGGGATATCTGTACGGCCTGATGTTTGGAGGAACACTTCCTGGAATCAGATGAATAGCATGATCATGATCACGAATAGGTGGGAGACCTTTGGGAGTCTCAAATACCTTGGAATGATTGTCCAAGACTTTTTGGAGATCTGGAGAAATAGATGATTCCAATGTGGAAACATTTGGCGAACATAATTGTGCAATTACACCTTTTCGTTCTTTTTTTAGAAGCTTTGTCATACCATTAGAGCTGATTATCTTTCCCGGTTTCCCTGCAATACCCCTTAATTCAACTTCCTTTCCTTCCACAGAAAATTCATGAAAAGTTCTTGAAAATTAAAAGCTATTGTACCCAAGGATTGTAGCCATTGGACTCCTAATACAACATCAACACCTCCCATTGGAATGGAAAGCATTGGGCTAGTCAATACATATTCTCCCATGGATAGCTTGATATTATGGCACTTTCCAGAGCAATTTATTGTTCCTCCATTTGCAACCATCACTTGACACTCTGGTGCTGGATATAAGAAGCAATTCAATTCTTTTGCTACCTTACAATGAATAAAATTGTGGGTACTTCCTGAATCAATCAACACTATTACCTTTTTCTTCTTGATTTGTCCTTCTATCTTGATGGTTTGAGGGGTGGTAATTCCCTCCAATGCATTACAAGATATGGTCGGATTCATTTGTTCTTCATCTAGGTTTTGTTCCTGGAGTATATCCTCATCTTTTGACCTTTCTTACTCATTTTCTTATTCCTCTTCACAATATATGTAGAATAATTTCTTCTCAGCACACTTATGACCTTTAGTGTATTTGCTATCACAACTGTAACAAAGCCCTTTTGCTCTTTTTTCTTCCAATTGTTGTGGTGTCAACCTTATAGGTTGTGGAAGACTAGCGGCAACAACACTTCCGTCTTTATAGTTGTGAGTGGCATGCTTCCTAGTTGCCATAATTTTCCTTTCCATTTTTCTTGCTAACCTGAATTCCTTCTCTAATGAACCAGGTTCCCAAAGGCGAACATCATGTTGGATATTATCCTTTAAAGACCCTATGAACACATCAATCCTATGCTCCTCTGGAATATTTTTTACCTTTATGTTCAATTTTTTGAACTCGTCAATGTGCTCCATTATTGAACCCTTTTGTTTGAGACTTATCAATTGGGTAAAAAAAGTGTTGCTTTTTGTATTCTCATAATGTGCTATCAATTCTTCCGTAAAAATTGCCCCCAAGTGATAAATTGTTTACGAGAGAAAAGCCATTGATACCATACAAACCGATTTGGTTTCAAATATAAAGTTGCAATACGTACCTTTTGTTTGTTTTGCACATTATTGAGATCGAAAAATTGCTCCATCTGTAATATCCATGTTGCGGGAACCTTGCCATCAAACTTCCTCATATCGATTTTTGGAATATGGTGGGTCTTTGATCCAACATTAGAGTCTATGAAATCATGATTAACATTTCTTTTGTTCTCATCATGAGTTTCCTTTACTACCCTTTCACCATTAGTAAACATTTCTTGTAGAAACTTTGTTAAATCTGTCTTCAAATCTTCCATGTTTGTCTTCAAATCTATCTTCAAATCATCCATCTTAGCTTCCACGTCAATCATCTTAGCTTCTACGCCTTTCTTTAAACAATCCATCTTAGCTTCTACGCCTTTCTTTAAACCATCCATCTTAGATTCTGTTCCTTTTTGTGCAAGGGACAATTGTTGCACTTGGTCTTGTAATTTTGATATATCATGTTGCATTTCTTCCTCTTCTTTATGAGTCATGCTAGAGCTTTCAGGTTCCTTACTAGGCGTTTGCATTTTCTTTCCTCGGGGCATCAGTTACCGATAATAATTCTCTACTATGCCCTTTGAATTCCTTCAAAATAAATTTCAAACCAATCTTAAGCAAAAATTTAAAAGAATCTACACACCTTTTTTCACTTTATAGGAGCTCGATATTGCCTCTGATGTTTATCTGTACATTCAAATCATCCAGTTCTGAAATTGTGACCTGCAGTAGCCCTCTGTGTCCTTTTTCCAATGCCACCAGTCTGATTCAAATTGGATTCTCCAAGGAAGAGTTATGCGAAATCTCCCACAGTGACTTGATTATAGACTAGTTCAGTAGAGAGAACTTGTACGACGTGCCACAAGTCACTGTTTCGACCTTTGGCTCTGAAAGATATATACAAGAAACTACACTCCGTCCTCTTTCTATAACTTCTTACGAAATTTCAATCCGATGCTCAAAGAGAAAGTTATGACGATTTTCCCCAAGTCACATGTTTGAATGTAATTCAGGAGTCTGTAAAAAGACCAACTTACTCAGATCATATATCCGCAAATATAGCGCGAAAAACTCTGAAATTCGGACCCGAGCTTCAGCGCGATGTCTTCTCAAATGGGTTTTTTTTAGCTTCTGAAACGTCGCAGAAAAAAGTTATAGCGAAAATGCCACGATGACCTGTTTGGAGCAGCGAAACCCTAGAATCCAAAGCTCTGATACCAAATGTTATGAAACCAGCTCAAGAATAAGATAGAAAAAATAGTTCAACGCCTTAAAATTCAGCCTCTTCGAGGGGGAAACCTCCTTTACATTACATAAATGAACAATTCTTGGATGATTCAAATGACAAAACCTCCTTTCTATATATAGGAGTCTAAGGAGTCACAATATAACCCAACCGACCTAACAATAATAATATAAAGCCACAAGAATAACAATAGAGGGATTCTATGGGGCACAATAATAACAATATGGGGACAATAGGGGCACAACAATATTAATAAGGGGTACAACTACAATATTAATGGGGTAATCACTAGTATTATAGGGACCCAACAAGACCTCTAGACATACTCATCTACATCTAGGCCTGCTCCTACAATTGAAATTATGAAAAAACTAAGACTTCATCAACTTGTTCTTAATTTGATCAGAAAACAAAAGTAAATAAATGGTGTGTTGAAGACATAAGAACACAACAAAATTGCCAATAATGTTTACCATGAAAAACCATTTTGCGTATAAAAAGCATGTTGATTGCTAGAGCTATTGTTGAAACACCAAAGCAAAACGCATATGTTGAATATACATTCATGCTTGTTGTTACATAAACAACTGAAATTTCATATCCAGAAGGTAATGGAATGGCCAAAAGCAGAAGTATTGCAACAACTCCTTGGAAAATAAGAAAACATACATCCTTGAATCAACATGGCCTGAGAATTTAAAACAACATACAATAATTTATTCATTACAAAATGCAAGTATTATAGGAACTTGGAATTCCAAATTACACCATGATATTCCTCTTGCTTATAGTAACTTGATAAAGTATTGTTTCTTTGGATATAAAAAGAAAAAAGAAGGGAAATATTGAGATGCTTGGGTAAACTGTCATCATTGTAGAACATATTTGCTTTCCCCCGAGTTACTAGAAAACAACTCCTCGTTCCCATACCCTGAAAATTTTACAATATGGAAACAATTCTAAAATCTCGGGGAAATGATTTCAAAGCATTTCCAGGACATTTCTTGCGAATTTGATATACTGGGAAGGGCCATTTTTGGCCATAAAGTTCCTAATTGGAATGGTAAAGAAATTTAAGAAGGAAAATTAAATATGCAGTTTATTGGGAGAGGCTAATCATTTTTGGAATTTATAGATCCTGAGATGGCAACACTTTCTAAAATTTTGACAGTTGTGTATCCAACACCCCTACCAGTTTCAGAATTTTTATGGGCAAAATATTGGGCATGAAGACTCAAAAGAATATATCATCTGATTTCCACTAAAATATAATATATCTCAAAACTTCTACACCGTTCATGTTTAGTGTCAAATGTCTGCACAATTTTCAACTGAATAGCAAGAGAGTACAGAGGGAAGCATGTAAAACGCAATAGCTACACCCTGTGGAACAAATTAAACTTTACAAATACCTTATAATGTCAGAAGTTTTTAAATTCCAAACAAATTATTTAGCCCACATTGGCTATTCCATTCCAAAATCAAACATGATCAAAGATGTCGTAAGGAATTTGATAAAATTAGAGTATATACATATGTGACCTCTGCCACTGAGTGTTGCACCAAAGCACGATAACATAAAATGCCAAAAGCAGAATCGTGTCAGCCATTATAACTGCCATCGCAATGATATCTTGATCTAAAATAATCATCAACCTAGTGTCGCAACCTTCCAAACAAATTGTTTAGGCCACATGGGCTATTCCATTCCAAAATCAAATATTATCAAAGATGCCCTAAGGAATTTGATAAAAATAGTGAATATACATACGTGAACTCTGCCACTGAGTTCTCCACCAAAGCATGATAGCATAAAATGCCAAAAGCAGAGTTGTGCCAACCATGATAGATAGCAGATAAACTAAGTCCCGATCTAAGATGATCATCAACCTAGTGCCCCAAGAAATTACCACAACTACTGGTGAAAGTACAACAACCCAAGCTATAAGTGATAAAAATGCCGAGACAACACTCAACCGCAGACCTTAAAGAAATGATAGCCATTTGCTAGCAAAAGGCCAACTACAAAATATCCAAGAAAGCCTTCAATCAACTTGAACAATCAATTTTTAGTACAATATGCAACTTATTTGACAACAGAACACTAACCACAATAAAACATTTGCTACGAAGATACAAAATTTGTTTTGTTAGACAACCTGCAAATAGAAAATGAAGTAAATTGGGGAACTAACTCCAATGATATTATAGAACCCTGCAAGAATCCAGTACACATGCAACATTTATTGAAAGGTACATGGTATTAGGTTGCTTTTATTGAAACCATATGCATCATTCAAAACTTGAAGTTTGTCATTCCACATTGTGCATGACATTAAAACCAAACAATGTCATGCCATGCCTGATATAGTTTCATAAGGAATCCAAAACATATCATTTCAACAAACAATCCAATGAGCAAAATTATCTTTTAATGAAGACTCCAACAATTCCCTTACATGTAATGCTTCTGCAACTCTTCTAAGCTATTTACTTATAAATATTAAACATAAGGAAACAGCACTTGAATCTACCAATATCTTCCAAGAGATCACTTAAGGCAACCTTAAGCACAAAACATCATTTGAATCTCCTGTGTCCATAGAGTTTTACCTTTCAAGAAAAAACCAGGAATCTTGACACCTACATAAAAGGAAAGCTCAGGATAGTGCAGGGACAAGAACTACAGACATACATGCACATGTAGTAAAAATCCATGTCTGCTACTTGAAAAGAGAGAAAAAAACTATCTTCAAGAATTTCTTGTTTTACTGAAGACTATCCCACATTTTAGCACAAAGGTAAAATACACTTTCTTAGCCCCTAGAATTTCTTCTCTTGTTGAAGCTTGTCAAACATTGTAGCACACAACTATCTCTTTGGATGCACAAATATCAATTTGGTCGTAAAACATAATTTGTTGCCAACTGTGTCATCAACCAATAACATCTAAACTTGCTAAATGATGAGATAAGGTAATAAAATTCAATTTGTGATAGAGAAAAAAGTCATTATAGATTTCGTGCACTCTTTAGGGTATCATCCATAAATCATTTCAGCATCATGAACAAAAAATAGCAGCCTCAATGGCTAATGGTGTTTGCAATTAAAATTAGTTGAGCTGATTGAGATAGGTGTGTTATAAAAAATAACAACTCAAGTTTTGCCCATTCAACAAGAACTGACATTGAGTTATTTATCTATGATTCTTTTATGATCAAGGCACTCAATGAAATATAACTTGTAAACTTTAAAAAAGGATTATTCGTATCAATGAAGACTTGTTACATGAAATATTTAGGGAACATGATATATCTAGGGACCACAATATTTTCTAGTGCTAATGCATAGAAACAATTCAAAATCAATTAACCATGAAGGTAACAGGCACAAACAAAATATGAGATCAGATGATCCCATGCAAATAGAACATATGCTTTTTTTTTTTTTTGCAGAGAGAAAAAACCAGATAGATTATATTAAAAGAATATAATGAAACACATATACATAGTCAGATATTCATGCCTGGATGAACCTTAGCGTTCCTGAAAAGAAATAAGAAAGAGAGAAATGCAGATAATGGATGATGCATCCCAAACCGGCTGAAACAGATAATATGACATATAATCCTTATGAAGGAGGCAGGAACGACAAAATGTTCATATGCAAAACAGCCCAATGAAAGCCATGACTTTAGAAAGAAAATGAAATCAAAAATGTCATCATCAAAACCTGTAGGAAAAAATCCCTACGAGACAGGAGTGATTGAACATTCAGTAATTCGCATCAGAATGGATGCAAGAGGGGCTCTTCAGTAATGTAAGAGGAATAACTTTCACATGCACTTCGACATACACAACTCCTCTACTCCTGGTATTATTATTATTAACCGAATTGATTGATACACCAATCATGTTTTAATTAAATTTATCTTCAGCGGAAATACAAAAATTGAATACAATCATCTTTAAATGTGTGCCTATTATTGCAAGCATAATTGAAAACAAACGTATTCTTGACAACATGAGCACTGCTAATAACTAGTTAAATGCCTTGCGTTTTTTCTTGCAGCATATTCTGGAAATTTCAATGTTTGTCGTAATATATAAGACATTCAAGCCTTTATAAATGAAATCGAAGCTCTATTGAAGAAGCATACGTAATTTTTTCATCCGACTCTAAACTTATAATCAGTTTCATATCCCGATTTTCATCTCTATGCGCGCTTCTATTTATGTTGCATCTGGAGTATTATACAAGCGACGACTTTACCAAATTACAATATATTCTCTTGCAGCAGCCTTGCTTGTGGCAGAGGCTAGTAATTCACGGCTGTATTAGCTGCATGTTCAGGAGACAATTAATAAATCCCATTGTAGCATGGTTTTTCTTGCCCTTGATTTTGTGGTACAATGTTAAGAAAGTCCTCTCACAATCTACTTTCCACATTGCTCAAAGCAAGACGCTAGCTTTTTGAGATCATTAGTAAGGTATTCCTTGGCCTCAATCTAAAATTCAGCAGAAAGAACAAGGGGCATTAGGATTATCAATCAACAATGTAAAGGAAACATTTGCATTGCATACACCACCATGTACAGGGGAAAAAAGAAAGGCATCCAAGTCTATAGCAACAAAGCAAGCTCTGGAACTATTCACGTTCCAGGCTTTGAAAACAACTATTACTACCATAGCAAGCAAAGCTATAAAGCCTGAAAGCCAGCCAGACAGAAATACAACTACTACATACTATCACATCGATAACTTGTTTTAACTTTATGAATAACATTAGCCAACAATCGCAATGTCCCTCTAGTAAGGTGAGGAAGAAAAGCAAGAACTCGGCCCTTTTAGGTGCGCAGGATATTCCGTTGTTTGATGAAATCTGAACCATGAAAAAAAACCTGTAATCCAAAGAAAAAAAAGAAGAACAACACTATCTCTGTTCAAATTGATCCCATACAACTGTAATCCAAGTATAAGCATTAGTTTACACCTGGTCCAAGTATGAAATCTGCAAGCAGTCTACGCCGTAGCAGGGTGGCCCTAACCCTTGTCACAACGCACCTGCAACGATAACATAAACAAGATTAGTACCCTTAGGTAGAAGACAAGGGCCATGAGTACATCTACAATAAAAAAACATAATTCTGATACTGAATCGTGGTCTCTGGGAAAGGCTTCAAACCCTCGATCAATTGATCCAAATTGTTGACTCGCAGACACGGCTGGTAAGACCAAACCCCCCCCCCCCCCCCCAAAAAAAAAACAAACCTTGAGAGATGACCATAATCGCCTGATTGTTGGCCTGTGGGAAAGACGTCAAACCCTCGATTAGTATAAGACCAAGTAACAAAAACAAACCCTTGAAGAGCGATCTCTATCAAAGCACCAGAAAGAAACCCTTGAAGAGCAACCGGAGATAATGCAACAATACCCAAATCCAACAATTAAACTTCTAGCTACTCGACCCAAGCTAGATTAACTATTCATCTAATGCTTGTCCTCTCTACCAGATAATTAAAAATGTTTTACAGGTGGTGACGTTGAGCCTCGGCATTTGCAGCCATGGTGGTGGCGGCAGGCCGACGTCACCACTTTGGGAACTCTCTGCCAAAGGTTTTACAGGTGGTGACGTTGAGCCCCGGCATTTGCAGCGGCAAGAGCTAAACAGCCTGCTATCGGGCCTTTAATGCACCCGATAGCGGCCTCACCATACATACATGCCCATGCCTTTCCATCCCGCATCCATCGTTTCTCCGGGAGCTCGACTGCAAACTTTTTCTGGGAAGGGGTAACCCACCATCTCCGAGCTGGCACCCGCTGTGCTGGCGCATTTTCAAACCAACGCTCGCTCCCAAAACTCCATTTGTTCCATTCGCGCTACCGTCGAATCTCCTCTGCAACCCCTCTCCAGCGTACACTCCATCCCGCTCACGGTGCTGGCTCACCTCGCAGGTCCGCTCACGGTGCTGAATCCCGGCAGGCAGGCAGATATACTGATCAGGCGAAGTATCAGCAAAATGCACAAGCAATCAAGCCTGAATCACCGCCGGGACGAAGAAGTCCAGGTCCCAGCAGATTCAGATCTCTATTCCCCCAAATCTGAGAAGCCTAAATCACTGCCAAAACCGATGCACTATGTCCTGAAAGAGCAGCGTTGGTTGTTTGTTTTGGTGGGTATGTTGATAGCCTCTACGATCTTCATTCTCCAGTCCAGTCTTGCAAAACGAGACACAAGGAAAAATATAGGTGGCGCTGAGAAATTTTTGTCCAGCAGAGCGGGGAATTCTGGAGTTCAGAAGAGAACCACTGTTTCCAGGATCGTGGGTGGTGTGAAGAGGCAGCCTCTGAGAATAGTTGTAACAGGGGGGGCAGGATTTGTGGGCAGCCATCTGGTTGACAGGCTACTGGAGAGGGGAGACAATGTGATTGTTATCGATAATTTCTTCACTGGTAGAAAGGAGAATGTTATGCATCACTTCAACTCGCTTCGAGCTCATCCGGCATGATGCTGTTGAGCCGATATTGTTGGAGGTCGATCAGATTTACCATCTGGCATGCCCTGCGTCTCCCGTTCACTACAAGTTCAATCCTGTGAAGACAATCACACCCACACCTTGTAGGCAAGTTTTGACTTCCTCTGCATTTTGAAGTTCTGCTTGATGTCCGTCGTTTTGCTTTTTGTTTTTTTCTTTTGAGTTCTTAAAGCAACAGCGGACATCCTTTGGCTTAGGTCCCAGGTCTGAAGGGTTGCTATTCTAGCAAAATTGCTGGTGACATGCAACTGGTCTCATTCCTTTGAAACTCATGCCATATGGGCGGGGCAGACCATAGTGAGAATGCATCCGAGGTGGTCCAGCTCATGCTTCCTCGATCTCGTTATTGAAACAATGCCCTGTTATGCATCTTTTGCTATTTTGGTTGGCTTTAATTTTTATGTCTGTGCAGGAGATCTCACTATTTTTCCTTATTTTGGTATCAACTGTTATAGGTCGTTTTGCATCGATGCCATAAATTGCTTAATCTGCTATATTACCATGCTTATGTAAACGGATCAACCTATGTCTATGAAACATTTGCATAGAAATGGATTTGAGCTTGAAATATGGGCTGAGCTTTTAGGTTAGAAGGTCGGTTTGCACCAATTTCCCAACTTTTCGTCCTGAGATAAATCTTGGTGAATTTATCACCTGCACACACGTCTTTAATCATCTATTGCACACATAATAGGTTCCAATAATATTGGCAGGATATGTTCATATTTTGCCTTGATTACTGACAGTGACCAAGTTACAATGATCCACATTAAGGATGTGAGTTGTGTGGCTATAGATTATCCTCCTTGCCTTTGGATCTTAAACGAAAATTACCTAATTTTAGGCTGTTAACTCCTTTGGAGTGGGTTATTGCCTAGTTTTTAGCTATTAGCTTCGTGTTAGGCAACTCCTCCATAATACTTTATAATGGGATCTTTTTGGCAGTCCCATTGTCTGCACTTCTGGTCTTTTGGACATTAATAATAATTCAATTCAAGTCCATTCTTGGGAGTGAATCCCAGGATGTCTTGTTCTGGGAGGGTTCCTAAATTTGCTGTTCTCTTTCACTTTATCCAGTTTTTGAAGTTTTTCTTAATATTCTTTATACAAGACAAATGTGATGGGGACATTGAACATGCTGGGTCTGGCAAAACGAATTGGAGCCCGCTTCTTGCTTACCAGTACAAGTTAGGTATATGGGGATCCTCTCCAGCATCCACAGACGGAGACATATTGGGGAAATGTCAATCCTATAGGTATGGATTGATTGCTTCCATTTGTGTGGTCTATAGTGTCTTCTATAGTTTTCTGTTTGTTCTGTATTTGCCTTTTTTCAGTTCGCAGACATACATAGAAATAAAACAAAATGTACAGGTTAACTGTTTCTTTGTACTGTCATGTATTATGGGAGCATCCAGGAGCACGATATGCAAATGTTAACTATGTTTATGGGTTATAACGTTTCAGGAATCCCAGATCTGATTGTAACTTCTGTGATTCCCATAATTTTGGTTCCTAGAACAACTAACATCTGTATTCCTGTTTAAGGCTTTAATTATCCTTTGTCCACGTGTATCATTTATATTTTTATTTCTACTAAGTGGATTTATGCTCAGGTGATAGAAGCTGTTATGATGAGGGCAAACGTACAGCTGAGACTTTGACGATGGACTATCACCGGGGGGCCAATGTGGAGGTATCGACTCCTTTATCTCTGTAGTGTGAATGGGTTTCTAGCTGCTACCTGAAAATAATCTTTCGGATGGATATTACCTGCTTGAAAGAAATGTATCCTCAGATACTTTGTTTTCCATATCTCCATGTTCTAAGTGAGATATATAATTTGTATGTGCCTTATTCTTAGTTCTTGGATTTCTGTACACAAGTAGTTTCCTTGCAAGAGAATTAGAAAATATCCATTCATAGTTTTGAGCGTAATTACTGTTCCCACAACCATGTTGGTTGACCTAGTATTCTCATGTACGCTGACACTAGTAATTCACATTACAGAGTACTAAGGTTGGTTCTGTCCAATATTCTTCAGCAGCATGCTTTTTCCATTAGGTCGGCCCAATTTTCTTACATAAATGTCCTTTCTTGTGAATACGTACTGTCCTTTGTAGCCTATTAAAGACGCATAATGCTATTTCTATTGTCACACTAGCTCTAATAACTGGGGTTGTAGCAGGAAGTCTGTGAGTCCAGGAGTCTTCAAGGGGATCAGAATGTTTTCAACATTCTTCAAAAGGATTGTAAGGAAGCTAAACGTTGGGACTGAATTGTAGTAAGAATCCTTTCTGGACTCTTGGTTCACCAATGATTATTTTTGTTTGTGAAGACTCAAGGGTGGATGAGTACATTGTGAGTAGAAAAGTAAAAACAAATTGAGCAGGTGCAAAAGATCATTCATGCCCTCATAGTACTTGTTGCAGAGATGAGTTGTTAAATGTGACTACAATATAGAGGGCCTAGGCTGTCAAGTTCAAATGGGGAGGAAAATGGATGCTAACGTACGATTGAGAAAAGCTGTTATGGAGAATCTTCAAATAATTGCTGGAACTTGAGGTAAATGACATTTGTAATGGTGTTAGTTGAGGTTACTCGCCAAAAGGATGAAAAAGAGCTAAGTTTCTATATGTAGAAGTTCAAACTCCATTAGTGGGACAAAGCTACTAAGAGTTACCTAAGAATTTCAATGAAGAGTAGAAACATAAGGTACAAACATACTTGCAAGCAACTATTCCCTCATGTGATAAGTGATTGATAACATAATTAAAGACAAGCTCACATTAACTTAATTGTGAATTTGGAAGATGGACAAGCTCACATTAATATTTTCTATATTTTTCTAGAAGAAAACCATGGTTGATAAAAACTAACAACCTAGAGATATATGCAACAACAATCACATATATCATAAACTCATCCAAGATGTCTAGACATTCATAGTCCAGTCTAGTACTTAGTATGGTAGAACAGTCTAGGCTGCTCTTTTATGCCTGTTCTGAAGAGCAGTTTGATCTTCCTCTTCTTTGATCACTAAACAATCACATCATGTTATACATTGTCTAAATTCATTTGAATGCTAATTATCCGGTGTCAGGGCCTTCTCATGTTATAATACAATCTAAACTGGGCCCTCTAATCTTATGTACAAAGGCAATGGAGGTTGAATGATTATCAAAACAATGGAAGCAGAATTAGAAAAAAATTGTTTTGTTTCATTGGACTTTAAACAATTGGGTATCTCTGATAATTAAGTTCAACATCCATCATAGCTATAAGTGGTGTCCAATCTCTCCTTCTTGGACTTGTCTTGCTTACATGATTTGACTTCCCTGGATATTGCCTCTTGTTGATGGAGATCTGGATAAGCATAGGAGTGTTCTCTCTATTTGGAACCCTCCACCCAATGCAAGCCCTCTTTCAAGATGTGAGCAGAGCTACTAACAATCAATTGTAATCAAAATCGCTGGATATAGCAATGTTTTTGAAAATGTAACAGTAAAAACCATTTTCTAGGATTTCTTATAGTCAATCTTACTAAAATATGATATTTTGAAATCCTTAGAATCCTAGATAGCATGACAAGGTTTGTCTTAAATGGTTCATTTCTTCTTGTCATGCTACATACTCTTTTTCATGACCATGCATGCATTATTAACATGAGCGTGCATTATTAATTCTTTATGCTAATAGAAAAATAAAGATGCTCTCTTTATGCCCAAAGTCTTATCACTAATATTTGATTTTGTGTTATTTTTCAAGGATGTGCATTCAAGTTTGAGGTAGAATAAAAATAATCAATTTCAATCAGGATATTTGATCATATTTCATATTCTAACATGAATCTATTTTGTTGTTGTCACTATGCAGTGCTTCTAAGCTCACAGAATGGTGGAAAAGTGGATACTGTGCATTGAAGTATCATGCTGCCCAAATCCGGGTCAAGCATCTTTAAAATTTGTCCTTCACAATGGGGCAAAAAATCATGTCGTTTATAGAATATGGGAAGTGCAGGGAAAGACAACCAATAACGAAGCATACTACATTACACTTGTTGCAGGATTAAAAGAGGCAAAACACAATGGGGTCAATTACATAACAGTATTGACAAACTCAGATTTAATTTGTAATCACATGGAAGGCATCTACAATGTTCGCGCAGACAATTTGAAGCCCCTCTACAGAGAGGCAAAAATATGGAGTGCTCGATTTAATTCTTTTACGATAAAGCACCTTGCGGAGATCCATAAAATGTCTACTGATCTAATGGTTGGAGCAATCTCAAGTGTAGATGTAGGTGCTAGAGATGATTTAGTATCACTGTTCATTCCATTGGTGAACATTGATCAGCATCAGTATAAGTCTCGACTATGTGTATACACTATGGTTGTCATTTTTCTTGGGACTCTCATACCGTGGTTCTTTCACTAAAGAACCCGTTAATGTACTTTTTTTTAATTTTTTTTTTTTCTTTTCCGTTTTGTAATATCATTCACTTTAAATGTCTACTCATGTTATAACATGCTTCATGTGTTCAGTTCTATAGGGATTTTGTCACAAAGTCTCAATTTAGATACATATATATATATATATAGTAAATGAGACTTTGTATTTATCAGTCATGAGGATTTATCAACCATGTTACCTTTGAAGTAATAAGAGTGCACAACCTAGCAGCTTAGTGGAATCTTCCACTTGTGTTTTCATCCCAAATCCCATGGAACTACCATAAAGTGTTATCAGACCAATAGCCTTTTGTGCCTCCACCTTTCAATGGCTATCAACCAACAAGTTCTCTGGTGGACTTGTTAGCTCTATCAAGCACAAACATTACTATATGATTATGACCCAACAAGCCCCATGGATTTCTCAGCTAACTATGATCATAGCTTCTCTTCTCCCTGAATTCTCTTAGTTCCCATAACTTCTATACCCTTTGAACAATATGGTTGGTCCTTAGGAACTTCTCAACCTCCTCTTGTCTTATTCTCCTTTCTCTTCCTACACATGTGACCTTTGTATGATCAACACCCCCATAAGCCTTCCTTGGCCTCTTCTTTTTCTTTTTTTCTTAGTTTTCACCCCTCCTTCATCATTTGAGAGGATTTTCTTAGCACTCATACCTTCCTCCTTCATTCTCTATTCTCCCTCCATGAAGGAGTCCTCTCCCTACGTGGTCTACATGGTCTAACTGCCTTAGGCAATGTGGTCCATCTTCTTAATATTTGCTTGTCCATTTCTTTCTTGTAGTTATTCTTAAAAGACACATGGGCATGTCCTTCATTTTTCCAGTTGAATTTAGTAACACAGTTAGCTCCATTAACACCACTCAGACTAACTCCTAAAGCAATTTCCCTCAAACAATGGAATTTGTCTCCCTTTCTTAACCATTTTAATTTTATAATTACATAATTATAGGGGAATTATTTACAATTCTTACAAGGGAAATTAACCCACAAGAGATGTCACAGATACAATGACTTTCATAATTTAACACACACACACACACACAAAAATCATGTGCTCTACAATGCTACAAATTTTGTGGTGAAATTCTATCATTTAGGTATCTAAAAGTAGCATTAATGGAAACACATGCATTATATTTTGCATAAAAATAACATACCATTCTTAATAGAACTCAAACTTTAGAGAGCTACACACATGTTCTATAAATAAAAAGTTGCATATATTTAGAAAGGTAATTCATTTTCCTCCATTTCATCTTTTTACGTTATATTCAATTTCATTAGGGAA
Organism: Pinus tabuliformis; assembly: GCA_031772625.1. Lineage (NCBI taxonomy): Eukaryota > Viridiplantae > Streptophyta > Pinopsida > Pinales > Pinaceae > Pinus > Pinus tabuliformis. The sequence goes on along the minus strand of CM062817.1, from coordinate 1,228,062,765 downwards.
TTACCTCGAATCGTCGATCAAAATTAATCTATTATTGTTTTTACATGTTTTCATTATCACTAAGGTGTCATGTGAGACCATCATTATCTTACACCCAACCAAAATTATTTTTGTGAGAGTAGATTCTAGGTTCTAATGCCTCTTATAAAAAATGAAAAAAGTTTATCCCATTGTTTGAAAGACACCATAAAGTGCATATTTATGTTTAGTTGGGAAGTAATTACTAAATTTATCTCATTATTTTTTCTTTCAATTCTCTAAGTTCACAAAAGCCAAGATTTTAGTTTAGATTTGTAGTAGCCAACACTGAGAAACTCAAAAAGAAACTATCAAGCTTGCACTCTAGGATAAATCATCTCCTAGTCATAAAATAACTATATTACCACTGACCAATTCTTATAACATTTTCCTCCCTCTATTTGGAGCAATATGCTATCGTTGTTCAGTTAGGATGTCTACCTTGTTAAAGAACTAGGATTGTTATCTTGATATTTTTATATTGCATTCTTATATTAATCACATGTATTCCTATTGTCACCAAGTGTTACATTTATAACAAATTTAATAAGATTTGGTGTGTTTAGAAAAAAATAAATTGAAATGGATTAGAGAAGGATGTTCATAATAAAATAAATAAGATGTGATGTGTTTGAGACCACATTTGGAATTCTTAATATTGAAAAAAGGAGGAAAAAAAAACACATATTGACTTATAATGGAATTATGTTTTCTAACTCCAATTGTAGAGGAATCCGTCAAATATATTTGTGATTACCCCAAAAAAAAATATAACACTTTATTAAAATAAGGGAAGTATTTTTAAAGAGGATGTCATGTTGTATTAAATATATTTGTATTATTACAAAGGAGAATTTTATCACAACATGGAGATTTGCATGAGAAAGCTAGTTTGCAAATTTGCAATATTTTTAATATAGATAGTGTGCAATAGAGAAATTTTATGTTAAATTTGTTATACATGTGGATATTTTATAAACTCACTAAAATTAACTTAAATAATGATAACTTCAAACTTGCAATTGTAAACCATACATATAATATAATATTAATCATTATCAATCTTGAGTAATTCAATACCATTGAATTAGCCTAGGGAATAAAGTCTTCTTAAAATAAATCACATCATCTTGGAATGAAAAACATAACTATCTCTTCTTTCTATTCATAATAATAATGTGAATTATCATATCTAAGAAGCTTTAATGACTTCTTTTAAGATTGAAACAAAAATAACATTAACAAAATAGTGTATTTGTGAATGGCTTCTGCCAGTGTTGCAATTAAACAAACACAGAGATATTTACAAATAGAAAGGGTTAGTGTTATGTAAAAGTGTATTCAAAAGCTAAAAGAGAAACATATATTATTGATAAATTTTATTAATCTGTGCAAGACAATTGTTGTAAAAAAATAATCCAAAGCATGGAAATGACAACAAGGTTAAATGGTTAGAGAGCAATATAAATGAAAACAAGGTTAAATGGTTAGAGAGAAATCCATTGAATATTAAAAGAAGAAATCATTTGAAAGGCTGATCTCATGTTTATGGCTAAAGAGAATTTTCATTTTGAAAAAAAAAAAAACCCATTTTAAACATAACTTTTTAAACAATTTCAAGAAAGCCAAGGAAAAGAAAACAAAACAATAATATTGAGGTTGATAAAACATAACTTTTTAATAAATTTCAAGAACACCAAAAAGAAGAAAACAAAAAATAATATTGAGCTTGATATCTTGTAGGCATTTAGCCCAAAAATCCATTAAAGGCATTGAATAGACTTGAAAAGTAATTATAATAACCTCAGTCATGGTCATTGAGAAGTTAGGGTCCCTTTGGAAACAAGGTGTCGATTTAAGAATGAACTCATGCTCTCTAAGATATGTATCTTCCATAAATGATAACATAGCTAAGATGTTTTAAGAATCATAGATGCTTTTGAAGAGTGTGGTTTTTCTATTCATACCAAAAGGTGTGGTACCATGGTAACAAGGAAATAAAAAAATAATATTTAGTGTAAAAAAAAAATAGAAAAGAAAAACATATTTATTTCAACATTCAATATAAATGTTTAGAAACCTCATATGGAAACTATTTGAAATTATTCCTTTTGTAATGTAGGCATAAGAATCAATATTGTAAAAGTACAAATTTGGGTTAGAAATGGAATCCATATTACATTTTACATCCAATTGTATCATAATAACAATAAGCAGTCCTTCCGTTGAGTGTATAGATAGTTCACATGTTCAAGAGTTGGTATTTAGCCATACATAAAACATAATTGATTAGCTATAAGGCCCCCAAATTGTCAAACTTAAAATATCTAATCAATCATATAGATAAATTTAACTCTAACTCAACATAATTAAAAAAAAATAATTGTTTGGCTTGATTCATATAGAAATTTATAAAAAGGTATAAATATTTTCCGTGGAACTAATTGGACTATTTTAAAACAATCCCTTAAAAAAAAGCACTCTACCTTCGGAAATGTTTTCCTTAATAAAAATAAAATAACATCATTAATAAGAATAAAATAACACAATTAATTCTTTTTGATAAGAAAAAATAAAAAGAAGCTTTGAACTTCTTAGCCTTTGATTACCAACTTAATTTCCAATACCATAAAATTGTCATTATTTTCCTTGCAATGAAAAAGAATAGAAATAAATAATGTCTCCTCATGTGAATGAATTTCAATATGCCAAGTTAAACCCACGTCCTGATGCCTTGTGACACCCTACCATCTAATTATACCATGTAGTCTTACTTTAAACTAATACCTCTCTCATCACATAATGGTCCTTTGTAATTACATAATGGCCCTTTGTAAGTAGGTTTTAGGGTAGAGTTCATGTTTTAGATTTACCAGAATCCAATTAGAAAATGGAGTTAAAAGTGGGTATGGGAGGAATAACAAAGAAATGAAAGGGATGCAAAATGGTTTATGTAGTTAGAAAACAATAAGGATAAAAGGAGATACCGGAAGCAAAATGAAAATTTGAAAGGGGTGTGGTATGTTTCAAGTACCTCTAACCTTAATGCTTTGGATGTACCAGTTTTCATGTTAGTCTAGTAGCGTCTACAGAGAGGTAGATGTAGATGTAGCATTTAGGTGATGTTGTGAGGAGAAATGAAGTTACTTAAATAAAGATAATTGAAGTAGTCAAGAGTAATTGGAAAAAATCAAATTATCAAAATAATCAGAAAAAACCAAATTATCCTAAGCCTCATTAAGGAAAACAACCAAGCCAAATTATCATGGGCCTCATTAAGGAAAACAACCATATATAATTTAAAGGCCAAAAACTTCACTTTCCAATGAACAAAATAATGTTGAAAGGAAGTGATCATAAATGCATAACCTAGAGTTCTAAACTACCTCTCTCGTAAGATATCAAGAAATCCATGAGTCAGATACTTTGATAACTCCAACTTCCATAGCTATTATTTCCTTGTTTCCATCCAAATGATAATCTTTGAAAGCTACAATTTTTTATCCTATACAGATTTCTTCCAAAACAGTCCACTGGTGTACAGTGTAAACACGTAAGCTTTAATTTTCCATTCAATCATGGTTACTTTTAACATATGTTACTCTCACAACACGTAAGTTATCTCTTCATCCTAACATTGCAAACTTCTTCAATGTTGAATTCCTATCTCATTGAAAGTCGGTAGAAAAATTTCTAAGCAGAAAATCAAAATATTTCAAAGTTTTTCTAAAAGAAATATCTTATATTCAAGGGATATTTTGATCTGGAAGCCAGAGCAACCAAAGCAGCTACAAAACCAACTGTTAACACTTTTGCAAGAGCTCTGGAGCAATAATTTCCCCCTGAATTTACACATTTTAACTGCATACAACACGATTCATGTCAAAACCATAAATTGATGTATCCATAATAAAGGATCTTTATACTCAATAACTGGGCAGTGCAGAAATAACCAAGGATCAAACTCCAGGATTAATAGCTTTACAAGAAAACGAGTTCATTTTTTTATTATAACAAGTTGATATAATTTTCGTATTTTAAAGAGAAATTATTCAAATCTAGATCTAAGTTCATCATTAAGATTAGGATAAGAACTTACTGACCAATATATATAACATTATATCATGAATCACAGAAACATAAAATCTAGAAATAAATTGATATATGATCTTTTTAAATGATACACTTAGTAACCCAGATTATGGAGATATCGAACTGGGAAGATATTTCACTGGGAGAAAAACAAATCAAGGAGAACACGCCGAACAAGAATACATAATGGGAAATGGATAACAGTAACATAATAACTTTCTACACGTATCGCATAGATGGAAATGGATAACAATAATATTATAAACTGTATTTGAAATGGAGGCCTTCGTTGTTCAATTTCTGCTCGATGTTAACAATCACATTGTCTCCCCTCTCCAGTAGCCTGTCAACCAGATGGCTGCCCACAAATCCTGCCCCCCCCTGTTACAACTATTCTCAGAGGCTGCCTCTTCACGCCACCCTCGATCCTGGAAACAGTGGTTATCTTCTAAACTCCATAATTCCCCGCTCTGTTGGACAAAAATTTCTCGGCGCCACCTATATTTTTCCTTATGTCTCGTTTTGCAAGACTGGGCTGGAGAATGAAGATCGTAGAGGCTATCAATATACCCACCAAAACAAACAACCAACGCTGCTCTTTCAAGACATAGTGCATCGGTTTTGGCAGTGATTTAGGCTTCTCAGATTTGGGGGAATAGAGATCTGAATTTGCTGGGGCCTGGACTTCTTCGTCTCGGCGGTGATTCAGGCTTGATTGCTTGTGCATTTTGCTGATACTTCGCTTGATCAGTATATCTGCCAGCCTGCCGGGATTCAGCACCATGAGTGGGATGGAGTGTACGCTGGAGAGGGGTTGCAGAGGAGCTTCGATGGGAGCGCGAATAGAGAAAATGGAGTTTTGGGCCCGAGCATTGGTTTGAAAATGGTCCAGCACAGTGGGTGCCAGATCGGAGATGGTGGGTCACCCCTTCCCGGAAAAAGTTTTATGCGATGGGTAGTCGAGCTCCCGGAGAAACGATGGATGTGGGATGGAAAGGCAGGGCATGTGTGTATGGTGAGACTGCTATCGAGTGCATTAAAAGCCCGATAACAGGTTGGTTAGCTCTTGCCATTTGCAGCCATGGTGGTGGTGGCAGGTCGACGTCACCACCTTGGGAACTGCGATACTTAAAGTTGAACTATTCATCTAATGCTACTCGACCCAAACTAGATTAACTATTCATCTAATGCTTGACCTCTCTACCAGATAATTAAAAAGGTTTTACAGGTGGTGACGTTGAGCCTCGGCATTTGTGGCGGCAGGCCGATGTCACCACCTTGGAAACTGCAATACTTAAAGTTGAACTATCTCATAAGCAAAAATACATAAAAATATTTAGTACGGGAGGACGATTAATAGTTTTGCACCATCACTAGATATCACTGCACAAAGGGTAGTGATATAATAACATAATTTTATATAGAGAAAAATAAAATAATTTAAATTTAATATATATATATATATATATATATTGGGGAAGGAGATTATAATGTATTCTATTTTTGATATGTTTTAAAAAACATAAATAACATTTTTTTTTAATGTAAGTTATAAATCAAATATTTCAATATGTATGTCTTTTTTTTCTAAGTAAGATTAATCTATTAACAAAGTAAGGGGGTAAAATTACAACGAGACCGAAGTCAAAACTCTGCTCTGAAGAGAGGCATAACTGTCAAGATAAGAAAATAAGAAGACTAACCATGGGTAGTGAACTCATTCTTGAGCCAGTATTCAGGTCCCACGCAGGGGAACAGGTTAAGATCCTCTTGATGTTGCAGTGTAAACAAAAATTCAAAAATACACCAGAATTTCACATAACTGTTTGCACAAAAAGCTTGCCCAGTTGTAAGGGCCGCATGGCACGTAGACAAAGCAGAAGTGAGCATACTAGTCATCTGGAGGCTCTTCCACAATGTGGCACCAACCGAAATCAGGCATATCCCTTGCTTGAGCAGCATTCTGATCAGAAGGACCAGGGTTAATTGGCGCCATCACCACATGCTGAGTGCTGCGAACCTGAGCATCCAGAGCCTGCAGAGGTGCACTACCAATCCGCAGCTGGAGGGTTGAGGAAGGAACAAAGACAGCCCCAAATCCCTCCGGAAGAGAGCTAGAATCCTTCGTCTGAGCTGCCTCATGGAAAACCACCGAGATATGAGCTGTGATCCTTGGCTGATTCAGAGAGCTATTAAAGGTGAAGATTGCAGAACTAGACCCTGGGTGATGGCTGGAGGAATGAAGCCACCCTCTCCCACTGTGGGTGCTGGGGTAGTGGCCAGCAAACAACTCACTGGAAAGGGAAGGCGAATCAGAGGATGGACTGGAAGGCGCGTGCTGGGGCTGGCCTCTTCGGCACCACATTCTATGGCGCAAGCGAGGCATCAGGGAGTTAGCAACAGTGGGATACCAGCTAGGCTGAGCAACTACATTGACAAGGAGATGGCAAAAGCGAAAGAGAAGCAAGGCTGAGCCACAACTTTGAAAACAGATCAGAAAGACTTCGAAACAAAGGCTCGAGGCCCAGGAGAGGAGCCAGTGGATAGACTGAGGCCGCTCCTCCAAAAGAACAGAGCCAAGCACCGAGTTATCCTTCCCTGGCAAGTCACGAGAGGCCTCAGGAATGACAGAGCCCACATCAAGCAGACAAGAATCAGAATTGAGGCCAGAGGCAAGAGAATGGTGCGAGTGAATCGACAAAGACAAATCCACCACAAGCCCAAGACTGAGCCTTGCTTTATCGTCCTCTAGCGCGCATCGAGAAGCGCCCTCCATAACTATGGCATTGAAGAACGTCGTGTTCTGAGGCAGGCCTGAGCGTGCGGAGGGAAGAGCCAGAGAAGTAGACATGATGTGTGAACCAAAGCCGCTGGAGTGAAAGCAGATGAGCCCTGCTCTTCTCAAATGCCGAGAGCCCACTTCCATGCTTATATTAATCCTTCTATACTGGGTAGGCAGGTGTCGATCCACCTCGCCACACCCCTATCCCTTCACATTTAAGACTAGATTATACACCCGCATCCAGGAATTTCAATATGTATGTTGAGTAGAGATTTTAATATCATTTATATATGTAGAGAGAGAGACTCGGAGTTTTTATTAATAGATTCGTTTGTTGACCATTATTACCTTAACATTGGCCAATGCAAGTTATAATGTTTAACTTTGAAAAACAAATATTTATTTTTCAATATTATTAAAAAAAATCAAACATTTGATTAGACCATAATATTACCTTAACATTGACCAATGCAAGTTATAATGTTTAACTTTGAAAAACAAATATTTATTTTTCAATATTATTAAAAAAAAATCAAACATTTGATCAGACCATAATTTGAACGTCTTATTGCAACCTTTCCACAATACAATGCCATTTGGATAATTGCCTCTTATTTTTTTGTCATAATTTTTGGATAGAGTTGCAATATTTATACCATAATTTTTAGATATTTGTGCAGTGATTTTTCATTCAATGAGCTTCATATGAAAACCACCCAAAATTAAAATTGCCCAAATAATTTAAGTGTTTGCCTAAAAATGGATAGGAACGATATGTTAATAAATATACTTATGATGAGTTATTGTCCACTATTATTTGTGTTTTCTTTGACACTTTAATAAGTAAGAATAAAAATGTAAATGTGCATATTTATTAATGGTTACTACCTAGCAAAATCTATGCAAGTCCTTGCCTCAGTAAGCAATTGATTTTTCCACTTTATATATCAATTTGCAATTTTTTGAAAACATAATTTTTAACGCCTCAATAAGCAATTGATTTTTCCACTTTATATATCAATTTGCAATTTTTTGAAAACATAATTTGTAACTTGAGTGGCAGGGACTACGCTGCCCTACAACACTTGTTACATTAATAAGTTCTTTCTAATTTAAGGTATCTTATAAATTTGTAATTCCTTCAATCAAGTCAACATAAAACATTTTAAAAAATAATAATAAAAAATATGTATGTATGTAACATCTTAAAAATATTAATAACAAAAATAATTCTATGTATTATACCAAACAAAAGAAAATTATTAAAATATTTTATTAGTGTGTTGCTCAAAACCAAATAGATCCATCTTCGCTCCAAATCTAGCAAGAGTGAGAGGAATCAAATCTCTCAAGGTGCAAACCTTAAGTTTTGCACTCAAAAAGAGAATTGTGTCTTGAGAGATTTGGTTCCTCTCAATGCTTGGTAGATCCGAAGTTAAGATGGATCTATGTTGGTTACTACTACAATGAAGGAATATCGTAGATAATTCAATGAAACAATGATGTGTCAAACTTTCAATATAATACAACTCAACAAACTACCAGAAAATATTGGTATTGGAGATGTAGAATTAGCACAAGTGATAATCAATGCATCCATGATTTAAATAACCAATTCAATTATTGTCTTCAACCAACCAATCAACATATAACCAAAGGGATATTACACATCTTTTGAGTAGAAACCAAGACCTTGGGATGTGTTTGACCCTTATACATCCTTACACACTAGAAAAACACTACATCCAAGCTATTAGGTCATGTATGGCCTCCATGAGTGTTTTACTTGCTAAGTACAAGTTGTAGAATAGGCATACATCCTCAATTCTCCTTCATTCACCGTGTATGACTATGGGGAAGAATCGGTTGTTTTCTACGACTTCAATGGTCACGAATTTGTTTTTCTTCATGTTCAAAATTAGAAACTCAGCCAAGTAAATGAAACAATCATTGATCTTAAATATGGAAGGAAAGGATGCAAATTATTTCATAATTGTTTACATTCCTCAATTATTAATGTTTCACATGTTTGGTTTGTAATTCGGGAGCCTGTAGAAACCCTAAATGTCTTGGACTCTATCTCCGAACATATAGTGAAACAAGATTTGAAATTCGGGCCCAAGCTTCACTACAATTTCTACTCAAATGGGTTTTAATTGCAGAGTTTGAACCTTTGTAGAAAAGAAATTATAGTGAAAATTCCACGATGACCTGTTTGAGATGGAATTCTGGAGCTTGCAAAAACAATAACTTCCTTAGATCATATCTTCGAAAATATAGCGAGACAAGATCTGAAATTTGGAACCGAGGTTCAGAGTGATTGCAGCTCAAATGAGTTTTTTTTTATCTTCTGAAACTTCGTAGGAAAAAAGTTATATCAAAAATGCCACGATGACCTGTTTGGAGTAGTGAAACCCTAGAATCTAAAGCTCTGATACTAGATGTTATGAAACCATCTCACAAAAAGATAGAAAAGATAGATCAATGACTTAAAAATCAGCCTCTTCAAGGGGGTAACCTCCTTTACATTACAGAAATGAAAAATTCTCAGATGATACAAATGACAAGGCCTCCTTTCCATATATAGGAGTATAAGCGGTCATAATGTAATCAGAGCCGACATAACAATAATAATGTAAGGGCACAACAATAACAATAGTGGGCTTCTGTGGGGCACATTAAAAGCAATATGGGGACTACATGGTCACACCAATATAATAACGGGGTTGCACTAATAACAATAAGGGGTTACATTAGTAGTATAGGGACCTAACATAAAGTTTTAGAGCGATTGGGATGACGCTAGAGTGAATCCTGTTCCAATAGGAGAGACCAATATTTCCAAAGTGACCAAGGTTCAGAGAAGCAGTAGAGATTCCACCCCGCTATTAGAGATGAGAACAACAAATGGATCGGGCCCTACAAGTTCTGAGGAAAGCCAAGATTATGACATTCTCTTCACTATGATAAGATTGATTTATGAGAATGATGTATCTCCCATGAGTAGAGATTCATTGCCAAACAACTCAAGTGGTACCTCCCCCAACCTTCCCCTGGTACTTTATAACAACCCTGGTCAGTGTTTGTCTAAGCTAGTTAAAGTTATAAAGGTCCACATTGTACACAGTGCCTACAAGGCTAGTCCCTCTAGTGGTAAAAATAATAAGTGATGTTTGGGTTCCCAAGGATTCATACTCATTCCTTCAGTTCAACCATGTATGGCTGGTAACATGGCGGGATCCTATTGTCGCTACTACAACACCCTCCAAAATTTTGGCCTACATCCAAATTTTGAAGCCTACATTGACTTTGCATGCTGTCGTCACAAGAATTAAAAGTTATTCTCTGTGTTTTCTCTAAGTGTCCTTGTCCCATTTAGAATAAAATAAAAGTGTCATCTTTCAACATGTGGAGTGTCACACAGTGCACAAAAGCTAGTTTTGGAGGTTTCAAGGGGTAACCTTTGTGTAGATGAGTTGGTATTACCATGTAAACGTATATCACACTAATTTCCAAAGTTTCAAGCACTATCGCATAAGTGTCGTCACAATCCTCGTAAAGTGTATCTTTGGTGTTGCACTTAATGTAGGTCATCTCAAAGTTGTCACATTTAGGAAATGTTGTTCATGTTTTTTGAGTGTTCCATGTTATGTCGTCAAGTGATCTAAGTGTGTGATCATGTTTAGAGTCATTTTTTCCCCATCTTTGTTCCACTGATCCGACACTTAGTCATATCGGGAAAACTCCCCGATCAGGCCACTTCGCCTCTTTCAGCTAGCTCAACGTTAAAGAAGCAGCCTTGTCTCTTGGCATTGACAATGCACAATTTCTATCTCCCAACACTGTACACTATGCAATGTCAGTGTTGAGGCCCACCCCCCGAGCTCCAAAACTACACAATCTGCCCCCTCTTATTAGCCCTGAACTGCACATTGTGTAGTCTCAACCCTCAAGCCTCATCCTTGAGCTCATGAATTGTGCAATTATGCAATCTCCTAGCCTCCTTGTCCTTCCAGCACTTTGCAATGGGAAAACTCAGTTCTCAATCCCTCAACCCATCTCCTTGAATCCCTCAACTGCACAATCCTCAATCCTAGTCCAACCTGAACTATGCCTTGTGCAGTCTCAAGGCTTAGACCTGACCTTTGACTACTTGAGTTGCAGAACTGTGTAGTCCCTGAGTCTCTCCCTGAGCTTGCCACTTAGTTCCATCTCATTTAGTGGATCATCATGCAACATCTTAGACTAAGGGTTGATTAGAATATTGTCATCTTGTCATGAGTGAATTGTAGATGCAGGTACTCTCTCATGCTATGAAAAGATGATGAAGAAGGAGATGGAGGGGGAGACCATGCTAGAAGACACCTCTGTAGCTAGAAATACAAGTCGATCATTCAGGAGGAAGAAAAGGGACATCAACTTGTGACAACAACTCAAGATATAATAACACTGAAGACTCCTCATCTTTAGCCATATGGAGGTGTAAAATGAGATCATGTTCTATATTCAAGGAGACAAAAAGAAAGCAACAACAAAGAATGCCTTGACATTGCCATGTCATCATGCAGTCCATGTTATCAGTGTCATGTCATGTTATTTCATGAGTCATCATGTGCTGCATCATTTTGTGGATTATGTATATCCTTATTCGAAATGTATTGTAAAGTGGAAGTCCAAAGAACATGTACAAAATGTAAGGTGTCATGTAAGAGTTGAAAATTCATAGGAAATTCAAACAATCATGAGGGTAGTTAAAGAGTCACAAGGGAAGTGAAATATCACCCATTTGTTATATATACACCCTAATTGTACAAGCAAGGGACTTTTCACCTTGGCTTCTCCCATAAGGCATCAAAGAGACAAAGTCAGTACTTTTGGGGAGCAAGTAGTGGCTCCAATGCTCCATTATTGGAGAAAGTGATGCTCATTGCATACATGCATCTTGTGACTTTTACTTAATATTTAAAGCCTGATGGAAAGCACGTTTTCATACATGGATTGTGAATATTTGTGTTCTATAAATGTTTATGATTCATGTTTGATTTTCACCTGTACTAAAGTAGTTGAACTATTTCGTTTATTTTAGTGCTTATCATATTACGAATGTGTTGTAATTCTTGTTGCATATTTATGGACTATTTTGCTGGATGTTAGATGAATCTTTCCTGTTTGTGTGTGTTTCTACTAGAGTGGTAATATTACCTCTCTCTCAGATGCTCACTTTCTCCTCCCTCTGTAATAGAAGAACCTTGATGTACTTGCAACCGAACATTCACCAGGCACAATCAATTTATTTTCAAAGGCACATATGCGATGATCTCTCTTACTGACAGATAAAGCCAAGGAAAATATTTAAGTAGACAAAAACCAAGTTGTTTTCCAGATGGGGCTCCTACACCAAACAATGTGAGGTCTAATTGGGACCTTATATCAGGGAGACCCATTTCAATGTTGGCAGGTCCAACGCTGTCAAAATTTTCCGTGCTAGAAGGAGGGAAACCAGACTTTTATGGCTGATAACTCAACCCACCCACAACATACATCCTCTGGACAAGTCAACAATAGTCCCAACACCTCTTTGACTCATATTCCTGAAATGGGCAGATATTCTTAGCTTGTCCCTAAAAAAATTTGTGTAGTTTCTTATGAGCACATTTGGGCGATTCGACCCATAACCTGTAAGCTTGCAAAGGCTATCAGATTGATTCCTAGAGCACATAATATTCCTTATTTTTCGAAGAAGAAATAAACAACTCCTACCAGGATAATGGTTTGTACAGTGGAATATTTGGTTTTCACTTCCCTTGAAGAGTTAGTGGCTGAATCTGCAGACAACACAAAAAATCTAGAGCAATCTCCATCTAACAACATGAGTGACGTGGACAATGTTTTTCTCTCCTATGACACTTTACATGGGTTAGGTGGTCACAAAGAAGATTCCTCATATTTTGAAGAAGAAGAGTATATAGATGAGGAAATGATAGACCAAGGTTTGCATTGGATGACTCAGGGCCCACTTTCCCTTCCAGGTATTTTACATAAGATTTCAAGACACCTGGAAAAGTTTCTAACAGAATATGACCCTGAAAAGGTGATTAAAGAGGAAGACCATTTGGATAAATTCTACCTACAATTATAGATGATTGAGGTACGTTATGACGATGTTGCATGTAGACTCTTTCCTTGTACCTTATATGGTAGAGCGACTGCTTGGTATCATAGTCTTCCCACAAATACAATTTAGAATTGGCAGGGGTTTAAGACAATTAAAATTGAGATAATTAAGACCCTTGGTCTATTAGAACCTTTAGCCATTCCAAGTTAGCGTTGGGAGGTCTCGATCAATTTTATCACAAGTTTACCCGAGTCTAACAGAAAGAGTGTCATCATGGTGGTAGTTGATAGGCTTACCAAGTATGCACGCTTTTGTGCATTATCTCATCCTTTTAGAGCCAATACAGTTGCTACTGCATTTATGGAAACAATTGAAAAGCTAGATGGAAACCCAAAGATTGTTTTAAGTGACAAAGATCCCATTTTTACCAGAAAGTTTTGGACAAAATTGTTTTCTTGTCTTGGTACTCAATCAGATCATACCTAATCTTATCATCCTCAATTTGATGGGAAAACTCAGATAGTCAACAAATGTTTGGAAGGATATCTTCGTTGCTTTGTATATGATAAACAAACACAATGGTTTAAGTGGTTACCTCTAGATAAGTGGTGGTATAACACTTCCTTCCATACTACAACAAAAATGACCCCATTTATGCAAATTTATGGATATCATCCATTGTCCATCACATCATCTTTAAGAGAAAATTCCAGGGTTTAAGCAATGGAAGATTACATTGAGCATCAACAACAAGTTCTGCAATTCTTCAAGGATAACCTCACTCTGGCACACAATCGAATGAAATGACAGGAATATCAACATCATAGTGAAATAAGTTTTGATGTAGGCGACTGGGTATTTTTACAGCTACAACCATACAAACAAATGTCCCTCAAGCAAGCTAATAAGGATACTAAATTATCACCCAAGTATTATGGTCCTTACAAAGTGTTGCAAAATATTGGTACTATGGAATACAAATTGGAGTTGCCTGCATCTTCTCGAGTACACCCAACTTTCCATTTTTCATGATTAAAGAAAATTATCAGTGACAAGCTCCCAATTCAAATAGTGTTGCCAGAACTTGATGAAGAATGACAAATCATATTTGAGCTTGAAGTAGTCACAAAAATAAGAACCCAATAGCTACAAAATCAATTAATTTAAGAGTATCTCATTAAGTGGAAGAAATTACCCGTTGAAGGTTCTGTATGGGAGGATGAGAATTTTATACATAATCATCCGAGACTACTTAAACGTTGAGGACTGTTGACACCTAATCATAGGGATTGGGTGAATAGCTGTAATTAGTGTAAATAAATAATAGAAGATGGAGAGTCATCAGGATATGAACTGAACATTCACTCCTCTTGTATATAATAATGAACAATCTGAATGAATAAATCAATTACATTTGAGGAGTTACCTCCTGGCTTGACATGGTATCAGAGCCAACCTCTATTTTTAGTTTTCTGCCATTGTAACTCCCTTCTGCCATTTTTTTCAAAAATTCTGTTCCTCTGCCCTTTTTTTTCTGCTCAGACTTTACATTACTCCATGCGAAATGTGCATGTTGTTGTGCCTCCACGCTGGATTGAATACTGCCAAGAGTAATAATTTGTGAAGTAAATGAAGCGTTTTGAAGCGTGGGCTCATAATATTCACTAAGAGTGAAAGGAGTTGAAGCATTGAGCTGGTAATTCTGGTATTGTGTAGCTTCCATTATCTCTACTGCCAGTTGATGGAGTGCAGATCATTTCTCCATGGCACACGACTTTGAGATTGATGTCCGTGATGCAACCTGTTGAGGTGCAAGCACCAGTGCCCCCTTGAGTTGTGATCAACAGAGGAAGATTGTAGCCATCAACAAGGCTCATGTCATAGAAATCTTAGGCTTGGCCTTGTCCATTGAGAACTCAACAAGGGAAGTGGGAGGTATTTCCCCTGCACCATTGCATTCAAGGGAACTGCCATAGTCAGCAGTGGAGCAGTTTCCCTTACCAGCAAACTCAAAGGTGCAACTAGTGCGTCCCCAGAGACACCCGACCCATCTTGCAGGTATGCCAATGATTTGTTTCTGCCCTGGAAGAAGCTGAGCTAGTGGAAGAAACGAGGCCCGAGGCAACTATCGGCGTATTTGGAGCGGCAGTCGCTGATGAATGCATCGTAGGATGCTTGAGAATGTTTCTGTAGATGAGAATGCTTTTCCAAAGATCAAAGGTCGATTTGAGTGTTGAATCTCTGCGTTTTTTTTGGTGAATTCATTGGTTGTTTAAATTATGGTTAAAATCCCTGTGAGCTTGTATACGCCTATGGTGAAGCTCACTTGTGAACTAATCCTGTGAATAGCTGGTGCGATAATCCTAGCATGTGCTGAGCATAGCTGTTCATGTGTTGAATGCCATGAATGGTGGAAGACTAAAGGTGGAATCGACTGCATCACGTATTAAATTTTGAATTCATCCCTAGACTATATGTGCACCATATTGAGTTATGTGCAGTCTATGCTGGTCAAGGAATACAAAGGGCTTATTTTTGTGCATTGAATAGTCTATGAAATGGAGTGTTGAATTTAGTATGACATCGTATGCTATTTGTTGAATGCATTTTATTAGATTACATTTTTTTTGCATTCCAACCACCAAAGCTGCATTTTTTTCCACCAGAAGTATTTTTTTACAGTAGAAAGATTTTACAATGCATTCATTGATATCTATTGTGGGAGTGGTTCTCACCGGGAAGGAGAACTATCTAGAATGGTCGCGGAAAATCAAACACACTCTCATTTTTAATGAGCTGTGGAAAGGAGTGTGTGTTGGAGACAGAGACAAAGAACCAGAACAACCTACCTCAAACAAGGAATTCGCCATTTGGGAAAATAAGAACAACAAGGCTTATGCATTGATTGTAGCATCAGTAAATGAAGAGGTGAGTTGCCATATTTCACCATTTTCAAATGCTTTCGAAGCCTTACAAAAACTGAAGGAACTCTATGACTCACACTCTACACTTGAAGTTGTTCAACTCATGATTAAACAGTTCACCCTTGAATTAAAAAATGATGATCTGCTTGCTCTTACATCAGAAGTAAAATCTATTATGCATGATACCAAAGTCACTAATGTTGAACTGGATATTCCTTTTATAGCTTTTCTCAAGGCACTTTATCCCACTTACTCAAATTATCTTGAGTCATTGCAAGCAAATGGGAACCTCAAATATATTACCTTTGACTCCTTTGTGAAAAAAATTTGCTGAAAGAGAGAAAGATTGTGGGAATAAGACAGCTCCTCAGTCTTCTGATGAGGCTGTGTTCCATGCACATAGAGAAAGGAATCTTGCTCAAGACTCTTCCAGAGGAAGAGGTGGTCGAAGAGGAAGAGGAAGAAATTTCAGAGGCAGGGGGGGCAGACACTCTCAGGGAGAAAAGTTTGATTTGCACTGCATACGCTGCAAAATAGATGGATCACATGATGCATCCACATGCAAGTTTCCTTAGGACATAATTGAGCAGGAAAGAAACCAAACCAAAGGTAAAACTAATGACAACGAGAAAGGTAAAGCACCCGAATCTGCTCATTATGTTGTGGCACACTGTAATATTGGAGTAAATGAAGACTTATTTAATGCTTCACTTGCTTCTTGGAAAAATGATTGGTTGCTTGATTCAGGAGCAACTTGCCACATGACTTTTAGAAGATATTTTTTTGAAGAATTTACCGACAATGTTGATGGAGCAGCATACTTTGCAGACAAATCATAACTCAAGCCATCAGGGTTTGGCACAATCAAGCTTAAATTGCCTGGTCTTCCAGACTTTCTTCTGCATCATGTTCTATATCTCCCACAACTGAGGAGAAACTTGTTGTCCTTGGTCCACATCCGTCAGCAAGGACACTCCATTCATATGTTTGATGGCAAGATTGAGGTGAGAAAAGCATCAGACCACTCACTTGTCATGACGAGGATAGAAGAAGAAAGGCTTCTCAAGCTGCAGGGTACCTCTGCTTGTGCACAAAATTTCTCATACAATTATCATTATGAAGAAGGTACATTTCCATCAAGTTTATTATGGCATGCTAGATTTGGACACTTGAACTATGACAACCTCTGCTTGTTGAAGAAAAATGGTGTTACTGTTTTTCCTACAATTCCTAGGAAACTTAAGCAATGTGATGCTTGCATTCTAGGAAAGCATAGCAAATAGTCTTTTCATGATTCACATTCTAGAGCACATAGAAAACTTGAACTCATTCATTTAGATTTATGTGGTCCAATGCTTGTTCCTTCTACAAATGGAAATAAATATATGATGAAATTTATTGATGACTACACCAGAATGTGTTGGGTTTATTTATTGAAGAACAAATCTGATGTTTTTCAAACATTCAAGAACTTTCATACATGGATTGAAAATGATGCACAATCTCATATTGGCTCTATTTGCACTGATAATGGAAAAGAATACACTTCAAATGAATTTGAAAACTATCTTCACCAACATGGGATCAAACATCAAACAACTGTGCCTTATAATCCCCAACAGAGCGGAGTAGCTGAAAGAATGAATATGACAATCTTAAATATGGTGCGCTCCATGATGTTTTTCAAAAATGAAAAATTGATGTTTTGGGCTGATGCAGTTCTATGTGCTATATATGTAAAGAATATATGTCCATCTAATGCTGTTAGAAACAAGTCTCCTTATGAAATGTGGTATGGGCACATTCCTTCGGTAAAGCATCTCAGGGTCTTTGGTTCCACATGTTATGCCTTGATACCAAAGGTACATAGAAACAAACTTGGTGCAAGAAGTCGTAAGTGTATCTTCCTACGGTATTCAAACACCTCCAAAGCATAGCTTCTCTGTGATGAAGTCAATAAAAAGTTTGGTGTATCTAGAGATGTAATCTTCCTTGAATCATCCAAAACTGACAATGTTGTTGAGAGGCAACTTGATCACTTGGATAGATTCACAATTGCAAAATCATTTCAAGAATTTGATAATCAGATTCCACATCTTGAAGGGGGGATTCCTATACTATATCAACCTATGGAATCTTCTTCTGAAGCAGTCTCTCCCCCGCATGAAACTCCAACAACAGATGATACTTTGAGTGATGTGATTAACAGAATTGGGAGACTCAATCTTGATTCAGTCCCAACTCAATCGACGGAGCAGCTTGGACCATCTGAGAATGGCCCCCAAAGTGTCTAACAAAGACACTTGAAAGTGTTCATCCTGATGAGGTTGGAAAGACAGGAACTAGAAATTCAAATCGACAAAATGGAGGTGATGTAGATGACTCTGATTCACCTGTTGATATGGATGTTTCTTATGATTGTGAATTAAATTTGTCTACAGATTTTGAAACAACTTCCTTCAAATAAGTTGCTTCTCATGATGAATGGCAAGAAGCGATGCAAAAGGAGTATGATTCCTTGATAAAGAATGGCACTTGGAAGCTGGTTGATCCTCCATTGGGAACCAAACCAATTGGCTGCAAGTGGGTCTACAAGAACAAGTATAAAGCTGATGGCTCACTTGACAAGCACAAAGCCAAACTTGTGGCAAAAGGTTTTGCATAGAAGGAAGGGGTCTATTATGAGGAGAATTTTTCCCCCACAACAAAATGGGCTACCATCCAGACACTCTTTGCCCTAACAGCTCAAAACGATTGGAAAGTTCATCAAATGGATGTAAAAACTGCTTTCTTGAATGGAGATCTAAAAGAGAATGTTTTTATGTCCCAGCCTGAAGGATTTGAAGTAAAAGGACATGAACATAAAATCTGCAAACTTGTGAAATCCTTGTATAGCCTCAAACAAGCACCGCCAGTCTGGTATGAAAAGCTAACTGAGCATCTTTTGAAACTCAATTTCAAACATTATGATCTTGGTGATGCAACTTTGTTTGTCAAGAAGGTTGAAAAAATAGTTGTATATCTTGTGGTATATGTATATGATCTTTTGATATCAGGGAACAATGAGAGCTACATTTCATCCATAAATAAGGAATTGAGGAAAGGTTTTGAAATGATTGATTTGGGCTACGTTCATTACTATCTTGGTATTGAAGTAACTCAACATCCGAAGTCCATATCCTTTCTCAAAAGAAGTACATTGGAGATTTATTGAACAGGTTTGGCATGACTGAATGCAATCCTATGACTACTCCAATGGAACAAAACTTAAAGCTCACATCCATTGAAGGAAAAGAATTTGAGGATGCAACAAAGTATAGACAACTTGTAGGAAGTCTCAACTACCTAACTACTACTAGACCAGACATTTCATTTGCTATTGGAATCCTCTCTAGGTTTATGCAAAAGCCTTGTGAGGGACATTGGTCTACTGCAAAAAGAGTTCTAAAGTACTTGAAGGGAACTCAAGCCTTTGGAATCAAGTATACACAGGTGGGCGACTTCGGCTTGATTGGATACTCTGATTCAGACTTCGATGGAGATAAAGAAACCGGGGTATCTACTTCAGATTATGTTGAGTCTTGGATCAGGAGCTGTGTCCTAGAGATCACACAAATAATCAGTTCTAACATATTCCATAACAGAGGCAGAATATGTGGCAGCGACTGATGAAACAAAAGAAATTGTGTGGCTCAGGAAAATTCTTGAAGATTTGCAGGTAAAACAAGTACAATCGACTCCACTCATGATTGCCAATACCTTGACAATAAAGTTGGCCAAGAACCCAAAGTTCCATGATAGAACAAAGCATATCAATACAAAATATCATCTGATTCAACATCATGCTGAGGCCAAAACAATCCATCTTCATCATTGTTCCACTAATGAGTAGATTGCAGACATCTTCACGAAAGTGCTTGGAAGAGAAAAGCTTGAAAGATTCAGAACAATGCTTAGGCTCACCAACATCCCTTCAGATTAAGGGGGGAATGTTGACACCTAATCATAGGGATTAGGTGAACAACTGTAATTAATGTAAATAAATAATAGAAGAAATGGAGAGTCATCGGGAGATGAACTGAACAGTCGCTCCCTCTTGTATATAATAATGAACAACTTAAATGATAAATCAATTACATTTGAGGAGTTACCTCCTGGCCTGACAAGGACAACCCTTTTTTATAGGAGAGGGGATGATATGTCTTTATAACACTAGTGTATTCCCCTTATTGTTATTTTTATTATAGCCCCCTATTGTTATTGTTGTGCCCATGTATCCCCGACGTTGTTATTGTTGTACCCCCATAGAAGCCCACTATTGTTATTGTTGTGCCCTTACATTATTATTGTTATGTAAGCTCTGATTATATTGTGACCCTGTAGACTCCTATTTATACCAAGGATGTCTTATCATTTGTATCATCCAAGAATTGTTTATTTATGTAATGTAAATGAGATTTCACCCTCGAAGAGGATAATTTATAAGTTGTTGATCTATCTTCTTGTGAGCTGGTTTCACAACAGTCACTTGGGTGATAACATGGGGCATTAGGGATGACAACACATAGATAGCTAGATTAGACATAGATCATATCATATTTCATGGCCTTCTGAATGGCCTCTTCCTCAGTTCTAAGGAATGTTGACATAACATCCTTAGCAATGGGAGGAAGGAGAGATTTCAAAACCCATTCCATAAAGAATTGGTCAATAAGTTGCAAAGATTTCATAATCTCTTCCATCTACAACATTCCTAAATGTGGTCAATTATATGGGGCTGGTTGACATACCATTTTTCTACAACACTAGTCAATGTGCAGTGAAATTAACAAAGGTGAACTAAATCTTTCATGATGGAGTTTAAGGAAAAATAGATGTGGAATTATTAGATGTGATTAGTAGGATCCTCTCCCAGATTCCCTTCAAACTCAGGGATATTGGAGGGATGCTTGGTTCGTATTTGGGGCCATGTCGAATCATAGAAGACAGGGTCATTAACAAGTTGCCCCAAATCAGGTAGATTCAATTTGGCCATGAATGCGAGAAATGGTTGAGTTACATTCATTTTGATAGGGGATCCTACATTGGTTCCAAGATTAGGGCCAATGTTAGAACTAACATTAGCATCAACATTTCCTCCATTGTTGGCACCCTCAGTGGGACCGACATTACTAATTGAGTTGAATTTAGGAGGCTAAAGGGATGAAGAAGCGAATCAAATTAACAAGAAGTGAGCAAAAAATATGTGTAGTTGTGCAATGTGGTTTCCTATATGAGTACTATGCTAATCTAATTCAAGTAGTCTCATATTATAAAAGAAAAATATTGTTGCATAACTGATCAACTATGCCTCAAAAAAGTCTTAGGCTATGCATTGAAATGACCTTCCAAGCAACCTATACCAAATGATTAGGGCCAACAAGGTTGACTAAAGGTGTCAGAATTAGCTACACTTATGGTCATTGGGTTGTAAAATCTCGTAGACCCACAAACGTCTATCCCAGGTGAAGTTACTTCCCAAAACTACCACCTGTACGGTAGTTTCCCTGCAAGATTGGCCACTAAGGTTACCTTCATCCAATGGGGGTGAGAGAATATGAACTTTTGAGTGTCAACTTTGGAACTAGATTCTTGACCAAGAGTTGGGAGCCTCAAGGAGAAATGCTAGTATATGCAGACTAAGCCTTACCCCCTTCACAAGTTTCTTCTATGCATTGATTTTTTAGCACTGGATGGTGAAGGATTTCAAGCCCCCTAAATTCAACCTCTATGTTTCAATGTATAGTGACCAATGCGTGCTATTTGGATGTCCATCCCACTTATCCTAACCTAATTAATAGATTATTTGGTTACCAAGTGGGCTTAATCAATGTGCATTAGATTAAGGTTGATTTTAAAGGCTCAGCGTGGGGTCATGAACCAAGCGTTTTAGTTTAGTGGTGTGTAGGGATGTGCAAGTGTAGCATGGTACAACTTGAAATGAATCCCTTTGCAATTAAATTAAAGGTAATGACCTGTGTAAAAATAATAAAGAAATTATTGTAGATGAATAATAATCAAACATTCACCCTAATCAAGCCACTAGCCAACCTATGAGGGTTTCATGCAAATAAATTAATGAAGGTAAGAAAAAGGGGAAAATGAGACTCAAATGAGTACAAAACAAATCAAGAATGGATATGAGATATGATTTAGTATCCTACATTCAAATTTCTACAGAGCTTACAACAGGAAAATAATGGTTATAGGTTGTAAATTAATCTCAAAATCATCTATCACAAATTGGGGTCCAAAGAGAAAATCAAGGGGGGACTAACTAATTCAAAAAGATATGTTCTTAACCTCAACCTCTAAGGGTGGATAAAGTGAAAAAAACGCAAAATGTGGTGACAGGGTTTTATCTAGCCTACAGTAGCAAACTACTAATTCAACCCCCGAAAAGCCCACTTTTGTGGAGAAGTAATAAAATCTCGTTGAGGGATTCTTTCTTTCTCCCAAGGTTTAGAATATGAAAATATCATGGCCTACTAAAATATTACTGAAAAGAGCGAGAGTAAAAGCCTACAACAGAGACTCAGCCTAAAAAAATAGGAAAAAAATTGGCCAATGTAAAAATCTGACCTGAAAGTGTGTTGGCAATGAAAAAATTGGGCCAACAAGTGTGTTGGGATTGCTGTAAAATAGGCCAAAAAATGTGTTGGTCACCTAATCCCTTTGTTTTTCAGGGTCTGCTTTGGATTTGCAGATTGTTACTGTTCCGAGACCCATGATCTGAAAAAACACTTGACAAAGGCAAAAAAACACCAAATTCTTCCAAAAATCACCAAAAGTGGAAATATACTAAAAGAAAGAAGGGGGAGAAAACTTATAACACACAACACAAAGCCTGAAATTTTCAAATACCTAGTGGAATCACCATTTTTTGGATGTATTTTTACAAAAACAGTTAGCAAAAAACATTTCTTCTACGGGTTGCAAGTAGTTCAACAAGAAATTATGAGGTTTATAACAAAACCATAGGATTGACACACATTTGTATATTTGTTTATAAATATTTAGAAAAATATGAGAAACTAAAGATAGAAAATATAAACCAATATAATGTGTGAAATTTTCCAATATACACAATGAAAGACTTTATCAATGTGTCACTTGTGAGAAGCTCCAAATGAACATGGTTTCGGAGACCTCTCCTTGGGAGGGTTCGTAGGTAATCTTGATTACATTGAATGGTTCCCTCTCTCCAAACAGAAAAAACGATTTAGAAAATAAAAAGTGAAAAATAGATTACTGATAGTTGAAAAGTCTCAAAAGGTCTAGGATCATAAGTTTGGCAATGAAAAAGAATCATGAGAAATGAGAAGAAAACCTTTCTATTTAGAATAAAATGCAAGCTAGATTTAACGATAATAAAATATTTGTTGGACCAAATCAATATATAACTAATTTGGCATTCCATTATTATTTGTGAGAGGAAGAGGTCAAAAATAACGTTTAATGGCCTTTATTTAGATAAATAACTCAAAGATAATGGTTTATTGAGTTAATTAATTAAAATAATCCATAAATAGATGATTTATTAGATTAGTTCCGTTAGACTAATAAGATAGATTGGAAATAATTCATAAATAATGATTTAGTGAATAATTTCCATGAGAATGTTTCAATGATTAAGAGATGTTTAATGAATAAATAATTTATTAAATTATTTCTATGGAAGATGAGGGGAGGAGATGGAAGGAGCTCTAGAAACCCTTGTGGTGGCTTGGATTTCACCTTAGCCACTCAAATATTTTATCCATTTTCATGGAGTTTTCTGTAGATCGTTCAATGGTGAATCCTTGTGATTTTGCAAATAAATATGTTTATTTTGTAGGTATGATTTCCCGTCAAGCTATCTCTTTTTTGGTTTCATACAACGTTATGTTGAAGTTTGGTTTTGGTCTTCCAGTGGTACAAGAAATTTCTTCCCTTAATGTTCTTGTGGATGAGGAAGCTTTATCCTCTAAAAAACGTGTTTTGGAGAATGATTTGGTTTGTATGTTTAATGGGTATTGACCATGGCTAGTTGATCTACATAAATGGATCTTTGAGACATGGAAGCCCCTTTTGATAGACGAGTTGAATATTTACCCTATGGCATGGGGTTTCTTCAATATGGCATTTGATAAGATTGAGTACAAGAAGGCTATCTGTGAAGTTGGGTTATGGTTTTGGGGGAGTGTTAGCCTCTTCATGTAACCTTGGACTCCCACTTTTGATCGAGTAACGACATCAATTTCCATAGCCCCAATTTGGGTAAGGGTTTCCCCTTATAGATTGATTTGATGGCTCCAAACTATGTTTGAGTCCAAAAGCTCAACTATGAGAATATCTCAGTTCAGTGTAAAGCAAGCTATGAAACATGGCATGTAATTCAAAAGTTCCCCAAGCATTCTCATAATAGAAAATACAAGAAAAAACCCTAAAGGCCCAAATGGTGGGAAGGCACACAAGTTGATTCCTATATGCTATTCACCTCCCAGACTACGTTTATGGGTCCACTTCAAAATGTGAGACCGTTCTATTAGAAGAGCTTCAAGAGTTTTTTTTACATGTGGATTTACTCGTTGATATGTGCTCGCAGGCACTACTGGACACTATAGGAAGAAAGTCATATGCAACAGCTTTCCAGCGCTTGTCTCCATTCCTGAATAGGCCCAAGGATGGCTAGGAAATGCTCAAAAGAGCATCTGCAGAAAAATGTCGAAACTCTGACCCTGAAGCTTATGTCGCTTGAAAACTGAAGCGCAACCTCCTTCTTGAAGGGTTTCACCTATGGAAATAAAAGAGACCTGATGGACTTCTGAAATGCCTCTCTTCTCTTCTTGCCAAGGCTTCAAAAAGTGCTCTCACACTGAAAATGTGATCTCCACTTCACAAATGTGAACCCTTGGATTTGCCTTCTACAAATCTTTGCCTCCTCCAAAGGCTTTGAAAGCCTATCTTCAAAGAACTCTGCTTCCTTGAATTCCTTGAATTCGCCTCTATAAAGGATGGACTTTCACCTCCTTTTATACAAAAATCCAAAGCTAACTTTGGAGTTTGTTAACAAATTCTTTGTGGTCCAATTAGAAATCTTGGTGCTGATACATTATGAATTTAGTTTCAACAAACTTTATCATAAATATCAATATAGCACAAAACTATCTCCTATAGTTTTAAACCTTAACTTCAAAATTATTCTAAATGGCAAATAATACCATGACTTTTGAAATGCATTAAATTTATCTAAACTTTATGCTTTTAGACCTTAGCTTCAAAATATTTCGAATGGTAACAATACCATGATTTTCGAAATACATTAATGATTGAAGCCACATTGTTGGTTGACTTATCTGCATGCATCATAGTTCGGATCAGAACCTTAATATAACTCTGTTTTTGAGTTCCATGCCAGTGACAGGAATTTGGATGATGAATGTAGCCTTGTTGCACTGAATCCACCTGTTTGCTGACGTAGCCACCTTGGCTCGATGTGCTGAATCCGTGCCTAGATAAACTTTTGACTTGGCTATACCTCTGTTGCATGGTAACTCCCCTGCTGTGGCATGAGCTGTTCGCAATCCCTGTGGCGCTGACCAGGCTTGGAATTGATTTGCATGCGGGTGATTTGTGGATAGGTTGGCCCACCATTTCGGTGGTCAACGGATTTGCACAACCATTTCTGCCTACTCATCGATGCTAACCTAACTGTGTTTGTCACCGTGACTTGCATTTTCGTAATGCATCAGAATACATTCATAAGAATATGTCATATACATTTGCGCCTTTGAAAATGGACTCCGCCATGACGTGGCAATTGACGTAACAATAGAACACTCCGTCAAGGCATATACCATATAGTTTTAAAATGTGACATATATGGTTAATGTGCCTGTTTGTAATGTTTTCCAATATTAAAAATCCGCCATTTGCCTTGGATTTAATATGCACTCATAAGCATTGCCACTTTTGCACTAAGGTATGAAATAATTCTGATTTCA
The DNA here is from genome assembly GCA_031772625.1 of Pinus tabuliformis. NCBI lineage: Eukaryota > Viridiplantae > Streptophyta > Pinopsida > Pinales > Pinaceae > Pinus > Pinus tabuliformis. The sequence goes on along the minus strand of CM062817.1, from coordinate 1,228,036,809 downwards.
AACTTTATGATATGGTTTATGAACATAACTTTTCACTCACCTTGCCTTAGCTCCACATGCTTTGACATTTTAATAATGCGCCCACCTTAGGTTTAGCAAATGCGCCATAGTGTAATGCAACCATGCACTATTAGGAATTCAACATATTACTATGGCCACCATAACATTAGGATAGAATACACTTTAATGTAATATTTTGACATCATTGAACATAATCTAACCCTTGTAACTTGCCAAATATAAATGTGGCAAAAAATTAATCGACATCTGTTTCTTACCATAATTATTTTGCAGGAACCCGGGAATAAATTTGGCGCCTTATGGAACTGTGACAAGTCACATTGTCAAGAAGGCATTCTTCGACACTTCAACTTCGACGAAAGATTTCTCCATCATCGGGAGGCCAAATGGAAATCTAGAGACATTTCCGGAATCAATGCGTCGAACCCTTCATCTTGGGACTAGTTTCGCAGTCAATCGAGACAATCAAACTATGCACAAGTCAATAACGACTTTGCCACCTAGGACCATCTTGGTCGTCAACATATGGTAAGATTTTGACTTGACTTACAAAATCCATTCTGGATCACACCTCCCAACAGAAAGAACTTTTGGACCTCCAAAAGTTTTATTACAAACATGAACTTGATTACAAACATGAGTTAATGTAAAAACCATCTAGACTCTAGTTACAAACTTTGACTAGGCCTATTGTCAACAATTTACAAACTCACAATTTATACATATGGCATGTAATTTGCCCAATTCCAATCTGGAGACTTACGTTCCTTGGCTCCAAGTGCTTTTTTTCTTTACTTTGTTGATGTTGATATTGTCTCTCGGGGTAGCATCATACATTTTCTCTTTGAATTCCCTTTCAGCTTGTAATGTCGACAAACTTGTTCTCTGGAGTTTGTGCTAGCTGCCTTTTTATTGGACTTTCACGTACTTTGTCTAGATGTTGCGGAGTCCTTGTCTAACTGAAGTAAGATCTTCCTAGGATGCTTCTTTATTTCCACTACTACATCATCTTTCTGTGGCTTACTTTTGATAGCACCTACTTTCTTGCTAAAAATTTTCTGCTTCCAACATTCTTCTGCACAATGTGAATTACTACCACAAAAGGTACATGGATAAATCCTCTTAATAACTTTTAACATTAAGCTTTGACTTGAGGACTCACCTTCTAAATCACTGCTTTAATTATTCATCAACTTACCTTTATGTCCTACAGCTTTTTCGACATTAGGTTTGGGTGTAGGGACCAACATCGATCCACAATGTGACCTCTCTTCCCGCAGTAGTCACATATTGTTTGATCATAACCCAAACCTTCATGTTACAGCCTTTCCTGCATGGAGATCGGTAAGAGCCTGACTTGACCATGCTTTCCAAGACCTTATCCTTCCTGGTAACCCATCTTCTGCATTAGCTTCATACCCATTCTTTTAGTATTCTTTTCAAATGCTCCAATCTCCTGATCGCTGGAAGACTTTTTCTTCTCCAAGTATTTTCTTAGTGAGGCTGGTGCATAAGAAGTTTCTTTAGAAGGTGAGGAAAATCTTCCAATAGCTTCTTCTACTGACTGAATGTTTTGGAGTCATGGATAATGATGAACTGTCTTCATCATCTAGATGAAGAGGGGAGACCTCATTCTTCCTTTTAGTGGATGCACTGTGAATTGATGGACTGTTTATCCTTCGACTCTTTTGCAAAACTTCAATCTCTATTTGGAGTCTTTGCTTGTCTTCCTCCAGAGATTTCACCATCCGCTGCAAAGCATCATTTCTCAAAGCTTCAATCTTTGTCTGGAGTATTTGCTTGTCTTCCTCTAGATATTTCACCATTCGCCACAAAGCATCGTTCTCCTGCTTGAGATGTCTGTAACTTGTTTCCATTCTTGCACCAAAAAGATCCAACCTGCTCTGATACCAAAAAATGATCTGAAATGTGGAAATTAGATCATCCTCTCTAAAAGTGAAAGATTAAACTAATGGGTGATTGTCTTTTAAATGGAGCATTGAACCATGAATTTCATAAATGAGAAGTGCAAGCAGAATATTAAGTCATATTTATGCTTTAAAACATCAGAATTAAATGATGCATAAGCAACAAATTAAAAGATGCAAACTCAGAAAGAATTTGATGACAAAGTTCGTCCCTCCTGGACTACGTCTCCAAGTCCACTTCAAAATGTGCGATCGTTCTATTAGAAGATCTTCAATAGTTTCTTTACATGTGGATTTACTAGCTGATCTGTGCTCACAGGCACTGTTGGACATTGTAGAAATAAATCCGTCTACAACAACTTTCCAATGCCTGTCTCCACTTCTGAATAGGCCCAAGGATGGCCAGGAAATGCTCAAAAGAGCATCTATAGACAAATGTCAAAACTCTAACCTTGAAGCTCCCGTCGCTTGAAAACTGAAGCGCAAACTCCTTCTTGAAGGGTTTCACCTATGGAAATAGAAGAGACCTGATGGACTTCTGATCACCTCTTTTCTCTTCTTTCCAAGGCTTCAAAAAGTGCTCTTACACTGAAAAGATCTCCACTTCTCAAATGTGAATTCTTGGATTTGTGGAAATTAGATCATCCTCTGTAAAAGTGCAAGATTAAACTGATGGGCGATTGTCTTTATAAAAAAGCATTGGACCATGAATTGCATAAATGAGAAGTGAAAGAAGATTACTAAGTCATCTTTATGCTTTAAAACATCAGAATTAAATGATGCATAAGAAACAAATTAAAAGACACAAAATCAGTAAGAATTTGATGACAGAGTTCGTCCCTCCTGGACTACATCTCTAGGTCTGCTTCAAAATGTGCAACTGTTCTATTAGAAGTGCTTCAAGAGTTTCTTTACATGTGATTTTACCAGCTGATTTGTGCTCGCAGGCACTGCTGGTCACTGTAGAAAGAAAGTCGTCTGCAACAACTTTCCAATGCCTGTCTTTGTTCTTGAATAGGCCCAAGGATGGCCAGGAAACACTCAAAAGAGCATCTGCAGACAAATGTCGAAACTCTGACCCTAAAGCTTCTTTCACTGAACTGTCACTTGAAAATTGAAGCGCAACCTCCTTCTTGAAGGGTTTCACCTCTGGAAATGGAAGAGACTTGATGGGCTTCTAAAACACCTCTCTTCTCTTCTAACACAAGGCTGCAACTTTCTCCTTTATGCTTGAGGAAGAATGGCTTCTTGATGGAAAACTCTCCCCTACTTGAATGGTGTGACAATCCTCCTTTTATACACCTTTCAAATTTATTTTTAGAATGTTGTTTTAACAAATTCTTTGTGGTCCAATTAGAAATCTTGGTGTTGATACATTATGAATTTAGTTTCAACAAAATTTATCATAAATATCAATATAGCGCAAAACTATCTTCTATAGTTTTAAACCTTAACTTCACAATTATTCCAAATGGAAAATAATACCATGACTTTCAAAATGCATTATATTTATCTAAACTTTATGCTTTTAGACCTTAGCTTCAAAAATATTTCGAATGATAACAATACCATGATTTTCAAAATACATTAATGATTGAAGCCACATTGTTGGTTGAATTATCTGCATGCATCATAGTACGAATCAGAACCTTAATATAAATCTATTTTCGAGTTCCATGCCAGTGACAAGGCTTTGGATGATGCACGTAGCCTCGTTGCACTGAATCCACGTGTTTGCTAAGGTATCCACCCTGGCTTCATGTGCTGAATTTGTGCCTGGATAAACTATTGACTTGGTTATACGTCGGTTGCATGGTAAATACCCTGTTGTGGCATGAGTTGTTCACAATCCCCATGGTGATGACTAGAATTGCAATTGATTTTCACGTGGGTGCTTTGTGGACAGGTTGGCCCACCATTTCATCGGTCAATCGATTTGCACAACCATTTTTTCCTACTCATTGATGCTGACCTAACTATGTTTGTCACCGTGACTTGCATTTTTGTAATGCATCGAAATACATTGATAACAATATGTCATATTCATTTGTGCCTTTGAAAATGGACTCCGCCATGACGTGGAAAGTGGCTTGGAAATTGACATAACAATAGAACATTCCATCAAGGCATATACCATATAGTTATAAATGTGACATATGTACTTAATGCACATGTTTGTAATGTTTTCCAACATTAAAAATCCACCATTTGACTCAGATTTAATATGCGCTCATAACCATTGCCACCTTTGCACTAAGGTATGAAATAATTTCGATTTCAAACTTTATGATATGGTTTATGAACATAATTTTTCACTCACCTTGCCTTAGTTCCACATGCTTTGGCATTTTAATAATGTGCCCACCTTAGGTTTATCAAATGCGCCATAGTGTAATGCAACCATGCACCATTAAGAATTCAACATATTACTATTGCCACCATAGCATTAGGATAGAATACACTTTAATGTAGTATTTTGACATCATTGAACATAATTTGACCCTTGTAACTTGCCAAATATAAAGGTGTCAAAACATTAATCGACATTTGTTTCTTACCATCATTCTTTTGCAGGAACTTGGGAATTAATTTTGTGCCTTATGGAACTGCGACAAGTCACATATTCAACAAGGCCTTCTTCGACACTTCAACTTTGACGGATGATTTCTCCATCACTGGGAGGCCAAACGGAAATCCGGAGACATTTCTAGAATTAGTGCACCGAACCCTTCATCCTGGCACTAGTTTCATAGTCAATTGAGGCAATCAAACTCTGCACAAGTCAAGAACAACTTTACCACCTAGGACCATCTTGGTCATCAACATATGTTAAGATTCTGACTCGACTTACAAAATCCATTACGGATCATGCATGTAGGCTCTTTCCTTGTAACTTAGATGGTAAAGCGATTGCTTGGTATCATAGTCTTCCCACAAATTCAATTCAGAATTGGAGGGGGTTTAAAAAAAAATTCCTTGAAAACTTTGTTGATAATAAAACCCTAGCTATGTTATTAAAGGAGTTAGGGAATCTGAAGATGGGGAAAAAAGAAAAGGTCAAATATTTTAATCAGAGGTTCAATCAAGTATTGAACCAATTTCCTCCAGATACGACACCTCATGCCTCCATCACAATCGATTACTACATTTCTACCTTTTCGACAAGCATTTTACAATTTGTAAAGAGAGTTGATAAAGAAATTTTGGTACAAAATTGAAAATGACTAGTGTGAAATTGGAGTCATTGTTGATGATGAATCATATAAAGACTCCAAGGAGACAAGAAAAAGGTCTCAGGCCTCTTCAAACAGGGCCAAGGATAAAGAATCTATTGATATGTAAAGCTTGGCTAGGACCATCAAGTATTTGTCCAATATGTTGGAAGAGTTAAAACAAAGGACAAGTGAAACCACTATCAAAAGAAAGCCCCCAAAGTTTAACTTCTAAGAAGGACAAACAACAACAACAACAGTAGTCAGCCAGCTAAGTCTGCACAAATCTTGAATGTCGTGTTGAATATTGACAACATGGCCATGGACCAATATTATTCTTTTCATCAAGAATATCATTTATAAAAGACGTGCCCGCAATGGAATCACAACATGAACGCTCTGGTTGCACACATCATTGACAAAGTATTTTCAAATGAGCAAACTAAGATAACAGAAGAAAAGGAAGAATTTGCTATGACTGAAGAGATTGCTGATATCAGACACGAAATGAATACTTTCAGTTGTGTGTTCACTGCTGAGAATAAGAATGCCAAAGAATTATGACTGAGTGAGGCCCCAACTCAAAAAAAAAAGTCGATACAGGTTGAGGAGCCAAGGGACAATTCCTGAACAAGAGATGACGAGGAAAAAATTGAAGGAACACTTGTTAAGAAAAATAACACCGCATGTCAACTCAACTCAGAACACTCACGACAAGTCTAGAAAATGTGCTACCGAAAATAACACTTTCACCAACAATAAAAGCAAGTATATCACTCTGGAAGTTTTAGACAATGCCAATCCTCCAGATACTTCGACAATGTCGGTTGTGTTGAATTATAATATAGTGGAAAACATGATGAAAACACGTGCAAATATTTCAATCTTTGAGCTTACAAGGATAGCCAACGAGTTGATGAGTCCTTGACCAACCTTTATCAGGTGATAATGCTTCTTCTTTGCAGAAGGGATTTGGTAAGTCTTTTGGCCCCCTGGAATAAATTCTTAACACATTAAAATTAAAAGCTAACACTCTCTTCCATTCAATTTTATTGACTTTAGAAATTTCAATTACAATGTTCACAATTGTTTAGTTGATTCTGGTGCATTTGTAAATGTAATGCCATTATCATTGCCAATAAAATCAATGCTAAATGGGATAAGATAGATGCACATATCATTAAGCTAGACAAGCTCTTGTTTGAGCTATTGGTGAAATCATAAACGTTCTTACCCACCTAACATTTGATCACCGAGTTCACTAGTGCATAAACATAGTAATTGTGGACATTCTGAAAGCCTACAGTGTACTGCTAAGTAGAGATTTGTTTAGAAAACTGGATGGGTATTTTCCTACCGATTGGTCGCATTTATGGATTCCATATAAGGGCAGGAGTAACCAAATACAGGTGGAATCAGAACATTGTATGAAACACATTGTTACGCCCTTTGAAGGAGAAAATGAGCCTATTTCTTTCACATATTTAATTTTTGGAAATTGTTTTTTGGAGACTGACCTTGGGTTCTACCTTGCTCAGCCTTCCCCAGTCCCACCAAACACACAAAAGGAACTCCTTCCTAGTCCAACTAGTGAAAATGACCTATGTACAATAGATAGTAGTAGTTCTTGTGTAGGGCCAACCCTTGGATTTATGATGTTTGGATTTTGTATTTTGACGGTTCCAAGACATAGGAGGGCTCTGGAGCTTGTTGTGTTTTAGTAGACCTACAACAAAGGAAACACATGATCTCTTTCCTCTTGGAATTTGAGTGCACTAATAACACTGCAAAATATGAATCACTCATCTTGGTCTTACAGAAATCCATTGACGTCAAATTTGGGGCTTTTAAATAAATAGGTGACTCTGAGATTGTCATGCGGTAGGTACGAAATACTATACGTTGTGTCACCTAATTTGAAAAGTTATCAATAAGAGGTATGGCATTTTATTTCTTAATTCCAAGTTTTCGATATTGTATCTTTTCCTAGAATGCATAACGCAGTTGCAGATGCATTAGAAAATATTGTTTTTTGGTTGTCATCGCTTAGGGATAAATTTTTTATTGAAATTATTTATAAGCCATTCATCCTTGACAATATCCCTAATTTGCACGTTTTCAATGATGACCAACAGATACTACATTTCATGGCAAACTTTGATGTGTTCAAATATGTAGGCATTGATGAAAACGAGCACGACAAAGAGTTGCAAGATGCGGCTCGAGCAAGCAAAGAGAAGATGTATGACTTGCACAATCACTTTAAATGACCAGTCAATGTCAAAACCCATAGTTCAACACTACCGCATGAGCAAATCAATCTTGGAATAAAGAAATATCTAAAGTTTTTTAATCTCGGTACTTGTTGCACACCTCAAGAGTGGCAAGCCTTTATCTTCCTTTCAAATAGTATCGATATGTATTCATATGGACGTACGATGAGCTCAAAACTTATGACACACGAATAATCCAACATTTTATCCCAATAAAGGAAGGGGCCAAGCCTTTTCAGTATAAAATGCAGAAGGTACATCCGACACTTAAGCCCCTGATTCAGAAGGAGTTAAGGAAGTTTCAGATGCTCGTATTATCTATAAAGTGTGACATTCATCATGGGTTTTTAACATGGTTTGAGTAAGGAAATAATCCATGGAAATATGCTTGTGCGTAGATTCTCAAAATCTCAACCACACCTCTGACAAAGAAAATTATCCAGTGTCACCAATGGAGTAAATATTACAGACAGTATCAGGGCCATAAAATTTTTCTCTGCTTGACATATTTTCTGGTTACAACCACGTTCTAGTCTCAGAGTCTGACAGACTAAAAACAACATTTTTAACAAAGTGGGGCATGTTCGCTTTTAGAAGAATAAATTTTCGGTTGGTTAATGTTGGTGCAACCTTCCAACGTGTGATAGACATCGCATTCCATGATTTGATCAATCATAGTGTGGTGGTGTATCTTGATGATGTCACAGTTTTTTCCAATAAGAGATCCAACCACTTGCGCACATAAAGCAAACCTTTGAGTGACGTCGAAAATACAGGATATCTCTTAATCCAAAGAAGAGAATCTTTGCAGTGTTTGAGGGAAATATCTTGGGCCACATCATAGAAAAATGTGGGATTAAAGTGGACCCCAAAAGGGTCAAAGATATCACATAGATTCCCTTCCCAGTGAACAAGAAACCCATGCAGTCCTTCTTGGGGAAGATAAAATTCATTCGCAAGTTCATCTATGATTACACCTAAATAGTTAAACCCATGCAGGAAATGGTCAAGAAGGATGCAATATACAAGTGGAAAAAAATGGAAAAATATGTATTTTCCCATATTAAATAAGTGATCGCAGAAGCACCAGAGTTTTACAACCCAAATTTCAACAAGGATTTCCTGCTCTACACTTTTTCTTGTGATACTTCTCTTGTCGTCATTCCTATGCAAAAAGATGGTCAAAATAATGAGTGACCTATATCCTTTATGAATGCTATATTATAAGGAGTTGAAATCAATTATCCCACCATTGATAAACAAGCTTATGCGGTCTACAAGGTGGTGACTCACGTACAACCCTATCTTTTGAAGAATCATTGTCTTATCTTTGTGCCGCACCCAACAGTCAAATCATTGTTTTTCCAACAAGAGCTGGGTGAGAAAAGAGAAAACTGGATGAATGGTTTACAAGAATATCATTTGGAATTCAAAATAGTTCACACTATCAAGGGCCATGGTCTATGTCAGCTAGTAGTAGAAGCAATGAATACACTAGAATATGATTCATCTAGATGAGAGCAAGAGTTCGAGATGTACAATGTTGAGCGAGCTACCCCCACTGATATCTCAAACTCTTAGTACTTAGATGTGCAACAATATCTTGAGGATGGTACCTGGCCCTATCATTTATCCACACAACAGAAGAGGGCAGTCAAATTAAAAGGTTTACCTTACCAGTTGGTACATGGGGTGATTTTTAGAAAGCATCATAACAAAGTCTTGCTCAGATGCTTAGTAGCACAGGATTTAGAAAAGGTGTTGTGTGACCTTCATGATGGACCAACCGAAGGAAACTTTGTGGGTGACAGAACAATGCACAAAGTCATGCGGGCTAATTTTTATTGGCCCACACTATTCAAATATGCTCACACATATGCCCGCAAGTGTTCGGTCTGTCAAAAGTGTGCTGACCGAGGAAATAATTCAGTCGCCTTGTTGCAACCAATCGTTGTGGAAGAGCCATTTCAACAATGGGGTTTGGATGTTATCTGGGATATTTTTCTACACTCATCGAAGCAACACCGTTATATTCTTATTGCCACATATTACTTTACACGGTGGATAGCAACATTTCCACTTAATCAATTGAACGGTCATAAACTCATGAAATTCCTCAAACAAAATATCATTTCTAGGTTTAGCGTTCTGACTTCACTTGTTTTTGACAATGCAACATATTTTTCATCGTTGAGATTATATGATTTTTCATTGGAAAATGGTATTATATTGAAACATTATGCTAATTACTATCTGCAGGGAAATGGTCTTGTTGAGTCCACTAATAAGAACCTTATTCGTATCATTAAGAAGATTGTTTTTTCTGAATAGAGGAACTGGCACTGTGCTTTGGTCAACGCCCTATGGGATGACTGAGTCATGCCTAAGACTTCTTTAAATATGTCTCCTTACTTCCTAGTTTATGGAAAAGAAGCCATCCTACCCCCGAACATCTATTTGTCTCCCCTTCAACTTTCACAAGAGTCCCAGGGTAAGCCATGCCTATTGGTTCAAAGTAGGATAAACACCCTTCGCAAGTTATAGGTGTTAGAGTCGGTCTAGTAGCCCTCCATCAGCGATCAAAGCTCTTTGCATTTGCATAAGTAGGTGTCTCAGCAGTGTCTTGCATTCCATTAGGCATGCCATAACCCTGATGGAGGAGCTGGTATTTTATTCCCCTCTTGGCACTGCTGGATCAAGTTGTTTCAGTCATTAAACTTTTTCAAAGTTGTTTGTCTTGTCTTGAGGTCAAAGTCTTAGGTCTAGGGTTTAGGTCCAGTTTGTTTTCAAGGTCACGTCTCTGAAGGTCAATAAGTGCCCAGCAAGCCAGAGGGATGATTATCAAAGAGTTTCTTTAAAAGATTTCATCTTGTACAGCTAAATTTTTCACCTTGGATTTAAAAACCCTGTTTTTAAAGACAAGGTCATTTCTCAAAATTTGCCAAGGTCATTTCTCAAAATTTTGTAAAAATTGTAAAAATTCAAAATGATTCAAAGGACAACATGTAACCCTGGCTCCCTTGTCAAGATCCCTCAGATGCTATCCCTGCAAAAATTATCAAAGAAAAGCATCAAATCAATCAATTTCAGGACAAAAGGAAACCAAAAAAGTCAAGTTTATAAAGTGTCATGGAAAAACATTATAAAGTGGGTTATGACATGAAATTAATTCAAACAAGGCTATAAAAGCCCTAATCTCCTTCCATCAAGCCTCATTGTGCATTCAAGTGATAGAGCAATTGTTTCCAAGAGTGTTTGAGCGAATTGTGTGATTTGGGAAGGCGCGCGACCCGTTGAACCAGGCGCGCGACCCGTTGGAGGCGCGCGACCCGTCAGGCGCCCTGTGCCAGTGTTAAGTTATAACGCGCGCGACCCGTTGAAGGCACGCAACCCGTTGGGTGAGGCGCGCGACCCATCAGCACTCTCTCTGCCAAAACCGCCAGCAAACTTGCCAAGGAACCACAAATTGCCAAATTTTGCAAGGTAGGCCCTCCATCATAAAAAATTATTGCTTGCTACAGTTCAAGAAGGTCATGATTGTATTTGTAAAAGTCTCCGTTTGCAAGTGAAAGTCTCCATTGTGCTTTTGGGCTTGAAGTTGTCAAAATTGCTAGGGTTTATTATGCTGTTTTGAGGTATCCCTTTTCTTTCCTATTCTCCACCTCCCATTACATATTCCTTATCATTTTATTTAAACTTCCCTTCCAAATTTGCTAAGAGCCTAAAACCCTATCCCTCTCCCCAAGAAATCAAAAAATTAAAATCCTAACCCTACCTCCCATAACATCCTTGTAAGTAAAATTGTATAATGATGTATATGCAATGATTTTTCCCCTAAAACTCCCTGTTTCATTATTATTCCCAATTTCCCTTTAAAGTATCCCTTCCTTAACATTTCCCTTGTGCTATTTGTCCCCTTGAAACAACATCTCAAACAGTTAAAACAACAGATTTTAAAGCAGAAGCAGCAGTACATTTCAGCCACTTTGCTCTTGAAACCATGTCAGAAATCGAAACCGACTATGAGCAAAGTGATGACCGTGAGTCAACACCAGAAGTTGAGATACAAAGGAGGCCTCACAGGGGTGGTAAGAGTGGTCACCATGTGAGAGAGGAGCCCACCTCTTTGACCTATTTGCAGGCTTGTCCACTTGCAGTCACATGTTTCCGCCACCTCTCATGTTATGAATTTTGCGAGAGGCTATGCTTCTCCAGGTCAATGCTCATTTGGAGAAGTTGCTGGCCAAGGCCAACCAAGATAAGGACTTGCTCAGGAACATGAAAAATCACTATTGGGCACGGATGCACGTGTGCAAGGCAAAGATGAAAGTGCTCCAAAGGCGGTTGGCCAAAGCACAAAAACGAAGAAAAAGGTCCGACCCCCTCCACATCTTGGCTGAGGCTTCCTTGAAGGAGCATGGCACTAAATAGCTCAGCCCCAGCACAAATTCCAAGAAATTTTGAGCATTTTGGGTCATTTTTGGTTTTTTCAGGCAAAAAACAGGTTTTGTCCCCTCAACGGGTCTCACCCCCCGCGCGACCCTTTCATTTGGCTACTCCGTTCTGGGAAAACTCAGCATTTCTGGATTTGTCATGAAAAGTTACACATGCTCACCCATTGCCAAGAGATTTTATGAAGTTTTGGGCCTCCAGAAAGTCAAAAAACAAGCAAAAAATGACTTTCTGCCACATTTTTGACACACAGAAAGCAGTCTTGGGAGATTGCAATTTTGGAGGGGTAAATGACCACCAAATTTAGAAATTCCACTTGGGTTGGAAAGTAGACATCCAGACCTTTCCAACAAGCCTACTCTTGCCCCATTTGGACACCTGGAAGTTCCCCAAAAGTGCTCTCAAAAGCGCGCGACCCGTTCAGGAATGGCGCGCGACCCATCAGGCAAATTGCTCAGGATTTCAGCCTACAGCTCAGCAAAACGCAGTTTTGACTATGTTTGACTTTTTGGAGTTGATTTTTATCCTCCTTGTTGTAAATGATGTAATTTTATGACACTTTTACACTTATGTATCTCTTCTAGAAGATTCATTCATGAGATAGGTGAAAATTAAATGAATGAACTGGTTTCCTAGCTTATAGAGGCAAGTTGTTTTGATTGCCTAGTTTTCAGTGCTTAGTTTAGAATTGGTTGAAACAGCTCCTAGGATAGTGAGCTCGACCCCTAGAGGCAGGGAAAGATGTTAGATGGCCTATATTATGTACTTTCTTGCTCATTTTCATGGTTGGACTCTTGAGGGAGAAGCTCTTATTGTATTATTCACTGTATCTCTGCAATTTTGGCAAAGGAAGACCAGGGTTTTGCAGTCCTTTTTGGGATTCTTGTGGTCACATGTATTGATGGTGTGTTTCTCTTTGTACTTGTAAGTGTGTTATGTGAATCATTTCCTTACTTTTCCTTCTGGAAATTAGGCAAATGAAGTGTTAAAGTAGAATTCATGACTGTCATGCTCTGCTTTTAAGTTTGCTTGATATCAATGTTTTCAATTGTTTAAGGGGAATTCAAGGTTATTGCTTTCTCTCCTTAACTCCTCACCAGTCATTCTCATCCATCCATCTCAATCAAAGGAATCAATACTGTTTCCTACCTCGCCCCAAAGAACTCCCTGCGAAAACTGTGTCCAATCCCCGCACCCGAAATTGCCATTCCCCAATTTTCCACCAAAACTTTAAAAATCCCAAATTAAACCTCTTGATCAGTTTACTAGCCTAAAATCAGTGTTTCCATATTTGTCATCTCGCCCATTGAAGATCTTTACTGAGATAGACCGGAGAGAGCCCTCTCCTGCCCCGTAGGGCTAGCTACGAGGTTAAGTGGTTTGATGTTGCCTTGGAGTTTACCTTTCTCAGCCTGAGGTGAAATTTCAAGCGCTAACATACTGGCGACCATACTGGGGAGAACAAACTTGTTTGTGGGTTGATGTGTTTGTTTCATAAGTCTTAGACGGAGCCTGAAGTTATGCCAGGTAGCCTTCGAAACGCTTTTGCTTTGCATACACGGAAGTAGATAAACGCTGCTTCAGTCAATCTCCGTGAGCTTGTGAATATAGCACTTCATTTGCATTTTACCCCAGTACATGTATCAAGTTCAGATCTGATTGTTGATAGTGGATAACGATCAGACACTGACAAGGCTGAAATCATTCACTTGGCGACTCCTTCACTGAAAACTCCAGAGATCAATGCTTCATGGTGACTTCACTGCAGGAAGATCAGTAGCTTTGAGCTTTTGAAGATGGATCGGATCGCAAGAAGATACGCTCCCCTGAGCCGAGATCACATTCCAGGTTTTCCGAATAAAATTCCGAAGGTAGATTGGTCAAGGAATTTGCCTATATTTAATGATAATGGTAAGAAGGATGCTGCTTTACATCTAGTTAGATTTCATATGCATATTCGCAAGTTGAAGGTGGATTTTCCTGAAGATTGCTTGATGAAGATATTCCTGGCCACTCTGGAAGGTAAAGCCCAATCATGGTATGAAAGTTTGCCGCCTGCTTGTATTTACTGTTTAAAGGATTTTCATGCCTTGTTTATTGAAATATATCAAGCATCTTATCCATCATTAAATTTAGTTCAAGACTGTTGCAAGCATGCTTATAGTTTTATTGAAAGCCTTGAGAAATATTATGAAGATGATAATTTTATGGACTTTGAGATTATGGAGGCTCTGTATGAGAATCCATTTCAGCAGCACACATAAATCTTAGAGAATATTTGTCAAGATCAGCAGGCTGAAGATTTCCATATGGCTGAAAATGATGAAAGAGAGGGTTCTATTTCAGATCTGCCCACAGAAGAAAACCAGATTGCAGAATGTGATAATGTTAGGACAGCTACTTCAGAACTACATTCAGATTGTGATGACCAAGCATACCTTGTGCTGAAGCCCATCAAAGAGAGCTCTACTGTTGAGATCATAGACAGAGTTTTGGATTCAGATGTTGATGAACAGCAAGGTGAGATCTTTGTGCAAGTAAGTGATGAATCTCCTTTCAATAACTCAGTAATAAATGATAGTTTGAGTGCCCTATCATATGAAGATAATTACTGTTTAAGCAGAAGAGAACAAAAGGCATTGTATCCTTTGTCTGAAGAGGAGATAGATTAGCTTTTGAAAGGTCTTGTTACAACCCAAGGTACAACAGATTTGCAATGCACACATAGTCAGGAAAGTGTTGGGGAAACTTCTTCCTCTGTTGAAGAAGATGATTGTCTTGTAGATCAGCAAACAGATAATGTTTTCCTTCACAAAGATGATAATCCGGCTGTCATATCATATGAAGATCACCTACCATATTGTCAGACTACCGAAGATCACAGCATACAGGATTACCTTTCAGATTCTTCATATGTTTCATGTGCTGAAATGCTTTTCCAAGAAGAGATCTGCCCATCCATTTGTTCAGAGTTTTTTGAAGCCCATGAGCATACTTTTACCGAAGCACATGATGAAGGCGGATCAGAATTTGAAGCAACAGACACCTTGTTCTTTCAGCAGGAGGTGGCAGTGGCAAATCTTTATGTTTTTCACGATCCAATGGCAGATTTGTTACAGTCAGCAGTGAAAGTGATTATTGCAGTGTTCAGTGATGAAGGAGATCATGGTAAGCTATGTTTTTGGATGCCTAGTTATTAGTTTGTATTGTTGACCAGAAGATCTGATCAGGAGAATCAATCAAGAAGGCATCTGCTTGATTGGTTGCATTGGCATTTTGATATAGTTTTATGTATATTGTCTTGTAAGAAACACAGGTGGTTGTCATCATGATTTCAAATCTTGATGGACTGCTGCCCTTCAATAAGCTTTGTAAGTTCTTGTTTTCGTTAAGTCAGTCACGAGTCAGTCTGAGTCAAGTTTTCAGTCAAGTTTGCAGTCAATAAATGTGTTAAGGTCTGTGTTTGGTTGTTGGAATAATGACTCCATCGCCCAATGGTGGAAAGCACTGGTCTGCTCTCCCAGAGGTCTAAGGTTCTTGGTACCTCCAAGGAGCTACCATCCCCATTGGAGCCAATGTTAGAGTCGGTCTAGTAGCCCTCCATCAGCGATCAAAGCTCTTTGCATTTGCATAAGTAGGTGTCTCAGCAGTGTCTTGCATTCCATTAGGCATGCCATAACCCTGATGGAGGAGCTGGTATTTTATTCCCCTCTTGGCACTGCTGGATCAAGTTGTTTCAGTCATTAAACTTTTTCAAAGTTGTTTGTCTTGTCTTGAGGTCAAAGTCTTAGGTCTAGGGTTTAGGTCCAGTTTGTTTTCAAGGTCACGTCTCTGAAGGTCAATAAGTGCCCAGCAAGCCAGAGGGATGATTATCAAAGCGTTTCTTTAAAAGATTTCATCTTGTACAACTAAATTTTTCACCTTGGATTTAAAAACCCTGTTTTTAAAGCTAAGGTCATTTCTCAAAATTTGCCAAGGTCATTTCTCAAAATTTTGTAAAAATTGTAAAAATTCAAAATGATTCAAAGGACAACATGTAACCCTGGCTCCCTTGTCAAGATCCCTCAGATGCTATCCCTGCAAAAATTATAAAAAAAAAGCATCAAATCAATCAATTTCAGGACAAAAGGAAACCAAAAAAGTCAAGTTTATAAAGTGTCATGGAAAAACATTATAAAGTGGGTTATGACATGAAATTAATTCAAACAAGGCTATAAAAGCCCTAATCTCCTTCCATCAAGCCTCATTGTGCATTCAAGTGATAGAGCAATTGTTTCCAAGAGAGTTTGAGCGAATTGTGTGAGTTGGGAAGGCGCGCGACCCGTCAGGCGCCCTGTGCCAGTGTTAAGTTATAACGCGCGCGACCCGTTGAAGGCGCGCGACCCGTTGGGTGAGGCGCGCGACCCATCAACACTCTCTCTGCCAAAACCGCCAGCAAACTTGCCAAGGAACCACAAATTGCCAAATTTTGCAAGGTAGGCCCTCCATCATAAAAGATTATTGCTTTCTACAGTTCAAGAAGGTCATGATTGTATTTGTAAAAGTCTCCATTTGCAAGTGAAAGTCTCCATTGTGCTTTTGGGCTTGAAGTTGTCAAAATTGCTAGGGTTTATTATGCTGTTTTGAGGTATCCCTTTTCTTTCCTATTCTCCACCTCCCATTACATATTCCTTATCATTTTATTTAAACTTCCCTTCCAAATTTGCTAAGAGCCTAAAACCCTATCCCTCTCCCCAAGAAATCAAAAAATTAAAATCCTAACCCTACCTCCCATAACATCCTTGTAAGTAAAATTGTATAATGATGTATATGCAATGATTTTTCCCCTAAAACTCCCTGTTTCATTATTATTCCCAATTTCCCTTTAAAGTATCCCTTCCTTAACATTTCCCTTGTGCTATTTGTCCCCTTGAAATAGCATCTCAAACAGTTAAAACAACAGATTTTAAAGCAGAAGCAGCAGTACATTTCAGCCACTTTGCTCTTGAAACCATGTCAGAAACCGAAACCGACTATGAGCAAAGTGATGACCGTGAGTCAACACCAGAAGTTGAGATACAAAGGAGGCCTCACAGGGGTGGTAAGAGTGGTCACCATGTGAGAGAGGAGCCCACCTCTTTGACCTATTTGCAGGTTTGTCCACTTGCAGTCACATGTTTCCGCCACCTTTCATGTTATGAATTTTGCGAGAGGCTATGCTTCTCCAGGTCAATGCTCATTTGGAGAAGTTGCTGGCCAAGGCCAACCAAGATAAGGACTTGCTCAGGAACATGAAAAATCACTATTGGGCACGGATGCACGTGTGCAAGGCAAAGATGAAAGTGCTCCAAAGGCGGTTGGCCAAAGCACAAAAACGAAGAAAAAGGTCTGACCCCCTCCACATCTTGGCTGAGGCTTCCTTGAAGGAGCATGGCACTAAATAGCTCAGCCCTAGCACAAATTCCAAGAAATTTTGAGCATTTTGGGTCATTTTTGGTTTTTTCAGGCAAAAAACAGGTTTTGTCCCCTCAATGGGTCTCACCCCCCGCGCGACCCTTTCATTTGGCTACTCCGTTCTGGGAAAACTCAGCATTTCTGGATTTTTCATGAAAAGTTACACATGCTCACCCATTACCAAGAGATTTTATGAAGTTTTGGGCCTCCAGAAAGTCAAAAAACAAGCAAAAAATGACTTTCTGCCACATTTTTGACACACAGAAAGCAGTCTTGGGAGATTGCCATTTTGGAGGGGTAAATGACCACCAAATTCAGAAATTCCACTTATATTGGAAAGTAGACATCGATACCTTTCCAACAAGCCTACTCTTGCCCCATTTGGACACCTGGAAGTGCCCCAAAAGTGCTCTCAAAGGCGCACGACCCGTTCAGGAATGGCGCGCGACCCATCAGGCAAATTGCTCAGGATTTCAGCCTACAGCTCAGCAAAACGCAGTTTTGACTATGTTTGACTTTTTGGAGTTGATTTTTATCCTCCTTGTTGTAAATGATGTAATTTTATGACACTTTTACACTTATGTATCTCTTCTAGAAGATTCATTCATGAGATAGGTGAAAATTAAATGAATGAACTGGTTTCCTAGCTTATAGAGGCAAGTTGTTTTGATTGCCTAGTTTTCAGTGCTTAGTTTAGAATTGGTTGAAACAGCTCCTAGGATAGTGAGCTCGACCCCTAGAGGCAGGGAAATATGTTAGATGGTCTATATTATGTACTTTCTTGCTCATTTTCATGGTTGGACTCTTGAGGGAGAAGCTCTTATTGTATTATTCACTGTATCTCTGCAATTTTGGCAAAGGAAGACCAGGGTTTTGCAGTCCTTTTTGGGATTCTTGTGGTCACATGTATTGATGGTGTGTTTCTCTTTGTACTTGTAAGTGTGTTATGTGAATCATTTCCTTACTTTTCCTTCTGCAAATTAGGTAAATGAAGTGTTAAAGTAGAATTCATGATTGTCATGCTCTGCTTTTAAGTTTGCTTGATATCAATGTTTTCAACTGTTTAAGGGGAATTCAAGGTTATTGCTTGCTCTCCTTAACTCCTCACTAGTCATTCTCATCCATCCATCTCAATCAAAGGCATCAATACTGTTTCCTACCTCGCCCCAAAGAACTTCCTGCGAAAACTGTGTCCAATCCCCGCACCCGAAATTGCCATTCCCCAATTTTCCACCAAAACTTTAAAAATCCCAAATTAAACCTCTTGATCAGTTTACTAGCCTAAAATCAGTGTTTCCCTATTGGTCATCTCGCCCATTGAAGATCTTTACTGAGATAGACTGGAGAGAGCCCTCTCCTGCCCCGTAGGGCTAGCTACGAGGCTAAGTGGTTTGATGTTGCCTTGGAGTTTACCTTTCTCAGCCTGAGGTGAAATTTCAAGCGCTAACAATAGGAAGAAAGACAAAAAGCTAAAGAAAAATTCTCCTTCAATAAGAGTCATATCAAGAGATGGTTTGATAAAAAATCTGTAGGGAAAAATGAATTCGGTGTGGGTGACCTAGTCTTAAATTTGAACAAAGCCCACTAAGACAAGGGTAAACATACTAAGTTCTAGTCCCTTTGGATTGGATTGGAAGCTTGGCCAACACACATATTGTCTCCAATATTTAGATGGAAAGATTGACTCTCTTCATGTTAATGTCCAAGATTTAAAATAGTATTTTCAATGATGGTGTAGGGTTGTGCCCTACCCTATGTACACAGTTTTTTCTTTTGGTTGTTTGTTTTGTTTGGTCTTGTGTTTTCATTTTCCGTTTATGTGAATAAGTGTCATGTGTAAACATGTTTTTTTGGCTTCATTATCTATCGCTGAATTGAAAAGAGTCTTGTGATACTACAATATTTGGCTAACCTTTGGTCCTTCTTCTTTGTTTTGGTTACATCTTTTGGTCAATGATGTTCTTATTGAAAATAAAATCCTTCTGTAAGGTGAGTTTTGTGTTGAGTCGTGATACCTCTGTCTATTTTGGAAACCTTACACACATACTTGGTTCTTTATGTTTCGATGTTTCCACGCTTATCCAATCAAGTAGATAAGGAACAGGGGAAAACTATAAACGAGAAAACCTAAATCAAAGGTCTTTACATGCTTCTTTGAAGGAAAAACCTCTTCTACTCTCAATAATTTAGGATCCCTCTTCTGCCCATGAAATTATTAAGTTCCTATGCACAGTCCTATATAAAATATATAAATAAAGGGCGAAAGAAGAGAAAGGATTCATGTGCAGGGAGGTGAAGCAAGCAACTCCGTCAGGGTACTATTTAGGCTCGCTAGAAGTGGAGTAATTTTTGAGTTCATGTAGTGACTCCGTCAGGGTACTATTTAGGCTTGCTGGCTGAGGAGAAACACCAGAGATGAAAAACTATACTCTGAAAATCTAAAGCTCGCAAACTATACTACCCTTTCCTGATTAACATTGCGATATTGATGGTATTATGTTTTTTGTTCAACCGAGAAAGGACAGAGGGGACTATATTTATTATGGGGTAAGTTGGGAAACCAAAGTGACCTACAAGATGAATCAATACTCCCTAAAGAACTAGACTCTGCACGAAAGAATTAACCGAGCCAGAGAAGCTGGAATTCAACTAGTGTGTTTCCAAGTGTTATCGTTGCTACAACACCCTCCAAAATTTTGTCCTACATCCAAATTTCGGAGCCTACTTTGACTTTTCATGTTTTCATCACAAGAATTAAGAGTTATTCCATGTGTTTTCTCTAGGTTTCCTTGTCCCATTTACAAGAAAATCAAAGTTTCGTTTTTAGCATGTGAAGTGTCGCACAATGCACAAAAGCTATTTTTGGTGGTTTCAAGGGGTAACCTTTGTGTAATTGAATTGGTATTACCATTTAAACATGTCACACTCATTTCAAAAAGTTTCAAGCACTTTCGCACAAGTCTCATCATGGTCGTCGCAAAGTGTATCTTTGGTGTCTCACTTGGTGTAGGTCATTGCAAAGTTTTCACATTGAGGAAAGGATGTTGTTCATGCATTCTGAGTGTTCCATGTTGTGTTGTCAAGTGATCTAAGTGTGTGATCATGTTTAGAGTCATGATTTTTCCCATCTTCCTTCCACTGATCCGAAACTTAGTCAACTTTGGAAAACTCCTCAACCGGGCCACTCAGGCCCTTTTAGACAACCTAAATTGTGAACAACACAGTCTCAACCCTCAAGCAACAACCTTGTCTCGTGGAACAGTGAAATTTGTGGTTTATGCCTCCCATAAATGTGCATTTTGCAATGTTAGTGCTCAAGCCCAACCCCTGAGCTCCAAAATTGTGCAATATTCCCCTCTAGTCAGCCTTGAACTGCGCATTGTGCAGTCTCAGTCCTCAAGCCTTAGCCTTGAGCTCCTAAATCGTGCAATCACTTGGCCTCCCTTTCCTTCTAGTACTGCGTAGTGGGAAAAATTAGTGCTCAATCCCTCATATTGACTCCTTGAATCCCTCAATTGCATAATCCTAAAGCCCAGTCCAACCTGAACTGCGCATTACGTAGTCTCAAGGCTCAAACCTAACCCTTGACTACCAGAGTTGTGCAATTATGCAATCCCTGAGCCTCACCCTTAGCCTATCACTCGGTTCCATCTCAGTTAGTGGATCATCATGCAACATCTTAGACTAGGGGTTTATTGGACTGGTGTTGTCTTGTCATGAGTGAATTGCAGATGCACTTACGCTATCATGCTATGACAAGATGATGAAGAAGGAGATGGAGGAGGAGACCATGCTAGAATACAACTTTGTAGCTGTGAATACAAGTTGATCATTTAGGAGGAAGAAAAGGGACATTGGCTTGTGACAACACCTCAAGATATAATAACATTAAAGACTCCTCATATTTAGCCATATGAAGGTGTAAAAGGAGATAATGTTATATCTTCAAGGAGACATAAAGCAAGTAGCAAAAAAGAATGTCTTGACATTTCCATGCCATCATGCAGTCCATATCATTAATGTCATGTCATGTTATGTCATGAGTCATCATGTGCCACGTCATTTTGTGGATTATGTAAATACTTATTCGAAATGTATTGAAAAGTAGAAGTCCAAAGGAAATGTACATAATGTAAAGAGTTATGTAAGAGTTTAAAAATCATAGGGAAGTAAAAAAATCATGAGGGTAGTCCAAGAGTCACAAGGGAGGTGAAGGATCACCCCATTTGTTATATATACACCCTCATTGTACAAGCAAGGGAATTTTCACCTTGGATTCTCCCATAAGGCATCAAAGAGACAAATTTAGTACTTTTGGGGAGCAAGTAGTGGCTCCAATGCTCCACTATTGGAGAAAGTGATGTTCATTGTATACATGCATCTTGGGAATTTTACTTAATATTTGAAGCTTGATGGCCAACACGTTTTCATACATGGATTGTGAATATTTGTAATATTGTTCTGTAAATGTTTATGATTCATGTTTTCTTTTCACTTGTACTAAAGTAGTTGAAATATTTCGATTATTTTAGTGCTTATCATATTGATAATGTGTTGTAAAGGTTGTAATGCTAGTCACATCTTTGTGGACTATTCTGTTAGATGTTAGATAAACCTTTGATATTTGTGTGTGTTTTTGCTAGAGTGGTACTATTACCTCTCTCTTAGAGCCTCACTTTCTCCTCCCTTTGCAGTAGAAGGAGCCTAAGGTACTTGCAACCAAACATTCACCAGGCACACTTACTTCCTTTTCGAAGGCACATATGTGATGCTTTCTCTTGTTGACAACTAAAGCCAAGGCAAATATTTAAGTAGATGGTAACTAGGTTGTATTCTAGATGGGGATCCTACACCAAAGCGTGTGAGGTTTAATTGGAGTCTTGTATTAGGGAGACCCCTTCGAATGTTGGTAGGTCCAACACTGTCAACAAACCCTTTAATAAATATCCCGAATTCTTTGGGAAAGGTAATGACGGTGTCAAACAACATTAGTACCTGTGCGAGGTCATTTGGAGAGCTTGCCAAACTCTAGATGCCATGAATCTTATTGAATTCCAGACCAATCTTCGAGATAGAGCACTGAGATGGTTTAAGTGGTCGACATTACAGTAGAATCTGATGATAGATGAGATTTGACAAGAGTTATTTCAAGAGTTTAAACTCCCTACGACTAACCAACAAGGGCTATCAAAACTATGGGAAATTAAGCAAAGAGAGAATGAAACTACCTAGGAGATGATGAAAATATTTAATGATTCCATTAGCAATCTAAGCTACCCTATTGACCCCAACCATCAGCGAGATTGGTTTATCAAGGCGCTACTACCCCTCACCTACACACTGCTAACTCAACAAAATATTGATACTCTACAGGATGTCCTAGAACAAGCAACATGAATTAAGGCCATGGAAGGGTACCACATGAACATAAAGGAGTGGTCTCCCACGACCCTAATCTCATAGGACTACAACATCAAATCGTTGATCTGACAGAGAAGTTAAGGGACATGCAACCAGTGCAACCGTCGTAACCATAAATATGGTGTATCAACTGCCATGTTGAGGGGCATCACGCCATGGAGTGCCCAAGATATAGAGGCCCGAGCACTCCCTCTGTATTAGTGGGTCCCTCCACTTATTTAACCACTGTTAGAGTTGCACAGTTTGGTACACAAGGGTTATATGCAACGTGCACACAGTTCCATGCTTTTCCTAACTAGCAGGGTGAAGCTCCAACTAAATATTGTGAATCTGCATGACCTATGGGCATCTCCCTCACCTCTATCCAATTTTATAGAAGTATTCAAATGTACCAAACATTGTTTTCTATGAGTTATATGGTTCACCTACCCACCACACTATTCAGTATAGGGCATTAGATGCCCTAGCTGACTGGTTTGATCTTTCTGCTTATAGGGTCAATGAAGCTCCTCAAGGATGAGGAGGTTGAGGAATAGGGGGGGAAGAACTAGAGGCAGAGGTTCGATCCTCTGTTACAATTGTGATCAATAGGGGAATGTTGCAAGAGTCTGTCCACTGCTCAAAAGACCTTGGTGCTCTTAGTGCAGGGTCAATATGGATGCAACTAAAGACTGTCTAGATCTAATTACTAGATGGAAAGAGAATAACCACCATAGGAGATCAAATACAATTAATGTTGAACCAAGGGAACCCAAGACAACTCTCCTTTCAAACATTAATATAGTCAGTCAGGGAGGGAATAAGTCTGGAGATGACTTGGGAGCCACTGAACAATCAAGAATTATAAAGCTAGGCTCACAAAAGTGCTTGTCTAATTCTAGCTAGAAGAAGCAGTAAAATAAAGAGGCCACGAAGATTTTTAACAAATTGAATCCAATTGTTGATCTCCAAGGAGAAAAACCAGAACCTTCAAAATCCAAAATCCCGAACATCTTTTAACATAATTCCCAACCTATAGAAAAATGGTTTTGGTTGTTTCTGCAAATTTTGAATGACGAGCAAATGCTCAAACAGTCGCGGGAAAATCTTAAAATTATTGTCAAGGATGGGGAAACCAGGGAAGGACTCAATTTCGTTAATTTACCTAAAATACACTCTTGAAGGGTGTGTAGGAACGAGAAAAGGATAGAGAGGGAGTTTTATATTGATGCTCAAGTCGCAGGATTTCAAATCAAGGATACAATGCTAGACCCTAGTTCAGATGTGAATATCTTATGAGAAAAACTTGGGACTCCTTAGGAAGGCTTAAGTTGGCATTCTATCCCATTCAGTTATGCATGGAGAACTAGTATTGTATCCTCATCATTGGACGCCTGGAAGTTGTAGAGGTTGATATCATAGTGGTAAATACTTATGTTGACTTCGAGGTAATAGATATTATGGGAGGCAAAGTCCCATATCCAACATTGCTAGGAATAGACTCAGCCTTTGAAATTTATGCATTAATTAATCTAAAGAGGGAGACAATGACCTTTGAAGTGGAGGCAGCTAGGGTGATCCAGGCCCTGGACCCCTATTAAGGGTCGAGATTCACCGAGCTAGAGGATGATAGGGAAGAACCAGAGTTATTGGACCAGTTGTATTGACTGAAAATAGAAAATAGGGAAGACTACATTAATCCTACAGTAGGAGGGTCAATTAGCTAGAGAAGTGTTCAGAGCTCTGAAGTTGGATCCAAAGTTGCACGGGATGATTGGCAGCAGAGCAGACACAAGATCAACACTAGGTGCTGTGCCACGATCCAATGTATCCACTGGGTTGGTACCGAGGTATGGTAATTTCCTATATTTAATGACATGGGTTCTGTTACTAATTTTATTAATGAAGTTTATTCAACCATCTCGGAAATACATAAATTACCCATACTGTATGTCACCCTCCGGGCAACTCTAGTAAGGTGGTGGGGATCTCACCACAACCATCTCAGAGAGTGGCGGGAGGTTAAGACAACATTGGTGGCTAGATTTAGGTATTCATAGGACCACCCACCCAGTGTCACCAAGTATCGAGGGAACTCAAACCCTCAACAACACCTACAAGACTGTAAGGCCATATCGATCAAAGAAGGAATTCTGGAAAAATTTTGGGTGCATAGAGTTTTCCATACTCCAAGGACATTTCTGCAATCATGGTACCTAAAGGACGATATACAAAGACAAACCCATGAATGGGATCATATGGTAGCTAAGTTTATCTTCTATATTTCCTTCACCAATAATGACAAGAGGACAACAACTGCTCTACAAGCTGTCAAAAGAGTCTTGTTCTCAATAGGACAACTAAGAGACTAAGGACGTGTACATAATGTAAAGAGTCATGTAAGAGTTGAAAAGTAAAATGGAAGTCAAACAGTCATGAGGGTAGTCCAAGAGTCACAAGGGAGGTGAAGGATTACCCCATTTGTTATATATACCCCCTCATTGTACAAGCAAGGGGCTTTTCACCTTGGCTTCTCCCATAAGGCATCAGAGAGATAAAGTTATTACTTTTGGGGAGCAAGTAGTGGCTCCAACGCTCCACTAGGAGGAAGTGATGTTCATTGTATACATGCATCTTAGGAATTTTACTTAATATTTGAAGCTTGATGGCCAACACATTTTCATAGATGGATTGTGAATATTTGTAAGATTGTTTTGTAAATGTTTATTATTCATGTTTGATTTTCACTTGTACTAAAGTAGTTGAACTATTTCAGTTATTTTAGTGCTTATCTTATTGATAATGTGTTGTAATGGTTGTAATTCTCTTCGCATCTTTGTGGACTATTCTACTGGATGTTAGATGAACCTTTCATGTTTGTGTGTGTTTTTGCTATAGTGGTACTATTACCCTTCTCTCAGAGCCTCACTTTGTCCTCCCTCCGAAGTAGAAGAGCCCTGATGTGCTTGCAACTGAACATTCACCAGGCACACTTACTTTCTTTTCGAAGTCACATATGTGATGCTCTCTCTTGCTGACAGCTAAATCCAAGGAAAATCTTTAAGTAGATGGTCACTAGGTCATATTTCGGATGGGGATCCTACACCAAATGTTGTGAGGTCTAATTGGAAGCTTATATCAGGGAGACCCCTTTCAGTGTTGGTAGGTCCAACACTGTTAACAAATCCTTTACCAAATATCTTGAATTATCTGGGAAAGGGAATGAAGATGTCGAACAACATTAGTACTTATGTGAGGTAGTTTGGAGAGCTTGCCAAACTCCAGATGCAATGAGGCGCATTAAATTCTAGACCAATCTTTGAGATAGAGCACTGAGATGGTTCATGAAGTGGTTAGCACTACAGTAGAATCCGATAATAGATGAGATCCGGTG
Source organism: Pinus tabuliformis (assembly GCA_031772625.1). Taxonomy (NCBI): domain Eukaryota; kingdom Viridiplantae; phylum Streptophyta; class Pinopsida; order Pinales; family Pinaceae; genus Pinus; species Pinus tabuliformis. The sequence continues at coordinate 1,228,010,696 of CM062817.1, read as the reverse complement.
GGAGTTCGTTCAAGAGTTTAAACTCACTCAGACTAACCAATAAGGGTTATCACAACTATGGGAAATTAAGCAGAGAGAGGGTGAAAATTCCTGGGAGATGATGAAAATATTTAAGGATGCCATTGGCAAGCTAAGCTACCCTATTGACCCCAACCATCAGTGGGATTGGTTTATCAAGGCACTACTACCCCTCACCCACACACCATTGACTCAACAAAAGATTGATACTCTATAGGACGCCCTAGAACAAGAAACATGAATTGAGGCTATGGAAGGGTACCCACATGAACATAGATGAATAACGGTCTCCCATGACCCCACTCTTATAGGATTGCAGCATCAAATCGTTGACTTGATAGATAAGTTAAGGGACATGCAACCAATGCAACCGTCATGACCGCACATATGGTGTACCAACTACCATGTTGAGGGGCGTCACACCACGGAGTTCCCATGACTAAGAGGCTTAAGCACTCCCTCTGTACTAGTGGGTCGCTCCACATATTTACCAATCATTAGAGTTGTAGGTTGGAACGCAAGGGTTATATGCATGGTACACATAGTTCCACGCTTTTCCTAACTAGCAAGGTGAAGCTTCAACTGAATATTGTGAAATCTGCAAGACCTACGGGCATCTCCCTCACCTCTGTCCAATTTTACAGAAGAATTCAAATGTACCAAACAATGTTTTCTATGAATTATGTGGTTCACCTACCCACCACACTATTTAGTGTAGGGCGTTATGTGTCCTAGTTGACCGTTTGAATCTTTCTACTTACAGGGTCAATGAAGCTCCTCAAGGATGAGGAGGTGGAGGAATAGGAGGGGAAGAACTAGAGGCAGAGGTTTGATCCATTGTTACAATTGTGATCAAGAGGGGCATGTTGTAAGAGACTATCCACTACCCAGAAGACCTTGGCGCTCTTAGTGCAAGGTCAATACACATGCAACTGAAGACTGTCTAGAGCTAATTTCCAAATGGAAAGAGAATAACCACCAAAGGGGATAAAATCCAATTAATGTTGAACCAAGGAAATCTGACACAACTCTCCTTTAAAACATTAATATAGTCAGCCGAGGAGGGAAGAATATTAGAGTTGACTTGGGAGTCGTTGAAAAACTAAGAATTATAAATCCAACCTCGCCAAAGTGCTCATATGATTCCAGCCAGCAGAAGTAGTACTACAAAGAGGCCACATAGATTTTTAACAAATTTGTAGAAATTCCCACTGTAGATCAAGAGATTATGCAATATACTAAAGCAAAATACAAGATCTACTTCTACAACAAACTTTGCGAAAGCTTAATCAATTTGAGCATGATGAATTTAGAACACATATAGCTGAGAATGAGAAATCAATCACACATGACACAGAAGAAATAACCCGAGGAAAGCCTCAGCCTAAAACCCCAATCTCTGTATTATCATATAAGTGGAAATATGTTCATATTACAAAAAGAGTCAGCTCTCAAGCTATCCTGCTCTCTCTGCAATCAAACAATACTGCTCATAGATAGTCAAAGGTTCTCACAACCTTATCCTCTACCCTCCAAGCCTCCTATTTCCTTGTGCAGTTTTTCCTGGGGTCCAGTGCTTCCACTTGTGTGAATTCCCACCTCACACAGCTCACTTGGCTCAGAAATAATTGCACAAACCTGAAGGAGATAATTCCTTTTGCATGGATGAGTTTCCTATATAGGAAAATTCCTCCAATTGATAGTACATTGTCCCTTCCTCTGATCTCAACTGGGTCTCTGTCTGAACTGACAGGCATGAGTTATTTATGAGAGAATATTAAGTTATCTGCAGTGCAACAGTTACATGCATGAATGCATGCAGTAACTAACTGAACTCACAATTAATTCCACAAAATGTTGGAACTAATCTAACTGGACTTAACTCAGTTAACTGAGCTAACTAATTACAACTCAAAATACAACTCATCCTCATCTCTTTAACTGAAGGATAAATTCCTCAATTAATGGAGAAACTGTTGCATGTCCCCACATAGACTTCATGTTTGATTTTCTACAACTAATTAACTCATGGTGAATTAATTAATTATCTTACAAACAGCTGCTAAGATCAAATTCGAATTTTACTTCTCAATTTTAGTTCAAGGACTAACTAAAATAGGAAGGTATCCCGAAATGCTATTTATAGTAGTACTAAATTTAGCACTTATATATTTAGCATTTCTTGTTGCTATTTTAAACACTCCCTCTCAACAAGAAAGAGATTATCAGTAACCCCAATCCTATCTCTGTGGAACTCAAACTTGCATTTTGACAATGTCTTAGTCAAAATATCTGCATCCTGTTCCTCGGTCGAAACATACAACAACAACATGATCCTCTTGACCACACTGTCTCGAAGATGGTGATACCGGATATCAATGTTCTTGGACCTATCATGAAAAATTGGATTCTCAGAGAGTTTGATACAACTCTGATTATCGCAGTAGATCATGGTTGGATCCATCCTCTGACCAAACAATCCCACTAGAATCTTCCGCATCCAAATGGCCTCACATGCAGCCTGACTAGCAGCCATGTATTCAGCCTCTGCTAAGCTAAGTGAAATTGACCTAAGGTTGAAGATTCCTCCAGAAGTGCTCTTCCAGTCTGATGGACTCCCTTCCCAATCCGCATCTATGAAGCCCTGAAGCTTCACTCCCTCTGTCCGTCCATACCACAATCCGAACTGAGATGTGCCTCTGAGGTATCTCAGCACATGCTTCGCTGCCTTCCAAAACATATTGGTAGGCTGAACCATAGCTTGAATCAACTGGTTCACCACAAAGCGTAAGTCGGGTCGTGTGTTCACTAGATACATAAGTGAACCCACCAGCTGCCGATAAACAGTAGCAGCTACTACCTCACCTGAAGTAGCATCCTCCTTCCTCCAGTTCCCAGCTAGAGGAGTCTGCATGGGCTTGCACTTCTCCATGTGAAAGCACCTGAGTATCTCATTGGCATACTTGCCTTGAGACACAAATACTTCACCATCTTTCTGCCACACCTCCATGCCTAGAAAGTAGTGCATAAGACCCATGTCTTTCATTTTGAACTCTCTTGCAAGGTCCTCCTTGCAAGACTGTATCAACTGATCATCAAATGTAAAAATCAGATCATCGACATAAATAACAATGATCAATGGTTTACCTTCTACCATGATGTGGTAAAGGTTCACATCTGCTTCACTCTTGGTGAAGCCCAACCCGGTGAAATAGTTGTTGATCCTGGTGTACCAAGCACGGGGTGCTTGATTGAGCCCATACAAAGCCCTCTTGAGTCGACACACATGCGACTCATGATCAAAGGTCTCGAAACCCTCTGGTTGCTCAATGTACACCTCCTCCTCAATTTTTCCCTTGAGGAATGTTGTCTTCACATCCATCTGGTGGATCTTCCACCCCATCTGAGTTGATAGTGCCAACATTGATCTGATCGATGAGTACCTTGCTACAGGAGCAAAAGTCTCATCGTAGTCGATCCCCTCAACCTGTGAGAAACCCCGAGCAACAAACCTTTCCTTATGTTTCTCAACACTACCATCGGCTGCCTGCTTTACCTTGTAAAGCCATCTGGAACTCACCACTGACTTACCCTGAGGTCTTGGGACAACATCCCATACACTGTTCCAAATGATAGAGTTGTACTCCTCTACCATTGCATCAACCCAAACTGGTTGCTACACTGCCTCCTAGAATGAAGAAGGTTTGGTATCTACACACTCCCCAACGAGGGCCATGTACCTAGTGTACCACTTGGGTGACCTCCTCTGTCTGCGTTGAGAAGATAGTTGTCCCATGTTCTCCCGCACATCTAGCATCAACCTGTCAGCTTCCCTTGAGTGTTTCCGCCCATCTCTAGAAGTATCATCATGAGTGGATGTCTCCACTCCTGGATCCTCTGCATGTGGCTGCTCCACATCAATCTGAGACTCCTCCTCCTTAGGATCTGAAAGTTACTCCTCTGCATGCAACTTGAGCTCCCTCTAAAGTGATAATCGCATGGCTTTCTGCTCGTCGAACTTCAGATCCCTGCTTACCACAGTCCTCTGAGGGAAGGCAGGTACACCCGATAGTTGTGGGGTGTATCAGTGTACCCCAAAAGTATTCCCAACTTAGCTATTGGGTCTAGCTTCTGCTTAGCATCTTTGGTCACATGACAGTAAACTGATGATCCAAAGATTTGGAAGTGACTTACATCAGGTCGCTTCCCAGAAAAGGTTGCCATAGGTGTCTTCATCCCCAGTATAAGGTGCGGGCTTCTGTTCTACAAGTATACTATTGTATTGAATGCCTTAGCCCATAAATGCAGTGGTAGGCTTTGGTCATGCAACATCGCTTGAGATGCTCCCACAATTGATCTGTTCTTCCTTTCGGCCACCCCATTCTGCTATGGGTTATGGGGTGCCGTCAGTTCCCGTTTAATTCCTTATGTAGCGCAGAAGTTCTTAAACTATTGGGAGACATACACTCCACCATTGTCGCTACTTAAGGCTTTTATTTTCTTTCTAGATTCTTTCTCTCCCAAAGCTTTAAACTCACAAAACCTCAAGAAGGCTTGACCCTTCTTTTGCATAAAGTAGATCTAGCATCTACGAGAAAAATCATCAATAAAAATAATATAGTACCTTTGTTTAGCAATGGAGGCTGTAGGGAATGGTCCACAAACATCTGAGTGAACTCGCTCCAGGATTTCTCCAGCTCTACTATCTTGATCCGAAAAGGAAGATTCCACATACTTACCCAAGGTACAACCTTTTCATGTATTCGTCTGCTCAAGTTTTCCCTTGGATAATCTAGTAGAAATCTGTTGCATGATCTTCAGGGCTCCATGGTGCAAGTGGTCCAGTCTTCTATGACATAGCTCGCCAACATCTTGGCTCTACACCATCTCAGCTTTGGAACTCAATGAAGCACAGTCATCTACCTCTAGCTTGTAGAGATTCTTTACTCGAATCCCAAGTCACTTTGTCTGTCTAGTACCGATATGCCTCAGGAATACCTTTCCTTTACTAAAGACTACATCATAGCCTTTATCTTCTAGCATAGCGACAGACACATGATTCTTCTTAAGACATGGTACATACTTTACATCAATCGGGGTGTGGGGAGCTCCATGCTCCCTCTGGAACACAACTGTACCTTCACCTGAAACACGGTACTTTCCATCATCGCCCCATCTCGATTCGCATCTGGAGATCCTTCTCCTCTAAGGTACTGAAAAGATTCTTGTCACCTGACATGTGGAATGAAGCTCCACTGTCCAGGTACCACACACATCCCACCATGGATGAAACCATGCATGCTATAAGCGAGAAATCCAGCTCAAACTGTGAGGCCAGTGCCTCACTCTCAGATCCCTTTGAGGAACCCTTCTTGGATTTCTTCTGTGGACAATTTGTAGCATAATGGCCCACTTCATGACAATGAAAGCATTGCACTTTCAATTTTTCAATATTATTGGTAGTAGAACATGAACAAAAACAACAACTTCTTTCCATTACAGCAGAAAGACATCAAATTCTTCAAGAGAAGTAGATGCTACAGAACTAGGTTGAGGAAATAAGTGCAAAGTTCCATGATTTATGGTCCTTAGTTGCCAAAATAGTCACAGATGCACCATAATACTTTCTAGCCAACACGCTTTCAAAATGTTGCAATCATATCAAGACTGCCTGCATCAACCTCATCTTAACAAACAAAGAGCTCAAAATAGCTATTTCCACCTCTCAAAGGGTGCTACCAAATCCAACATCCCAATATGCCAACGAGATCGAGCAGAAAACCACTGAAGTGGCTTGTCTGAAAGCCTCTATCATTCAGGATATGGGGAAGCTAAAGGACTCTTGGCACAAGTTTGAGGTTGGTCAGGCTGCCTTGCAAAGAAAAATCAACTGGTTTACCCTTGTGCAAATAGGCTAATTAGCTCTTCAACCAAGCCATGGCAACTCAAGACCTCAACCAACAACAAGAGCTCCTAGCAGAAGAAAATTTCCTCAAAAACTAGATCCAACAAATTGAGGACGAATCACATAAGAAAAATACTCTACTCCGTAACATTAAGCCACCAGCACAGGGCCACTTCCAGAGGCTACAAAAGATCAATGTAGAGGAAGAAACTCATCGGAATTCCCTCTTGATGACACAACTTGCTCAACCAATAACTGAACTCGTAGCATAGTTCATCGATTAAGCAAGCACTATCATAGGTTCATGGCAGGAGGCACTAGCTGAGTAGACATAGTTCCAAACCACAACCATCCATTCCATCCTAGCGTTGGGTCCTTTGTTTGAAGGAACAACCCAAGAAGGAGCAACACTGGTAGGAGCACCGCAACAACAGGAAGCACCAGTATCACCAACAAATGATTGACTCAGGGATGAGTCAATGGACTATGGTCAAGGACCGTTGGGTCATTTATTTTGGAGACAAAGTTGTAACAGTAAAAAAAATATAAATTAATTTCTTGATAGAAAAATATGCTGACAAATAATTTTATGTCTATGTTACCTGTGATCAAGGTTTGCCAGATCTCAACAAGGTTGTGGGGACGACTCTCCACCCAACCGTAGGCTCAATTGTGCAAGGATTCTGCTACAACTGGCCACCCCCGAGCCTCAATCAACGTACTACTGCCAGTGCTCCTAAGTTTTAGTATACCATTCTCCCAAGAGAATGAAGGATAGAATCTCGGAATGATAGAATGCCGAAAAACATGCCTCTCATCTTCCTTGCCCTCTATTAAATAGAAGTCTCATGCAAGTTTCTTTTGATTTCTTTCTTTTTGATAGTTTCCTTTTCTTGTTTTATTTCCTTCTTTTTGATAGTTTCCTTATTCTTATCTAGAGTTTTAGTATGGTTATTACTATTTTATTTTATTATTATTTTTAATCTTATTTATTATTTAACATTTATGATTTATTATTTTTATTATTATTAAGTGATTTATTTATTATTATTTATAATTTATTTTATTAATTAATATTTTTTTATTATTTATTATTTTTATTTATTATTAAGGGAAGGGATATTACATACTCTCCCACTTTAAGGAACTTCATCCCAAAGTTAAGTTGAATTGTTTATTATTTATTATTTTTATTTATTATTCAATTTACTTCATGTTGCCAACACCCTCTGCTGAACTAGTATAACCAGCAGGCATCGAAAGTCCCCAACACCCCGGGAAATCTCAAGGAATCTCTGTCCTTTTTCCCACTTTCGGCACCAAGCTAAGCTTGACCCGGTCTGTATCCTAGTCCAAGGCTGGCCCCAAGGCTCGCGCCCGACTCAGACCTCATCTACCCCAAGGCAGGCATCCGGTCCGGTACTCAATGACCCCGGGCATCTCGCAAGGCTGGCCCACTCCCTCCACAACTACTAAGGTGCACAGCCCCAGGCATCGAAGTCCTTTACATCCCTTCCAGACTTCGGCATCCCAATCCAATAACAGGCACCTAGCCTAGAACATCAGGCACTTGGCCTCCTCAAGATGATCCCATAGCTCTTCAAGAGCTATCCATCAAGAGCTATACACAAGACAAAGGAACCACTGGCATATGTAGTGTTGATTGAGTTTGTCCCCAGCCCATATGATGTTACTTATTCTCCCTCGTGCGTATGGGCTCGCACGAGATCATCAAATAAACTGGCCCTCTCGGCCCATTGTGGAGTCCTGTCAATCATCATACTTCAACATGCAACCAATGCATTAGATATACCATCATAGTATCATAGAAATTGCATTCATCATAGTTAATCGCAAATACATGCTTCATCTCAAGAAATACTATCATAAGTTATAACATCAACATCAAATACCTATTCATCATGTAGTAAATGAATATGTTAATATACTTCGACATAACATCATAATCATAAGGATACATCATCACTATAAGAACACATGTGCATCACTATTCCCTTAACATAACAGTTCATTAAACTAAACGGAAATCATAGTGTATGTATCCTAAAGTTTAAACAATAAAACATGATTTAGATTCTCCACAAAAGTATTTGTCTTAGCTAAGGAGCACTATTCACCACACATTTTAATCAAGTAAATAAGGAAAGTCTTGAAAAATAACAGCTGCATCTTCCCAGGTAGCTGACCCTGGGCTATATTGGTCCCATTGGACCTTGACTTGCTCAAACTCACGGTTCTTGAGTCGACGAACCCGACGGTCCAGTATACAGAATGGTTCGACTTGAAGGGCTCCTTCCTCGGAAACCTGCAATTTTTCAAATTTCAAAACATGGGACGGGTCGGGTACATATTTTCTAAGCATAGAAACATGAAACACATTATGCATCCTTCTTAGATGGAAAGGCAGCTCGAGCTTGTAAGCAACTGGTCCAATCCTCTCTAGGATTGTGAATGGCCCAACAAATCTAGGCGATAGCTTTGTTCCCTTACCCATCCTAAAGGAACTTTTAAAGGGTTTGATTCTAATGAAAACTTGGCTTCCTTCCTCAAAGTTTCTATCAATTCTCTTTGCATCAGCATAACTTTTTTGGCGATCCCTGGCTTCTTTTAGTCTCTGTTTAATTGTGGCCATTTGTTCTTCCATTTCTTGGAGCATTTCAGGTCCCAACATGAATCGATCCTCTAATCGATCCCAACTTAACGGAGTACGACATGGTCTTCCATACAAGATCTCGAAGGGAGCTGCCTGTATTGAACTGTGGTAACTATTGTTGTAGGCAAACTCCACTAAGGGGAGGTATTTCTCCCATTGGTTTTGTTGATCCATGACATACATTCTTAGCATGTCCTCCAACACTTGGTTTACTCTTTCTGTTTGACCATCTGTCTCTGGGTGATATGCTGTACTAAAATTCAGTTGTGTTCCCATAGATTGTAATAGACTTTTCCAAAATCTGGAAGTAAAACGTGCGTCTCTATCATATATTATCTTTCGTGGTACTCCATGAAGGCGAATTTTTTCTTTCAGGAAAATTTGAGCAATAGCTGATGCGTCAAAGGTGGTCTTGACTGGAATGAAGTGAGCACTCTTAGTTAATTTATCAACCACAACCATAATACAGTCATGTCTCTGGGACGTCATAGGTAAGCCTCCAACAAAATCCATCAAAACAACTTCCCACTTAGTTTCTGGTATATCATGGGGTTGTAAAAGCCCTGCCGGGTGACGATGTTCAGCTTTAACCTGTTGACATTCTAAACATCGAGCCACAAACATTGTTATATCCTTTTTCATTCCTGTCCAGAAAAATAGTTGTTTTAAGTCTGCATACATTTTCTGGACTCCTGGATGTGCAACGTATGGAGCTTGATGGGCTTCCTTGATTATTAAATTCTGAAGATCATCATCTTCTGGAACATAAATCCTACCCTTATATCGTAGCAATCCATCATTTTCTAAGGTGTATTCCTCCCACTTGGTTGCCACAGGTACCTCTTCTTGTAAGGCAATTTTTATTTGCTGGTAATGTGGGTCTCCTACTAGATGATTTAGAATCCGTCTCCTCAAGTCTATCTTTAATGCTGACATTGAATGAAGTCTAGGTCTCCTGCTTAAAGCATCTGCCACTTTGTTCTCTTTTCCCTTAATATAGGATATCTTGAAATCATAATCACTAAATAACTCACTCCAGTGTCATTGTCGAGCATTAAGATCCTTTTGTGTGAAGATATACTCAAGACGTTTATGATCTGTTCTTAACTCAAATTGACGCCCCATTAGATAATGTCTCCACAATTTCAAGGCCATTACAACCGCTGCTAATTCCAGATCATGAGTTGCATAATTGATTTCATGGTTCTTAAGTTTTCGAGAAGCATAAGCGATAACCCTTTCACCTTGCATCAAGACTGCACCTAATCCTTCTTCTGATGCATCCGTGCATACAAGAAAGTCCTTGTCCATGTCAGGTACTTTTAATATTGGGGCCGTTGTTAGTCGATGTGTAGTGTCCTATCTAGGGTGCTAGATTAGGCTATATTTATTATCGACCAGGATCAGTAAACTTCGAGGCATGCGTCTACAATCTATAGACATAAAGGATTCCTAACTAAGTGTTCGTGATGTTAGGTACAGAACTTCTTTACGGAAGGTTGAGGTATGCTCCCTATCACCTGGACACTCAGGTCACTCAATTCATCTACCTATTCTAAAAACACTGTGTATTACTTAAACCAATATTTCAATCCCCTTACGAGGATGCTGTGCATAAAACCCCTGTTCAGTGAACACTCAACATTCAATGTTTATCATTCATGAAAGATTGAAATATACTAGAATCATAAGCACACTTAAAATTCAAATATATGAGAAACAGGGTTCATGAAGATGCTTTTAAAAATAACGAAAGATCAGATCCCTTACAGGATACAATTCAATGATCTCATCGATGAATCCTTCAAGCTACCATCATTAACATTACTCATACGAATTTCTAATTAAATCAACGCAAGCATAAATTGAACTCTAATCACTGTGCATACTATTGAATATTCAGAAGTTGCAAATGAAATAAAATGATAGTATACCCGTTCCATGCAGGGCCCGTCCGCGTTTCATAGGTATACTGGACTGTGCTCAAGCAACTATAGAATCAACGCAACGATGAAATCGTGACTGCAACCGTGTTTTTGGTATTAAGTTCAAAAGCTCTGTTTTCAAAACGATACAATGATAACCACTAACTAACAACACATAACTGTGTTTACATATGTTTTTACAACGTTTACATTTCAGAATGAATGTACATTCGTGATGCGGCTGTTGCCTCTTTTTCTATGGCATAGTTTTTAAGTTGTTTCCATTCTGAACCGATTTCAAAAAGGAACAAAACTAAATCGGTTTAGAACCCTATGCTGTTGCTGCTTTTTTCGCCAACATGCTGTGTTTTGACCGTCATTGACCGTGCCTTCAGGAGCGTTGGTTCTGCTGTAGGATAGGTGTTCGTCCATGCTTGTACATTCTATTTTTCATCCCTACCCTTTGCTTTAGCTTAGCTGTCATGCCATATGTCAAACAATAAACCAATTATAGGATGTTGCAACTTCCTGTAGTCTTTTTATCAAAAATACTTAATTCTTTAACATAAAACTCATAAATCAATTCTAATGTATTTAACAACTATAATACTGTTAACTAATCAATTTCAAGGGGTCTAAGAGATGTATGAAGGAAAAATGTAGGCAAACGATGTGTTTGAAGAGGAAAAAGGAGGTCAAGGAATGGTATCAACATCTCTCCCCGACTTAATGAATTAGCATGACCTCATGCTAACCCTGATGTGCTTCCTCTGAACTCTGTCCCTGCCTGTACCTCTGCTGCCTTCAACAATGTATCCACATTCTTCTTCACCTGGGCATCTTTCTGACCATGGAGCTCATGCTTTAAACTTTTGTACTTTTCCTTGAGGACCTTATTTTGGTTGTACCATTTAGTGGCCCACTTACAAATATCTGTTTGTTCAGCTTCAAGTTCCTTAATTTGTTCCCTTAACTTTTCATTTTTCTGTTGAGTCTCTTTACTCTATGCTCTGAGCATTTCATTTTCTTTCTTGATAACTTTTTCCAGCATATTAGCCTCCATTAGTTCTTCCTTTAACTTCTCAATTTGCTTATCCAGTTTCTTCTATTTCTTTATGGCAGGAGGTGAATCTTTTTCTTGCCTGTTATTGCTTTCAACCTCCATCTCAGCTCTTGGTTCAGGTTGTGAGTGGGCACTACTTTCAATATCCATCGGCATAGGTGCATTTGATTCAGGCTGGTCTTCTTGTAGCTGGGCCTTTGATGTTCTCCTGGTTCTTCTTGAATAGGTGGTAAAATTTTTATCTTGCTCTGCTTTCCGAGCATCCTCTTTTCTCATTTTCCTCGTCCTTATACTGCTAACAGGTGGAGGTACCTTGCTTGCTTTGTGTATAGGAATCTCTTCATCGATATCATTCATAAATCCTGAGTTTTCCTGTGGTTCTTCCTTGTCCTCTTCGTCTTTAATTTGGTTAGCAGCCAAGAACTCCTTCCACGTTTTCCCTCTTCTCTGTAATTCATACTCAATAAGAATTTTAATTAGCCCAAAGTGATATAAGCTCTTGTCTTCGTTACCTTTCTGCTTTTGGATGGTCTTCGACATTTTGGTTAGGCTTTGCAAGAGGAAGTATGGCAGACTGATAACACACTGCCCTTTCAAATGTAACAGTAACTTGATATGGTACAAGTAAACAATACTGTAGCGGCCTTCACAAGTTACAAACTTTTGGATGATATAGACCATCTCGTCCCAGGGATGCACCAGCCAACTTCTTGGGACGTCTTTCTTCCAATTAACGGACGAAACCCTGGATCTGGACATAAATTGAGTCCATGATTTCTCTTTAAATTGCTTTGTTTTGAAGTACTTCTTCCCTTCTGGGCTGATCCCTAGGGCTTGAGCTATGGTGTCTTCCGAAACTCTGAATGAAAAATTACCTATCAGAGCTTTCTCTCCGTTGAATGTAAAAGCGAACTGTTTGGTGACCTCTTCATTACTTCCACGAAATTTCTCTAAAAAGGGCAGCCACTGTATTTCTTTAAGAATTGAAATGCAATCTTCGTGATACTGGGAACTGTCGAATATGCTAGGTTCGACCCTATTGGTCATTTTGGCTGAGAGTTGTGCTCTAACTCTTCTTTGTTTATGTTTTACAAATTCAACAAAGAAGTTTTGATTTGTTACCTTTTATCTTCCGCCCCAATATTGCTGACCTGGTGGCGTCCTCGGCTCTTTAACACTAGCTCCTTTCGTAACCCAAACGATGCTCGATTGACTATCTTGTAATAGAGGTCGAACCCAATTAACTACATTTTCCTTTCGTGGTGCTTGCTACTTTCAGTCTTTACTGTTGAAGTCACAGGAGTCGAATGCTAGCATAGAACAACTAAAAATGATAATGAAATAACCGGCTTAACTCAATTCATAACATATTCATATTTTGAAACAGAGGAATGGTTGTACTGATCGTATGGATGCCATCATAGAAGCGCTAGAAGCATATATATGAAGTACTGGAATATGATTTCGGGTAGTCGTTTGCATCATTTGGCTTCGTCGGGTGGTTAAATCATAATTCAGCCGTTTCAAACATAATGAACAAGCCCGCATGACATTTGGTTTCCAAACAATTCACCACGTGTCCTGCTTCTGTTGGTACCCGGCCAAATAGAAATGTTGGGATGGCTGTAGGGTCTAACTGATTGGTAACAGAGATTGAAAAGGATTATATGAGAGGGGATTAACAAAATCGTATAAGTATGAGAGGGGTTGGAGTATTGGAAGATGATAGGGATTAACAATAGGATAACGAGTGATAGGTATGGAGGTGTCTCTGAAATTGATCATAGCAGTCACAGTTATTAAATTTAACATTAAAAATTAATCTAAGAATTTAAATGTTAAGAATAAGGAATACATTACACTTTTGTTGGTTGTTCAAGCGTTGCATTGGCATGCTGGGTAGGACTAGTATCTTTTGACTATTCTTTGCTGTTCATAACAGGTCCCCTGAGATAGATTCGAATGCAACAGGTCCCTCTGAGATCTTGAATATGTTAAGGCAGCTTCTTTGAAATCCGGAAAAAGAATTATATGTATACATGTTCCTTGATCTTTGGTATTTGATGAAGTCTTGGTGCCCAGCAACCTGTGGATCCTTGTAGAAACTTGATGAAGCTTTGTTGAAGTAATCCTGAAGTAACAGTCTCTTAACAGGTCCCTTTTATGTGTCTTAAACAGGTCCCATTACTGCTGGTGTTGGTAACATGGTCTTCTGGACAGAACAAGTCCCCTTGCATAATGTTTATAACCAGGTCCCTCTGAGATAAAACAATGACAAAACAACTTCTTTATTGAAATCTGGAATGCTGAAACAAATTGCTTTGGAAATTTACAGTGAGGAGATGAGATAAGAAATATTTAAGAATTTACAATGGAGAGATAAGAGAACAAAATGCTGATGCTTCTCTCCCCCACTAAAGTTTTGACTTGTCCTCAAGTCATTATTCAGTTGATAAATCAAACAGGGAACAAAAGAAAAGGAATTCTTACCCGCCAACGAATTGGTTTTCAAGTAAGAATTCGGGGTTAGAGTGTGCCAGAGTCTGGTTTTCACATCTAACCCATTGTTATTATTTTTTTTTGTTGTGTTTGTTTTTTTTTTTTTTTTTTTTAGATTTTGTTTTGTTTTTTTTTTTTTTTAAATTTCTTTTTGAATTTCTAAATTGAAATGAAATGAACTAAGGCAGGGATACTGCAGCTGAAGGCTGCAGTATCTCAACCTCTCTTTGTTGAGATACTGTTTGGAGAAAATTTTGCTTGCTGATGGGCTTAGTGTAAAGTTTCAGGCGATGACCGTTGACAGTAAAGGAATGACCTTCTCCATCAATAGTTTTGAGCTTGACTGAACCATTGTCGTAAGCCTGAATAATTTGGTATGGGCCCATCCAATGGGTGCTAAACTTGGCTTTATGATCTCTGAATTTAGAGTCAAAAAGTAAAGCCCAGTCGCCTTCCTTGAACTGCTTCTTCTTGATATGTGCATCATGCCACTGCTTCCTTTGTTTTTGCATGAGGATTGTGGTTTCCTCTGCTTGCTACCTCATTTCATCCAGCTGGTTCAACTGCTGAATTCTTTCTTGTTGTGCTTGGTCCAGGTCAATTTGCAAATCTGCAACCAGTTTAAAAGTATGTATTTGAAACTCAATAGGAAGCATTACCTCTTTGCCATACACCAACTGATATGGTGTAAATCCTGTAGTATTCTTCCACGTAATTCTGTAAGCCCAGAGTGCATCTTTGAGCTTCTCTTCCCAATTCTTTCTGTTCATTGCCACAGTTTTAGTGATGATCCCTTCCAAAGTTTTGTTTGTGGATTCCACCTGCCCATTGGCCTGTGGATGGTAAGGTGTACTTCTTCTGTGCTTGATTTGGTATTTGTCTGTGATGTCCTTCACTAACTTTGAAGTAAATTGAGTACCTTAATCAGTCACTATTTCCCTTGGTACTCCATACCTTACAAAAATCTCTTCAAAAAGGAAATTTACCACTGTTTGTTCGGTGGCTCTAACTAGTGCTTTTGCTTCAGCCCACTTTGTGACGTAATCAGTACATACTAAGATGTACTTCTTACCATTGGAGGTTGGGTTAATGGGTCCTATAAAGTCTAGAGCCCATTTTTCAAATGGCTCTAGGTGAACTTGGGGCTGAAGTGGCATCTCGTCTGTAGCTGTTGGCCTGCCCATTCTTTGGCAGCTGTCACAACTCTTCACGTACTTCTTGGAATCCTTAAAAATGGATGGCCAGTAGTATCCAAGACTAAGAACTTTGAATGCTGTTCGCTTAGCTGCAAAATGCCCACCACACGGTTCATCATGGCAAGATTTTAAAATATCAATTATCTCATCATTTCTTACACATCTTCTAATAATCATATCATAACCAGTGTAAAATAAATCGCCATTAATCCATGAGTATCGAGCACTTTGTTTGACTAGTCTCTTCTTTTCCTTTGGAGTAAAGTATGGAGGTGTCCTTCCTGTAGACAAATAATTGGCCAAGTCAGCATACCAAGGATTCACTATGGAAATTGCAAATAAATTTTCATCTGGGAAAGAATCTTCAACCGGAACAACCTCACCTGGATTTTGTAGTCTAGAAAGAAAATCTGCCACCTGATTCTCTTTACCTGGTCTATCTAACACTGTGATGTTAAATTCCTGTAACAATAATAACCATCTGGTAACTCTGCCACTAGTTATTGGTTTATTCATTAAATGTCTAATTGCAGAATGATCAGTATGTACAAAGACTTCATAACCAGTTATATAATGTCGGAATTTATTCACAGCATATATGATGGCAAGTGTTTCCTTTTCTATGACTGTGTAGTTTGACTCTGCAGGTGTTAGATTTTTGCTAATGAAATAAATGGCATAATTACAAGATTCCTCTTTTTGGCCTAATGAGGCACCCACTGCAGTGTCAGATGCATCTGTAAAGATATGAAATGGTAGGCTCCAGTTAGGCCCTCTTAAGACTGGTGTGGTTGATAACTTCTTTTTGAGTGCTTCAAATGCTTGCTGGCAGTTCTCATTCCAGTTGAAAAGTACATCTTTTGTTAGAAGCTTAAACAAAGGTAAAGCTATTTTACTAAAATGTTCAATAAACCTTTTGTAATAGCTTGCATACCCAAGGAAACTTCTTACCTCTCTTTGATTCTTTGGAATTGGCAAATCAACAATGATCTAGATTTTTGCTGGGTCAACTTTGATGCCTTGAAAAGAAATATAGTGGCCTAATACTATCCCTTCGTTTAACATCATAAAGCACTTTTCATTGCTCAGGGACAGATTAGCTTCAATACATCTTTTCAAAACTCTTTCAAGGTTCTCTAATGCATGTTCAAATGAATTGTCGTACACTAAAAAATCATCCATGTAAACTTCAACACAATCATGAACTAAATCAGCGAAAATAGCTAATACAGCTCTCTGAAATGTAGCTGGAGCATTGCAAAGTCCAAATGGCAAAACATTATAAGCATAAGTGCCCCAAGGACAGGTGAATGTGGTTTTGTCCTGATCTTCTGAGGCTATCCTGATCTGGTTGTAGCCAGTGAAACCATCAAGAAAAGAAAATGATGATTTCCCAGCTAAGGTGTCTAACACTTGGTCAATAAATGGTAGTGGGAAATAATCTTTGAGCGTTGCTTTGTTCAGTTGTCTGTAATCAACACAAATGCGCCAATTACCATTTTTCTTGGGCACTATAAGCAATGGGGATACCCACTGACTGTCAGAAATAGGATATATAAAATTAACTCTCAACAGTTTTTGCAATTCTTCTCAGACAATATCCTGGAGCATGGGTTCATTCTTCTCTGCGGTTGCCTCACTGGTTTGATAGTACTATCTATATAAATATGGTGAGTGCATGTGTCGGGGTGAATCCCATGCATATCGGTGTAGTCCCAAGCAAATGCTTTCTGGTATTTTCTCAATAGTTGAATCAATTTCTCTTGCTGAGATGAGTCTAGGTGATTGCCTATGTTCAGAGTTTTCCCTGGACTAATCTCTATGATCTGACTCTGTGTGTTTGTGATGGATTGAACTGGAAAGATATCGTGAAATGTGGTTTGCAAAGATTGAATGGTGCATGTTTCTTGAAAATTTTGGGCTAAAAGTACATCTGCAGCATGATATTGGTCGTTTCTCAAATTTTCGGAAATATCAGGTTGAGAAAGGAACAATTTTACCAAATCATTATTATTTTGTTCTTGGAAATCATAGATTTGGTCAATGCTAAAAACAGATTGTACTTCTTCTTTATCATTGTATTTATCATCAAGCCATAAATTGTGTGTTACTGCTGGTGATTGTGCTGATGGATAAAGAGTGAGTTGTTTTCTTTCGGTCCCTCTTGAAATGATCATGTTGCCCGATCGGCATCCTATGAATGCATCAGCAGTCGCTAACCATGGTCTACCAAGGATGATAGGGTGCCCTCCTAGATTGGATTTGGGTTGAAGAACTAAGAAGTCCACTGGGTACTCCCAAGAGTCTAATGAAACAATTATGTCCTCCAAATCCCTTCAGGAATCACTTTAGACCTATCAGCTAGTTCTAGAACAATCGTTGTGTGTTGCAAATTTATGAGCTGGAGTGTTCTCATGGTTTCAAGAGTCATGACATTTATTGCGGCCCCAAGATCTATTAAAGTGTTTGGAATATGTATGTTGTTAATGATTGTAGTAACTCTGGGGATACCAGGATCAACATACTTTTCCATTGAGATGGTATTTGTCATAAGGCCAGCTAAATGTCCTATAACATGAATGGTTTGTGGATCAATCCTTTTCCTAGTGGGCTTCTTAAGACACATTTCTTTGATTGCTTTAGTGTATATGGGAATGTCTTTTATGGCTTGCAATAGCGGAATTTTTATATAGACATTCTTGAGCTCATCTAAAACATCAAACTGTGGTATAGACATTGGAAGTTTCATTTGGACCAATCGGTCTGGAAAAGGTGGATGCAATGGTTGCATCTGCTTATCTTTGGTATCATCGTTTGGTTTTCTTTGATTTGTCATTTCATTTTCATTTTCTGTGTTTTCTTCTTGTTTATCTGTTATTGGAGAATCTTTGTGGAGTACCCTACCAGACCTCAAGTTGATATTTTGCAAGGGTAGTGTGGGATATGAGGTTCCCTCTTCTACATTGTAGGCTGGCCTCTCTGCTCTGTTATTTGGATTTGGGACAGTTTGAGCAGGAATTTGAGTAGGTCTGGGAGGTTGTGAGTTAGATGGAAATTGCAGTTGTGGTGGATTTATTGGTGGAGGAGCAGGCAATGCTTGTTGAGTAGGTGGAGGTTGGTAAACAACCTGCTGCTGAGGATACTGCTGATATGGTTGAGGATGTGATGAGTATGGCTGATGATATTGTTGATATGGCTACGAATATGGTTGGTATGATTGAGGATATGTATGATATGATTGAGAGTATTGTTGAGATGGTCTCCATTGTTGCTGTGGGTGATTTTGGTGCTGCCATGGCATGGGTACATTCCATGAATTCTGAGCATACATTTGATCATTTACAGGAAATTGCAAATTTTGATTTGGAAACATACCTTGCGGTGCTGGCCTTGGCTGCCATGGTCTCTTTGTGCCCATGTAATACACATTTTCCATCTCTGAATTAGCTACCATATTACAGTTCTGCAAAACCTTAACTTTAGGACAATTAAATATATCATGATGTTCAGTACAGAAGGCACAAACTTGGATGTTTTCTAATGGGCAGTCTTTTAAGGCATGTTTCTTCCGGCATTTTGGGAAGAAGATAGCCATTATCTGATCTTCATCTTCTTGTTTCTTCTTAGCTTTTAGAGTGTCAATTTGGTTCCCTAAGGTGCTTAACAGATCTGTTTTAAATTCTTCTAATAGATTCCCTATTTCAGCCCTTGTGACACTTGCTGAAGCAGATTTTGTGACTTTGGATGACAGGGTTCTTTTTCCAATTTTAGCTTTGCTCCTTGAATACTTTTCGCATAATTCAGCGATTTCTTCAAAAGGTAAGGTAGAAATGTCACCTTTGCCCATCAAATTAAAATCATCCATGTATTCCTCTCGGATGCCTTTCAAGAATATTGTGTGGATCAAATCAAGAGGCATAGTTCGGTGTTTGGATTTTTGTAAGTTGTAGACAAACCGTTCTAAGTATTCCTCTAAGTTTTCATCCTCTTGTTGGCTCATTCTAAAGATATCATCTTTGGAATCTTTGGATCTACAATAAGGTTGATATTTCCTTAGAAATATTCTTCTCATGCCATCCCAATCAATTATCGCATGCTCACCAAGCCTCATGAACCATCTTAAGGCTGATGCCTTTAATGTCGCTGGGAAGAGTCTAAGCCTATGGGCATCATCTGTGTAACCATATGTTCGACATACAATGTCAAACTCGAACAAGAATGAGTCTGGGTCTTCTGAAGCCATACCATAAAAGTTTGGTAGCATGGATGGAGGTATGTTTTTCATTTTGATCTCATCATCTTCTTGTGGTTCATGTATAGGAAACTTAAAGGTTGACTCGTCTTCATCTCTTCGTCCTTGATTTGGTGCTGATCCATCTCCTTCCTCAGCCATTTTAATAGGTTCCTCTGTGTCAGTGTCACTTGTTTTAAAGAGGAGATTAAAGAAAGATTGTTCGGTCACTGTGCTACTTTCTCCTTGTGTGGAGGATCTAGGAAAGTGTTTCTTCTGCGATTTATGTGCTAATAAAGTTTGCCTTTCAATGAGAGTAAGTCTTTGTCCTGACTTTTGTTTATCCTCTAATGCTTGTATGGTGACTTCCTCAGCTGGTGTTGTATTTCCTAAAGAGTTTGCTCCTGGTGATAGGTTAGTTTTTGGATGGGGGGTTTTTATGAATCTACCTTGATTGTCTCTAAATCTAGGCATAAATGAACATGATTTCTAAATCTATGTTTTTGCTCGTTTTTGTTTATTGAATTTTTTTTTTTCTTTTTAAATCCTTTAAGTACGCCTCCCCGGCAACGGCGCCAAAATGTAGTGTCCTATCTAGGGTGCTAGATTAGGCTATATTTATTATCGACCAGGATCAGTAAACTTCGACGCATGCGTCTACAATCTATAGACATAAAGGATTCCTAACTAAGTGTTCGTGATGGTAGGTACAGAACTTCTTTACGGAAGGTTGAGGTATGCTCCCTATCACTTGGACACTTAGGTCACTCAATTCATCTACCTATTCTAAAAACACTGTGTATTACTTAAACCAAGATTTCAATCCCCTTACGAGGATGCTGTGCATAAAACCCCTGTTCAGTGAACACTCAGCATTCAATGTTTATCATTCATGAAAGATTGAAATATACTAGAATCATAAGCACACTTAAAATTCAAATATATGAGAAACAGGGTTCATGAAGATGCTCTTAAAAATAACGAAAGATCAGATCCCTTACAGGATACAATTCAATGATCTCAGCGATGAATCCTTCAAGCTACCATCATAAACATTACTCATACGAATTTCTAATTAAATCAACGCAAGCATAAATTGAACTCTAATCACTGTGCATGCTATTGAATATTCAGAAGTTGCAAATGAAATAAAATGACAGTATACCCGTTCCACACAGGGCACGTCCGCGTTTCAAAGGTATACTGGACTGTGCTCAAGAAACTATAGAATCAACGCAACGATGAAATCGTGACTGCAACCGTGTTTTTGGTATTAAGTTCAAAAGCTCTGTTTTCAAAACGATACAATGATAACCACTAACTGACAACACATAACTGTGTTTACATATGTTTTTACAACGTTTACATTTCGGAATGAATGTACATTCGTGATTCGGCTGTTTCCGCTTTTGCTATGGCATAGTTTTTAAGTTGTTTCCATTCTGAACAGATTTCAAAAAGGAACAAAACTAAATCGGTTTAGAACCTTATGCTGTTGCTGCTTTTGTCGCCAACATGCTGTGCTTTGACCGTCATTGACCGTGCCTTCAGGAGCGTTGGTTCTACTGTAGGATAGTTGTTCGTCCATGCTTGTACATTCTATTTTTCATCCCTACCCTTTGCTTTAGCTTAGCTGTCATGCCATATGTCAAACAATAAACCAATTACAGGATGTTGCAACTTCCTGTAGTCTTTTTGTCAAAAATCCTTAATTCTTTAACATAAAACTCATAAATCAATTCTAGTGTATTTAACAACTATAATACTGTTAACTAATCAATTTCAAGGGGTCTAAGATATGTATGAAGGAAAAAGGTAGGCAAACGATGTGTTTGAAGAGGAAAAAGGAGGTCAAGGAATGGTACCAACACGATGCTTTAGCTCATTAAATGCTTTCTCACACTCACTTTTCCATTCAAACTTAACCCCTTTCCTTTGGAGGTGGGTGACGGGATTAGATATCTGCGAGAACCTTTCTACAAACCTTCTATAGTAGCCTGCCAATCCCATAAAGCTATGTACTTCCTTGACGTTCCGGGGAGAGGGCCAAGTCATTATAGTTTCTATCTTACTGTAATAAAATGCAATGCCTTTGCCACTAATGGTATGGCCTAGATATTGAATTTCCTTCTCAAAGAAAGAACATTTATAAAGTTTTCCATATAGCTTATGTTCCCTAAGGCATTGTAGTACCAACCTCAAGTGTTCTAGATGCTCTTTCTCATTACGAGAGTAAATGAGGATGTCATCCAAGAAAACTTGGACAAAGCGGTCCACATATTTTCGGAAGACACTATTCATCAAGTTCATGAAGGCTGCTGGGGCATTAGTCAAACCAAATGGCATAACAATAAACTCATAGTGCCCATAGCGCGTTCTGAATGCCGTTTTAGGTATGTCTTCCTCCTTGATTTTTAGCTAATGATAACCTGACTGTAAGTCTATCTTGGAGAATATTGAAGCTCCTTTTAGCTGGTCAAAGAGGTCATCGATTCGAGGCATGGGGTACCTATTTCGAATGGTGGCCTTGTTTAGATCTCGGTAATCAATACATAACCTAAGAGTTCCATCCTTCTTCTTTACAAAAATCACTGGTGCACCCCAAGGTGACACACTGGGTCTTATAAAACCTTGATCAAGAAGTTCTTTGAGCTGTATACTCAATTCATTAAGCTCTGGAACAGTCATTCGATAAGGTGCTTTGGATATGGGTTCCACTTCTGGTTTCAAGGTTATGGAGAAATCAATTTCTCGAACTGGAGGCAAACTTGGTAACTCTAGAGGAAATACATCTGCAAATTCAGAAAGTAGTGGTTGCAATTTATCCGAGGACTTCTCATTGGTAGGAACCATTTCTACCGCATAAATCTTGCACCCTTTCCTCATACACTTATTAACTTTCTTGGCTGATATGAGGCATAATGTAACACCACGTCTAATGCCTTTTATTACCTCGGTCTCTCCTTGGTCATTTTTTATGAGGACTGTTTTATTATAACAATCCAGTATAACTTGATGGGGTTCAAGCCAATCCATTCCCACAATTAAGTCATACGTTCCGAGAGTTGTACTATATAGATTCATCTTGGTGTCACACCCCCCAATGTTAACACTACAATCTCTTACCATTGACCCTACTGATTGCTGAGAGCCTGACGCCATTTCAACCATACTAAAGTTACTTTGCTCATGAGCTGTCAATCCACATCTAAGTATTGTTGAAGGTGAAATAAAACTATCAGTAGCACCTGGATCAATTAACACAGATAGAGGAATGTTATTGCTCATACCTGCAGATTCTACTACATTAGCTTGGTGCTCAGCCTGGCGATGGTTTATAGCTGCATGAATTCGATGTGGGTTTTGTGGTCTTCCTCCTTTTGCTTTGTATTCCCGTTGTATCCCTGATTGATAACTTGGACAATCTCTTCTATAATGTGGACCTTTGCAATGCCAACATTCTACTTGTACCTGCTTCTCACGTTGTACTTTTCCTTGGTCACCAAATCTTCTACTCCTCCCATTAATCAAGTAGGGTTGACCCTTACGTCCTCTTGGAGGCGGTCGAGAAGTTGCGCTAGCGATCTGAGAAATAGGGTTTTGTCTTCCCTGGAATCTATATGGCTGCCCCCCTGGTTTATTCAGCCTCATTGAGGAATGCTCCTTTCCTGAACTTTCATCAACTACCATTTGCTTCTTCATATTGATTTTCCTCAAGACTTGTTTGGCTAAACTAGTGGTTGTTGCCATAGTGGTGGGTTTCCACATGGCGACTTCTGCTCGGACTAAGGGGTCGAGTCCATGTAAGAATCTTTCAGTTTGATGTCTATCATCAGCCATATAGTCCACGTGATGGACCAATGAATAAAATTCAGCTTCATAGTCCTCGATAGATTTACCATTCTGTCGTACTTCATGGAAAGCTCCTACTTGTTGGTGTTTGTACTCCTCTGATAGGTACCTATTTCGGAAGGCTTCCTCAAACATTTCCCAAGTAACTTGTACTGGGGTGACTTGCATCTTCGTTTCTTCATTTACCCACCATAATAAGGCATCTCCTTTTAGTAGACTCATTGATATCTGGGCTTTTTACGAAGAAGTGTATGCCTTAAAACTACGTGCTCGTTTGACAGCCATTACCCATGCTTCCGCTTTTGAACCCCCTCTAGACCCGTAAACTCTGGTAATTTGGATTTTTGGACTTCTTTCATAATATCAAGTGTTGCTTGTCCATCTTTGACATTGAGTTGAGAATTTAGGTCTTGTCCCTGTTTTTGTTCCAATTCCTTTTGCACATTTCCTTGATCTCGTCCTTGGCTTGAGACCCAGTCCTTAAAGATATTGGTCATTTCTCCAAGGGAATGTAATATAGCTTGCTCAGTTGGGGTTCCTATCTCTGAAGTGGCGGGAGGTGGTGTTTCTACTCCAAGGTTGTTTCGGGTTTGTCTTCGCCGTTTAGGAGCCATGATCTACCCTGTAATATTCAGTGGATTTATTCATTACCTTTATGCCAAAAGCTACAATAAATTTAGAATATGTTTGAAAAATTTTAGTTTACTCAATTGAAGTATATAGTTTGTCACAAATTTCGAAGTATATAAAAAAAACATGGAGTTTATGAGTTCATCAATAATCACAATTTTTTGTAGTATAAGCCATAAAACTTAGAGAATTGGATCCATGTAAAATAAAACAAAATTCGAATGAGTAAAGCATTATATGACTTTAAGTATCTGTTTATGTAATCATTACTTATGTAGAAAAATAAATGGATTGTTTTAAAATACGTATAAGAAAACTTATGAATCACGCATAAAAATATTCCACACCATAAGGAAAGACACTGCCACCCGACCCAGAACTGGATCGGATGACTGGGAAGGTTACTCCTCCCCAACAAAAAAATAATCATTTTATTAATTATATGGTCTGCCTGCAAGCGCACCTGCAAAGGCAACACCATTTTGAATCCCTTAAATTACGATACATTTAGCCATATAACTGCATGCATAAGGCAGAAGGCTATGCGTGTTCCTGCAAATTCCATTGTTCCCTTTGACAATAATGTCGAGAAATCTGCCCCTACTATAAGATCAACTGATCAACCTCACATTGTAATTTGAAACATTTATTAATATGAATTCAATTTACAAATCTAAATACCTCTCCCTGATACCATATGTAACAGTAAAAAAAATATAAATTAATTTCTTGATAGAAAAATATGCTGAAAAATAATTTTATGTCTATGTTACCTGTGATCAAGGTTTGCCAGATCTCAACAAGGTTGTGGGGATGACTCTCCACCCAACCGTAGGCTCAATTGTGCAAGGATTCTGCTACAACTGGCCACCCCCGAGCCTCAATCAACGTACTACTGCCAGTGCTCCTAAGTCTTAGTATACCATTCTCCCAAGAGAATGAAGGATAGAATCTCGGAATGATAGAATGCCGGAAAAACATGTCTCTCATCTTCCTTGCCCTCTATTAAATAGAAGTCTCATGCAAGTTTCTTTTGATTTCTTTCTTTTTGATAGTTTCCTTTTCTTGTTTTATTTCCTTCTTTTTGATAGTTTCCTTTTCTTGTTTTATTTCCTTCTTTTTGATAGTTTCCTTATTCTTATCTAGAGCTTTAGTATGGTTATTACTATTTTATTTTATTATTATTTTAAATCTTATTTATTATTTAACATTTATGATTTATTATTTTTATTATTATTAAGTGATTTATTTATTATTATTTATAATTTATTTTATTAATTATTATTTTTGTATTATTTATTATTTTTATTTATTATTAAGGGAAGGGATAGGTTCATGGCAGGAGGCACTAGCTGAGTAGACATAGTTCCAAACGACAACCATCCATTCCATCCTAGCGTTGGGTCGTTTGTTTGAAGGAACAACCCAAGAAGGAGCAACACTGGTAGGAGCACCGCAACAACAGGAAGCACCAGTAGCACCAACAAATGATTGACTCAAGGATGAGTCAATGGACTATGGTCAAGGACCGTTGGGTCCTATATAGGAAAATTCCTCCAATTGATAGTACATTGTCCCTTCCTCTGATCTCAACTGGGTCTCTGTCTGAACTGACATGCATGAGTTATTTATGAGAGAATATTCAGTTATTTGCAGTGCAACAGTTACATGCATGAATGCATGAATTAACTAACTGAACTCACAATTAATTCCACAAAATGTTGGAACCAATCTAACTGGACTTAACTCAGTTAACTGAGCTAACTAATTACAACTCAAAATACAACTCATCCTTATCTCTTTAACTGAAGGATAAATTCCTCAATTAATGGAGAAACTGTTGCATGTCCCCACATAGACTTCATGTTTGATTTTATACAACTAATTAACTCATGGTGAATTAATTAATTATCTTACAAACAGCTGCTAAGATCAAATTCGAATTTTACTTCTCAATTTTAGTTCAGGGACTAACTAAAATAGGAAGTTATCCAGAAATGCTATTTATAGTAGTACTAAATTTAGCACTTATATATTTGGCATTTCTTGTTGCTACTTTCAACACTCCCTCTCAAAAAGAAAGAGACTATCAGTAACCCCAATCCTATCTCTGTGGAACTCGAACTTGCATTTTGACAATGCCTTAGTCAAAATATCTGCATCCTGTTCCTCGGTCGAAACATACAACAACAACATGATCCTCTTGACCACACTGTCTCGAAGATGGTGATACCGGATATTAATGTTCTTGGACCTATCATGAAAAATTGGATTCTCAGAGAGTTTAATACAACTCTGATTATCACAGTAGATCATGGTTGGATCCATCCTCTGACCAAACAATCCCACTAGAATCTTCCGCATCCAAATGGCCTCACATGCAGCCTGACTAGCAGCCATGTATTCAGCCTCTGCTAAGCTAAGTGCAATTGACCTAAGGTTGAAGATTCCTCCAGAAGTGCTCTTCCAGTCTGATGGACTCCCTTCCCAATCCGCATCTATGAAGCCCTGAAGCTTCACTCCCTCTGTCTGTCCATACCACAATCCGAACTGGGATGTGCCTCTCAGGTATCTCAGCACATGCTTTCCTGCCTTCCAAAACATCTTGGTAGGCTGAACCATAGCTTGAATCAGCTGGTTCACCACAAAGCGTAAGTCGGGTCGTGTGTTCACTAGATACATAAGTGAACCCACCAGCTGCCGATAAACAGTAGCAGCTACTGCCTCACCTGAAGTAGCATCCTCCTTCCTCCAGTTCCCAGCTAGAGGAGTATGCATGGGCTTGCACTTCTCCATGTGAAAGCACCTGAGTATCTCATTGGCATACTTGCCTTGAGACACAAATACTTCACCATCTTTCTGCCACACCTCCATGCCTAGAAAGTAGTGCATAAGACCCATGTCTTTCATTTTGAACTCTCTTGCAAGGTCCTCCTTGCAAGACTGTATCAACTGATCATCAAATGTCAAAATCAGATCATCGACATAAATAACAATGATCAATGGTTTACCTTCTACCATGATGTGGTAAAGGTTCACATCTGCTTCACGCTTGGTGAAGCCCAACCCGGTGAAATAGTTGTTGATCCTGGTGTACCAAGCACGGGGTGCTTGATTGAGCCCATACAAAGCCTTCTTGAGTTGGCACACATGCGACTCATGATCGAAGGTCTCGAAACCCTTTGGTTGCTCAATGTACACCTCCTCCTCAATTTTTCCCTTGAGGAATGTTGTCTTCACATCCATCTGGTGGATCTTCCACCCCATCTGAGCTGATAGTGCCAACATTGATCTAATCGATGAGTACCTTGCTACAGGAGCAAAAGTCTCATCGTAGTCAATCCCCTCAACCTGTGAGAAACCCCGAGCAACAAACCTTTCCTTATGTTTCTCAACACTACCATCGGTTGCCTGCTTTACCTTGTAAAGCCATCTGGAACTCACCACTGACTTACCCTGAGGTCTTGGGACAACATCCCATACACCGTTCCAAATGATAGAGTTGTACTCCTCTACCATTGCATCAACCTAGACTGGTTGCTACACTGCCTCCTAGAATGAAGAAGGTTTGGTATCTACACACTCCCCAACGAGGGCCATGTACCTAGTGTACCACTCGGGTGACCTCCTCTGTCTGCGTTGAGAAGATGGTTGTCCCATGTTCTCCCGCACATCCAGCATCAACCTGTCAGCTTCCCTTGAGTGTTTCCACCCATATCTAGAAGTATCATCATGAGTGGATGTCTCCACTCCCGGATCCTCTGCATGTGGCTGCTCCACATCAATCTGAGGCTCCTCCTCCTTAGGATCTGAAAGTTACTCCTCTGCATGCAACTTGAGCTCCCTCTAAAGTGATAATCGCATGGCCTTTTGCTCGTCGAACTTCAGATCCCTGCGTACCACAGTCCTCTGAGGGAAGGCAAGTACACCCGATAGTTGTGGGGTGTATCAGTGTACCCCAAAAGTATTCCCAACTTAGCTATTGGGTCTAGCTTCTTCCTAGCATCTTTGGTCACATGACAGTAAACTGATGATCCAAAGATTTGGAAGTGACTTACATCAGGTCGCTTCCCAGAAAAGGCTGCCATAGGTGTCTTCATCCCCAGTATAAGGTGCGGGCTTCTGTTCTACAAGTATACTATTGTATTGCATGCCTCAGCCCATAAATGTAGTGGTAGGCTTTGGTCATGCAACATCGCTTGAGATGCTCCCACAATCGATCTGTTCTTCCTTTCGGCAACCCCATTTTGCTATGGGTTATGGGTTGCCGTCAGTTCCCGTTTAATTCCTTCTCTAGTGTAGAAGTTCTTAAACTATTGGGAGACATACACTCCGCCATTGTCGCTACGCAAGGCTTTTATTTTCTTTCTAGATTCTTTCTCTCCCAAAGCTTTAAACTCACAAAACCTCAAGAAGGCTTGATCCTTCTTTTGCATAAAGTAGATCTAGCATCTACGAGAAAAATTATCAATAAAAATAATATAGTACCTTTGTTTAGCAATGGAGGCTGTAGGGAATGGTCCACAAACATCTAAGTGAACTCGCTCCAGGATTGCTCCAGCTCTACTATCTTGATCCAGAAAGGAAGATTCCACATACTTACCCAAGGTACAACCTTTGCATGTATTCGTCTGCTCAAGTTTTCCCTTGGGTAATCTAGTAGAAATCTGTTGCATGATCTTCAGGGCTCCATGGTGCAAGTGGTCCAGTCTTCTATGACATAGCTTGCCAACATCTTGGCTCTACACCATCTCAGCTTTGGAACTCAATGCAGCACAGTCATCTACCTCTAGCTTGTAGAGATTCTTTACTCGAATCCCAAGTCACTTTGTCTGTCTAGTACCGATATGCCTCAGGAATACCTTTCCTTTACTAAAGACTACATCATAGCCTTTATCTTCTAGCATAGCGACAGACACATGATTCTTCTTAAGACATGGTACATACTTTACATCAATCAGGGTGAGGGGAGCTCCATGCTCCCTCTGAAACACAACTGTACCTTCACCTGAAACACGGTACTTTCCATGATCGCCCATCTCGATTCGCATCTGGAGATCCTTCTCCTCCAAGGTAATGAAAAGATTCTTGTCACCTGACATGTGGAATGAAGCTCCACTATCCAGGTACCACACACATCCCACCATGGATGAAACCATGCATGCTATAAGCGAGAAATCCAGCTCAAACTGTGAGGCTAGTGCCTCACCATCAGATCCCTTCGAGGAACCCTTCTTGGATTTCTTCTGTGGACAATTTGTAGCATAATGGCCCACTTCATGACAATGAAAGCATTGCACTTTCGATTTTTCAATATTATTCCCACCATGGGAAGAACCAAATTTGGGATGGGACGCCTTCCATTTCCCTTTCCTCGCCTTACTCGCTAAGGCTAGATTTTCCTCATCATCTTGCTTCGATGAGGATCCATCTCTGGTTCTTCTTCTTATTTCCTCCTGCATCAGATTCGACCAAAGTCGTTCCCAATCTGGTAGTTTTTCTCTTCCATTAGCCGAGTCTTGGTAGATATTCTAGCTCTTAGGAAGACCGAGGAGTGCAAGACTCACCATGTCATCATCAGCGGTCATGATCCCTACACTTCCAAGCTCATCCCTGCAGGTGGTGAGCTTATTCAGATATGTAGAGATCGTGTCGCCCTTTTCACACTTGATCTTACAAAGCTTGTCTTTCAACGCCAGCTTCATCTAATCGCTACTGTTCTGATATAGATCTTTCAATGTTTTCCACATCGAAAATGGTGTTTCCTTCCCATGGAGGCTTGAGACAATGTGGTCTCGAACTCCCTCCAGGAGGATTCTCCTTGCTCTAGCCACACATTTCTTCCATTCCACCAGTTGAGTAGCATCAGTCGGTTTGGGGACTTCTTGATCAACGAAGTCCTTTAGACCGTTATCCTCTAATTCTGCTTCCATGCGATCCTTCCAGGCTATATAATTCGAGCTGCCATCAAGGGCATACTCAAGTCTTAAACCAGTGAACGCCATTGGTGAAATTGAGATGTGATAAGAACTTGATTTCTATATTCAAGAACCACAAACTTCAAACTTCTCCCTTCTTGTATGCTATTCTTCTCCTTTGATCACCTTTGCTCCGATACCATGTAGAAATTCCCACTGTAGATCAAGAGATTATGTAATATACTAAAGCAAAAGACAAGATCTACTTCTACAACAAACTTTGCAGAAGCTTAATCAATTTGAGCACGATCAATTTAGAACACATATAACTGAGAATGAGAAATCAATCACACATGACATAGAAGAAATAACCTGGGGAAAGCCTCAACCTAAAACCCCAATCTCTATATTATCATACAAGTGGAAATATGTTCAGATTACAAAAAGAATCAGCTCTCAAGCTATCCTGCTCTCTCTACAATCAAACAATACTGCTCATAGACAGTCAAAGGCTCTCACAACCTTCTCCTCTACCCTCCAAGCCTCCTATTTCCTTGTGCAATTTTTCCTGGGGTCTAGTGCTTCCACTTGTGTGAATTCCCGTTGTGGGGAAAAATGCCTATGCAGGACGATCCTATCCACCTAAGGTGTGACAGTGCCTTAGCAACAAACAGAAACAGCTATTCTAGTATTCTTCCTTTATGAATTAAGAATGAAGAGAGATGGATGGACTAACCGGTGTCTTCCGTTTGTCCCTCGATCCGGTTTCTCTTCTCTTTTAGAGTTCCCAGCTACTTTCCTTCTCGCTCGCCCAGCTTCAACAGGTTCCTGCAAGATCACAAGAAGGGAACACTACACAAAGACATAGATTCATATTCATAACTAGTTCAGGATTAGAAATAAACCAAATACACTAATGCAATCATACATCAAAGACACATCAGCATATAGGAGAAACCAAGATAGCTTTATTGATGAATAATAAGGTTCAGGAGGAGATACAACCAAGAGAGTTCCAATCCAGCATCTCCTTCCCAGCAAATGAAATTCCTACTTCACCTCCCTTCAAAGCATTAAGCACCCAATGATTCCAATCTCAAACCAATAGCAATTCTTTGCAATAACAAAATTCCTGCCTCCTAGATCTCATGGAGAAGAGATCCATATATAGATGTTTGGAGTGAGGATGAGTCAGCTTGTGATCTGACTAGTGTCCTCTCTCTCTGTCAGTTCTTACTTCCACTTGGAGACTAAGAGCCTCTTACTCATCACTTAGTCGAACTCAGCAAGGCAAGTGTCATGGAGGAAGATTCTGGAAGCTTCCACAGTCTTGACACCTCTCACAAGAGACCCTGACATTTGTCACTTCCCGCTCAGCGCACCCTGGTAGTGCTTCCACCTGCGTTGCAATGCAACTAGCCAGTGTAGCCTCTGCATTTCAATGCAGGCAGCTAGTGGAGCTTCTGAATTGATCCTGAATTGACTTGTTTTTGAGCAGTTTCTGGTGGAGAACTTCTGTGAATTGCTGTGGTTTCTTAGCCTTGTTCCTCTAGGGGTAGGAACAACATGTTTAGGGACTTTGGATCCCTTGGATTATGGACATTTCATGCTTATAGCTGTAAGGCACAAAAATGTCTATAACAGTTGCCCCCTAAAGTATGAGGCCGTTTATCGGGTGAAATGCTTTATTAGGAGGATCCGAAGTTCTTTCATTGCTGGGAGGAGACCTGTAATACAATACAATACAATACATTATTTTATACTTTTTCCATGATCTAGCTGAGGCGGGCATTCCCATGCTCAGCTTTATAAATTCATTTTCATGTACATATAACAGACAATCATCTGATGATAGACTGATGATTCTGAAAGAGCCATCATCCTTTTGGTAGGATGATTATCTGTGCTGCAAAGCTGTACATTTCCATGTCTTTATTTTCTGAATATATATCACAGCCCGGATGAATGAAACTAGATCCGGGGTCTTCAATCTCATCCGATATTCACTCTAAGTACAAGTCGATCCATGTGAGAATTGCTCTGAAGTCGAACATGGAAAGACATCGCTTGATTACCAGTCAATGACGTAAACTGTTAACAAGCGTGAGAGGAATCACCGATAATGATGATGACCCTCAAGGTACTGCAGTACAATTCACGTGGTGTGAATAGAGGACTTGGCGTCGAACACCATGCAAAATCTTTCGGTCGAAGGTCATTGATGTATACCTGTCGCCGGAAGTGAGAAACTTGCCATTGAGGCATGCAAGCTTCAAAGTACTGAAGGGGGTGTTCCTAGATAAACTTCTTGGATAATGAGCTGATGTCGACAAGAAGCGATCTGTCAAAGGAGGGCCTTAATGAATCCCACATCAATGACACGGAACGGAGCTAATGATTTTGATGGAGGTGAAAACGATCTGATGACATATGATTCAGGGTGGCGGTCATGAAAGAGTATAATGTATGGTAGTGGATGGGACACAGGTGACTTCTCTGAACGACTTCTCTTGAACATATGGTGACACTGATGCGATGGATTGGTAGCATTACCCCAAGTATGGATGGTATGGCGAGACCATGGTGATGTGACCGGTGAATGAAACAACCCAACCCGATTGTGGTACGGAGGAAAAGTGTCATGTTCAAGAGCGACTTGCTACCATCAAAGTTTTCTTGAGTTTCTCCCAATTTTTCCCCAGTCATTGCTGACCAGTACCTCTTTATTTTTGTCAAGCTTGAGGAGGATAACATATGCTTGTTCTATAACTTGCCCTTCGGGCAAGCCCATCGCTATGTTTTAACGAGCCTAGCGATAGTGAAACTAGTTCTCGTCTAAAGACAAGTTTGTCGCTATTTAATGCATTTAACGAGTCTAACGACAAGGATAACTCGGTCCTTTTCATTTTTAGAGAGTCTAAAAAGGTACATAAAGTTAACTCCAAAAGTCCTTTTTCGTCATCTAATCCCTTAAGTCCGAAAAAGTATAAAACAATACAGAAGGGATGAATTTTCGATAGTTTTAACGAGCCGAATAAAACGAGCGCTCGATATTTTTGTGCAATAATCCCTCAGGTCCAAAAAGATTAAAATCTAGAGGAGGGATAGCTCTTCCGATCACTTTAACGAGCTGGAAGGCCAAAACTCGGCAATCTTTTCATATTTTACGAGTCAGATGAAAATAGCTTAAAGAAGACTCATCTTTTTAGGAACGAGTGATAAAAAGGGGTAGCAGCTGATTCCAGGGAAGGATTGGAATTTCCAAATCACGGCAGTGTCACAAGGATGGCTAGTGAAATCACTCTTCGTAGCTGTTCCTCAAAATGGGTAAACAATCATATGGAGGTGAATGATCGGCCAATGGAAAAGTGAAGGTGGTGGGCAAACACGACCAAGGCTTTAATGGCTGATGTCGCTACATTCACGGTGGTTATTTACCGGAATAGTTCATTTTTTAACGAGCTTAAACGCGGGTGGAAACATTTGCTCGATCTTATGTTTATTTTTTAACGAGCATGAACTATGTGCTAAAACTGCTCGGATCTTGCGTTTATTTTTTAACGAGCATGAACTGTGTGCTAAAACTGCTCGATGATGGTCTTGTTTTGGATTTTTACCATAAATAGCTTTGTTCTTTTAATAGATAGTACTGTATCTTCGACTGCTTCATCAAACGAGTTAGAAATAAACAATATTTGTTTGAAAATGAGATTGACACACTAATATTTTACTTTGAACTACGTGAAAAGCAATTAAAAAGTGTTTTTACCTCTCATTTTACCATTTCATTTGCACTTGGTTTGTTGGAGCTTTGGAGGTGCCTCTTCCTCTTCGATTTTCATCAGCTGATTTCGGGAGATTCTGTGGACGATTCTCGGCGCCGTCTAGACCAGGTAGGAGCTAAACCCTAGATCTTTCTTTTCATGGTTTCCTTTTTGCATTCTGTGCCTCTTTTCCTGTTTTCCTGAGCCCCTGGGGTTTTATGAGCTCGTTTTCCTATCAACGCACCCTGTGCCTAGCGAAACCTGCGCTGAATGTCAGCCAGTATGAAGGCAGTTTGACATTCAATGCAGGTGAACCACTCCTGCAGGTGCGTTGGGCGAAAAAGAGGAACTTGTTGCACATTTTTTGATGAAAATTTTGCCTGTTTTGCATCAAAATCAGGATCTTACTCCTTCTCTTGTTTGTTTTGCTGGGATCTTTGAGCAAAATGACCCTTACATGGTGAGAACGAGAGCATGAAGAAGAAGAAATGATTGCCCTACATGATCCAGTTACAGTGAACGCACTGAGGAACTGTGGCTTGCTGAAGTTCTTCCGCATCTCTAGCATGAGACAACAGATTTCCTTACTGCAGTATCTGCTCGATGCTCGGGATCCCGACCACCAAGTTTTTCAGATTAGGGGCAAGTCCATCCCCTTGACAGCAGTGGACATCTATTTCTTGACTGGTTTGTCGAGGCGAGGTGCCCCCATCTCTTTGTCAGGTTCGGTCCGGGGGAGCGATTCTGTGAGAGATTATGTCCGCCAGTATTGTAGGGAAGGATCTCAACCGAGTAAAGACGGCAAGATCGTCATCCGCGATGTCACCGACAGGCCCCTCAGGGCTATCTTGTTTACTTTTGGTAGGATGGCCGGTAGCGCTTCTCTTCATGTAGCCAACAGGTCCTATATGCAGCATGCCTTTGAATGCCTCCAACCGAAATTGTTCAACTGGTGTGATGCAGTACTTCTGGTGATGAAAGAACAGCTGACCAAGGTAAAGACCGAAAGATTGAAGAACTTTGGGTTTGGTTCTATTTTGCCCGCCTTTGCCTTGGAGAGGATACCACTGATGCAGCCTCAGTACATTGCACTTGACTTACCTTCTCCTACCGAACCACGTATGCAGAGATGGGTTGTTCACATGTCTCGGCATGCAGGCCAGTCTCAGATTTCCTTTTCTGATACCTTCTTCAGGTGGTTCGATCGTCAGGAGATGTTTTATGCCGAGTATCCATATGTTGGCATGGATTTCCGGGGTGATCCAGATTTAGTACTGCCGGCTGGCGAGCAGTGGGGTGTTATTGGTAAAATCTCTAACCATATCACTGTTTATTGTTTTTGTTTATAATGTTCTTGTGCTTTATTCTATCAAGACTTTAATCAAACTCATGTGTACATGCAGATGTTGTTCCTGTTGGCCCAGTAGCCCGTCCGAGAGTGCCAGCTGTCGCCCCAGCAGGAGAGGCTGCCGGGAGAGTTATTCTTCGCGATCTTGATGTGGCTGAGACTCTTTCAGCTGTACAGGAGCAGGTCGCGAGCCTTACTCTCGGTATTCCAGATGTGAGGATTGACGAGTTGCCGTTGCAGCTACAGTGGCATACCACTGGTGTGCCCAGACGATGGACTCGTCTCTTGCGCATGATTGCACAGGCCGTGACTTGCTATCACGAGCATCATTAGACTAGGGTGCCCCCTAGCATTTTGAGTTTTTGGGTCATATGACCGATTTTGTCTTGGTTACATAACATTATATGTAAACCATAAACAACTATATATATTTTTGATTTTCGGAGTTTTATTCTGGTTTATGCGATCCATATGTGAAACATTGATGATGCTTTTCTTTTTATCAATTTTGCAAATGTCTATCTAACACATAGTTTGCTAATGAATCGGTCAATGTGTTTAAGTTTCTGGAAATGTGTTGATATTGAATAAAATCAAATTGTCTTTCCAAAATCTTAACCCTTAGGAACTTGCGATAAATAGCTGGATTTCGGACAGAGTAGATACCAGTGAGTTGCAGTATTACGAGTTGTGAGTCTAGCCTGACGATTAGTCGGCGTATACCATTGGTGATGGCATCAGAGAGTAGTTCTATCAACGCGCTATACTCAGCGATGTTATTCGTTGATTGACCAATACATACACCTCTGAAACTTACTAACTCGCCACTTGGATCAAAAATGGCCCAGGCTGCGGAGGATAGGTTCCGCGAACTACGACTTACTCCGTTGGCATATCCAACACACGGTTCCAATGGATTTGACATCTGCAATAAATGTAAAAAGTGGATTACTTAACCAAAATAAACACTTTAGCGAAAACAAAAATGTAACAAAAGCATACAGGTTACTATTAGGCATAGTAACGCTTGAGGTACAACCCGTTATGAGGTTGCGCCAGTGGAATTCTGTCATAATCCATTAACTCGTAGGCTCCTTTTGCTAATACCCTTTTAACAATATAGGGGCCCATCCATAAAGACTTAAATTTACCAGCTCCCAATTTATTGGATTCTTGGTCGTAAAGCAAGACCAAATCACCTTCTGAGAAGACACGGGGTTTGACATTCTTGTCGAACTGCGCCTTGACTCGTTTCTTATGGGCTTCGTTAGCCAATGCGGCGTCACGACAGGTTTCATCCAATTGGATTAACTCTAAGAAACGAGCCTCTTCTTCTGAAGTTCTGGGGAGGAGATCAATTGCGAGTTTAAGAGACGAGATTTCACAATGGATTGGTAGGATTGCTTCCAGGCCATACACCAGTTGGAAAGGTGTGAATCCAGTTGCATTCCTTACCGATGTTCGGTAGGCCCACAAAGCTGAGTACAGGATTAGGTGCCATCTTCTTTTGTGAACCCCAATCATCCTTTGCAGCATGCGCTTCAGGACTTTGTTGATTGCTTCAACTTGCCCGTTAGCTTGCGGATAATATGGGGTAGAGCTGTCATGAGACAACCCTAGTTTGGCAGCTAATTCGACCATCATGTGATTGAAAAAATGCGATCCATGATCTGTAACTATAGCCTGTGGTACGCCGAATCTGGCGACTACATGATTGAAAAAGAATAGGGCAATTGTTTCATCAGTATTATCTAATGTAGGCATCGCCTCGGCCCATTTGGTAAAATAGTTAACCGCGACTATGATATACCCATGCCCCCCGGTTGAGGTGGGGTTACATGTCATGAAATCGATGCCCCATTTGGCGAAAGGCCCCACAGCTACTATTGGCTGTAGCGGGGTGGGAGGTCTTCTGGTTTTGCTATCAAAAATCTGACAAGCATGGCAACTTCTGACTGCGGTTATGCAATCTTTGAACATGGTTGGCCAGAAGTATCCTGCTCGTAAGATTTTTTGTGCTGTAGCATATCCAGATTGATGCCCCCCACAGGCGCCTGAATGACACTCATTCAGGGCTTTTTCGGCTTCCTCATGGGTGAGGCACCTCCTCAGAATCATATCGACACCACGACGGTAAAGTGTATCACCGACGATCATGTAGTCTTTTGCTTGGTATCTAATACGTTTTCGTTCTGAGTGGGAGGTGTTTGGCCGAAATCTTTGGGTTTGGAGATAAACGATTATATCTCCATACCACTCATCGCTTGTGGATATCAGAAACAAAGTTTCGTCCATGATTGATTCTTGGGATGTTTCATCGTTGGACGATGATGGGAGATCGCATAATAATTCTGCGAAAACCAAAGCTTTCTTTGATTTGGATTTTACAAATTCCAGATCAAACTCTTGAAGGATCGCTATCCATTTTGAATATTTGCGCCCCAGTAACTGTCGCGACAATATATAAGTCATGGGGTTGCAATCTGATAGAATGGTAGTTTTCCGAAAGAGGACATAATGTCGAAATCTTTGTATCGCTTGAACAGCAGCGAGTGCTAGCTTTTCAACGTAAGAATATTTGCTTTCTGTATCATTTAAGCTTTTACTTAAATAATATATAGGATGTTCAATTCCATCAACTTCTTGAACTAAAACCATCGCAATGGTCGTATCCGCTGCAGCCAGATACAGGTTAAAATATCTTTGATAGTCCGGGGCATACATTAATGATGCTTTTACTAGAGAATCTTTCAGAGTGTCAAAGGAAGCTTGCGCCACTTGATCCCAGACAAAAGGTAAATCCTTTTTCAAAAGACGAGTATAACCTTTAGCAAGTTCTACGTAATTTGGAATGAACATCCTCAGAAAGTTTGCTTTCCCTTGGAGTTTCTGAATATGAAGCAAATTTGAAGGTGGAGGCAAATTTATGATTGCCTGAACCTTACAGGGGTTGAGACGAATCCCGTCTTTGGAGACTAAAAAGCCAAGTAAACGACCAGAACTGACGCAAAATACACATTTGTGTGGATTGAGTCGTATCTTGTAGTGTCGGCAACGTAGAAATATTGCTCTTAAATGCTGCGGATGATCAGTCCGCTTTCGCGAGTGAGCCGGAAGGTCGTCGAGATATGGTTGAACGATGTTCTTGATGTTTTGGAAAGCATAATTCATTGCCCTCTGAAACGTCGCCCCAGCGTTCTTTAAACCAAAGGGTAATTTTCGATATGCGAATGTGCCCCACGGACAAATAAATGCAGTCTTTGACTGGTCCTGTGGGCGGATATTTATTTGGTTATACCCGGAGAATCCATCCATAAATGAAAAGATTTCACATCCGGCGCATTCATCAATTATCTGGTTGATGAAGGGTGTAGGGTAGTTGTCTTTTGGACAAGCTTGATTTACATCCCTATAATCGACGCACACTCTGATTGTTCCTTGTTTTTTCATAACAGGGACAATATTCGATACCCAATCGGTTAGAGGAACCAGGTAGATGAAACCAGCATGGAGAAGTTTTTCAACTTCTACCTTAATGGCAGCGGCTTTCTTGGGGTGCACCTGCCGAAGCCGTTGTCTTATTGGTTTGACATCAGGATACATCTTAATTTCATGTTCAGCGATACTCGAGTCGATGCCTGGCATTTCATCATATGACCAAGCAAAGACATCTCTGAACTCGCGAAAAAGAGCGTTATATATTTCCAGCTCTGAAGGAGAACAACATTTGCCAACATAAATATTCTCTACAACATCTGTTTTGGTCGAGATATTTATGGCTATAGTCTCTTCAATATTGGATAGGTTCCGCTCGGAATCCACCGTGTTTACAGTATTTGATAGGAATTCAAAGACTGAAGGATGATAAAGGTCATCCTGAGTATCTTCTTCACAATCCGAAAGAAGGGAACGATGGTGGCTATCATTCCATGGTGCCCCCTCAATCAACATTGATTGTATGATTCCTTCGTCGGTTCCATGCACTCGCGACCAAGGATCCAAGGGGGTACCATATTCTCTAGACCTATCTACCCAAACGCACGATGAGCGTTGATTTGGGTTCGCCTCCCAAGCTAGGAACATTGATTGCTACAATATTTCCGTTGGGCTTGGGGGAAAAACCATTGCATGATCCATGTTAATATCGTCTTCTGAAATCTTTTGTGCGGAAGATATCATGTTGCAGGCTCCTACCAGCACTACTTCTCCAATATAGATTGGAGGTGGAAGCGCGAAAGTTCCCATTAATGTGGGGTCTTTCAGTAGGCCTACTCCGATATTTTGAAGCGAATGGTCGCTCCCATGGATCATTGGAATGCTTCCCGTAACCTGAGAACCATTGGGGAGGAAGTTTTGCTGGTCAACGATTGTAATCCCTCCTTGGAAAGGGAATGCAATCTTTCTAAAATAGGTCGACACGACAGCTGCCATGGCATAGATCCATGGTCTTCCTAGAAGGATGTTGTAGTCAAGGTTCCCATCAATGACTTTGACATCTATTTCTACTGTTTTCCCTCCTAGTTCAACTTTCAAGTTATTCAGGATACCATATGGGATATACGATCGTCCATCAAATGCTTTTAATGTTGTCGAAGATCGCGACAAGGTTGGAGATCCTAATGTTTTCCAGCAACTCATCGACATAATACATGTGGATGCCCCCTCATCAATAATCGTTCGATGAACGGTTTTGTTGAGGGTTTTCACTTGAATAAGGAAAGCTAGTTGAGCCGGTAACTGAGGATCGTATCCTTTATGATCGAAGGATACAAGATTGGAATCCTTTGGGTCAACCCCACCGATAGCTGATAAAAAAGCCTGCCTTTGGGATGGGCAATTCTGTAGTACTTCAAGAGTCGACATAGCGGATGGCGATTGGGCCAAATCTTCCACTATGTTATAATGCTGCGCTGCCCTAGCGCGAGGATTAAATGTCGACTTGTGTACTACTCCCTTTGGCGGTTTTATTGTTAATTCAGGTATTATTGGTGGCGTTACAACTTCTGTTGAAGTTGTTGTCGAACTACTTGGTTGATCTTTGTCCTTGTTGTTCGACAGCTATGGATTCCCGTAATCTTTGTTCCTTGTTGAGATCAAAGCATCATTTTGCTATTTTGAAACCGACAACATTAGCACTTGAGACGGGGAAGCATCTCCACTATCAACCAGCTTTGTTCCTGGATTCGGAAACGGATCAGTTAACACTGCTGAGGTTTTCGAACTCTTAAAGAATTTCTTCAACTCAGCTTTGTATGGACACTCCCTCGTCCAATGATCCCCATCGCATATACTGCATGGATATTTCCTATTTCCAGGAGGGTTTGAAGAAGGTTCTTCAGGTGATGGCTCATCCTGTTTCTTCTTCTTCCCTTTGTTTTGTTTCTTCTTGCTTCCTGGTTGTTTAGTTTCTTTACCCTTATCTGTCGATACGACATTTACTTCTGAAGCAAGAATTTCCCCTTTTGCATTTTGATCTGAAGTCTTACGGGCCTTCTTGGAGTTGGCCTTTGTCGACTTCGCGTTTGTCGTGCCAATCACGCCATCACCGGCGTGAGAGTCATTGTTTGATTTAGGAGGAGGAGGAATTGAGAATTCCAGTCTAGGGGCGTCAGGTATTTTGTCGTAGAGCGTGCCAGACTAAGTATAGACCAAGTCTAGATATTGCGCACGAGCGATAACTTGCTCTTCCGTTACGACTCCCCCCTTGGCCACATCTTCCGTGATGGTAGGAAGTAATGACTTTATAAACCATTCAGCTAACAGCTGATCGGGAACGTATGTTTTTACCATCCTACGACGACGTCGCCACTCATGTATATGATCAGATATGTGAGTGGCCATTGTCTGTTTGAAGTTGGTAAGGATTTCCGTCCCCGTTTCATACCTTATAAGTAATTGAAAATGGGTTAAAAAGGTAGTGGCTAAGGTGCTGAAATTGTCGAACGAAGCTCTAGGTAATTCAATATACCATTTAGCCGCTGGACCCGTTAACGTCCTCTGAAAGAGGCGAAGCCTTATCGAATCATCATTTAAGGTGTTTGACGAACACCATAGATGAAATGTCATCACGTGATTCGATGGATCTTCACCCGGATTTCCATTAAATTTAGGAATGTCTGATGGAAGTTTGTGTGGAATCGCTGGCCACCATGGGGCGTAAGCAATTGGATCGTTTGTTAACCGATGTAAATCAGGTAACTCTAGCGTTGCCACGAATGGTAAGTGCTGGCTCAGGTTAGGTGAAGCATACCCAGGATACGATAGGATCGCCTGAGCAGTTGGTCTTTGCATACCAGCATAATGCAGCTGATGCTGGTATGACTGGTAAGGTTGGTGGACAAGACCATTATAAAATGGTTGATTTTGACCGTTTTGAATGTACGGTTGCCCACTATTTGCAAAGATCTGTTGCTTAGAAACTTGGTATACTTGTTGGAATTGTGGTTGTTGGTATTGCACTAGCCATGGTTGAGAAGCCATGTGCTGTTGCGCTATACAAACCGTTGGACCAAGGTGTGGGGTAATTGTACCCGTTTGGACCTGTGTCGCCCCACTAGTTGGCGATTGTGGTTGAGTCGCAGGGTCAAGGGGCTGTTACATTACAACCTGAGAAATCTGAGGTTGACATACAACAGGCAACGTTTGAACTTGCGACACCGTCACAATCGCTGGTGTAGTTGGGATGTTCGACATAGGTACACACTGTTGCATCGAATACACAACCCTTGGTTGTTGAGGTAGCATAGGCACCCAACCACTTGAAGCAACTCCAGTATAACCTGAATACTGTTGTGAACTCCCGTATGGATATCCTCCCGGAGGGGGTAATGAAAGGGCATACTGCCCCCCATACGGTGGCAATCCGGAACTCAAGGGAATTGTTTGTCCTTGGGGATTGGATTGCACAAATTTACCTCCAAATGGATCAATCTGGCGAGTTTCAACATAAGAGTTGCCGGATATTATTCTGGAGGAACAAACTGGAACGGACCACACTGT
The DNA here is from genome assembly GCA_031772625.1 of Pinus tabuliformis. Classification (NCBI taxonomy): domain Eukaryota; kingdom Viridiplantae; phylum Streptophyta; class Pinopsida; order Pinales; family Pinaceae; genus Pinus; species Pinus tabuliformis. The sequence continues at coordinate 1,227,968,674 of CM062817.1, read as the reverse complement.
CGAAATAGTCCCTGGGTGAACTCCTTCTAGCGGTTGTGAGCTAGTCGGGACAGATGGTATGCCGGCAAACATTGTCGGAGTGACGACAGGGAGTTCTGCTGTCGCTGTGTCATTCGACACAGTCCTAGATGTTGACGGTTGTTCAAACATTTTGAGTCTATCCAAGAGATTACCTAGCGATTCTACAGGAACTTCCACTGGTGGTAGACTAACTTCTGATGTCGAAGGAAATAGAGTGACCCCGACTCCAAAATGTGTTGGAGTACTTGCTTGCGGATCTTCTACAATTTCCTCTATCGCAATCAAACCAGGTGGAAGGGGAAGACCGTCAGGTCCGTAAAATATTTCTGGTGCCGAAGAAGGGGTTGAATCAACAGCGACAGATGTTTGAAGAACAAGACTCTCTGAACCGGTTACAGATGGAACTGGTTCAGTAACACAAGTGTTTGTTCTCAGACTAGGATCAGTATCACTATCCCTCTGTGGTTGTTGAACTTCTTCTGTAGAGGCAGGGTTTCCAGAAATGTTTGGAGTAACCGGAATCTCAGATGTTGTTGGAACAATTTTTCTAACTTTGATAGGAGATTTCAAACCGGTTAAACGAGTTCGCTTTGTCCGTACTGTTTTCGATTCCGGAGACAAAGATGGTTGACTCGTAAGCCTCCGCGAACGACAGGGTTTCAATTGACTTTCTTCCACGATTGCGGATTACTCGATCAACCAAAATACAAAAGGGGAAGTGTGTTTCCGAATTAAATGAATTTTTTAGACGCTTTAGACACAACTTCCTTTTTCAATTTTAAAGAGTCGAGAAAAAGCTAAATATGACTCTAGTCTCCTTTGATGTTTTAACGAGCCCGAAGTGACAAATGCTCGGATGGACATTTTCCGTTATAGAGTCTGAAAAAGGCCAAAAGGAACTGCTCTGGAGTTCTAGGTAGAGGGTGTGCCAAACTTTTCGCAAAACCGCAGAATACTTTTTAAGGTACGGGCAGTCAATCTTCCTGAATGCTGTGTTCAGTGCATTGCGATCAGTAGGGCGGCCGACACAGCTTCCTAAGGATAAAGGTTTTATGCCTATAGGGGTCTCCCAATATATACTCTACGGTACGTGGGAGCACAATCCGTACTGGTGCTATCGTCCCTCAGGAGGAATCACCCACCATCAGCGAGATCGACAGTCACCAGGCTTTACGACGCCGGAACACATCTCTAGCCTAGACCTCTATGTTGTGCGTTATGTTATAAAGCGTTATTAAGTTCATTCAATTTATTTTATGTTGATCTTTCTTAGAATTTTTCCTTTTGAGGTTCACCACGAGATGTATAGACAACTTCCTAAATGCAATCTAAAAGATGATAAGCAAATTTTATCTCTTTTTCAACAATGAAAATCCTAGCTACAAAGGGAAAAGAAAGACACCATCTTTTCTCAGAGAGCAATCAACACACTCTAAATGCACTTTCTCTAAATCAATCATGCAAACTATCAAGATGCAAATGCACAATGCAAGTGTTTGTTTTCCGCTTTCTTAATATTGATGCCTAAAAAGAAAGCTTTTTGCACAACTTTGAATTTTCTTTTAAATGACAAATACAAACAAGTTTACTTTTTCGAAATCAGAAAGGGTAGAAGAGATTACAACACTTAACGATTTTCGAAATGAATACTTGTTTTGACACTCAAAAGAGACAAACTCAAACCAAAATAAAAAATGAATGTATAACCAACTGTAAACAGCCAATGAACTCTCTCCTAAGATCACAATCAACAGATCTGAATCAAGGGCTACAGGATGACTATTTCACTCTTGCAAAGGGAAACTGTAAATGATGCCACAAACACATAAAAACACTCACAGTCTTTTGTACAAAAGGAGGCGGAATTTAAGCAGAGAAAAGGGGCTATCAGACAGGTACCTATGCTGGTTACAGGCTGCAAAAATTAGAGATCAAAACAAGGCAAAATAGAGCAGAGAACCCCAGCTGCACAAGGCCTAACTGGATCAGCGCACCTGTATAACAGGGAAACTGAATTTCAACGCAGGTAGCCTTCACGGGAACTGCGTTGAAATGCAGAGTCTCTTCACAGAGCCTACGCTGAAGGAGAAACGAGAGTTCCTCACTGGGTTCTGGGTCATGGTTTGCTATTTAATCTACAGTTTCAGGCCAAATCAAAGCAACAAGCAAGGTACAATCAAAGGGATGCTTTGAAGGAGGACTAAGATCTATCACAAAGGATCATCAAATCATTTGTGAGTCCATTGTTCAGATCATAGACAAATCCAGTGATTGGATCAAAGCAGCAACTGTCTACTTTGCATCTGAGAATAGCAGATGCAGTTCGATTGTTGCTGTTGAGTCTATGAAACAAACAATGATAGAAACACAAATAAAATGACTAAACAGATCTCCCCAGCGGAGTCGCCAATTTGTTGTGGGGAAAAATGCCTATGCAGGACGATCCTATCCACCTAAGGTGTAACAGTGCCTTAGCAACAAACAGAAACAGCTATTCTAGTATTCTTCCTTTATGAATTAAGAATGAAGAGAGATGGATGGACTAACCGGTGTCTTCCGTTGTCCCTCGATCCGGTTTCTCTTCTCTTTGAGAGTTCCCAGCTACTTGCCTTCTCGCTTGCCCAGCTTCAACAGGTTCCTGCAAGATCACAAGAAGGGAACACTACACAAAGACATAGATTCATATTCATAACTAGTTCAGGATTAGAAATAAACCAAATACACTAATGCAATCATACATCAAAGACACATCAGCATATAGGAGAAACCAAGATAGCTTTATTGATGAATAACAAGGTTCAGGAGGAGATACAACCAAGAGAGTTCCAATCCAGCATCTCCTTCCCAGCAAATGAAATTCCTATCTTCACTTCCCTTCAAAGCATTAAGCACCCAATGATTCCAATCTCAAACCAACAACAATTCTTTGCAATAACAAAATTCCAGCCTCCTAGATCTCATGGAGAAGAGATCCATATATAGATGTTTGGAGTGAGGATGAGTCAGCTTGTGATCTGACTAGTGTCCTCTCTCTCTGTCAGTTCTTACTTCCACTTGGAGACTAAGAGCCTCTTACTCATCACTTAGTCGAACTCAGCAAGGCAAGTGTCATGGAGGAAGATTCTGGAAGCTTCCACAGTCTTGACACCTCTCACAAGAGACCCTGACATTTGTCACTTCCCGCTCAGCGCACCCTGGTAGTGCTTCCACCTGCGTTGCAATGCAACTAGCCAGTGTAGCCTCTGCATTTCAACGCAGGGAGCTAGTGGAGCTTCTGAATTGATCCTGAATTGACTTGTTTTTGAGCAGTTTCTGGTGGAGAACTTCTATGAATTGCTGTGGTTTGTTAGCCTTGTTCCTCTAGGAGTAGGAACAACATGTTTAGGGACTTTGGATCCCTTGGATTATGGACATTTCATGCTTATAGTTGTAAGGCACAAAAATGTCTATAACAATTCCCACCTCACACAACTCACTTGGCTCAAAAATATCTGCACAAACCTGAAGGAGATAATTCCTTTTGCATGGATGAGTTTCCTATATAGGAAAATTCCTCCAACTAATAGTACACTATCCCTTCCTCTGATCTCAACTGGGTCTTTGTTTGAACTGACATTCATGAGTTATTTATGAGATAATATTCAGTTATTTGAAGTGCAGCAGTTACATGCATGCATGCATTAACTAACTGAACTCACAATTAATTCCACAAACCATTGGAACTAATCTAACTGAACTCACAATTAATTCCACAAACTATTGGAACTAATCTAATTGTACTTAACTCAGTTAACTGAGCTAACTAATTACATCTCAAATTACAACTCATCCTTATCTCTTTAACTGAAGGATAAACTCCTCAATTAATGGAGAAACTGTTGCATGTCCCCACATAGACTTCATGTTTGATTTTCTACAACTAATTAACTCATGGTGAATTAATTAATTATCTTACAAACAACTGCTAAGATCAAATTCGAATTTTACTTCTCAATTTTAGTTCAGGGACTAACTAAAATAGGAAGGTATCCCGAAATGCTATTTATAGTAGTACTAAATTTAGCACTTATATATTTAGCATTTCTTGTTGCTATTTTCAACAAAATTGGCTCCAACTGTTGAGCTCCAAGGAGAGAAAATATAACCTTCAAAATCCAAAAGCCCAAACCTCTTGTAACATAATTCCCAACCTATAGTAGAATGGTTTAGGTTGTTTCTACAACATATGAATGACGAGAAAATGCTAAATCAGTTGCGGGAAAATATTAAATATATTGTCAAGGATGGGGTGGTTGGGGAAGGACTCATTTCCATTGATTTACTCGAAAGACACTCTAGAAGGGTGTGTAGGAAAAAGATTAGGATAGAGAAGGAGTTTCGGATTGCTGCCCAGATCACAGGATTTCAAATCAAGGATACAATGCTAGACCTGGGTTCAGATGTTAATACCCTGGCGAGAAAAACTTGGGAAGCCTTGGGAAGGCCTAAGTTGGCATTCTCTTTGATTCAGTTACGTATGGTGAACTAGTATTGTATCCTTGTCGTTGGACATTTGGAAGTTGTAGAGTTTGGCATCGTAGGGGTAAAGACTTACACTGACTTCGAGGTAATATATATTATGGGAGGCAAAGACCCCTATCTGACATTATTAGGAATATATTGGGCCTTTGAAAATTATGCAGTAATTGATTTGAAGAGGGAGACAATGACCTTTGAAGTGGAGTGAGTTAGGGTGATCCAACCCTTGGACCCCTACCAAGAGCTGAGGTTCATCGAGATAGAGGATGATAGGGAAGAACCTAAGTTGCTGAACCAATTGTACCAAATTACGGAGGGAAAAGGGAGTACTACATTAATCCTACAGTAGGAGGATCGATCAACTGAAGAAGCGTTCAAAGCTTTGAAGTTGGATCCAATGCTGCATGGGATGACTAGCAACAGATCAAACACAAGATCAACACTAGGCATTGCTCCACGATACACTTTATCCATTGGGTTGGTATTGAGGTATGAGAATTTCCTATTTTTAATGGAATAGGTTGTGTTACTTATTTTATTAATATAGTTGATTCAGCCATCTCAGAAATACACAAATTACCCTTACTGGACGTCACCCTCCAAGCAACGTTGGCAAGGTGGTGGTGCTCTCACCACAACCATCTCAGAGAGTGGTGAGAGGTTAATACAACATTGTTGGCCATATTTAGGTATTCATAGGACCACCCACCTAATGTCACCAAGTATCGAGGGATCACTAACCCTCAACAACACCTACAATACTGTAAGGCCATTGGATCAAAGAAGGAATTCTGGAAAACTTCTGGGTGCATTTATTTTTCCATACTCTAGGGACATTTATGCAAGAATGGTACCTGAAAGAAGAGATAGGAAGACAAATTAGTGAATGGGATCATATGGCAGCTAAGTTTATCCATGATTTTTCCTTCACCGATAATGACGAGAGGATAACAACTGCTCTGCAAGCTATCAAAAGGGTCTTGTTATCGGTAGGACAACTAACTAAGGGATACCTTGTTCAGAACACCTTGGATCAAACATACAATTTGAGATTCCATGAAGTCATGGCTTGTGGAAAGATAAACCTAGAACCTAATGGGGATGATTTAGAGGAATTAAGGCATTTGATATTTAAGGAATCTGAAGGGGAGTGGTGCATCAAAGATAGACCTATAAACAATGGTCTGCAGCTACTACTTCTGAATTTGTGGAAGCACAATATTGGCATTGAGGAGAAACCAAAATTATCTTCAATTAGGGATTATTGGGCTAATCAGAGTACCAAAGAAATATTTGATATCCTAAGAGAATATGAAGACCTATTCCCTTCATAAGTTGGAGAGCTTAAGGGGATAAAGCGAGAACTAGGTGAAATGAAGATTGTGAGTAAACCAAATGTGAAGCCAGTGAAACACCAACCATATATATTGAAACCAAGGGTCAAAGAGAAGGTGAAGAGGGAGATAGAAAAAAATTGGCAACAGGACTTATCTTCCCAATTGATGAAGCCAAGTGGGTCAACCTAATTTTCACACAAAACGAAAAAGACTCTGAATAAATCTGGGTTTGTGTGGATTACAAGAGTCTGAAGAATTCATGTGTTCATGACCCTTTCCCCATCCCTTTCAGAGACGAGGTCCTAGAAAATGTGGTAGAAAATGAAGCTTACTCTTTCACAGGAGGATTCTAGGGTTACCGACACTAATTCCTTATTGCAGAGGAGAATAAGAAGAAGACCAAATTCATGACCGAATGAGGATCCTATGACTACCATGTCATGCCTTTTGGACTCAAGAATGTGCCAATTTTTTTCTTGAGGATTGTAATAGCTGCCTTTCGGGACTATATTCATAGGTTTTTGGAGGTTTACATGGATAATTGGACCATCTACGGTTTACTAAAAGGACACTCTAATTTTCTCTTAGTGATGTTTGACCGTTATAGGGAGGTACAAATCTCCTTAAAATTGAAACACTTATGGGGCATATAGTCTATAAAGAGGGAGTCTTTGTCGATCCTGTTAAGGTTGTTGTAATTTTTAATATGCCCCGTCCGACAAATGTTAAGTAGTTGAGGTCCACCCTCGGCCACACAGGGTATTACCACATGTTCATCCGTAATTGAGCCTTGATCATTGCTCCCTTGGAAAAGTTATTGAAGAAATATGAAAGGTTTACATGGTCTGATGAATGTGAAGCTACTTTCAATGCGTTAAATGAAAAATTGGCAAGGGAACCAATCTTGGTTTATCCAAATTGGAACAAGTGATTTCATGTCCATATTAATGCCTCAGGAATCGCCTTTGGAGTTGTTTTGAATCAACTTGGATATGAAAACCTTGATCACCCTATTTACTTTTCTAGTAGAAAGTTGTCCATGACGAAAAGGAACTATACCACAATTGAGTGTGAAGCGCTTGCGATGGTGCACTCACTACAGAAGTTCTGACACTATCTTCTGGGGTCTCGTTCAAGTTCTTTACTGATCACTTTGCCCTGAAGTACCTAGTGAATAAGTCTATACTCGAAGGAAGGATTTGTAGATGGATTTTGTTGTTCCAGGGGTTCATATTTGACATGATTGTCAAGCTAGGGAGGTTGAACATAGGTCTTGATCATCTTTCCCATCTAGAGTCAGGTGAAGTCAAGGGGTTAGTAGGTGATCAATTGCCATATGCCGACCTATTCTGAGTTAAGGCCATACTAGACTACTTGGATGAAATCACATTATTCTTAGCCATAGGCAAATGCACGGAGGAGTACAATACAACACAATAGAGGCACACGTTGTTTCGAGCTGCAGATTACCAGTTGATTACAGGTCAGTTATATAAGATGGGTGTTGATAAGGTATTGTGAAGGTGTGTTCTTGATAATGCGAAACATGATGTATTATGTGAATTGCATTCGGAAGTTGTCGGTGGACATATGGGCAGGAAGGCCACCGCAAGGAAATTTTTGTAGCTGGGACTCTATTGGCCCACACGTTTTCGAGATGCAAAGGAATACACTTAGAAATACGACATTTTCCAACGTGTGGGAAAGTCATCACATTGGGATGAAATTCCCTTACAGGCATTTGAGAAGTGGGAAATCAAATTTGTGGGACCCATTAATCATATGGCGTGTCACTCGCATGCCAAGTACATTATCATTATCACAGATTACCTTACCAAATGGGATGAAGCTACACTAGTTAAAGATTGCATTGCAGACATTGCCATCAAATTCATCTTCGAAAATATTATCACTCGGTTTGGGTGCCCAAGAATCTTCACAAGTGACCAGGGGAGCCACTTTGTTAATGATACAGTCACTTCATTATTGCAGAAATTTATGATCCAACATCATAAGAGAAACCCATACCACCCTCAGGAAAATGGTATTGTAGAAGCTTTTAACAAAATGTTAGAGAGGGGCATCACCAAGGTATGCTCTGTTAATTGAGATGATCGGGATGAATGGGTTCCAGCCACATTATGGGCTTATCGTACAATTGTCAAATGCCTGCACAAGTATACTCCCTTTCAGCTTGTTTATGGATGAGCAATCATAGTACCCGCCGAGTTCACAATCACCAACCTTTTCATTGCCCGGGCTACTCACATGACAAAATATGAATAAATTACAAAGTGCTTGGATGAGCTCTGAGAGTTGGACGAAGTTAGATTTCTGATGGATTTCCACCAAGTTGTCAAGAAGGAGAGGCACAACGCATGGCACGACTCGTATATAAAGTGAAAATCCTTTGTAGTTGGGGATCAAGTTCTCTTATATGATAGTAAGTTATTAAAACATCCAGGAAAGTTGAGAATGCAATGGTTAGGACCATTCATTGTTGCGGAAATGAGAGAATCGGGAGCTATCCAACTTTCACAACTGGATGGGATTCTCTTACTTGGCTAGGTGAGTGGTGCTCTCCTGAATCCCTTCTGCGATGCAACCAATTCTACATCAAAATGATTTGATCTCTGAAAGGGAATCATAGTTATGTCTAGGTAGATTCAGTAAATTATCTTAGCATGTCATTCTCTTTAGTTTTGTCAATTATTTTAGTTCCGTGATTTATTTTAGTCGATTCATTTATGAATAAATTTTTTTCAGTTATTTTAGTAGCGTCAGTCAAGTGCCTCCCTCCACAATTGTTTGTGGTCGGGGAGTCACATGTGACAATCATCTTATTCGTGATAATTAGTAATAATTCCCTGTGTCATTCTGAATTTGGGATAAATATCTCCCATAATATCCTTGACACAATATGTTCATCAATTTCTTGGAACCTATCATCATATCATCATAATTAACCATCATTCCCACCCTCCTTTTCATTTTTCGCATCATCCAGGTCAGGTCCAGGTCACGATCACTATTATTGCCACACTTTGAATCGAGTGTAGAAAGTTTCCATATTAATTAGTTAAGTGGTCTAATAGAAATTATCGTGTTAGGTCTTTCTATTTAGTTTTTATGGAAACAACAAATTTTTTGGTAGCAAAGTTGAGGTGGTTGAATTTCTCTATCTAGATTCTATGTCGAATTACCCCAGTCCTAAGCCCAAATTCAAACCCCCTATGTCTAATGTGTATCATCATCGAACTGCAACCAACACCTGAACCTGACTCCAGAGTCACTAAAATTGAGCCTCTGTATGGAAAATATGACAAGGTTGCACTTGTGGATAATTATCTCTCAGACTCCTTCCATTTCCCAGCGTTCAAGCACAAATTTTTTACAAAACATGTTGCAAAATCCGACGAAATTCAGTCTTCGAGAATTAAAGAATATTTTAAAGTCCTATAGAAGTCGACGCTGCTAAATTTGTGAAGTTTACCAGTGTTTGACACTTCGTGAGTAGCAATGCCATGTACCAAATTCCACACCAACCAAATTCATGGGGGTTTTCTTTGGATTGACAAGGAATACCCCATACATGTCATTGACATTCAGAAGCTTATAGGACTATCTGTTGTGGGAGCCACCATATCATCTGTGTTCTGGAATACTTCCAGGGGAGGAAAGAAGACAAGTGACGACAACTACTACAACAAGTATGATACTCAACGTGGTGGTAAGGGAGCCCTGATTGAGCCAATTCACAAGCCTACCATCAAATTCTCCTATTGTACAATTGCTGGAAAACTCATGTGCCATTTCTCAAGGGGTGAATGTACCTTGGACACCATCTCAGTAGTGGAAGCTTGTGTGCAAGTCACACAATTGATTTGGTGCAATTTTCTGTTGAATGAGCTCTTTGAAGACTTTGAATATGTCTACAAGAAGGAAACATATTTTTTTATGGATATATTGTTCTTTCCTTAGATATAATAAAGTGGTGCCCATTAGAAGGAAGAGAGATAACATCGGTTGTCAAGGATCAACTCCTTGCACTCAAATATTTACCATGGTAGACTTCCAGAGACCCCAATAGCAAGGAGATCAATGAGGCTTCTTTTGCAGGATGGTATCACAATATGTTGGTTGTCACCAAAGCCAGGCCCAGGATTCCACTGTTTCTCCTAAATGAATATTCACAGGAAATATGGTTTGGTGTAAGCTATGGAAGCACCTGGATTCAGCTTAAGTGTGTCAACCTAAACACATTCCAAAAATGTGCCCTAGCCTTCATTCTCTCAGAGGAGAAATTCCATACCGAATTCATGTCCTCGATGGGGGTTTTTGGAGAAATTCAGAAACTAAAAACAAGATATTTATTTGAAGGGATGGTTCCCAAATTGCTACCTAGCGAAACCCCTTCTGCCTCCCATAAGAAAATGGTAGAGGAAGAACTCAATCCATTCTTGAAGAAGCTTGAGATGAAGATGTTGTCCTTCTACAATGCTCTGGAGGATCTCGATGCATTAGTAAGTTCTTTTCCTACCTTTTTTGAATTTATGAGTGTTATTTCAATTGCTTATTTGACCTATAGCCCAACCATTTCTTCGATTCACTCAGTGGGCCCCCACTCTCATACCAAACCCAGCATCATGAAGACTCGCTCACTTTCCACCAGGCCACCATCAATTCCCAAGAAACTGATTAAATCTACCTCTACTCAAGTCGTTGATCTTATTAGTGAAGAACCCCAATCTCACACCAACACACCCATCACTGAAGAAAACCCATTTTCCACATCCGTTGTATCCCCAATGTCACTCAATCCATTACCCCAAATAATCTCTACCTCAACCACCATCTCGAAAATTCCTCCATCCAGAAATTCTCAGTTTTGAAATAGAAACGGACATAGCCTCCGTAATTTAGTCCATTACAAACACTACCAATAAGGCACTTGTAGTCCCCCCTACAAGCACGAAGTCTGTTGCTACATCTCTGTTATCTTTACTATGAGTACTGGTCACATTAATGGAAATCGATCACCCTATCAGCCCTGAGAATGTGGGCACAAAATACATACACACCTTGGAACTAACTTCCAACCCCACCTCCATGCCACTACTCTAATCTAGCCCAGCCCATATCAATCCTCACATCGCCAAGCTCTCGCAACAAGAGACCTCACCCCAAGGTTAGACTGAGAAATCAATTGCCAACAACCAACCATTACAAAATCGGTACCCTATACCCGCTACTATGACCCTTGATGAGCTCCAGAGTTGGTCATCATCTAAATTATTTACTTTCATTCAACTAGGTACGATAAGTGGAGGCATTGCACAACAATATGGTAGTAGAACATGAAAAAAAACAACAACAACTTCTTTCCATTACAGCAGAAAGACATCAAATTCTTCAAGAGAAGTAGATGCTACAGAACTAGGTTGAGGAAATAAGTGCAAAATTCCACGATTTATGGTCCTTAGTTGCCAAAATAGTCACAGATGCACCATAATACTTTCTGGCCAACACGCTTTCAAAATGTTGCGATCATATCAAGATTTCCTGCATCAACCTCATCTTAACAAACAAAGAGCTCAAAATAACTATTTCCACCTCTCAAAGGGTGCTACCAAATCCAACATCCCAATATGCCAACGAGATCGAGCAGAAAACCACTGAAGTGGCTTGTCTGAAAGCCTCTATCATCCAGGATATGGGAGAAGCTAAAGGACTCTTGGCACAAGTTTGAGGTTGGTTAGGCTGCCTTGCAAAGAAAAATCAACTGGTTTACCCCCTGTGCAAATAGGCTAATTAGCTCTTCAACCAAGCCATGGCAACTCAAGACCTCAACCAACAACATGAGCTCTTAGCAGAAGAAAATTTCCTCAAAAACTAGATCCAACAAATTGAGGACGAATCACATAAGACAAATACTCTACTCCGTAACATTAAGCCAGCAGCACAGGGCCATTTCCAGAGGCTACAAAAGATCAATGTAGAGGAAGAAACTCATCGGAATTCCCTCTTGATGACACAACCTGCTCAACCAATAACTGAACTCGTAGCATAGTTCATCGATCAAGCAAGCACTATCATAGGTTCATGGCAGGAGGCACTAGCTGAGTAGACATAGTTCCAAATCACAACCATCCATTCCATCCTAGCGTTGGGTCCTTTGTTTGAAGGAACAACCCAAGAAGGAGTAACACTGGTAGGAGCACCGCAACAACAGGAAGCACCAGTAGCACCAACAAATGATTGACTCAGGGATGAGTCAATGGACTATGGTCAAGGACCGTTGGGTCCTTTATTTTGGAGACAAAGTTGTAACAATAAAAAAAATATAAATTAATTTCTTGATAGAAAAATATGCTGACAAATAATTTTATGTCTATGTTACCTATGATCAAGGTTTGCCAGATCTCAACAAGGTTGTGGGGACGACTCTCCACCCAACCGTAGGCTCAATTGTGCAAGGATTATGCTACAACTGGCCACCCCCGAGCCTCAATCAACATACTACTGCCAGTGCTCCTAAGTCTTAGTATACCATTCTCCCAAGAGAATGAAGGACAGAATCTCGGAATGATAGAATGCCAGAAAAACATGCCTCTCATCTTCCTTGCCCTCTATTAAATAGAAGTTTCATGCAAGTTTCGTTTGATTTCTTTCTTTTTGATAGTTTCCTTTTCTTGTTTTATTTCCTTCTTTTTGATAGTTTCCTTTTCTTGTTTTATTTCCTTCTTTTTGTTAGTTTCCTTTTCTTGTTTTATTTCCTTCTTTTTGATAGTTTCCTTATTCTTATCTAGAGTTTTAGTATGGTTATTACTATTTTATTTTATCTTATTTTATTATTATTTTTAATCTTATTTATTATTTAACATTTATGATTTATTATTTTTATTATTATTAAGTGATTTATTTATTATTATTTATAATTTATTTTATTAATTATTATTTTTGTATTATTTATTATTTATTATTTATTATTAAGGGAAGGGATATTACATACTCTCCCACTTTAAGGAACTTCGTCCCGAAGTTAAGTTGAATTATTTATTATTTATTATTTTTATTTATTATTCAATTTACTTCATGTTGCCAACACCCTCTGCTGAACTAGTATAACCAGCAGGCATCGAAAGTCCCCAACACCCCGGGAAATCTCAAGGAATCTCTGTCCTTTTTCCCACTTTCGGCACCAAGCTAAGCTTGACCCGGTCTGTATCCTAGTCCAAGGCTGGCCCCAAGGCTCGCGCCCGGCTCAGACCTCATCTGCCCCAAGGCAGGCATCCGGTCCGGTACTCAATGACCCCGGGCATCTCGCAAGGCTGGCCCACTCCCTCCACAACTACTAAGGTGCACAGCCCCAGACATCGAAGTCCTTTACATCCCTTCCAGACTTCGGCATCCCAATCCAATAACAGGCACCTAGCCTAGAACATCAGGCACTTGGCCTCCTCAAGATGATCCCATAGCTCTTCAAGAGCTATCCATCAAGAGCTATACACAAGACAAAAGAACCACTGGCATATGTAGTGTTGATTGAGTTTGTCCCCAACCCATATGATGTTACTTATTCTCCCTCATGCGTATGGGCTCGCACGAGATCATCAAATAAACCGGCCCTCTCGGCCCATTGTGGAGTCCTGTCAATCATCATACTTCAACATGCAACCAATGCATTAGATATACCATCATAGTATCATAGAAATTGTATTCATCATAGTTAATCGCAAATACATGCTTCATCTCAAGAAATACTATCATAACTTATAACATCAACATCAAATACCTATTCATCATGTAGTAAATGAATATGTTAATATACTTCGACATAACATCATAATCATAAGGATACATCATCACTATAAGAACACATGTGCATCACTATTCCCTTAACATAACAGTTCATTAAACTAAACGGAAATCATAGTGTATGTATCCTAAAGTTTAAACAATAAAACATGATTTAGATTCTCCATAAAAGTATCTGTCTTAGCTAAGGAGCACTATTCACCACACATTTTAATCAAGTAAATAAGGAAAGTCTTGAAAAATAACAGTTGCATCTTCCCAGGTAGCTGACCCTGGGCTATATTGGTCTCATTGGACCTTGACTTGCTCAAACTCACGGTTCCTGAGTCGATGAACCCGACGGTCCAGTATACAGAATGGTTCGACTTGAAGGGCTCCTTCCTCAGAAACCTGCAATTTTTCAAATTTCAAAACATGGGACGGGTCGGGTACATATTTTCTAAGCATAGAAACATGAAACGCATTATGCATCCTTCTTAGATGGAAAGGCAGCTCGAGCTTGTAAGCAACTGGTCCAATCCTCTCTAGGATTGTGAATGGCCCAACAAATCTAGGCGATAGCTTTGTTCCCTTACCCATCCTAAAGGAACTTTTAAAGGGTTTGATTCTAATGAAAACTTGGCTTCCTTCCTCAAAGTTTCTATCAATTCTCTTTGCATCATCATAACTTTTTTGGCGATCCCTGGCTTCTTTTAGTCTCTGCTTAATTGTGGCCATTTGTTCTTCCATTTCTTGGAGCATTTCAGGTCCCAACATGAATCGATCCTCTAATCGATCCCAACTTAACGGAGTACGACATGGTCTTCCATACAAGATCTCTAAGGGAGATGCCTGTATTGAACTGTGGTAACTATTGTTGTAGGCAAACTCCACTAAGGGGAGGTATTTCTCCCATTGGTTTTGTTGATCCATGACATACATTCTTAGCATGTCCTCCAAGACTTGGTTTACTCTTTCTGTTTGACCATCTGTCTCTGGGTGATATGCTGTACTAAAATTCATTTGTGTTCCCATAGATTGTAATAGACTTTTCCAAAATCTGGAAGTAAAACGTGCGTCTCTATCAGATATTATCTTTCATGGTACTCCATGAAGGCGAATTATTTCTTTCAGGAAAATTTGAGCAATAGCTGACGCGTCAAAGGTGGTCTTGACTGGAATGAAGTGAGCACTCTTAGTTAATTTATCAACCACAACCATAATACAGTCATGTCTCTGGAACGTCATAGGTAAGCCTCCAACAAAATCCATCGAAACAACTTCCGACTTAGTTTCTGGTATATCATGGGGTTGTAAAAGCCCTGCCGAGTGACGATGTTCAGCTTTAACCTGTTGACATTCTAAACATCGAGCCACAAACATTGTTATATCCTTTTTCATTCCTGTCCAGAAAAATAGTTGTTTTAAGTCTGCATACATTTTCTGGACTCCTGGATGTGCAGCGTATGGAGCTTGATGGGCTTCCTTGATTATTAAATTCCGAAGATCATCATCTTCTGGAACATAAATCCTACCCTTATATCGTAGCAATCCATCATTTTCTAAGGTGTATTCCTCCCACTTGGTTGCCACAGGTACCTCTTCTTGTAAGGAAAATTTTATTTGCTGGTAATGTGGGTCTCCTACTAGATGATTTAGAATCCAGCTCCTCAAGTCTATCTTTAATGCCGACATTGAATGAAGTCTAGGTCTCCTGCTTAAAGCATCTGCCACTTTGTTCTCTTTTCCCTTAATATAGGATATCTTGAAATCATAATCACTAAATAACTCACTCCAGCGTCGTTGTCGAGCATTAAGATCCTTTTGTGTGAAGATATACTCAAGACTTTTATGATCTGTTCTTAACTCAAATTGACGCCCCATTAGATAATGTCTCCACAATTTCAAGGCCATTACAACCGCTGCTAATTCCAGATCATGAGTTGCATAATTGATTTCATGGTTCTTAAGTTTTCGAGAAGCATAAGCGATAACCCTTTCATCTTGCATCAAGACTGCACCTAATCCTTCTTCTGATGCATCCGTGCATACAAGAAAGTCCTTGTCCATGTCAGGTACTTTTAATATTGGGGCCGTTGTTAGTCGATGCTTTAGCTCATTAAATGCTTTCTCACACTCACTTGTCCATTCAAACTTAACCCCTTTCCTTTGGAGGCGGGTGACGGGATTAGATATCTGTGAGAACCTTTCTACAAACCTTCTATAGTAGCCTGCCAATCCCATAAAGCTACGTACTTCCTTGACATTCCGGGGAGAGGGCCAAGTCATTATAGTTTCTATCTTACTGTAATCAACTGCAATGCCTTTGCCACTAATGGTATGGCCTAGATATTGAATTTCCTTCTCAAAGAAAGAACATTTAGAAAGTTTTCCATATAGCTTATGTTCCCTAAGGCATTGTAGTACCAACCTCAAGTGTTCTAGATGCTCTTTCTCATTACGAGAGTAAATGAGGATGTCATCCAAGAAAACTTGGACAAAGCGGTCCACATATTTTCAGAAGACACTATTCATCAAGTTCATGAAGGCTGCTGGGGCATTAGTCAAACCAAATGGCATAACAATAAACTCATAGTGCCCATAGCGCGTTCTGAATGCCGTTTTAGGTATGTCTTCCTCCTTGATTCTTGGCTGATGATAACCTGACCGTAAGTCTATCTTGGAGAATATTGAAGCTCCTTTTAGCTGGTCAAAGAGGTCATCGATTCGAGGCATGGGGTACCTATTTCGAATGGTGGCCTTGTTTAGATCTCGGTAATCAATACATAACCTAAGAGTTCCATCCTTCTTCTTTACAAAAATTACGGTGCACCCCAAGGTGACACACTGGGTCTTATAAAACCTTGATCAAGAAGTTCTTTGAGCTGTATACTCAATTCATTAAGCTCTGGAACAGTCATTCGATAAGGTGCTTTGGATATGGGTTCCACTTCTGGTTTCAAGGTTATGGAGAAATCAATTTCTCGAACTGGAGGCAAACCTGGTAACTCTAGAGGAAATACATCTGCAAATTCAGAAAGTAGTGGTTGCAATTTATCTGAGGACTTCTCATTGGTAGGAACCATTTCTACCGCATAAATCTTGCACCCTTTCCTCATACACTTATTAACTTTCTTGGCTGATATGAGGCGTAATGTAACACCACGTCTAATCCCTTTTATTACCTTGGTTTCTCCTTGGTCATTTTTTATGAGGACTGTTTTATTATAACAATCCAGTATAGCTTGATGGGGTTCAAGCCAATCCATTCCCACGATTAAGTCATACGTTCCGAGAGTTGTACTATATAGATTCATCTTGGTGTCACACCCCCCAATGTTAACACTACAATCTCTTACCATTGACCCTACTGATTGCTGAGAGCCTGACGCCATTTCAACCATTCTAAAGTTACTTTGCTCATGAGCTGTCAATCCACATCTAAGTATTGTTGAAGGTGAAATAAAACTATCAGTAGCACCTGGATCAATTAACACAGATAGAGGAATGTTATTGATCATACCTACAGATTCTACTACATTAGCTTGGTGCTCAGCCTGGCGATGGTTCATAGCTGCATGAATTCGATGTGGGTTTTGTGGTCTTCCTCCTTTTGCTTTGTATTCCCGTTGTTTAATCCCTGATTGATAACTTGGACAATCTCTTCTATAATGTGGACCTTTGCAATGCCAACATTCTACTTGTACCTGCTTCTCACGTTGTACTCGTCCTTGGTCACCAAATCTTCTACTCCTCCCATTAATCAAGTAGGGTTGACCCTTACGTCCTCTTGGAGGCGGTCGAGAAGTTGCGCTAGCGATCCGAGAAATAGGGTTTTGTCTTCCCTGGAATCTATATGGCTGCCCCCTTGGTTTATTCAGCCTCATTGAGGAATGATCCTTTCCTGAACTTTCATCAACTACCATTTGCTTCTTCATATTGATTTTCCTCAAGACTTGTTTGGCTAAACTAGTGGTTGTTGCCATAGTGGTGGGTTTCCACATGGCGACTTCTGCTCGGACTAAGGGGTCGAGTCCATGTAAGAATCTTTCAGCTTGACGTCTATCATCAGCCATATAGTCCACGTGATGGACCAATGAATAAAATTCAGCTTCATAGTCCTCGATAGATCTACCATTCTGTCGTACTTCATGGAAAGCTCCTACTTGTTGGTGTTTGTACTCCTCTGATAGGTACCTATTTCGGAAGGCTTCCTCAAACATTTCCCAAGTAACTTGTACTGGGGTGACTTGCATCTTCGTTTCTTCATTTACCCACCATAATAAGGCATCTCCTTTTAGTAGACTCATTGATATCTAGGCTTTTTCCGAAGAAGTGTATGCCTTAAAGCTAAGTGCTCTTTTGACAGCCATTACCCATGCTTCCACTTTTGAACCCCCTTCTAGACCTGTAAACTCTGGTAATTTGGATTTTTGGACTTCTTTCATAATATCAAGTGTTGCTTGTCCATCTTTGACATTGAGTTGAGAATTTAGGTCTTGTCCCTGTTTTTGTTCCAATTCCTTTTGCACATTTCCTTGATCTCGTCCTTGGCCTGAGACCCAGTCCTTAAAGATATTGGTCATTTCTCCAAGGGAATGTAATATAGCTTGCTCAGCTGGGGTTCCTATCTCTGAAGTGGCGGGAGGTGGTGTTTCTACTCCAAGGTTGTTTCAGGTTTGTCTTCGCCGTTTAGGAGCCATGATCTACCCTGTAATATTCAGTGGATTTATTCATTACCTTTATGCCAAAAGCTACAATAAATTTAGAATATGTTTGAAAAATTTTAGTTTACTCAATTGAAGTATATAGTTTGTCACAAATTTCGAAGTATATAAAAAAAACATGGAGTTTATGAGTTCATCAATAATCACAATTTTTGTAGTATAAGCCATAAAACTTAGAGAATTGGATCCATGTAAAATAAAACAAAATTCGAATGAGTAAAGCATTATATGACTTTAAGTATCTGTTTATGCAATCATTACTTATGTAGAAAAATAAATGGATTGTTTTAAAATACGTATAAGAAAACTTATGACTCACGCATAAAAATATTCCACACCATAAGGAAAGACACTGCCACCCGACCCAGAACTGGATCGGATGACTGGGAAGGTTACTCCTCCCCAACAAAAAAATAATCATTTTATTAATTATATGGTCTGCCTGCAAGCGCACCTGCAAAGGCAACACCATTTTGAATCCCTTAAATTACAATACATTTAGCCATAGAATTGCATGCATAAGGCAGAAGGCTATGCGTGTTCCTGCAAATTCCATTGTTCCTTTTGACAATAATGTCGAGAAATTTGCCCCTACTATAAGATCAACTGATCAACCTCACATTGTAATTTGAAACATTCGTTAATCTAAATTCAATTTACAAATCTAAATACCTCTCCCTGATACCATATGTAATAGTAAAAAAAATAAAAATTAATTTCTTGATAGAAAAATATGCTGAAAAATAATTTTATGTCTATGTTACCTATGATCAAGGTTTGCCAGATCTCAACAAGGTTGTGGGGACGACTCTCCACCCAACCGTAGGCTCAATTGTGCAAGGATTCTGCTACAACTGGCCACCCCCGAGCCTCAATCAACGTACTACTGCCAGTGCTCCTAAGTCTTAGTATACCATTCTCCCAAGAGAATGAAGGATAGAATCTCGGAATGATAGAATGCCGGAAAAACATGCCTCTCATCTTCCTTGCCCTCTATTAAATAGAAGTCTCATGCAAGTTTCGTTTGATTTCTTTCTTTTTGATAGTTTCCTTTTCTTGTTTTATTTCCTTCTTTTTGATAGTTTCCTTATTCTTATCTAGAGTTTTAGTATGGTTATTACTATTTTATTTTATTATTATTTTTAATCTTATTTATTATTTAACATTTATGATTTATTATTTTTATTATTATTAAGTGATTTATTTATTATTATTTATAATTTATTTTATTAATTATTATTTTTGTATTATTTATTATTTTTATTATTTTTATTTATTATTAAGGGAAGGGATAGGTTCATGGCAGTAGGCACTAGCTGAGTAGACATAGTTCCAAACCACAACCATCCATTCCATCCTAGCGTTGGGTCCTTTGTTTGAAGGAACAACCCAAGAAGGAGCAACACTGGTAGGAGCACCACAACAACAGGAAGCACCAGTAGCACCAACAAATGATTGACTCAGGGATGAGTCAATGGACTATGGTCAAGGACCGTTGGGTCCTTTATTTTGGAGAGAAAGTTTTGTCATTTTTTGATGGTTGACCATATTTTTACCAAAGGTGACTAATGGGAAGTCACAGAGAAGGAAACCGAGGAAGGAGAAGGAATCCGCTGAAGTCTGGTAGTTGTAAAATATTGACTAGGGAAATAAGGGCACATGCAGTCATAGGCAAGATGGAATTTTCGTTGATAGCCAAGGAAGTAGACAAATCCGAGCAATAGAGGCAGTCAAAAAGGAAGGCGTGGAGCATCCGAGGAATAAAGAAGCAATCCAAGTGAGCGGAGTGCTTAAAAAGGCCGAAGGAAAATCTAGGGAGAGAGGGGGAAGCGTATTGAAATGTTGTCACGGAGCCTATTGAGCCCGCAAGATTTTGTATTTACCTAGTCATATATTAGCTTATGTTCCTAGTCTTTATTTTGTCAAGGAGGCTTTTGAGCCGAATGTACTGATGTAATGCTGGCCTAAACTAATGAAAGAGGAAGTTGCAGGAATGTTTGATAGTCTTCTTGTGTCGAGTTTATGTGTCCACTTTAAAATTTTATTATGAATGCATGTGTGTATTATATGTCCCTTTGAATAATTTAATTGTTGTCTTCTGCGATGGTTACATCTCTGATGCCTTGGTTTTGAGTTTAATGAGTATTGGTAGCCTTCGTGTGATTTCCCTAATTCCTGGTTCTAGCCCCCTAACGAAGTATGGTGACGACGCACCTAAGGTGAGACACCTTATTCTTCTTGAGTAAGGTGAAAATGTCGGCGCTACACTAGACTACAATGGACCCTTTGTTGGCCCCTGTGCTTGAACCCAAGGTCCCAACCTGATCACCAATTTTCGCCAACAAATATCGTGCAGTTGTTGAAGAACGATCCATTGGAATTTGCAAAAAATGCAGGTTGGATTCAAGTTGGGAAGAAAGGAAAAGTTTTTCTCCAAGAAAAACAAGAAGTCAAACTATATCAAAATAAAATTATAGTGAAAACATAATGTAAATGTCTCTGTATTTTGGGGTTTTTTTCGAAAATATTTAGTTGGAAAGGGGCTAAAGTTTTTGTGTGATGGGGAACTCGTTTGAGGTTTTGGATTGAGTCTTTGTGCTCAATATAAAACTTGCAAGGAATATTGGAATATGTAAAGGTTTTGGCCTTGTAATACAAATTATTTAATATAAATCTCTACCTATTTCATTTTAAAAATAAAATATTATTTCTATGGAAACGAATAATGTGAGTGAAAAAATATTAAATTATTTTCACCTAAGTTGTTAATAACATAAAATTGATGAATTTAAGGGTTATTCTCATGTAAATGTGTTAATTAATGGAGATAACTTAGAAAAGTGGTGTCTTAGACTATTTCATTAGGTGAAAGTGGGGTTTAATGTGTAAAACCCACACTCTCATGACATATTTCGATCCACCTAATGATTCTGGCTAGGTAATCACTTTTTGTGTGATAGCAATAAGATTTCTTTTTAGCTTCCATGAGACGGTCAATAATAAATTCAAACACATAAGGAAATTTACTTCTTAATTTCAAGTTCAATGCATATTTTCAATGTACATGTAATCAAGAGTGATGTCACCTCTAGCATTTTTTAACGAAGATGAATATATGGATTAATGTTGAACCTCTTCATTGCCTTAATATATTTCTCACTAATCAATGCCAATTTAGAAAATACGAACTACCACGGATAATGTAATATTTAATATTAGTCATTCATATATCCCATGTAACTAGTATGAATCATCTTGAATATTTGATAAACTGAATTTGCAATATATTCAGTTGAAATCCCATAGTCCCATCTCACTTGATCACCAAAGAAGGCTAAAAAACCAGACCTAATGAATGCAAATCCTAAAATTTTAAGTTTTTAAATAACTTTCAAATAAGTTTTTAACTTCCCAAATAAAAACAATATATGATGCAGTGTTGTACATCAAGGAATGCTTAGATTTAGGGAATGCTTAGATTTAGGGTTGGCTTGAAGTTAGTGTTTCTAACAAAAAATAGATTTCTGGTTGAAACATCCCTAAGATAAAGAATATTAAAATTTCAATGTTAATGTAAATTTGTAACAAAAATCCTACCATATAAATATTAATGCCCTCGCAATTAATAGTAACCAACTCACTTAGTTATTATTCACTACTTTCAAACTAACAATGAAGAAAAAAATATCAAGGCGCCTAACCCTACTTCCTGCCAACGTATTAATGGTGTAACTTTTTCTTGACATGGTGTTTTTCCTTTCGAGCTTAAAATACTTTTCTCAACTCATAAGGTTATTAAACAAATTTTATTCAACTCATAATATAACATGTTTGTTTATTTTTCGACATTTCTAATGATTCCCACGGATGGCTGGGACGAGGTTGACATAGATGTTATACCTTCCCACCACTCAATGGTTATCTTGCCTTGGTTTTGCAAACAACTAGTGTTAAGCAAGGTTAGTATGATGCTGAAAATGAATCGTAATCTTCAAATTTGATGTTTGTTTTGTGTGGAATTGTAATATGTTTAATCATTAGTTAATAATTTAAAATGAATACATTACCATTGATCAATTTATCATGTACTTGTAGATTGTGTAAGGTATCAATTTTCATTGTCTAACTTATTTGTAACCTTTTATTCTTAGCATCTTTAAAATGGAGGCAGGGAGAGCAAAAAAGTTAACAAACCATTCTTACATTTTGCTACAAGAGTGGACAAATGGTAGCTTGTTGGGTTGGTTATGCAATATTTGCAAACACTGCTTTATGGGAAATGGGAAACTACAGTAACATAGTTACCTACATATTTTATTTATTCAACAGGTATCTTATGTAATGCAGGCTTCTTAAGTTTACAAAGCTATTTTTCTCTCATTTATCATTATGGTATTCATTGTGTAATTTATGGGTACTTTTTAAAGCCACAATTATGATATTTATTCGATATATTTAATTAGCTATTGTTTTTTCCTTTTGTAACTATAATTATATTTGTTTTAAAAACGTTGTTCATTCATTAATTTAAGTAAACAAACATTACATTAAACTTAACAAAACATTAATAATATTAAATTTCAAGACAAACAAATTACAAATTCAATCAATTATGTTGTATTGTTATTTGAATTGTAAATATTTATTAAATAATTAAAATTGATTAACATTCACAATTTTAATTAATGATTTTTTCCCTAAGAAAAATAAATAATATTTATATTTAGAAATGAAAATCAATATACATGTACTATATCAAAAAGTCACTCTCCTAGAGAAGTGTTGAAATACTTTAGTTTAAGAAAAACTGCAAAATTCGCTAAACATCATGATAGCTTTTACCTTGAAAAGGAATTCAACATCAACCATCAAGTTTTTTAAATTACATTTTATATAAAAAGAAAAGTTTCCAGAATGGTGGTTCAACACATCATCTATGAAAAAAATGTTAGGAATAAATAGAGCAAGAAGTAACTTGATGAGTCATTCCATCAGTTACTTTTGTCACCTCCATTGACCTTTCCTGCATCCTCGATGCTTCCTTGGACAATGAATCTACTTTTATGTTAAAGATCCTTGTATATGTGTTGAAAGGACAATGAAATGAAATTTGACCTCAACTCCCAATTTTATCTCTTATAGAAACAATAGTAAATTGTATACACTGATATTTCCATTTTCACACTCCACGATAATCTTGGAGTCACCTGCTACCTGTAAATTGCTCAAACCTGTTATGTTGTTATTTTTTAAGATTAACCACAACCAATAAATTTCTCCTCTATTATTTAATCTCTTACCAATGCTTTGAATCTAATCGCATACTTGATGAGCCCTAGTATTGCAACAAGAGTGTTGCAACTCCCAAGGTTACCAACTTTAATTATCAACCCAGGGTTCGTACAAACTTAAGAGGTGGAAATTTTATATGCGCAATAGGTCAAGTTCTAATCATGCCACATTCAAGAAATTTACCAAACCAAGTCATACATAAACCACTTTATCAGTTGACTCAAGGAAGGAAATTGCATAAAAAGAGAGTTTTGTTCTAATTGCAGAAATGAAAATATTTTCTACTCGCAAAAGGAGTGAAGATGCTACTTGTTCAAATGTAAATAATAACCCTAGATATAGGAATGAAAAATTTATACTACTTGTAGAAATAGAAACATTAGTCTACTTGTAGAATGTAAATTCTATGCTACTTGCAGGAATAAGCATCAATCTAATTGCAAAATGGAAAAGTTGCATGAAAAAGGAAACTAACCTATGCAATAACAATGCTTTCAATTGAGACCCTAATAGAAGCATGAACGCAAGAGAAACAATCTTGGTATACCTTGCACGAATAAATAAACCTTTAATCATTATGTTGAAAGAGATTAGATTTAGTGACAGAGCTCATTATGCATTTCATGAGGTAATCAAGAAGATCATTATTGTATCTCTAAATTCATAAATTTGTCCACTAACCCTAATTGCAGAATTGTGTTGCAGTGAAGAAAAGACAAGTATTAAGTGGTATTTGGTCTTCATCAATCATGGTTTCAGAGCCTAGGGGACATTATTCTAGTCTAAGAGGGAAAAATCAAGCTTTTGGAGCAAATATGGTCAAGTTTATACATTGCTACAAGGTGTTACATGATTACTACATGATGTTATAGGATTGCCCTATTTTGCTATAGGATTGGATTTGTGAGCATTATGAGAGTAGAAAAGGTTGTCTAAAGGTGGTAAGGGTATATGAATGTATATGGAGGTTGTAATAGGCCTTTTCCAAGATTAGCACCTCTCAAAGGCCCATATTGCAAAAAAATAAATGCACAGTGTCCTTCAATGACCCAAAAATGTACTTTCAGTGGTAGAGTTTTGAGGGCGATGTGAGGTGAGGAGAAAGAGGCTGATAATGGTAGGAGGAATGTAGAATGAATATACCAACCCTATAAGCCACTAGGAAAATAATATCTTTTACAACTTGAAAATAATGCCAAACTAATGACCAAATTGCAGCAAAATGAACTAAAAAGAAAGGATGAGTTGAATTTTATTTGCATCAAAAGACAATCTAACTTGTAGCATGCATATGACCTACATCCATGAAATCTTAAGGAAGACTTTGATTTAATCCCTAAGTATGCAGAAAATAAAGTATGTAAAAGAGCATTAATCTAAGATCTGAAAATTGCAAAGGAAAGTAATTACATGTTTTTGGCTTAATAATGCATATTCCTCAACCACACTTCCCACAAGATAGGTGCTAGATAGGCCTACACCAAATTATTTTATAAGAAAATATCTATCAAGAAACAAAAAGAGATACTACTATGAAAAGTAATGCATGGATAAAATACTCAAAGAAAGACTAGAGCCTCTGGGTTGGGTCCTAACCCAAGGGGTCTCATCTGAGCCTGAAACAAATTCATATGGAGATTAACAGTAAGATTTTCATTGACCTAAAATAGAGTTCAAATACAGCATGTAGAGGAACTGAAAATGACAATCTCAATATCCTAACTCTTAGCAGCTCCTATTTGCTCCAAAATTTTGAATCTTATTGAGCCCTTAAGCTTGTTTATTTATGCAAAAATGATTGGGGGGTAGCCTCCTTGGAAATAGGATTACTCTCTTCTAGAATCTCTAAAAAAGTGGATCTATCTCCCATATATCCTCGCAATTTCTTGAGTGCATGAGCTTCTAGTAGATCCTCGAGCTATAGGAGAGTGATATTAGGGATCAAGTTGAGTTGTAGGTGAGTAAATGCAGGGGAAATGCCTCCCACATCTCCTCCAGCTTCCTCCAACGTGCCTTTGCATATTAAATTCATTCAAAATCACTCTTTTCCTACACAATAACCACATTAGGCCAGAAGGCATGACAAACATCCTTTAGTCTCCCCATTAAGCACATTATAGTAAAAAAGATGTTAATAAATGCAAGGAAAGAGGAAATTATAGGCTGGAGGATGGAAAAATGGGCCTTATGACGTACCTATTGATGGGGACCATCATCAACCCCCTACTAAAGGTGTTTATTACCCTCTAAGAAACTTACTCACTGATCTTTAATTGATGCATGGCCCTAGTGGCCTCTTTGAAATCCCAAGTCACCTCAGGTGGTGTGCCTTCTTACGAGTAAAAACCTGCATTTTCCTCTTGTGTTGGCCACTCCCTTTGTTCCTCTACTTGATCTCTTCTCTCCTATAAGCCTAATAGAAAGGGAGGACTAATATTTAATCCTATCCAATTGATCTTCAACCTCTCAAAAATTCTCTTGTAGAATGGGATTCCTTTTAGGGCATTCCTCAAACTTTCATGGGAGTGGTATTCCATGATTTACAGATTGTGGGGTATATATTTCCATCTCCTTTGCTAGGCCTACAAACTCTTAGCCCCCAATAGTGTAAATATGTCTTCAAAATGGAGGATGGATTGCTCTTGTTTCTCTAGGTAGCGAGGAGCTAATTGAGGGTCTGCAGAGATGATGTTATGATTTCTTATGAAAACCTTGGGACTTGATAATTTTTCTCTGATATATAGAGGCTCACTTGCTTCCTTGGCGATAACCTTCTTCACCTCCTCATCCCTTTCTTCCTCATGGAAAAGTAAAGATACTAGGGCCATTTTTTGTGCATCTCCCAACCTTTAATTAGGGTCCTAGAAGTTCATGTTTTTGAGGATCATATTGTGCATATAGAACTTAGTAATTTGGCCCTATCTTCAATGTTGACTTGTTGGTAGAAATCAATGAAGTTCCTATAGTTTTGAAATGATAGAGATCCATATTGTGCCAAGGTTTTGATTTGAAATTCCAGCCATTGTTCTTTGAGGAAGATTACATATGATTTAGATGGTTGTCTGCACTAAATGGCCTCCATGGACAAGCTTGCCATAGTGGCAAGTTGTGCTTCCTTCTCATTTAGGTATCCCCTTAACCTTTGATTTTGTAATTACAACTACTCCCTCATGATGGACACTTTTAATAGCAAGTCAGCCATTTCTTCACCCATATTCTTCATCCTTTCTTCCATGAGGCCTACATCCTAAACTTTCTTTAACTTGGAAATCTACATCCACCGTTAAGTTTGACTTCTCTACTTTTCTAGCTCAAATAGGATGGGGATTGCAAATTTTTCAGGTATAATTCATCCTTCTTCATAAAACTTGTAGTAGGACCCAAGTTAATGCCATGTATCAGACTCTTATAGTTCTTGGGGTCCTTCTTCCCCCTATTGAGGTGTTTCTACTATTTCCTATAACAGTGTCTACCTATCCTGAAGCAATTATGCCCTTGCCTATAGCAGTCTTGTTTCTTCCTGTAGTTGGGCATTTTCTTCTTGTAGTTGCTTGGCTCTAGTTTCCCTAATGTTTGGCTTCCTATGGAATGTTTGAGGTTTCTTTCCTTTGGCTTTGAAGGATGTGACTTCCTCTGTTTTCCCTTTTCCTCGTCGCAATTATCCTTCTTAGTAGATGATAGATTCTTCAATTGTAATTGGGACTGTTGAAGGAGCTTTAGGCTTCCCTTGTTTGATCCTAGTGCTCCTCCTTTTAAAATAGAAGGGGAATTCCTTGGGCTACCTCCTTTTTATTTTTATTGGTGAGCTAAGGGATGACAAGGTGGCATCCACATATTTTTCTATATTCCCTTCTGAAAAGCTTACTTGCTACTCTTGTTTTCTCTTCTTCTGAGGTCTATAGGGCTCCCTTATATTGAAACCCCCTCCCATGTTTTCTACTGTTGCTTCCTCAAGTTTCCTCAAATAGTTTTTTGTCAATTTTTATTTTCTTAGTTACTTAGGGTTTCAAGACAAAGGTGAGAAGGGTGGTGTTCTTATTTTGTCTAGAGGAAGAATAATTACATGCCAGATTCCAAGAAAATTGGTTTTGCTTCTACCTTTCTTCCCTCATATGAAAGAAAGTTTTTTGAAAATAAATAAATCTGCAAGGGTTTGTTACAAGATGTCTGTACAAGCAGAATTTAACCAAATTATATTATTTTTTGTGCATGGGAGGTGAGGAAAATGCACTACTTACCCTTCCCTAGAATATTTCTTCATGGATGTGGGGGTTTGGAGGAAAAATCCCATCAATTTGAACCTTCTTTCACCTCAAAGCACGATCCTATAACACTGTGTGAAATCATGTAGCAATAGACTATAATCCTGTAGCAACTGCTTCCAATCCTGTAGCACTTGTTATTAGACCTTGTAGCTTCTATGTATCACCCTAGGGGACCCTTGATCATATATATCTCAACTCTTGACATCTTAGTGGACCTCCCTTACCGTTTTAGGAATGATCTTCTCGGTACAAATGAGATTCGGGTTTGTCCTTTTATATCTTCTTGTGGTAGTGGGCTCAACACATTGTGCGAGATGGTCCCCACCTGCCACCTGGGCATTTCCTCTTATAGACCGGTGGACCCATTACTTGTAATTATCACCCTCTTTTTCTTTCCTTTTTCCACGTTGCATGGATGAGTGAGTTAACCACAGGGGATTCACTCAGTGAACCTCTGACGTATCACCTGCGTTCATGGCATATTAAACAATACCCTTAATTTGACTACATATTGTAAAATCCCTCTAAAAATCACTTTATTTAACCCCTACCAATATGAACCCAATATAGCTTCCCAATTAAAAAAACCCCTACTTTCAATAGATATTGTATGTATCCATTATCATTTTTATAACCCTTTATATTTTTTCATTATCATTTTTATAACCCTTTATATTTTTTCATTAACTTTAAGCTCCATTTTTATATTTTCCAATATAAAAACCCTTTACCCCCAATATATTATTTCATTTTTTCCTCAATATATATCCCCCAATATTAACCCACGTGTTATGATATTTCTCCCCTAGTGAAGCCCCCATGGAGTAAACTACACTTTAACTGTTCGAGGGTGGCCAAGTCTGTTGGCCACATCCAACCTATAAAAAAATGTGTTCCTCATACATTAAAAGCATTTTCGAGCTATCATGCACTTAAATGAAGAGGAAAGGAGTGTTATACTTGTGCCTACCTGATGGTCTCGGGATGCTTCGATGCCTACATGTTGCTTCATGATAGTGATTGATATGTTGGTCTCTGGAGGTACTATTTTCCGTGCTAGTTGCTTCATGCTTTAGTCCTTCTTTTGAACAAAATATTTTTTGTAGATATTTTCTAATAGGTGCCTAGCGAAGTCTATTGATGTAGGTTCTTCAAATGTAATTCTATTTGTTGTTATTGGAGATGAACAATGACCCTGTAGCTTGTCAAGTGTCTCTAATTGTAGTTTTATAGGGTTTGTGCAGGCTGCTACAAGATTGGATTATTTCTTGTAGCAATCACTCAAACCCCTCCAATATCAAAATAATATTCATGAAATGCATTCAGAATCTCTAATAATTCATGGTGAGCTCATGGATAGGGACTATAAACTTTGGCGGTGAAGAAAACTGTGGAAGAAGGGGTGAAAATGGATTTTTTTTCATGGACAAAGATAGATTTCCAAATGTATGAGTGGTTAAATGGTGTGGAGGATGGGTGATGGTGGTGTGGTAGACTTATTTTTTTCATTCCTCCAAGGAAGACATAATATCAAACCCCTCTCTATGTCAATCACAATCTTGTAGCAATTCTGGTCAATCCTATAGCAGTTTAGGACAATCATGTAGCACTTTAAGACAATCTTGTAGCACTTCAGGATTGAGGCAGAATTGAATGAGAGGGTTTCTTGATGATTGAGGATCTTGGGGAGATGGATGGAATGATGAAGGACATGTAGATAATTAGCTTGGAATGTGGAGAAGTGGAATATGGAGGCTACTTCCTTTGACTCTTGTCCCTTTTGACCATGATTGGAACCTTGGAAAAACTTATTAGCAGAACTAATGTACTTGTTCCCTTGCTTATCCTTTGTTTTTTTCTCTTCCTTTTATTCACTTTTTCTCTTCCTATTTTATGTTTTTTTTTTCTCTTTTTATTTTAGAACTGCACACTACCCCAAAGGAGGTTTTCAACCTATAGGTTTGCCCTAGGTGCCTCAAAGGAGGTTTTCACTTGGGGATATTTTCATTTTTTTTCTCTCTTTTTTTTTCCTTTTTTTTTTGGGTTGCCTCATAGAGGTTTTCAACCCTAGAGTTGACCTCAAGTGCCTCATAGAGGTTTTCACCTAGGCCCTTTTATTTTTTAATTTTAATTTTTATTATTTTGATGATCAGAGACTAGATGAACTGAGAGTTGTGAGACCCCCAATTACATTCAACTACTTGCTTATTGAGCTAGTAAACTCCTCCCTTTACATAAGTGTCTTGTACAACTTTAACTAATAACCATTAACAAGCAATGGAATGCCTTCCTCATAGATTTTTATTATTTGGATAGATCCATTCTCATAAAAAATTTCTACCAGATAAAGATCGAGCCACCTTTTCATCAATTTCCCTTTGAAATTCTTGAACCTGGAATCATACAGAAGGGCCCAATCACCTCTTGGAGGGATCTTTCCCTAATGCTTTTATCATGCCAAATCTTCCTCTACAATTGGACTACCTCAAGACGCATGAGAGCTTGCAATATGAACTCATCCAAACCATTGAGTTGGAGCAAACTTTCTTGTTAAGTTGTAGTGATATCTAAATCCAACCGTGCTACCATTCTCAAGGTGTTGTATTCAAAATCAATGGACAATAGGGCCTTCTTTCCATAAACCAACTCAAATGGGGTGAATCCAGTGGTGGTTTTCCAAGTGGTATTATAGGCCCAAGTGGCCTCTACAAGTTGTTCTACCCATTCTTTCCTGCTATTGCTGACAACTTTAGTCAAAATGTTCTCCAAGGCTCTATTTGTAACCTCCATCTCCCTATTTTCTTGAGGGTGATAGGTAGTGGATTTCTTGTGTTTGAAATGGTGCTGCTCCATAATGCCTTCAATCAAATTCGAGGTAAATTGAGCTCCTTGATCAGTGACCAACTCCCTTGGAAATCCAAACTTGTAGAAGAAGTTCTCTCTTAAAAAAATTTCCACTTTCTACTCGGTTTCTGCCTCTACTGCTTTTGCTTCAGCCCACTTTGTCAAGTAATCAATGCACACAATGATATATCTCTTGTGTCCATATGGGGGATCAATTATCCCATTGAAATCCATTCCCCATTTCTCGAATGGCTCTAGAGTCACTTGATGTTTCAAGGGAATCTCATCCTTGGGTGTAAGCTTTCCCATCCTTTGGCACTCATCACATCTAGTAGTGTACCTTTTGGCATCTTGGTGTAGAGTAGGCTAGTAGTAGCCAACTTGTAGAAATTTGAAGTTTTTCCTCTTAGTAGAAAAATGGCCTCCACAAGGTCCATCATGGAATAATGAGAGGATGTCAAATATCTCCTCCTCTCTCACACATCTTCTCAAAGTATGATCTAGCCCCAATTTGAAGAGATTCCCACCAATCTAGGTGAAAAGGGCACTTTTTTCTAACAATTTTTCTCTTCTCCCTGAAGGATAGATTAGAAGGGAACCTCCCAGCAACCAAGTAATTTGCTATATCAGCAAACCAAGGAGACAACACCGATATAGAAAAAAATTGTTCATCCGAAAGTTGATCATCTACCATCTCCTCATTTCCTTCGGGCAATATTAGTCTAGACAAAAAATCTACAACCATATTTTCTTTCCCTGGCTTGTTGATAATGGTTAGATCGAATTGTTGCAATAATAACAACCATATAATGATTCTAGAATTTACATAAGGTTTATTCAGTAAATATTTAATTGTTGCATGATTAGTATGAACAAAGACTTGGTACCTAGTGATATAATGCCTAAACTTATTCAAAGAGTGCACCATCACTAAGAGTTATTTTTCAATAATTGTATAATTAAGCTCATCTTTAGAGAGGCTCTTGCTGATGAAATATATGGCATAGGAAAATTTGTCTTCCATCTATCCTAGATTTTCTCATGTAGTTTTGTTTGATGCATCTGTGTGGATGTGAAAAGGAAATGCCCAATTGGGACCTCTAATAATTGGTACAGTGTTCAAATTCTCTTTTATTTCTTCAAATGCCTCTTGACATCTATGTATCCAACAAAAGTCTGAATCTTTAGCCAACAATCCAAATAGAGTTGAATCCAGCTTGCTAAAGTCACTAATGAACCTTTTATAGTACCCAGGTAACCTAAGAAAACTTCTGACATCCTTTTTCTTTTGAGGGATAAGGACCCTTTTGATATGGAAACCTTAGTGGGGTCAAGTTGGATCTCGTCCTTAGAAAGGAATTGACCTAGGACAATCCCTGCATTCATCAAGAGTTCACACTTTTCGGGACTCAGTGAAAGATCATCGCAATGCACTTCTTTAAGACCTTACACATATTGGAAAGATATTCATGGAAATCATTTCCATAAGGGGTGAATTTATCCATGTATATTTCAACAGTGTCATGCACGAGATTAACAAAAATACTCAAGGCTAACATTTGGAAGGTAGCAGGGACATTTCACAAACCAAATGGGAGGACTCATTCCCCATGGGCATGTAAATGTGGTCTTGTCTTGATCCTTTGGGATGATCTGGATTTGATTCTATCCACTAAGTACATCCAGGAATGAAAAGAACCTTTTCCCTGAAAGGCCATCTAGGACTTTATAAATGAAATACAGAGGGAAATGGTCCTTATTTGTAGCTTTGTTGAGTTCCCTATTGTCAACACAGATCCTCTATTTCCCATTTTTCTTGGGTACTATGACAAGAGAGGACACACATTTAATATCTGGAATGGGGTAAATGAACCCTGCATCCAATAAATTTTGTAGTTCCTCCTTTACATTATCCTTAAGGGAAAGATTCATCCTCCTCTAGGGTTGTTGCACATGTTTGTTTCCCTCCTTGATGTAGATATGATGAGTACAAGAATATGGATGCATCCCTTTTATTTCCTTATAGTCCCAAGAAAAGGTATCAATATGTTTCCTCAGCACAGTGCATAATTGCTCTTCTTGCTTGACTCAGAGAGAAGGGTTTATTTTTAGAGTTTCGGATGGGATAATATCCATAATCTTGGCATGAACTAGGTAAAAGTTACAATAGCATAGTTTAATCCATGGATTGTTCTTAGGCTACTCTAAGGATTCTTCCACTAGCTCATTAATTGGCATGGCAATAGAAATTGATTCTGTAAAAATTGATTAATAAGGTCATCCTCATCTAGCTGCCTACTTCCTATAGTAGTGTCTAATGTAAAAAATGGGTAGAGGGACAACTAATACAAGTCATATTCTTCCTCTTCCTCTACCCACAAGGGTAAATCATGCTCAACAGAGGGTTGAGTAGGGGGATATAATACAATTTTCTTTGAGAGATGCCCATTCTTAATGGTCATGTTCCCAGCCCTGCAACTAATGTAAGCATCAGTAGTGGCCAACCAAGGTATCCCTAAGATGAGAGGGTACCTTTTTTTTTTCTTGGGGGTTGTAGGACAAGGAAATCCGTGGAATATTCCCAGGATTCAATAGAGACCATCACATTCTCAATAACTCCCTCAGGGGATATTGTGGACCTATCTATTAGATGCAACACTGTAGTGGTCTTCCTTAAGGTTCCTTGGAGATTGAGCTTCAACATGGTTTCCTTGGTCATGATATTTATTTCAGCCCCAAGGTCAATCAAGGTGTTGGGGACTACAATACTATTAATGTACACATCCATTACTGGGCTACCAGGATCCAAGAATGATCTGAACTTAAACAAGAATGCAAAAAATTACATATATAATCATAAACACAAAGACGTAGCAGAAAAACACTTCATTTCATAAATAGAAAAATACTAAACTATGCTTACAAACATAATGGAAATGGTATCTTATCTCTGAGAAGAGATGTGGCGGCTACATGCCTCTAAACTATGCTACAATGAGGCTCAAGTGCCTATTGGAAAACATGAGAAACCCCTAAAAAACCAAAAACCTAACCCAGGAAATGTAACACCAAGAGTTTGTGGGCCCCGTTGGGGTTAGTTTGGTAGCCAACTTCCCAGGGTCGTAACTTGGTCATATTATCTCCGTTTGGCGCATATGATACCTTGTTGGAAAGGTACCACTAAGTACTACAAGTTTCTCCATTGTTCCCTACCTATAGTTGTGGTCTTGCCGCGGACCCCAAAACAATGCCGTTTAGGGGGTCAAAATTGCTCTGGAAGTTCAGGACCCGAAAAACTATTGAAAATAGTAAGTGATAAAATGAACAAGGAAATAGATGAAACTAACTGGGGGGTCTAGGTGGAATAGGCGGGTGGCCACCAATATCCACCTGGTTCATTCCTCTCCCCTTAGGAAGAAATGGTCCTCATTGCATGCAGAGCCTCCATGAGGTGAGGAAATTTCTGTTGAACCTGGTCCCTGGTGAACCACTTGCCTTGGTGAAGGAGTTGACCTACTTTGGCAACTTGATATACTTGTATCCTCTGTTGGCGAGTTTTATTGATCTCTGTGTCCATGATCTGATTGGTTTTGACTTGTTCCATGCAGTTCGAGTTGATATCTGTTGGTGTGAGTTGTTTTGCAATGTTAGATGTGTCCAACAATGGTGGAAAGTATGGTCAAAGGCAATCTACATTGAACACTAGGTGCAGACCAAGGAATGGTGGGATGCTGAGCTTGAAGGCATTATCACTGATGGCCTTGGTGATGGTGTATGGCCCATATCAGAGGGGGTGAAGCTTGCGGTGGGGTCCAGTGAGGTGCTCCTTCTGCAAATGTAGCCAAAATTTGTCACCCACCTAGAACTTGTGTAGAACTCAATGCTGATCATGGCGTTGATTGTACTTAGCACTGGATCTGTCCAATATATCATGGACCTATTAGTATATGTGTTGAATGCACTCAATGAAGTTGTTAGCCCTTTCAGCTTTGGATTGAACATGAGCCGAATCTACCTAAGTGGCTGCAAATGGTATGGCCACATCAATGGGGCATAATGACTGAAATCCTAGCCCTACCTGAAAGGGGCTATGGTTTGTTGAGTTGTGGAGAGCTTTGTTGTAGCTATGTTGGACATAGGGGAGACTTTCATCCCACGTGCATGGATGCTTCGAGTTGTACATGTGCAGAATGTGTATGATCATCCTATTGACAACCTCTATTTGGCCATCAGTTTGGGGATGGAAAGTTATGGACTTAGTAAGTTTTGTATCTAGCATCGACCAGAGACTTGACCAAAATGCACTTAGGAATATTTTGTCTTGATATGAGACAAGGGACTATTGGATCTCAAAGTGTACCCACACTGGCTCAAAGAATAGCTTAGCTATGGCCTCTACTGTTAAACTCTTCTTGGAGGCTGCCATGATGGCCATCTTAGAGAATGTGTCGACGACCACGAAAACACAATCATTGTCATGCTTAGTAGAAGGAAGAGACAGATTCCCAAGGCCATCTAAGAGTAGGTATAGGAGTATACATGACTTGCTTCTTGATGGTTGGTTTGGCAATGGTGCAGGTGGTGTAGGATCTAATGTACTTCCCAACATCCTAACGAAGTTTCAGCCAATAAAAATACTTCTGCAATACCACTGTTGTTTTCTCTACTTTGAAATTTCCAGTGACTCAACTGTAGTGCACCTCCCAAATAATCTTGGCACGCTCACTTGAAGGAACATAGATGTGTCCCATGTGGCATAACAGTGCATCCTGAAGGTGAAAATTTGTAACTTGCTTCCCTTCCAGGAGTGTCTGGTATATGCTACCGAATTCTGGATCGCTTTTGTCAAGATGCGGCCACCCCAATGTCTCGTGCCCACAAGAGTCGAGCACAGTGATCAAAGCTATAACCGGTGGTCAGCTGAGGTAATCAACGACGTTATTGGTGCTACCCTTCTTATACTTAAAGTTCAAATGGAAATGTTGCAAATAGGTGGAACATTTCTGATGGCGATCATTCTGCAACTTCCCCTATGTCTGTATGAACTATAGAGGTCAGTGGTCTATGTGGATGACCGTTTCCTTTCCCCAGAATGTAATGCTTCCATTGACAATAGGTCTGCACAATGGAATAAGTTTCTTTGTTGTAAGTGGGGTACTTTCGGACTGTGTCTGAAAGTGTCTCACTGTGGTAAGCCACTAGATGCCCATGCTGAGTAAGAACCGCACCAATAGCATAGTCAGAGGCATCTATCTCAATCTCAAATGGTTGTTACAGGTCTGGTAATTTGAGCACTGGTGTAGAACAGAGGAAATTCTTTAACTCAGAGAACACTTTTTGTTGGGTTTCCGACCAAAAAAAATTTCTTTCACTCTGCCCTTGGTGACTAGACTTAAAGGCCAAGTGATATGAGAGAACCGCAACACGAACCTACGGTAGAAATTGGAAAGACCCAAAAAGCTACAGAGCTCTGTTAGAGTGGTTGGGGCTGGCCAATCTCGAATGACTTGTGTCTTGCATGGGTCCACATGTACACCCTTCTCATCAATGATGTGTCCCAGATATTGAACCTGGGTTATACCAAAGGTGCATTTCTCCAAGTTAGCACACAGCTTGTGTTGTCGTAGGGTTTTAAGGACCTATCGAATATGGTGGAGGTGCTCTTCCCAAATCTAGTTGAAGATCAAGATGTCATCTAAATACATCACCATGAATGATTGGTGAAGGGTCGCAAGATATCGTCCATCTGTATCATGACGGTTGTAGGGGTGTTTGTCAATCTGAATGGCATGAACAACCATTCGAAAAGTCATTCCTTGGATTTGAAGGCATTCTTCCACACATCGGAGGGTTTTATAGGCACTTGGTGATAACCTGACTTCAATTCAATATTGTTGAAATATTTGGCCCCTTTGATCTGGTCCAAAAGGTCATCAATCCATAGGATTGGGTACCTATTCTGGACAGTGATCTTTTTTAGCGCCCGATAGTCAATACAGAGCCCCCATGTCTCATCCTTCTTCTATACCAATACAATTAGGCTCCCAAAAGGTGATGAGCTTGGCTTGATGTGCCCTTTACACAATAGTTCTTGTTAGCTCTGCTGTGCAATGCTGATTTTTCGAGGATAGAAAGGATCATGGTCTAATTGGTTATATTCAAAGGGAAGCTCACATTGTTCATTTTTTCCTTTCTTCCTCTACCCCACTTATTCTCCCCTATCCCTATTTTCCTAATAAGCCTTCCGAGACCCGACAGAGCCCCTTTTGGCCTTAGCCCCAAGCGCCAAACTCCAGTCCCATCATAAAACCTTACTCATACACCCTCGCGCGCTAGCAAAACCTCTCATTGCATCCTTGCCATTGATCACACCTCGCTAATCTAATGGTTCCCATCATGCCCGATAAAGTAACCCATCCGATCACTCTCCATCATTAGATCCATCTCCGCCAATTCGACGGCATTCACTCTTATCGTGCCCACAACCCAATCGAACGATAGCACGCAATGAGAGTGCTTTTTCTCTCTCATCCACCGCTACGTTTCGATCACTGAATGGAATCGTGTGATCTTAGGCTTTTACCGCTCCATGCTCGAAGCGGTGTGATGAATACCATTACCGCCCCTCCAAACCACTCGTGCCCATTAAACGACCACGCAACTCCATAGCTCGATGACCGTCGGATCTGTCTGCTGAAGATCCAATGGCTATGAATCACCCCGCTCTCACCTCGGCCGACAGCCTTCGCCGAGCCATCTCCGCCGTCCATTCCCTCGATCCAACTGCCATTGTTCCCGCTCATCCAAATCGTCCACTCGCTTGTACATTCTACGCCCTCTGACCATTTTGTTTGGCAAGCAAGGAGATGACCAGCTTGCCAGTACCAGTTGCAATCAAGTTCACAACCACCATATTTAACAGAAGCATGGCCGAGGGAGAAAAAGACAAGCATGACCCTATAACTGAATTTATCAGTCATGGACTCCACTGCTACGAGCACTCCAATAGCCAAAAAGGACATCACAACACCTGAACAGATCGGATTCTTCCATTAAAGCAAGAAAATTCGTTTAGAGACTCCATCAGGCAGTTAAATGCGGTTGGTGGTCAATTATGACCCCTCCATACCTAAGTGGCCAAGTGCCTTTGTAATGTAAATCTATAAATACCCAGAAACAAGATGTAATCAGGGTTGGCATTTGATGTAAAGTTCAACTTCTGGAGACTGTAGATATTTTTCCACTTGCAACATCTCATCTTCATTTTCAGCTAATATAAGCTTCTTTTGATATTAATTGCTCACTTTCCATCTCCCTCTATTCTAAGATGTGCCTGATATGCTATTTCCTTGATCTCTTGATGTTTAGCACTAGATAACTGTCATCTTATCTCTGTGCTAGAATCCTGTATGCATCATTGAATAGGTTGTCCAGGTTTCTTTCTATCTAATGCAGGAGAGCTGTCATCCTATCTTTGCATTAGTAGATTAGATTTATAGACGGCTATACACAACATAGAAATAACACTTGGAAAGGGTGGACAATTGGCTAGAGCGGCAGGTGCTGTAGCAGAACTGATCGCAAAAGAAGATCGATCGGCCACATTAAGATTACCATCTGGAGAAGTTCGTTTAATATCTGAGAACTGCTCAGCCACAATTGGACAAGTGGGTAATATCACTGCAAACAATAGAAGTTTCGGTGGCCGTGGCACATATCGTGTTTTCTGGCCTGTGCTTTTTGGCAGCTATCTGGCATTGGGTATATTGGGATCTGGACATATTCTGTGATGAACGTACGGGAAAGCGTTGTTTAGATTTGCCAAAAGTATTTGGAATTCATTTATTCCTCTCAGGAGTAGCTTGTTTCGGATTTGGAGCATTTCATGTAACGGGTTTGTATGGTCCTGGGATATGGGTGTCATTAGCGTCGTTTCCAGGGAGAGGAGATTGAAGCTCAAATTCCCTGGGAGAACGACATAGATCCAACTTTGATGATAGACAAAGTTTGGACACATTTTTGGTTGTAATAATCTATCTAGTGACTCTACTGGAGGACTGACCTTCTGGCGACTCCACATCATAGTTCTGGCTCAGTTTGTGATACATACTCAGAGAAATCCTCAGAAATCACCAGCTGACCCAGTGCTTGACCCTGAGAAGATTGTCAAGCAAAGCAAGATATCACGAAGAGGAGCATCAATATTAGGTAAGTCCAAACAATCGTATGTATCTATGCAAGAAAGGCTTGTAACTGAGCGTATACCTGTTAAAAATATAGAGCCCAGCACTATTAGTAAGGAAATATTCCCAAAGATTCATAAAGCTCCTTGTTCAATAAGTTCCCCTTTGGATCTCAGTCCAAAGAAGCCTCCCCTATAGTCCATCATATTCTTTTATCCTTGCCATTCATTTCTCAGCTCCCTACCTTTCAAATTTCCAGTACCTTTCCATCTACCCCAGTCATGGCAGGCCCACAAGCACCCACTAAAATGGAAAGAATCATAGCTTCTAGGTATGGACCCCTAGTCTTGCATGTTCCTTTGAATGCCATGCATACAGGAGAATATCAGAAATACATGCCTAAGTTCACTGGCACAGAGGGAGTAACAGTTGAAGAACACCTTGAGTATTTTTATAGTTATGCTGATAACCTAGATATCAAAGAATATGATGTGTGGATGAGGGTATTTATCCAAAGCCTTGATGGAGAGGCTAGAAAGTGGTTTAGAGAGCTAACCCCTAGGTCCATAGCAGACATTGAAGCATTAGATGATGTGTTTTTAAAGCATTGGGGAGATAAGAAAGACTTGCTATACTACCATACTGAGTTTGGCAACCTCAAAAGGGAAAATGGGGAATCATTGTCTAACTTTAATAAAAGATTCAATTGGGTGTATAGAAAAATACCAGCTGAAGTGAAACCTACCCCGACCTCTACAAAACTCACCTATTCTAATGCCTTTGATTCTGATTTCTGCCTGCTGTTAAGAGAGAGAAGATGTGCTACTCTAGCTGAAATGCAAGATGTAGCCTTAGAGGTGGAATCCAATATCATGGCTACGGAGAAACTCAAAGGACATGCTGATAGGAGGAGGCAGAGAGGTGAATCTTCCTCTTCTTCTTCGTCTTCAAAACCTAAAATAGACAAAATGATTAAAATGATAGAGTCATTGGCTATTGAAATATCCAAACTGAAGGTTGAGCAAAGTTCTGGGAAAGCAAGGCTTGCTAATACATTTGCTCCTAGAACTACAAATCCATTCAGAAGAGCAAATGAACAATTGCAGATCATCCAGAGGGGAAAAGAGGGGAGTGAAGAGCAAAGGGTTAGGGCTCCTTTCCAGAACGTAGTCATGGAGGAGGAGCAGTTTGATGAAGAGGATGAGATTCACTGTATGGAAGACAAGGGCAGTGCTGCCTTTTTTACGTTGGCTGCCTACGAGGAATCATTACTTCAAGACCAGACCAGTCAGGAATGGGACAGAGAATCTGTCCTACAGACTGAAGACCAGCAAAGATATAGCTTGAGGTCAAAAATGAGTAATTTCAAAGAGAATCCTACCCAAAGACCTGTTGTCCCCATAGAGCAGTAGATCAACAAACAAAAGAGACCAGTAGCTGATCCCACCATCATCAAAACACCAGCTCAAGAGGTAAGAGGCACTGACAAGTCCCCTTCCCCTTTTAGTTTTGAATCAAAAGTCTAGAAGTTGAAAATATCTATACCTTTGATAGAGCTTGCAAAGAGTGAGGCCTTTAGGAAGCCCATCCTTGATTCCCTTGAGCTGAAAGCCTCACAAGCATCCAATGACTATGTCAATTTACAAGATGACAAACCTGTAGTTGTGCTTAGCCCAATGACTGAACCTGCTGATAACAATTCCCCATCATTTTATGTCTCCTTGACCATTCATGAAAAAACCCTCCACAACTGTCTACTGGACATGGGTGCCAACCATAATCTGATGCCCAAAGCTGTCATGAAAGAGTTAGGCCTTGACATTACCAGACCTTATCATGATTTATTCTCCTTTGATTCGAGGAAGGTGAAATGTCTGGGATTAATC
Source organism: Pinus tabuliformis (assembly GCA_031772625.1). NCBI lineage: Eukaryota > Viridiplantae > Streptophyta > Pinopsida > Pinales > Pinaceae > Pinus > Pinus tabuliformis. The sequence goes on along the minus strand of CM062817.1, from coordinate 1,227,927,804 downwards.
AAAGACTTGGCTATCACCCTAACTCAACTACCCATGAAGAGCATGATGATGAATATTGTGGTAGTAGATGTCCCCCTAAGTTTGGTATGCTACTTTCTAGAGGGTTGATTAAGAGGTTGGGTGGGACATTACAAAATGACCTATCTTATGCCATTGTCCCAGTTTTTGGAGGGGAAATCAGAAGATTGTACAGGGACACTTAGTTGGCCTATATTATTAGTGATGAGAAGAATCCCACTAATCATCCCATTTATGCTGTAGACATTGATTTTGGGGCATGTATTCTCCAAATTGAAGAATCCCATAAGGCCCCGGTGCAGCTCAAGAAACCAGTATGCCAGGCCATGGAAGAGCAAGGAAATCAGGTTTGGGATATGTTCTTTGATGGAGCATGTTCAAAGGAAATTGCAGGAGCAGGAGTGGTGCTGGTATCTCCAAAGCAAGAAAGCATACATCTATCTTTTAAGCTGACCTTTCAGGTCACCAACAATATAGCAGAGTATGAGGCTCTAATATTGGGCTTAAACACTGCCAAAGACATGGGAATCAGAGACATAAAGGTGTTTGGAGATGTTGATCTCATCATTCAACAAGTGAACAAAATATTCCAAGCAAGGCACCCAAGGCTAAAAGCATACAGAGATGAGGTATGGAGACTCAAAGATTCTTTTGATAGTTTTTGTATCTCATATATTCCTAGAGCCAAAAATCAGCTTGTTGATTCCCTTGCTGTGTCTGCTAGCATGTTCATCCCTCCCATGCCCCCTAGATTGGTTTATGAAGTCCAAATAAAATATAGACCATCCTTGCCTGATAATGTCCAGCATTGGAAAGTCTTTGAGGATGATGATGAAGTAAATAGGTTTTTACAAGTCATTGATGAATTCTCTGAAACACAAATTGATCAAGAGAATGAAACCTTGAAGGAAAGTCCCCAACCCCAATTAAGGAACAAAATTGGCCAAGACAACATTGTTCAGTTGCCTAACAATCATATCCCTAAGGGGCTAGTGCCTTTAGAGAAGTTTTTTGACCAAAACGATGTGCCTCACAAGATTTCCCAAAGAGAAGATCAGTCTGCAGTCCATAAGCATAACATAGGGGGCCTAGATCATCCAAAGTATATAAATCTATCCACCCATTTGTCTGCTGCCCAAAGTTCTGAATACTGTACCTTAATGAAGCAGTTCGTTGATGTTTTTGCCTGGGAATACAGTGACCTCAAAACTTATGACAAGAAGATCATTCAACATAAGATCCCCTTGGAGAAAGACACCATCCCTTTCAAGCAAAAGCTGAGACCCATAAGTCCTTTGCTCCTCCCTCTAATTGAAAAGGAAATCAAGAAGTTGTTGGCTACCAAAATCATAGTTCCTTTGAGATATTCAAAATGGGTAGCCAACTTGGTAGTGGTGAGGAAGAGAAGTGGAGAAATCAGGCTGTGCGTTGATTTCAGGAACCTGAACAAATGCTCTAATAAAGACAACTATCCACTGCCCAAGATGGATCATTTGCTGTAGAAAGTCTCAGGAGCCAAAGTCATGTCTTTCTTGGATGGATTTTCAGGGTATAACCAAGTTGATGTACATCCAGATGACTAAGAAAAGACTGCATTCACTACTCCTTGGGGAAATTTCATGTACTCTAAGATGCCTTTTGGGTTGATGAATGATGGAGCCACCTTTCAGAGAGCTATGGATATAGCATTTGTAGGAGAGAAGGACAAGTTTGTCCTTGTCTACCTGGATGATATAACGGTATACTCCAGAAGCCATCAAGATCATTTGCAGCACTTAAAGAAAGTATTTCTAAAGTGCAGAAGGTTTGGGATATCGGTGAACCCTAGGAAGTCATAGTTTGCTTTAGAGGAAGGAAAGCTATTAGGACACATTGTTTCTGTTGCAGGTGTCAAAATTGACCCAGAAAGAGTGAAAGCAATACAAACCTTATCTGTCGCAAGATTAAAAAAGGACATCCAATCCTTTTTGGGCAAAATAAATTTTGTAAGGAGGTTCATTCTTAATTTTGCAGAATTAGTAAAACACATCACCTCCATGTTGAAAAAGGGATCAGAGATCAAATGGACTGATGCAGCAAGAAGATCTTTCGAAGCCATCAAGAGAGATATTATGAAAGTTCCCACTTTGATCAGCCCAGACTATAGCAAGGAGTTCCATATTTTCTCCTTTGCTTCCGGTGACACCCTTGTAGCAGTCCTATTGCAAAAAGATGATGAGGGTTCAGTGCATCCAGTGGCATTTTTCAGCAAAACGTTAAGTGATGCCGAACTAAGGTACGATATTATAGAAAACAAGCTTATGCTCTGATCAAATCTCTGAAATCTTTTAGAATATACATTCTGCACTCCAAGGTGATTGCATATGTGCCCTCTTCTTCAGTAAAATATGTCCTAACACAGCCAGATGTTGTTGGAAGAAGGGCTAAATGGATTGCAAAGCTTATTGAATTCAACATAGAATTAAAGCCCACCAAGCTGGTCAGAGGTTAGGGCCTTGCCAAACTGATGACTAAAGAAAATTGCAGGATGTTGGACATGAATTGGATAGGCACAAGCTCAAATGACAAACAGACAGGGGAAGAAACAGTTGAACTAAGGCAGAACTAGTCATTGGCAGAAAATCTAGCTTCCTGTGAATGGTATTCTACAATAGTTCAATTTTTTTTGAAGCTAGAAGTTCCTTCAGGCTTAATTTCAGGCCAAGCCAGAACTATTAAGCTCTGAGCAGCCAAGTATTGCATTCATCAAAATCTTCTCTACTGGAGGGATCCATTTGGAATCCTTTTGAGATGTCTGGACAAGGAACAATCTACGGAGTTCATGCATTAGTTCCATTCCAGCATCTATGGAGAACATCACTATTGGAAGACCACAACCCACAAAGTCCTCAAAGCTGGGTATTATTGGCCCACTTAATTTTCTGATGTATTTTCATTTGTAAAGTCTTGTGACAGATGCCAGAGGTTTGAAGGAAAACAGTAGTTGAAGTCTTTACCCTTGAAGCCAATACATGCTAGTGGTCCTTTCTAGCAGTGGGGCTTGGATTTCATAGGAGAAGTTAATCCACATTCCGGTGGCCAGCACAGATGGATCTTAGTGGCCACTGACTACTTCACTAAATGGATTGAGGCCATCCCTACTAGGAAAGCTGATCACCATGTGGTCATGAAGTTCTTGACAGAAAACATTTTCACCAGGTTTGGCTATCCACACAAATTGGTTACAGACAATGCAGCAGCCTTCAGGGCAAAAGAGTTGGTGGACATGTGTGACTCAATGGGCATTAAGCTAGTGCATTCCACCTCATATTACCCCCAAGGTAATGGCCTAGCAGAATCATCCAATAAGAGCCTAATAAGGATAATCAAAAAGCTGCTGGAGGACAACAAAAGGAACTGGGATTCCAAGTTGAAGTATGCATTATGGGCTAACAGGGTAACCACCAAGAAATCCACAGGGCATTCTCCATTCAAGCTGGTATATGGCACTGAGGCCATATTCCCAATTTAGTTGACCCTCCCTGTGGCTAAGTTCTTACGGGAAGAGCAGAATGAGGAAGATGACATGGCAAAGAGAAACACTAACTTGGTAGGAGTATATTAGATCAGGGATCAGCTGATTGAAAAGTTTATAGCACAGCAAAAGGGAGTCAAGGAGACCTTTGACAGATAGGCTAGGATGGACAATTTTCAGGTTGGGGACTTGGTGCTTAAATGGGATGCACTCAAGGAAAAGAAAGGAAATCATGGGAAGTTCGATTCTCTATGGACTGGACCCTTTGTCATTTCTCAGATCTAGGGGAACAATACTTTCATACTGCAAAGTGTGGAAGGAGAAACAGTTTTTGATGGCCTAGTCAATGGACGATTTTTGAAAATTTATATTGTTTAAGGCCTCCAGGCCTCAGCATTATAAATATGTTCCTTTTTACAGGTTTTAGCGTAAGCTTGAGTAGACTCCATGCCTAATGGAACACTAGGAAATTTTGCTGATCTTGTTTTTGTGTGAAAGGCAGTGGTCTATAGTTCTTGAAACCTCACAGGAAGGATTTCATCCCTAGAAGGAGCTAGTGTTAGCTCTGCTATGCAATACTGATTTTCAGAGGATAGAAAGGATCATGGTCTCATTGGTTACATTCAAAGGGAAGCTCACATTGGTCATTTTCTCCTTTCTTCCTCTACCCCGCTTATTCTCCCCTATCCCTATTTTCCTAATAAGCCTTCCGAGACCTGACAGAACCCCTTTTGGCCTTAGCCCCAAGCACCAAACTCCAGTCCCGTCATAAAACCTTACTCATACGCTCTCGTGCACTAGAAAAACCTCTCATTGCATCCCCGCCATTGATCACACCTCGCTAATCTGACGGTTCCCATCGCGCCCGTAAAGTAACCCGTTTGACCACTTTCCACCGTCAGATCCATCTCCACCCAATCCAACGGAATTCGCTCTTATCGCACCTGCAACCCAATCAAATGATAGCGCACGATGAGAGCGGTTTTTCTCTCTTATCCACCGCTATGTGTCGATTGCTGAATGGAATCGTGTGATCTCAGGCTTTTACCACTCCATGCCCGAAAGCGGTGTGGTGAATACCATTACTGCCCCTCCAAACCACTTGTGCCCGTTAAACGACCGCGCAGCTCCATGGCCTGATCACCATCAGATCTGTCCGCTGAAGATCCAACGGCTATGAATCACTCTGCTCTCACCTCAGCCAACAGCCTCTGCCGAGCCATCTTCACCGTCCATTCCCTCGATCCGACGACAATTATTCCTGCTCATCCAAATCATCCACTCGACTGTACATTCTACATCCTCTGACCATTTTGTTTGCCCAAACAAGGAGATGACCAGCTTTCTAGTACCAGTCACAGTCAAGTTAAAAACCAACATATTTAACAGAAGCATGGCCGAGGGAGAAAAGGAAAAGCATGACCCTATAACTGAATTTATCAGTCATGGACTCCACTGCTACGAGCACTCCAACAGCCAAAAAGGACAACACAACACCTGAACAGATTGGATTCTTCCACTGAAGCAAGAAAATTTGTTTAGAGACTCCAGTAGGTAGTTATATGCGGTTGGTGGTCAATTATGACCCCTCCATACCTAAGCGGCCAAGTGCCTTTGTAATGTAAATCTATAAATACCCAGAAACAAGATGTAATCAGGGTTGGCATTTGATGTAAAGTTCAACTTCTGGAGACTGTATATATTTTGTCACTTGTAGCATCTCGTCTTCATTTTAAGCTAATATAAGCTTCTTTTGCTGTTAACTGCTCACTTTCCATCTCCCTCTATTCTAAGCTATGCCTAATATGCTATTTTCTTGATCTCTTGATGTTTAGCACTAGATAACTGTCATCTTATATCTGTGCTAGAATCTTGTATGCATCATTGAATAGGTTGTCTAGGTTTCTTTCTATCTAATGCATGAGAGCTGTCATCCTATCTTTGCATTAGTAGATTAGATTTACAGACTTTTTTACTAGTTGCATCTAGCCATCACATGGTGTTGTGCATCTACTGGTGTGGTTAGTATTCTCCATATTCACCTAATACATCAAACTGTGAGCAGTTGGCGGTCTAAAGCCTTGTAGTCTGGGGGTGTTCACGCATGTCTAGAGTGAAACAAAGTAGAAGTGGTTATCTGGCTTGAACCAAACCATCAGTCCTTCCATTAAACCTGCAACAATAGTTGAATTTATATGTTACCAGGCATCTTTGAGCGACAACCTAGGAGAGTTTCTTGGAATCCTAACAGTTCCTGAATTTGCCTCTTGATCTCATCATTCACTAGAACAGAGCATCGATAGATCTGTTCATTGGGCAATGGTGCACCTAGGGTCAGATCGATGGAGTGCTTGACCTGACAGTGTAGAGGTACCCATATGGGTGAGGTGAAAATATCCCTGTTGTTGTTGTGCAGAGGAGCCCTGCTTAGAAGTCATGGCCACAACCTTCTTCTTTCCCTGAGGGTGAATCATACGGAAAACAAATTTCGTAGTATGGGAAATGATCTTACTGCATTGCTTTATAGTGTTCAAAGAGATGGCGGTAGGCGGGGCTACCTTCGGTATCCTGTACAACTTATTAGCCAGAGCAATAATCACAGATTGAGGTCTAGACTCATATACAACATGTCGCTTCCACAAGTATGGTTGTCCTAACAATACATCACAAACTTCAAGAGGAGAAACATCACATAGTACCTCATCTGTGAAGGGCTTGATGTTGTAGGGAAGGCGACAATGCTAGCTAACGTAGAGATCTCGTCCTTGGTGAAACTACCCGATGTTGTACAGTTGTGGATGTGATGCAATCTTTAGGCCCAACCACTTCAAGACCTTTGTTGAAATGAGGTTCTTTTCGCTCCCGTTGTCGACAATGAACTACAACTTAGAACCCTTCATCCACATCTGTGAGTGAAAGAGGCGTTCCCCCTCCTCTGGATGTCCATGCTCAATCTTTTGGATCTTGGTGGTGGCCACGATGGCACTTAGCTCCACATCAATGATCTGCTTCCCTTTGTCAGTTCCCTTATCAATTTCTAATTCAGAGTCGGAACCTGCATTTGTTTCAGAAGCCTTTAGCTTGGCCACCAGTGACTTCTTGGCCCGACACTTACTTGTATTGTGCTTGGAGCTCTTATGGAACTCACACCATTTTCACGTGTCCTTCATCTTCGTGGTGTTGTTCTTTTCTTGCGACTTCGTCGGGATGTCATAGGTAGCCCTGCCTTGGCTTGGTACTTTGTTCTGTGGTTTGGGGGCACCTTTTCCTTGCTTTGTATTTGCAGATCCAAAGTCCTACTTCTTCTGTTTAAAATTCTGCTCAATCTTGACAGTGTACCGATACACCATGCTGAGCGAGGAAATGTCGAAGAACTCCATCTCACCTTGGATGTACTTGTGTAGATAGATACGGTACTTGAGCACCAAACGCTGTTCAGTATCCTTGATACCTAGCTTTGTGCGAAGGGTATGGAAAATATTTGTGAACTCTGGCACAGATTGGTACCTTCCCTGCTCTAGCATGGTCCACTTTATGTATTTTTCTTCATAGCTCCCGATAGGGTAATATTGTTCCTTGATGGCATCTCAGAAATAATTCCAAGTGGGTCTGCCTGAAAATAGCGAGGGTTCACTCTGATCCTTTTGTTCACAATAGGTTCCCCACCAGTCCTTGATATGTGGGGCAGCTTTGAGATGTGCAAAAGTAATCTTTTCCCTATTGGAAAAGTCATGAAATAAAAAATATCCTTCCAACATATTTAACCATTTATCTATGGTATCTGCATCTATTAGGCCTTTGAATATGGGAATATCAAAGTTAACTTGTACCTTAAAAGGAGTGGTGCCTCCAGAGGGGCTGCTTGATGAAGATGCATCCCCTGTGGGTAAGCGTCGAAGGATCTGGGAAAATTTATCCATCATCGCATCCCTCTCTCACTCGAGGGCTTCCTCGAGCAACATTTTGAAAGGATCTCCTACCTCCTCATCTTTATTTTCTTCCGCCATGTAAGGTCGTCGAGTTTTGCGAGGCTGATCTTGCAATGGTTTAACTAGATCAAGCTCTAACTCCTTATACCTTGACCTTATTGGGGACATGAAAAGAAAAACAGAGAGAGAAGACCACTCTAATACCACTGATCCAAACTTAAATAGGAACACAAAAACTTACAAATATAATCATAAAAATAGATATGCAATAGAAAAACACTTCATTTCATTAATAGAAAAATACCGAACTATGCTTACAAACAAAATGGAAATAAGATAGCTCGAGAGATAGTAGCTTATCTCTAAGAAGAGATGTGGTGGCTACATGCCTCTAAACTGTGTTACAATGAGGCTCAAGGGCGTATTTATTATTGGAAAACATGAGAAAAACCTAAACAACCAAAACCATAACCCTAGAAGATGTAACACCAAGAGTTTGCGGGCCCCGTTGGGGAGAGTTGGGCAGTGAACTTCCCACGGTCGTAACTTGGTCATATTATCTCCGTTTGGCACGTACAATACCTTGTTGGAAAGGTCTCGCCGAGTACTACATGTTTCACTATAGGCCCCTACTTATGGCTATAGACCTGCTACAGACCCCAAAAAAACGCTATTTAGGGGGTCAAAACTACTCCGGAAGTTCAGGACCCGGGAAAATGCTAAAAATAGTAAATGATGAAATGGACAAGGAAATAGATGAAACTAACTGGTGGGTCTAGGTGGAATAGAAAGGTGGCCACTAATATCCACCTGGATCAAAGAAATTTGGGGAGATCACCCTCCCAAGCATTAGATCAGACAATCACCCGACAACATTGATAGTGGGGGCATATATTTGTCTTATCCTGTGCCTTTTGAAACATTCTTCCCTGATGAGCTTGTTGTAAATGGGGACATATTTGATGGCCTGGAGAAGGGGTAACTTAACACACAAATTATTCAATTCTCCTAGAAGTCTAGTCTCTTATGGGGTGTGCTATTTAGGTTGGATCAACCTTTCTGGATAGGCAGGTACATTGGCTTGAGGGGTAGTATCTTCCTTCTATTCTTTAATATGTTTAGGTGTAGAAGGTGGGTGAGCATATGGAACTACCTTCCCAAAACTAAGGCTGATGTCTTGTATTTCCACAACATAAGCAAGGTAGGATGTTTCCCCATTGTAGACATGTTGTGCTTGCTTATTGTTTAGGTTTAGATTGGGTTGGGTAGGCATATGAGGTTTCTTCAGTGGTTTATTGTGGGGTAGTTGTAGTTGAGGTGGAGGAGGAGGCATTAAGGCAAGAGGTTAGGATGCCTGAGGCCTCCATCCTTGTGAAGGGTTACCCCACTGAGGAGGCTAAGGTTGATATGGATGGAAAGTTGGATTGATAGGCTGAGGAGGGTACTGAGGAGTATATGAATAAGGAGAGGGCATGGACCATGATAGGTGAGATAGAGCATACCATGGTAGGAAGGGTATATTCTGATTTGGATTGTAAGAAGGCTATTGTGCACCCTACATGCCTTGTTGGTATGGTTGAGAGCCTTGTGGCCTCCTTTGATTGATGAAGCAAAGTTGCTCCATGCCATTCTTTGCCCCTTGGTATACAACCTTTAGGCATGAAAGATTGAGACATTTGTATGTTGCATGTTTCTCCTCAAAAATAGAGTAGATCTCTATGGTGTTCATTGGGCATTCATTTCAGGGGTGCCTCTTTATGAATTAGGGGAAAAAGATAGCTAGTGCCCTTTTTGCTTCCTCTTTCTTCCTCTTAATCTGCATAGTATCCATCTGTAAGGAAAAAGTGTGCAACATCTCACTCTTGAAGTCTTCTAGAATTCTCCCTATCTCATGTTTGATGCTCGAGGTGGAGGGAGAAGAGTTGACTATGTCATAATTGGACCTACCTCTCTTCCTTGTAGCCCTCGAATGATTCTTGAACATCGTCTTGATGTCATCATAGATCAGTTGGAAAATATATCCACCAGAAAACATATTGAGGGTATCCATTACATCCTCCCTAATCCCTCGAAGGAGTACAAGATTGAGTGATTCAGGGTCAAGGGTATAGTTAGCCCTCCTATAGTTAAGCTGGAACATTTCCTAATAATATTCTAAGGATGCATCTGAACCTAGGGTCATCCTAAATACTTATTCTTTTATCTCCTTAGACCTATAGTAATCCATGTACTTCTCATTAAAGGCTTGTTGCATTTGTGTTCAGGTAGTGATGTTGCCTCCAGGTAGGCTCATAAACCAGCACAAGGTTGCATCCTTGAGGCCAGAGGGGAACTTCAACTTTTTTTCATCATAGGTATAATCATATGTCCTACAAACTACAAAAAAATCAAACATGAATGTGTCAGGGTCCTTAGAGGCTAGGCCATGGAAATGTGGAAGAGCATTGGGACTTATATTCTTCATCCCAGCCTCCCCACTAGTCTCTCAAATAGGAAAGAACTTATTCTGCCTATTTTTAGCCATGTTTTAGATAGGTAATATAAGCTCTTCCCCCCCAAGGGTTCTTCAAAAATTTCAGGTTGATCACCTACATGATTCTCTAACTCCCCTATGGTTAGAGTGGGAAGTTCACAGTCACCAAAAAAGTGATAGTTTATTTCTTGAAGGAGTGGGGATTTTTGGTAGAAATTTCCCTTGATTATCCCTACTCATACGAGGCATGAAAGGTTTTGTGTTTTTCCTCTTTTTTTGAATTTTTTTCAAATCAAACAATGTTGATGAAAAAAAATAGAAAGATAAAAAATAAGGGCAACTTCTAAGTAGAAACAACACCTAGTTGGACACCTCCCCAAAAATGACGCCGAAAAGTGATGAGCACCAATATTGCAACAAGAGTGTTGCAAGTCCCGAGGTTACCAACCTTAATTATCAACGTGAGGCTCATACAAACTTAAGAGGTGACAATGCTATATGCACAGAAGGTCAAGTTCTACTCATGCCACCTTCAAGTAATGGACCACACCAAGGCATACATAGACCACTTTATCAGTCAACTCAAGGAAGGAAATTGTAGAAAAAGAGAATTTTTTCTATTTGCAGAAATGGAAATATTGTTCTACTTGAAAAATGAGTGAAGATGTTACTTGTTCATATGTAAATGCTAAACCTAGGTGTAGGAATGGAAAGGTTATACTACTTGCATAAATGGAAAAATTAGTCTACTTGTAGAATGTAAATTCTATGCTACTTGCAGGAATGTAAACATTAATATAATTACAAAATGGAAAATTTGCATGAAAAATGATACTAACCTATTGTTGGCTTATAGGGGCCTGACCCAGGTTCAGAGGTGATTTAGCCAAACAAATCCTGGTACTACTGGCCCTTTCAGCAATAGTTCGCGGAGCGCAGACTGAGGTCTCACCCGAAGTAGTATGGGAGGGTGCTAGAACCAGGTTTCTGCACCCTAGAGATGTCTGATGATTTTCAGTGGTCCGCAGATTTTCCCTGTGCGCACGTCGCTACGCACATCTATCAGTACCTCACAGCCTATGATGCTGCCTTCGCGCAGCCCTGCTCGAGGCACGATCCGTGTTATTACCCAATTCCTTACTATTAACCCAATAACTGTCGATCACTTAGCTTATCAGTATGTGTCTAGTTATATTTAACAGTGTTCAGTATTCATATAAGTGTGTGCGATAAAGAAAACAATATATTTAAACAGGAAATAGCACAAGAACAGATACACAAGATTTGGAATCAAACTTCTCTTTATTATTCTTCTTCCTTGGTTACAGACTCAACTCTGCCCTATGCACTCAGCTGCGGACTCTACTAGGCCTCTGCGCACTCAGCTACAGAGCCTCTTCCTATTACTATGACCCAAGACACTTAGACCTTTACTCTATGCTCGCTATCTTCTAGACTCCATTCATTTTCATATATCCCTTATTTTCTTTACAACTTAGAGCCTTGCTCTATTTATACAATCCCATGGTCCGCAGACCATGGGTAGGGTGACATTACATTACAAAACTTAAGGCGGACAACCCTATGACTCAACACACATTTCACACTCTGCGCCCGCAATTCAGGGAGTCTTACAACATTATTTGACCAAAACATGTTGTGGGGGGATTCCATGCCCAACAAGCCCCCAACACAAACATCGTGACTCGCCCTTGAGTCACTCTATCAGTGCGGCGATCTTGGAGCAGAGTCCCTCCAACTGGTCCCGAACGGCCTGAACGACTGCATTATTGCTTCTGAACCCTCTGTTTCCGACGTGTTGTACTGCATCTGTGCATGCATTTCTTGAATCTGTGCAAGCTTTCCTTCAATATTCACTATGATTGTGAAGGCTTCATCAATCCTCTACTGGAGAACTGCTTCTTTGTGGCGTGCCACGCCGACCTGCTCTTTTAAGGCCTTGGACTATTGTATCCTTGCAATCCACTGAGTAAGGACTACTGTCTACGCAATCCCTATAATGCTATCATATTGTTGCTGGAGTTCACATGCCTCGGTCTCCAGCCGCTGAATGTTGGGGTCCTCTTGCAACATAGTGAGGACCTCTAGTGCCTGCTCCAACATGTTGGTATAGTCACAGACTGCACCTCCAATCTCTTCCATCCCTACTGTAACTGCGCTGGTGCACTGTTCTTTGACCTTGGGGGGAGTGGAAGGTTGTGCCTTCAGCCGCAACTCAGAAATTTGGATATTTAGTTCCAGTTGCACTCTTGTTATTTCCTCGTGTGCATTACGGACTCCACTTTCCAAATAATGGATCCACACTTCTGTTGGTAGGTCTGCTGCAATGGACAACTTTGGGACGCGCTGGCAAGCATCGTCAAGTATCTGTACCAATTGTCGGTTCTGTGACACCAACTCGTCGCGCTGCAAGCTCAGCTGTTCTACATTAATCTTCTGCTCGCTCAGAACCTAGATTGCGCGGCTCTCTTTGGCATGGAGTTCTACTATTATCCCATCTTGCAGCTGATAAAGTGTGTCACGGGGAAGGGCAACCAAGTTAAGGCCAGTGCCCTTCATTGTATTAAGCACCACTCACTCCATTGTGTTTTTTGAGACTAGCGCTCCACTGGCAATGTTATCGTATGGGCCATTTTCGCATGTAGCATCTGTTCTAATGCTGACGTGCTTGCTACGATGTGGGTAGACAAGGTACCCTCCTGCGAGAGCTGCACCTGTAACTCCTATAGCTGTGCCCTTAGGGCTCCCAACATAGTCTGCTGCTCTGTCATAAAGTCTTGGAGAGCTTCAACAGTGACATCGCGAACTGTCTCAACGATGTCATGGAGGTCACCTTCAGTTAAGGTGATTGGGTCGATAGCCAGCTTTGAGGCCTTGACCTTCTTTCTTGGGAATGATCTTTCTACGATGCGCGACCACTTCAACTTTGTAGAGCATGGTCCCTGGGTCCGCGCTCTCTTCTATAAGTTCTATGTCCTCTTCCTCCTACCCTGCAGACATTGCTTGGCCTTCCTCTGCCTGTACCATGGTGGCCTCTGCTGTCTGCGCTACTGCTATTGCTTCGACGGCCTTCTTCTGCTCCGCAGTTGCCTGTGCTGCTTTGCGAACTGCCTTGACCTTGGCTACCGCTTTTTCGTTTCACCTTCTCTCAACCAGTTGGGTGGCACATTGCTTGGCATCATCCTTCCTTTTCTACGCTGCTATCTTCTCTAACTCTGAAAAATCTGGGGTGCGCCACTTGGGAGGCCATGCTTCTAACACTATAAAGATCACGTCATCAGTGGCTATGAATGGGAGCTTTTTCCGTTGCTGCACCAAATCTTTTTGCGCCCGGATGTAGATGTTGTGCATGTCCACCTTGAAGTCTGCAAAACTCTGTAGACTGTTGTGCACCATGGGCGATAGGCACGGCCTCCTATTAATCCACATTCAAATGCTCACCTCCATGAGCACCCATAAAATCTTGTTATTGCAAATTCGTTTTGCATCCTTGGTGGCCCAGAGCGAAGCGTACTTCGTGGCCTTTGGTAAGTCTCAGTCGATGCTCGGGAACTGGCTATCCTCCATCAGTTCCCCCACTACTAGCAATATGGATAAAAGAAACCATGCGTAGTGGATGGTCTTACCTTGTTCTTGGGCCTCCTGGCAATTGAGAAAAAATTATTCATAGAGGAACTCAGCCCAGTTGAACTGGACCCCCTCCGCACACTGTTCAACCAGCACAACTACCGGCGCTGGTACTTCATCGCCACAACATTTTCTCATTACTTTACCGACTAGGAGTTGGGTGGCTACACACACCCCTTTATCCTTGATACTAGTGATAGCGTAACCTCTCTTTTCCTTCTTTAGTTTATATTTTTTCTTCATGGCCTCCGCGAGAGCCAAGTCATTGCTTTTCCCTGCTATTGTTGTGGGGTCCTTTCCCTTATAGGGAAGTTGATAAATTCAGTCGATGAGATATGCCATGATGGGAATAGGCTCCTCTAGCCATAAGTACCCATCATGCACCAGGAAAAGTAGCTACCTGATGACAAAAATGGTGATGGGTGTGCAGTGAAAATGTGGTATCCATTGTAGATGAAGCAACCTAGCCTTTTCCACACTACACAACCATTTTTACGGCTCCAATGTTATCACTATTCCCTCTATATTCTGTTTCATTAGGATCACCATCTCTAAGTGTGGGAACTTCTCACTATCCGTGAGGTCCCAGTCTTCAAATTTCAGGGTTGACATGTGGCCTAGGAGCGGACCCTCAAAGGTAATTCCATCAGGGAGGAGCGGGGTCTAGAGTGCACTCTTCGTTGCATCTAGATCCTTTGGTACTTTGGCTTTCCCTTTCCGCGGAGGGACATACTTGGGAAATTTTGCTGCGGAGCGCATTGGTTGGACGTCTTCCTCCGCGTCTTCTTCTTCCTCTACTGTGGCAATCAAAGCATGCAAGTCCTCTTCCTCTTCATCTGTTTCAATGGTGACTGCCTTTCCTTTTTCTTCCATTGATAACTTGTGCCACAGATTCCTTGGGGACATGTGTACTGGTCCCATTGCCTACTTATCTTTCTTTGGTCTCGGCATCCGGGGTGATTTAGGGATTTCTGGCACAATCCTAGTGCCTTCGGGAACATTGTGGATCTGTGTGGCCTCACTAACGGTTCCTTCTTCAATGCCCAACCCATCCTTAGTGGCCGTCATTATTTCTACACTGTATGTGGTTTTTCGTGAACTTAAAGGCTCTATTATCGCTCAGCTCTCAACACTCTGCACTCTGTTCAACCACTCAAATCTCAAGTGACCAAGTGTTGTCTGCTGGCTAGCCCTTGGAGTTTTATAGTGCCTTTTGAATTCAAATTCGACCATTCCCCCCAATTTCGGGTCATCAATGCTTTCTTGGCAGTAGATTTTCTGAAATCTTGCCAATAACTCCTATCTTAAATGCCCACCGCTTGCTCCATTTAGCCTTAAATCAGACATCCCATCATGAATAGTGACACCAATGGTCACTTCCCAGCCTACCCACGTGGCATCGCCTCCCTCCCTACGTAGGCACGAACTTTGTGACAGGCTATTCCTGCGCGCACCTGTCAGAGCGCGCAGCTACTAGGAAAAATAATTTATAGTCTCGCACTCTCTTCCAACTGCCTGGAGTGCTAAGACTGTTCTTCCTACGGCTAGTCAGGTGGTCGCATTACTTGTGCGAAGCTCCATCTCACCCTCCAGTATAGTCTGCGGAAAATCCTCATTTGTCCTCGTGGCAGTCGACGTCACGCACTCTTCTATATGTAGGGCACTCCCTTGGTTACTGCGTTTGGTGATATGGGGTCTTAGCCATGGTAGCATACTAATTAATTCTTGGCGATAGTCTTCTACTTCATTAGTAGGATCATTCGCACCTTTCCTTGCCATCCTTGGTTTATCAACGAGACATGCTTGCTTGGTCTCGTTTTCTAGCCTCTTAACCTCTGCGTCCATCAAAATTCTTTTCTTCCTTGGTCCTACCCGGTCCTTTTCAAGTTCACGAAGTCTAAGGTTCCCTTGCCAAATGGCTCCCTAAAGCCTTATGTGTTCTACCTCGCATAGCTATGTGATTTCTTCGTCCTGGGCTTCGCACACTATCGCACCTGCAGGTGCTATTATGTGTGGATTCATCTTTGCATGCCCCTCAGAGATTACGGTCCTTACTTCGTTTCACAACATTGGAATTGTTTTTGCGGTCAGGTTTTTGCACATGGTCTTATAGGCCCATTGAATTGCTGGTACGTGCAGGTCCCAATCAGTGCGTCTTACTTGGTGAACCATGTTCAGCACTTCGCTCACCCTGTCAAATGCTTCTCCATGGATAATACTTAGCGCGCTTCGCCCTTCCTACTCCTGCGTTTTGTTCCGATTCTCTATTCTGGGAGTGGTGTGCGCTTGTGTGGGTTGCATGTCATATGTCTATACCCATCAGGAAAGGTGGGCGCGCAAGTTGTTTTTCCCCTGGTAACCGGCTCTCATTCTTAGCTGGGGTTTTCCAAATCATAGGTGCAACATCCTCTTGCATCTGCGCTAGTCCTCAAAACTTCTCTAATGTGTACCCCACCACCTTACGGGTGGTGCGTGCAGTGCCCATTTCAGAGCATCAAACCATTGTTGTTCTGGTACTGCGCTTTCAAATTTGTTCAGGAATTCATCCACCGTTGTCAACCCATCATACATAGGTAGATCCCTTACCTTTTTTGTCACGTAGCACAGTGATCTAACCATCATGTTGCAATTAAGCATGGTTGCCTCGTGTAACCGGTTCTGCCATCGTTCTATTTCCTAGTCTGAATCCGAAGTGCAGCAGCTTTCGCGCACCCACGAAATCTTACCATCTACAGTTAGGTTCACCCAATCCTGTTCTCGAGTGGTTATCTTGTAGATGAAATCAAGATCCTCATCGCTATCATCGTCGTACACTGGTTCAGTGTATCGCGCTCCTTCAGCTAGATCTAGCAGTACTACTACGCGTAGTGACTTTTTCTCAAAAATCATTTCGTGCTTCTTCAGATTTATGACTCCATTCATATCGGTGGCCTAGTCTATTCCTAGTAGCGCAAGATAGGGATTGATGTCATCGACAATCTCTATCACTTCAAAATCTGCCAACGCGCTTGCACCTTCAATATCCACCGTTACCCCTTGCAATCTTCCCATGGGCAAGATCTTCTGTTGGTTCGTCATTCGAAATTAATAGGAGACCATTGTAGTGCGGGTCTGCCCATGCATTCCCATGTTTTTTTGGCAGTATATTTGTGTCCGATCCGAGATCCAGGATTACCTGATCCATTTCATACTTGCCGATTTGCGCAGTCAATTTCATTTCCCTTCCTATGTGCAATGCATGCTTTCCAAGTTTTCGGACCACGCATGGTTCTCCTGACCCCACACACCTAGTGATAAGTTCCTGTAGTCATTTTACTACCTTGCTGCCGCGTAGCAGTTTCATGCATGTCTCCAGAAAGGTAGTAAGCATTGAAGGATCCATCTCCGGTTCTAGTTGATGCTTACTACTTGAAGTGGAGGCCTCCATGAAGCTCTTCTTAGCTTCCATGAATGTCTCCTTCACACTTCCTAAATCAAATTCTAGTTCCTTTGTAGGAGTGTTGCGAACCCACACACTTTCTTCTAGCTGCTTACCTTTATCATCTCCAATTGTGATACCACTTCTGAGCACTATGTTCACATTTGGGTCTTCTTCGCGCGGCTCAGACTTCATCATTTGAAAATTCTGCATTGGAGGAGGCTGTAGAACCCCTTTTTCGTGCAGCCTTACTATCAATGTAGGGTAGTCTTATACCTCATGATCAAACTGAGTACAATACAAACATGATGCCCTCATCAGATTTGTACAATCATGGGCATAGTGTCTTGGCACTCCGCAATTGTAACAGATTAGTTTTTTGCAACCCCTTCCTGGTCCCATTCCACCTCTACCTCGTCCATGCCCCTGAAATCCAGCACGCGCCATTCCTGCATTTGGGTCGAGGGCCCACGTTTCAGTTTGCACCCTGTAGGTAAGAGTTTGATCCATCATTAGTTCGTAGCTTTTGCAGGTGCGTTCATCATGGCCTACCAACCTACAAAAATTACAAAACAATTGCTAGGACGTCTGCGTATACTTCTATAATAGATGACAATTATCCGTAAGGTGTTTTCCTCCTATCTGACAAATCACACACCATAGTGTAGGTGCCGTGCTTGGTCCTGCTTGTGCCTCAGGTCTTAACGGCATCAACCCTCCTCTCGCCAAATAATTCACAAATACTTTACTGTGGTCCTTGTCGTGCCCTTGGCCTTTGCATTTTATGGACCATACCTCCTCGCATGCCTCTGATCGAGGTGTCCTGTCTTGTTTCAAACTCTGTATCTCCAGACACAGATTTTGCAGTTGCGCATGAATTTGTTGGACTCCCAAACCAGGATCTTGTATAGGGGTCTCATGCAGTCTCATTGCCATCTCCAAAGCTTCGGCATGGGTGGAAAGCCTTTGTTGTGACATCATCATCCTTAAATGTGGTGTTAGTGATGCTACAAACCATGCGCGATGTTGTCCATCCGTCAAATTCATCTTTGCTTCGCAAATCATACTCACTACTCTTTGGTCCAGATCCCAAGAGGTCTCGCCTGGGAGCATCGCGATCTCCTTAAACTTGATAATGGATTGTGTCTCCGAGTTTGGCCTGCTAAATTCCCTGTTTAGCGCAGTCTGGATTTCTGCGATTCCTGCATTTGAATGGTCATTAGAATGCTTAATGTACCATGTTAATGCGCGATCCTACAACGTGCTTACCAGCATAACCTTCTTTATATTGTCATCCATGACTCCTTGTGCTTCCCATAATGCCCTTACCACGGACCAGAATTGGTCCGGATCTTCATTCCCTACTCCTCTGAATACCGACAGTTTGATCGCACTCACCATACTGAACTATGGTGGTAGCGGAGGTGGGGTGGGTGGAGATGGAGGTGAAGAGGGTGAGACAGGTGGAGGTGTAGGTGGAGGTGGTAAGGGCAGAATTTGCTACCTTATTAGACTGACTGTGCTTCTCGGAGAAACTTTCACGAGCTCTTCCTCGCTTTCCTGTGAGGGTGAAATTAAGGGACTAGTTTCTAATTCTTCACTACCTCTGCTTCTATGGATATTCCCACTTCGCATAGTCCCAAACATTAATTTATTCGCATAACCTATTTTTCACACAATAGCATCTTAATCCAAGTGTTCAAAGATTTAATATACTTACCTCGCGGTCCCTTAAGGAAGCAACGTTCTGCCTCACTGTAGTTGATGGTCGTATCTACCGCGAACTTAGTGATAAATCCTCCTATAATTCAATCGATCCAAAGGTCCATAGCTCACACAATCTTATCTCCTGACGCTTCTAGTCTACGCACTAATTCCAAAGTCCACACAATTGGTTTGTCGAGCTTGCACCTTATCTGACTGTCTGCTAGCTTCGCGATCCACTCATACAACTCAGAAGGAAAGGATGCAAAGAAAATTTCATGGATTTTTGTATATAAGTAGCGCTCCAACCATTGTTCCTTAGATACTCATGATTCCTATTTTCCTGGACTGCGAGCTCGTGAATCTTCTTGTCTAACCACCCTTCAGTTTCTTTTTTTGTTGGATTCCAGTGACACAACATCAGACATCCCTTATGTAGATCCCAGTCCCAGCAATGGAACCATTTGTTGGCTTATAGGGGCCTGACCTAGGTGTTACACAGTAATTTGTCACCGTCCCTGTTACCCCTTCTCCCGCACATTGGAGGACTTATTCCGGGACCTGTGAGAAGTGACATAACCTGAAAACACTTGCATTGTATCCCCTTGAGTATGTACTTCATATGCCCTGAAGACACCTTCTGCAAAATACCCATAAAAATAGCCCTTTTTCCATTAGCGCGGTTCCACTGTGTATCACTCGCGCCAATGGGGGAAATCCTCCAAAGAGGGCGCGCCAGTTGGCGCTCTGTCTCAGAGTCGCACTCGCGCCAACCTAGTTGGGTAAAGTTTTTAACAAACCAACGTGCGAAGGTTCTTCCTAACCCACTCATGAACTGGATCTATATTGAGTTGGGTCAGTTTGGCTTCGAATCTCCATAGAAGGGAAGTAGTTCTCCACCTCTCATGGAAGCTTCTTAGTGATAAAGCCAATCCCATGAATCTTGTGGATGACCCTAACTCCTTCTCCTTTATCTATGAAAGCTTGTCCTTTTGCATTTGATAAGCTAGTGATAGAGAGTCTCCAAGTTCCAAATTCTAAGTCTCAAAGTCTGAGAATTGCCAAGTTCATGCTACAAGGAGCCTTATTCATTCCCATGAGGCTAAATCTTAAGTGAGGAGATTCTTGTCCAAGTAACCAAGCAGAGAGGCTTGTTCCCCATTCCCAACAAGCTTTGCAAGGCATGTGTTGCTGATCACCCAGCCAAAGGAGGATTTGACGTCAGAACTATGGTTGTATTCTTCTTTGTTGTTTATCAATAATAGACGACTATCATTATGGTTCCACTCTTATTGTCTTTGTAATGATGATTGAGTTATATCCTTTCTGACTGATATATGGTTGCATCTATTGGATTTTATGCTTGTGTTTGTGTCGTTCTTTGCATGTGCAGGTGTCCGTTCACGAGGATCGTGGGGATTGTGACCAGTCGGAGCAAAGGAACGAGAGCGACGACTCTTCTACAAATATTAGCGTTGGAATCTAGGTAGGCCCTCATCATCGGTCTTTGATTTGCAATTAGGAACCTGCGTGTTAGCTTTGTTTGATTGTTGCTAGACCCCATTTGGGCTAGTAGGGATTGCCTCTGTCCACAGAGGGGATTTACCTCCACAACAATTTGGCGACCATACTGGGGAGTTAGCTTTTTGCCTTGTTGTTTGTTTTGTCTTGTTGTTTGATTTGCAAACTTTAGACGGAGCCTGAAGTACGGCCAGGTAGCCTTCGAAACGCTATTGCTCTGCATTAGCAAAGTAGATCAACGCCACTTCAGTCCATCTCCAGTTTGGTTTACAAGCTGAACGACTTGGAACTTGCCTTGTTTCTTGGTTGTTTCTTGGGTTCTCCTACTTGTTTAGTTTTCTGGGTTGAATTCCTGTATTGCTTCTTGCCCCTTGGTGTACCTGGGTACTGTTGACTTAGCTTTGGCTCGTTTGTTTTTATTTTTCCATAGCAAACTCGGCTGGTGCTGTTTTATAGCGTTACAGTCGCGCTAGTTGGCGCATGTTGCACATTGACAACCCGCGCCAATACCAGAAAGGCGCCTTTTTCAGCCTGACAGTCGCGTCAGGCCTGGGAAATTTTGAAGTTTGCTTGGCTGTGAGCCCTCTAAGCTTAGTTTTTGTTCTAGGTACCTTTTTTAGACTACTTGAGTGTGTTGGAGTGTGATTTGACTGGCTTTGATCGTTACGCTTTGGGTGTTTGCTTTTTTCCATTGATTTCACATTTCTAGCCCTAGGGCATCTAGTGGCTTTGTGTGTCGAGCCTTCCTCAGGTGCTTTGATCTTCTAGTGGTCCAGTCGATTCTTTGATTACTCCCTTACACTTGTTTGGTGGTTGTAAATCGTTTTGTTGCGTTGTTTGGGTGACTTGCTTTGTCTTCACTTGAATTTCGCTTCGTCTCACTTTGAGCCTAGATTACACAGCTCATTGGTGTCTTTGGGATCTTTCTGGTTATTTGGAGTTTTGATTTGTGATTTAGGGAACTGAATGTGCTCCTATTGAATAGAATTTGTGTGTCATCGTTTCTCAAAGTTTGTTTAATGCACTTTTCCATCAACAAAAGAAAAAATCTCTTTTGCCTTGTATTAGTTAATGAGAATTAGAACTTTTCATTTTGATTAGTGATTAGTGATCTTAAAGAAAAGTTTGTTAGTTTCCATTAGCTGCATTAGAGAAGTTCTTTGTTGTTTTGTGATCATTTCGTTTGCGTGAAAGCCCTCAAACCCTCTCGTAACTAGCATTCATCGAATGGAATGACATATTTTGGCATATAGTTTGCATTTAGGTAATTTTGAGAGATTTCATACGGTAAGGCCTGAGAACCGAAACCTAATACAAGATCAACCTTAAAATGAACTGAATGAACCTAAAAACGCATTGGAACATAACGCTCACTGTTTAGAGGTCTAGGCTAGAGACGTGCTCTGACGTCGTTAAACCTAGTCACTTTTGTTTCACTTAAGGTTGGGTGATTCCTCCTTCCGTGACGAAATAGTGGTCTAGCACGGATTTGAGCTCCCACATACCATCGAGTATATGGGGAGACCCCACTAGGTTATCATCCTTTATCCATAGGAAGCCGTGTCTGCCGCCTTACAAGCCGTAACGCACCGAACACAGCATTCGGGAAGATTGAATGCTGTACGAAAAGTCCTTGGTTTTCATATGACTGCCAAGGTGTATATGCAGTTTTACGTATTTGTTTGGTAAACCTTTTTGCCTAGCTCTCCAGAGTAGTCACTTTCGTTCCTTTTCGGACTCTCTAAAAGAAAAGGTCCATCTGAGCATTTGTCACTTTGGGCTCATTAAACATTTGAAGGCGACTAGAGTCATCTTTTTGTCCTTTTCTCGACTCTTAAAAAATGAAAAGGTCAAGTTATGTGCTTGCGTCTTAAAATTTATTAGGCCACGATTCACATCTACCCAGTTAGATCTTGTTTGCGTTAGTTTGAGTAGGGTTCTTTCTCATTTGTGATGGCAACTTTTCCGGAGTTTACCAACCCAGGCACCCCCTCTGATGGGAATCCTGGTCATTTCCCTCCTTTCGGAAATGTTTGTGCTCCTTACATGGCGATGTTGTCCCTTCCTGGGTTAACTGTTGGGTTGCCTGTTTGGTTGTTCTCAACCTCTTTGGTCCCTACCGTATCAACTACTGGTCAATCAATCCCTCCACCCAAACAACATCATGTTGATTCTAAGGTGGACCTCTCCCCTTCTTCGCCTGTTTCTACGTCCTCATCTTCTACTTCGCCTGGTGAAAGTCTAGATTCGAGTAACCAGGTGGCTAAGAAGAAGAAGAAGAAGACGAAGAAGAAGAAGTATCCTAAGGGAGAGGCTAAAAGTACAACTCAAGTCGAGCCACCTTCTGCTCCTCCGCGGAAGGTCAAATTTCCTTGTAGATTGTGCAAGGATGACCACCTTCTTCGTGATTGTCCTGGCATTCCCAGGATCTTAGAAGTATGGTCTCACGATCCAGCTCGTCCCTCATCGTCCTCTAAAGCTCATGGCGATGCCACCATGTCAACTGACAACATTCATAAGAAAGGGAAGATTCGAATCCCCTGTAGACTATTTGAAGGCAATCATCCCCTTCACCTTTGTCCGCTCATGGATAAAGCTTCTGCTGTTTTGGAAAGTCTTACAGCTTCTCCACCCCAACTTCCTGTTGGTTATCAGAGGCTCTCTTCAGAACCTCTCCCTGTTGACAAAGAGATTTACTTAGATTCTTCTGTTGTCCAGGCTCCTCTTCCCGAACCAGGCTGTGCCAAGCCTGTTCCAGACCATCCATTGGTCAAAAAGAGTGTCGACTCGAGCTCACCACCCATCGATCACTCTGTTTCGGAAGAGCATCATGCCCATGTTCTTCTTGTCTCTTCAGATTCCCCTGAGTCTCAGAACGACCCTCCTATCCTCGCTGATCAAGAGGATCCTTCTTCGTTTCCTATAGAGCATGGGGGGTAATCATACGATTCCCCCACCAAGTAGTTTGGCCATCTCCTTCGAATGGAGTCACCTGACTGCTTTCCACCTTCCATCCCATGTGCCTTTCCAGATTACAGTACTTGCCTATAATAAGGCAGTACCTGGCACTGTTTTGGATGAAGGTGCGTCGATCAGTCTTATGCCGTCCACTACTTGGCAAGCTTTAGGTTCCCCGCAGCTTGGGCCTGTTGCACAGAATCTATTAGCATTTGACGGCGGAACCAGTCAACCTCTAGGGGTCCTCCCAAAATTTCCTATTACTTTGGTAGGCAAAACCGTCTATATGGACGTGCTGGTTGTCCAAGGTGCTTTGGATTTTAGTATTCTCCTTGGTCGTGACTATGTTTATGCCATGGGGGCCCTTGTCTCTTCGCTTTTCCGTGTGGTTTGCTTTCCACACGATGGAAGAATCGTGACTATAGATCAATTATCGTTCTTTAGTTCCCCGGTTCCTCCTGCGCAGCTGCTGCCCCCTCCTGGTTTTTACCCACCGGTTGTGTGTGCCCCACTGCAGGTCAACTACGTGGCTACCTACCCCGTGCCTGTATCCCATGATGATGCCGTCGTGCATAATGTCCTGGGGGCATTGGGTCCTGACTTCCAAGATGTTTTCCTTCCACCAGGAGTGCCATTCTTGGAAGTGACGACTTCCTGTTCATTATGATGAAGTTCGTTCGGAGCATAGTTCACTTTCCTATGTCAAGCTCCTTAAAAAATGAAACTGGGTCTGGTGGAGCATAGTTCTTATCCTGTGTCAAGCTCCTTAACAAATGAAACTAGGTGTCACGAGGATAGTTCTTTAAGTGTGTCAACCTCGTTAAAATAATGAAACCTGAGCTCGTGCAATTCGAGTGCGATCACAATATTGTCAACCTTCACTCCATTTTCAATGGACTAAAGCTTGGGGGGCATGTACCTCGAATTGAGACATCATGCTAGGGGGCATGCCCGTTTCCCTTGTTTTCAAGCATAGTTTGCATGTGTGTGCTTTTAAGCTTGCATAAAAATAAAATCCATTTCCAAGCATAGTTTGCATATGTGTTGTCATGTGTGCTTTTAAGCTTGCGTAAAAATAAAATATGTGATTAAATACATTTCACATTGGGTCATTTGTTATGCAACTGATACATTAGATTACATTTGTGTTAGACATCTGCATAGCATATAGAAACATCATCACATGTAAAAGATCCATCCAAAATAGGCATATATATATGTGTGTGTGTCGAAATGTTTGCACAACGTGCATCACATAGCTCAAAAAATATACATGTTCATATTAATACATCCGGAGACGACATGTCTCTCAAAATATATGCATGAAAATAAACCCTAGATGTCTAATCCCTGTGGTGCTCATGATAACACGTCACCACACGCACTAGGTGCTTCAAGAGACGGTGGATGCGAGTGGGCACTCCCACTATATATCTCTGGTACGCTGATGGGACAT
The DNA here is from genome assembly GCA_031772625.1 of Pinus tabuliformis. Taxonomy (NCBI): domain Eukaryota; kingdom Viridiplantae; phylum Streptophyta; class Pinopsida; order Pinales; family Pinaceae; genus Pinus; species Pinus tabuliformis. Next base: position 1,227,903,165 of record CM062817.1, on the reverse strand, counting down.
CTGCCAGCCGGGTATAGTTTGGAATCCCTCGGGCTAGCCCCTCGAGGTTCTGGATCAACTCCCCTCCCTCGACACCCTCTAGCTGAAGCTCAGCTGCAGGCTGGTTTGCAGGCTGGTTTCTCCGCGCAATAGGAGACATGCCAGCTAGGCGTGCTGGGCCAACATCTGCATACACAAACAACTGTTGTTAGAACGAACATGTATTAACAAAAAAAAAACCATAAAACACAAAAACAAAAAGAGGTCATACCTATCTCCTCGTCCCAGTCCTCCCCCTCTGGCAGTGGGAGGTCAGGGTCACCGATGAAGTCTGTCCCTGCATACGGCCAGTCCTCCACCATGATCAACTGGCGGCGAAGCCACACAAAAAACTTGGGTCTAAATGACATCTGCTGACCACCTCCCCCTCTCGGCATCAGTGCCGCCCAACGAGCCAGCCTTGGCTCTCGAGGTCCCAGGTCAGGAACAAGGGCCCCTTGGCCCTGGAAGAGTGGCACACGTTCCAAGAAGAACGCCACCAAGATGGATCCGTACCCGAACTGCTGCAGCTTTCCACGCTTGGCCTTCGTTAGCTGCCTCTTCATATTGGCCGTCACAACTGATGCCCAATTGAAGATCGTCGGACTAAGGCACTTGGTCGCCAAGATCAGGTGGTTCTTCATAGCTTTGTGGGGTGCATGTTCCCTCGCAGCTCATGTAATGGTGAATAGTACAGCTCTGAGTGTCAGGTCCTCAACAGTGGGGATATCCACTTTCACGCTGCCTGACCCATGTTGTGCAGTTGGGCAAACTCGGGCCTTTACCTCTTCCATCCTTTCTCCGGATGGCCTGCTACCGGTCAATCGGGGCACTGGCGCTCGTCGCGACAATCCAGTAAGGAAGTAGACATCAGATACATCTAATTCCAATGTTTGGTCTCGTATTCGGAACACCTGTTCCTGTTTGTCCCATAAGCTAATCAAGTACTGCAAGAGCTCTGGTTGAGCTCGTAAATAGGACACTAGGAAAAATTTCTTGAGCCCGCAAGCTCTGAGAGCTTCCATGCAGCCCTCATCTGCTATGGCCAATTCATCTACCTGGTCATGCTCCCTTTCCTTCCACTGGATTGCCATTTTGATCGTTTCTCTGCGTTCACAAGGTTCAAACACTGAATTAGATCCTTGGAAAAATTAGAAATGCAGTGAAAATTGCTTGAAAACATTAAAATTTGAACAAAAAACCCACGCGGCCGTTGGCGCGACTGTTTCTAAAATAGTCGCGCCAATGGGCGCGTGCCCTTTGGGAAAGTTGCCCCATTGGCGCGGGTCCGTGCCCGGAACCCGCGCCAATGGGCGCAACCCTCATTTTTTAAAGTCCTCTCATAAAGGATGAAAAAGCAGTTTAAAACAAAATTGAAACGGACAAAAATGGAGCAAAGGGGGAGGCCTCTTACCTGACACTGACGGCGCTCCGAATGATCAACTGGATCTGTCGCAATCAACGCTTGAAGATCACACACCAAAAGCCCTAATTTCGCTCTCCAAAGGTAAAAGTGAAAAGTAATTTCTTGTTTTACTATTTTCACCCATTTTATAACTTTTTGACCCTCAAAAAGGTTTTATAAGTCATTTTACGAATATTTTAATATATATTTGTGTGGAAAATGGATTTTACGCTGGGTTTTTGTGCAGCGACAGGTGTTTGTGCGGCTTAGGCGACGAAACGAGTTGTATTTTATACTTTTTTGGACTCGGTAAATACACGAAAAAGTTACCCTGGAGTCACCTTTTTGCTCTTTTCTGACTCCCTAAACGTGAAAAGAATGCCGGGTTATTCCTCTCGACTCGTTAAACGTAAATGAGAGGCGGTCGTCTTTAAACTCTTTTCCGACCGTGTAAAAACGAAAAGATCGTCGGACCCTTGTCGTTTCAGGTTCGTTAACGGTCACGAAGCGACGTGGTTTTGATCGCTTTTTTACTTTTTCAGGTCGAAATCACTACTTATGAAAATTACTCCTCGATCATAATGGTCGGGCGGTTCTTTCGAGCATTGTTTTATACTTTTTCGGGCTCGAGAGACACAACTTCATGAAAAAGGACCCCCCTAGAGTTTCCTTTTCTGCTGTCTTTTCAGACTCTCTAAACAGGAAAAGACGCCGAGTTTTTCCTTTGTCAGGCTCGTTAAAACTTGATGGCATTGGATTCTGTCGAAATGACGCTTTACAAGCATATGCTATACCCGTCAAGCTTGTTGATAAAAATAACTGGGGTACTCGCCATAAATGGTGGGGAAAATGGAACCGCAATCAGTGTCGTATCAGCAGTATGTCGCTCTTGAACATGGCACTTGTTTGCATTCGTGTCTGGGTGGGGACATCTGATTCTGTTTTTACACTTGCCTCTGTGGGTTTGGGTGATCCTGTTTGACCCCTCATCTGCTATTTGCCCTGTCACCATGACCTTTGATCATTTGATGTCAAATATTGCCAAGTCCACTGTCGTGCCACCAATATGTTCAAGAGAAGTTGACCTCTGCAGAATACTCAACCTCGCTCTGATACCTCACGCAAAACATCTTATCCTTCTCTGTCTCATGTCGATGATGTGGGAAACATTATGGCCCACCTTCGATCAAGGTCACTTCCTGTTGACTTCAGCTCATTATCCAGGAAGTTGACCTAGAGACTCCCTTCAGGTGCCTTGGAGCCTGCATGCCTCAATGGCAGGTTCTTCGCGTTCGACGTGAGGTTTTCATCATTGGCCTCCGATCGAATGATTCTACAGGTGTTCGATGCCGGCTCACTGATTCGCACGCCGTAGATTGTACCTATAGTACCTTGAGGACCATTGTCATTATTGGTGGTACCTCTCGCGTCTGTTAACAATTTTCATCATTGACTGGTAATCAGGCGATGTTCTTGCATGTTCGACTTTGACTCCCATATTCGCATGCTTGAACTTGTACTTTGTTCGGGTCGAGATGGAGCGCAAGACCCTGGATTTTGTCTATTGAGATCCAGGCTGCGATTTTGTGGATTATTATGATCATTACATGACTCATTTAATGGATGGCTGCGACCATGCCTGAGTCTGCTTATCGATCCTGACTGGATGGCTGCGCCCATACCTTGGATCTGGACTTTTATGTACTCTGCTATGGATGGCTGCGCCCATACCACATACATCATGTACTTGAGATATCAGTTGTACTTCTTCATGCAGGTTCTCCGACGGCAGTGTTTTCAGTTGGCCATGTTCTTGTAAAGCATTTCACCCCTCTCTCTCTCGGGCCTCATGCTTTAGGGGGCATTTGTTACACTGTAATTTGTCACCGTCCCTGTTACCCCTTCTCCCGCACATTGGAGGACTTATTTCAGGACCTGTGAGAAGTGACATAACCTAAAAACACTTGCATTGTATCCCCTTGAGTATGTACTTCATATGCCCTGAAGACACCTTCTGCAAAATACCCATAAAAATAGCCCTTTTTCCATTGGCGCGATTCCACTGTGTATCACTCGCGCCAATGGGGGAAATCCTCCAAAGAGGGCGCGCCAGTTGGCGCTCTGTCTCAGAGTCGCACTCGTGCCAACCCAGTTGGGTAAAGTTTTTAACAAACCAACGTGCGAAGGTTCTTCCTAACCCACTCATGAACTGGATCTATATTGAGTTGGGTCAGTTTGGCTTCGAATCTCCATAGAAGGGAAGTAGTTCTCCACCTCTCATGGAAGCTTCTTAGTGATAAAGCCAATCCCATGAATCTTGTGGATGACCCTAACTCCTTCTCCTCTATCTATAAAAGCTTGTCCTTTTGCCTTTGACAAGCTAGTGATAGAGAGTCTCCAAGTTCCAAATTCTAAGTCTCAAAGTCTGAGAATTTCCAAGTTCATGCTACAAGGAGCCTTATTCATTCCCATGAGGCTAAATCTTAAGTGAGGAGATTCTTGTCCAAGTAACCAAGGAGAGAGAGGGTTGTTCCCCATTCCCAACAAGCTTTGCAAGGCATGTGTTGTTGATCACCCAGCCGAAGGAGGATTTGACGTCAGAATTATGGTTGTATTCTTCTTTGTTGTTTACCAATAATAGACGACTATCATTATGGTTCCACTCTTATTGTCTTTGTAATGATGATTGAGTTATATCCTTTCTGACTGATATATGGTTGCATCTATTGGATTTTATGCTTGTGTTTGTGTCATTCTTTGCATGTGCAGGTGTCCGTTCACGAGGATTGTGGGGATTGTGACCAGCCGGAGCAAAGGAACGGGAGTGACGACTCTTCTACAAATTTAGCATTGGAATCCAGGTAGGCCCTCATCATCGGTCTTTGATTTTCAATTAGGAACCTGCGTGTTAGCGTTGTTTGATTGTTGCTAGACCCCATTTGGGCTAGTAGGGATTGCCTCTATCCACAGAGGGGATTTACCTCCACAACACTAGGTTTAGAGGTGATTTAGCCAAACAAATCTCGGTACTACTGGCCCTTTCGGCAATAGTCCACGGAGTGCGGACTGAGGTCTCACCTGAAGTAGTATGGGAGGGTGCTAGGACCAGGTTTCCGCACCCTAGAGATGTCTGATGATTTTCAGTGGTCCACAGATTTTCCCTGCGCACACGTCGCTATGTGCATCTATCAGTACCTCACAGCCTGTGATGCTGCCTTCACGCAACCCTGCTCAAGGCGCAAGCCTTGTTATTACCCAATTCATTACTGTTAACCCGATAACTGTCAATCACTTAACTTATTAGTATGTGTCTAGTTATATTTAGCAATGTTCAGTATTCATATAAGTGCGAGCAATAAATAAAACAATATATTTAAACAGGAAGTAGCACAAGAACAGATACACACGATTTTGAATCAAACTTTTATTTATTATTCTTCTTCCTTGGTTACGGACTTGACTCCGCCCTGTGCACTCAGCTGTGGACTCTACTAGGCCTCTGCGCACTCAGTTGCAGAGCCTCTTCCTACTACTATGACCCAATACACTTAGAAATTTACTCTATGCTCCTATCTTCTAGACTCCATTCATTTTTATCTATCCCTTCTTTTCTTTACAACTTAGAGCCTCGCTCTATTTATACAATCCCATGGCCCACAGACCATGGGTAGGCTGACATTACATTACAAAACTTAGGGTGGACAACCCTATGACTCAACATACATTTCGCGCTTCACGCCTGCAATTCACGGAGTCTTACAACATTATTTGACCAAAACTTGGGCTTTGAGCCCCAAAACATGCTATGGGGGGATTCCATGCTCAACACCTATGCAATAACAATGCTTGCAATTGAAACCCAAATAGAAGCATGAATTCAAGAGAAACATTCCTATTCTACCTTGCATGAATAAATCAACATTTAATTACCATGTTCAAATATATTAGCTTTAGTGACAGAGTTCATTAGGCATTTCATGAGGTAATCAAGAATATCATCACTGTATCTCAAAATTCATAAGTATGTCCACTAACCCTAATTGAAGAATTGTGTTTCAATGAAGAAAAGCCAAGCCTTAAGTGGACTTTGGTCTTTCTCAATCATATTTGCAGAGCCTATGGGACATTATTCAAGGCTAAGAGGTAAAAATCAATCTTTTGGAGCAAATCTGATCAAGTTTATATGTTGCTACAGGATTTCTACTGGATGCTACAGGATTGCTGTGTTTTGCTACAGATTGGCTCCATGAGAATTATGAGGGTATAAAAGGTTATCTAAAGGTCGAAAATGGTAGATCAAGGTATATGATGGTTGTATGAGGATTCTTCCAAGATTAGCACCTCTAAGAGGTCAATCTTGCACAAAAACAAATGCACACAATGTCCTTCAATGACCCAAAATGTACTTTCAGTGGCAGATTTTTGAGGGCACTGTGAGGTGAGGAGAAAGAGGTTAATAATGGTACGAGGAATTTAGGATGAATATGCCAACCTTGAAAGCCAATATTAGTACCTGCACACCAGACAAATAATCCTTTTTTTCAACTTGAAAAGAATGCCAAACTAATGACCAAATTGTAGCAAAACAAACTAAACAAGAAAGGGTGAGTTGAGTTTTATTAAACTAAGTAAAGAAGGATGAATTGAATTACATTTGAATCAAAATACAATCTAACTTGTAGCATGCATATGACCTACATCCATGAAATATTAAAGAACATTGGAATTTAATCCCTAAGTATGCATAAAACAAAGTATGTAAAAGAGCATTAATATAAGATATGACAATTGCAAAGGAAAGTAATCACATATTTTTGGCTTTCCAATGCATATTCCTCAACCACACTTCCTAAAATAAAGGTGTTAGATAGGCCTACACTAGAAACTTTTATAAGTAAATTTCTTTCAAGAGAGGAAAAGAGATATTGCTATGAAAAGTAATGCATGGATAAAATACATAAAGAGAGACAAGAGCCTCTGGGTTGGGCCCTAACCCAAGGGGTCTCATCCCTCTAAAACAAACTCAGATGGAAGATAATAGTAAGCTTTTCATTGACCTAAAATAGAGTTCAAGTACATAACGTAGAGGAAATGAAAATGACAATCTCAAGCTCCTTGCTCTTAGTAGGTCCTATTTGCTCCAAAATTTCTAATCCTATTGAGCCCTTAGGCTTGTTTATTTATACAAAAATGAATTAGGGGAAACCTCCTTGGAAATAGGACTTCTCCACTCCAAAATTCTAAAAACGTGGATCTAGCTCCCTTAGATCCTCACAATTCCTTGAGTGCATCGGTTTCTAGTATATCCTTGAGTTTTAGGTGAGTGGTTTTAGGGATCAAGTCGAGTTGTAGATGAGTAAATTCAAGGTACAAGCCTTCTACATCTCCTCCAACTGCCTCCAGCGTGCCTTTGCATACTAACTGCACTAAAAAGAACTATTTGTCTGCACAATAACCACATTAGGCCACAAAGTATGACAAACATCCTTTAGTATCCCTATTAAGCACATTATAGTCAAAACGATGTTAATAAATGCAAGGAAAGAGGAAATCATAGGTTGGAGGATGGCATAATGGGCCTTATGATGTACCTTTTAGTGGGGCCCATCAATACTTACCCCTTGAAAACAAATAACCTCCTACTCCATAGGTTTTGGAATTACCTTGACTAACTTTGCCAAAATAACCCCATGCTTTTGGTCTATTTTTTAAGCTTTAAAGATTCCTTTACTATTCAATGGTTTCCAGACCCTTTCATATTCATATCTAATTATTGAGAGACTTGACTACATATAACTTCTTTATTCTAAAAATTTATTGTATTTATTCCTAGTCAAATTGCCCAAATTATTGTGCATTGCTTTTTTTTTTGCATAATTTCTCCCTACAACTCTATAATATATTCCCTTCACATTTTGTTTGACCCTCACCTAACTTTAAAGCCTCCTCATAAATTTCCTTTATCAATGGACAAAGTACAAACAAACAATATGTAGACCCATCTTCCCTTTGGCATAGAAACACCAACAAGGACTTTGCTAGCCCCTTTTCTTGCAATTATCCCATGTTAAAGCTCTATTAGACAAAGTTAAGCATAAAAATGCTCTTGGTTTCTTACATGCATATAAAATTCCACACTATTTTCCACCTCCACCGAATCTTCTCCACTTCATTTACTTTCATAGAAGTCTCATAAACTTATTTTGTGGTATATATGTTTGCAAGACTGTTTTATATCCAAATTGTCTTATTTGTATCTATTTTTAATCTAATAGCATTTTTCTTGAGATTGTGAAGATATTGACTCCACTGTCCTACTAGTCAATTTTAAATACTTGAACATGCTATTTACTTCAAAAAATTATTCAATAGTGTAGGAGTTTATGGATACTAAATCTTTGAAAAGAGTTTAATGTCCTTATTCAATATAACATTTCTTGATTCATTTGAAAGCCTATAGCTTCTAGTGCTCCCTATCCAAGGGTTTTCTCCTACTCTAATCCTATCACCACTACCAATTTTCCATGCCAATAACCTTCATATAAAAGGATAAGCATTAACTATAACTTTCTATATGACTAATCCATGTGGATGTGTTTTAGGATGATTTCTTATCCATTATTGAACCATATCAAAAGGCACATATTTTTCATTCATTACGTTCTCCTATAAACTATGTAACTTTATAATTATCCATAAGCTCTTTGCTACTAGGGCTTAGTCAAAATATAGTTTCTTTTTATAGCACACCCTCCTTGGTCTTTAATTTAACCCATTTTTTTTCCATTTCACCATAAGGATTACTTCCTTCTCCCTTTTGTTTATCCATAAAAAAACATAAATATTTTTTCCTAATTTTGTCCATAATGATCTATGGAATGTAGGCTAAAGTGTGCTTGTACATTATGATTTCCTCGAACACAAATTGTATTGGAACTAATATTCCTCTAAATATCGATCTATGAAACTAATTGTTCAACTTACTTTCAATTCTTTCATAAATCCATTTACAATCCTTTCTCCTACAATCATTAGATTTAAGACTGAAACTAAGATAATTTAAACTTCTCTAAAAACAATCATGGTAAATTGGAATATCTGGGAACACCTCCTCTCCAATTTTTATTCCAATCCATTGAAGAGAAGTGAGAATTTACTAACATTAATCTCCCTACACATAACCTTGTACTACAAGTTAAGTAATTCCTTATATTTTTTTGCTTTCATAAAAATCCCTTCCCCAAACAACAAAATAATGTCAACAAATAATAAAATGTCATTATTCTTAGTAAATATAGTTGTATAGGTAGCTTTCAATTCTCCCAATATATTTCATGATAGCCTTGATTCCTTTATCACCCTTGTAGGGTATTCTACGATCATTTCATAAACCTTGGGAATAATTCTACAATCCACCTGACAAGGCCTTAAATCTTTACCTTCTTGAAGGATAATAAAAGAATTTCAAGTTTTTCCTTTATTTTCTCAACTTCTAATTCGTCATTCTCCTAACCTTCCATCAACCAAGAAAATAAAGAAAGAATTTTCAATATTTTAGTTATATTTTCCCTTGGAGGTTCCTATAATACATCATTGAAATTGTTAACACCTACCTTTGAAATTTCATTGAATTTTCAAATACTATCCTACTACTAATTCTTTATCTCCTAAATTGTACGGATATTTTCTTTGTGCTCCTCATAATTTTGAAAAAGGATAGAAATAAAAAATAAAAAAATTATCCTTTTCAACTAGCTAAATTGCCTTGCTTTTTCATTTGCAATTCTACATATTCCTACTCTAAAAAAATCTTTTTTCTTTGTTTGATCCATAAATAAGGGAATTACAACTCACTTACTTCACCAACATTTAACATCCACAAAATTTACTTTTTTCACTCTATTATTAGTCTTATATGTAGATCTTTATCTTTAGAAATGTTATTGGAGATTTAGCTTAATGAAATTTGAGTGTGAATTCCTGTACAAACCCCTATGTTCATTGTCTTTAATTAGGTGTATGAGGAACATATTTTGGATATCTCCATGGGTTGATTGCTTGGTTGTCTTCTGTAGAGACTTATTTTCTCTGAACGGCTACAAGGCCTCTAGTTATCTTATTGTAGCTCGCAAACTACCACGAACTAACAATGCAACAATCACCAAAACTCTGAGCTCAAGCTTATCTATCATAAAAAAACATAGATACACCAAGTGGCTATGCTTCTTGATGTAGTTATGAGTGATAATTTCTCCTTTGTTATTCACCAACGGGTCGAAATGATGGTCCTATTTCCATACCATTTACCTGACGTACACCATGTATTGTGAAAGGAACCATGACTAATCCATTGGAGATCAATTTAGGTTTTAACTCAAACTTCTTCAATCATTTTTCATTCACCATGCTTTAGAGGTTGAATTTCTATTTGGTCTCAATTCTTGTCTACTTTCTTGGAGCTTTGAGTCATGGTCTAAGCTCATAATCCTGAACTAGTATATCTTGGGTGTAATAACTATACCATGTGCTAACACTTCAAGGAAATGCCCATGATTAACTAAGACATGGTAGTCAATTTCGTTCAAAAAACAAATAGAATTCAAAGAATTCTCTTTCATTTTCTAACCAACATAAATATTTTTTGCATTATGATACAGGTGTTGTCCTTGGTGGCAACTCTCTCAGATGACATTTCACAGTGCAGCAGGTTAACATCAAAGGATTACAGATCAAACTCCAAAGAATGAAGAAAGAGAGGTATACGCTGGTTCACTTTGTCCAAGAAGCGTATACACGCGGGTTAACAGAATAAAAGAAGCGTATAACATATACACACACTTTCACAGGAGAAAAAGTGCGTACATGTTGGAAAACCAAGTATTTGATCCAAGGTATTGGTCCAAGGTATTTGGTCCAAGGTATTGACCCTAGTTATTTGGTCCAAGGTATTGGTCCTAAGTGGTTTTGGTCCAAGGTATTGAGAAATGCCTAAGAGTATATAAGGAGGAGAAGATCATTAGGCCAAGCATGCAAGCAATAAGATTTGAAGGAATACTTCTATCTGAAGTATATTTTATGCTACAGGGTTATGTTTGGGACTAGATCTGAAATATTCATGTGCACCTTGAGTTCAATATTAGATCAGGAATCATGAGGCTTTAAATGACTTATTCTTGAATGATATGATATTGGGTGAGACTAGATCTGATTTTTTTCACCTGTTCTATTCATTATCTATCATGATCTGGGTTTGTCTGAAGTCTGGAATTGCAGCAATGTTTTGAGTCAATATTTGCAGATCTATACGCAATTTTGTCTCAGCCAAAGAGCGTATACACGCAGGTTCGGTTCCTTCAAGTAGTGTATACTAAAGAAAAGCTTCTTTTCAGATCTGATTGATCTATCTAATAAAATTTTGTTATTTTACTACTGTCTGCCAATGAAGTCTTCTTAGATCTGAATGTAAAAATGAATGCATAAGGAGGCTGGCATTTGATTGATTAATTGTATAAGTGAGAAGAAGTGATCTCTGTCCCCGCCTATGTAAAGCTCTAAAAGTTGATAGTAGATATTCAAAATATTGATAGTTGGTACAGACTTGATTCAAAAATTTATGTTTGTAGTAGTTTTAAAGGTATACGCAGGTTTTATTAATGGAAGTAGCGTATACACGCAGTTTGGGTGCAGCCAAGTAGCGTATACACTCTAATGCATGATTTTTGAGGTTACAACTGGTTCTGAATGATGATGTAGGGTTTTGGGTTCAGCACAATGTTCTGGTGTCAATGATATGATTGTTCAGATTATCTGAATATTGGTTGATGTAGTTTAAATTTAAAAGTTATGATGGGTCCAGTGTGAAAATTTGATGAAACATGGCCTTCAAATTGTGGTGTTGTGATCCAGGAGTATCTAGACTGAAAATTCATGAAACGTGGTCCATGGTGGAAGAGTGGAGTTTTTCTGTAGGCTGGCACCTACGTACTAGTAAACATATTGGCTAGTACGAGAGCTAGGGGGTTGTAGCTCCCTTCCAGTAGAAGCTGGAGAACAAGAGAAGGTTGTAACCTTCTGCAAGTAGAAGCCTGCATACTGGTATGAGTTTGCACTTGTACAAGGTTGTAACGAAAACAACATGTGGTTTTTACCCACATTGGGTTTCCACCTTACATCTTGGTGTTCATTTGTGTTGCTTATGTGTGATTCTTTATTCTACTTTTACTGCACTATCTAATAAATCTCTGATATACTTCTTTAAGATCAACACATGTTAAATTGTCTAAATCACAAGTTCTTTGGATATACGCTGGTTTCCTTAATCACAATCGCGTGTACACGCTAGTTCACTTCACTGAAGAAGCGTATATAAATATGTTTGGAAAATAAAATTATTGATCTGATAATACTGATTCACCCCCCTCTCAGTATTATTTCCAACAATTGGTATCAGAGCAGGTACTTCAGAAGAAGCTCGATCGCTTGAAGGGAGATCCATCATCATGAATAATCAAGAAAGCATGGGATCCATCAGAACACCAATCTTCAATGGGAGAAACTTTGTTTATTGGAAAATAAGAACCACAACCTATCTACAATCACTTGGAATGGATGTCTGTGAAATTATGGAAGGAGGATATACATTTCCAACAACAATTCCTACAGATGCGGCAGGTAAAAAGCAATATGAAACCAATGCCAAAGCTATCAATGCTTTATTGGGAAGTCTGCCACAATCAGAGTTTGTCAAAGTCATGCATCTTAAATCAGCCAAAGAAATATGGGACAAAATCGTTCTGAGCTACGAAGGAGACTCTCAGGTAAAACATGCTAAGCTTCAAACTCTCAGAATTCAGTACGAAACTCTTAAGATGCATAGTGATGAAAGTATAGCTAGTTACTTCTTACGTATAGATGAGGTTGTTAATTGTATGAAGAATCTGGGTGAAGAAATAAAGGAAGTTACCTTAGTTGAGAAAGTTTTGAGATCCTTATCTGCTAAATTTGAATCAAAAGTGTCTACCATAGAAGAAAAACAACATCTGCAGAATATCACTATGACACGGCTTCACGGAATTTTAACTGCCTTTGAGATGAGAAAAGGAGGACCATCAAATATGAGAGAAGCCACATTTAAAGCCACAACAAAAGGAAAGGAAGAACACAATGAATCAGGACATATTTCAAAAGAAGAAGATGAATTAAACTTTGTCAAGAAGCTTCAACGGGGTTCTAGAAGGTTTAGAGGTAAGCTACCCTTCAAATGCTTTGATTGTGGTAGAGTCAGTCATTATGCTGCCAGATGTCCTCATAAAGATAAATATGAAAAAGGGAATAGAAAAAAAGTTGTGAATAAAAGGAGTTACTATACTCATGAAGATAGTGATGGTTTATCTAATAGCGATGAAGATGAAACTGGACAAAATTACAGACTTCTCATGGCTTATGATAACAATGATTTTTGGGATAGTTTAGAAGAGGATAGTGATGGTTTACCTAATAGTGATGATTATATACTTCTCATGGCTTATGACGATGATAATTTTTGGGATGCTTTAGAAGAGGAATACCTTCATGAAGAAATCTCTAAACTCAAAATCTGTTTAGAAGAAAAGAATATGATTATAGAGACCTTGACATACCAACTTGCTGAAAAGGAAAAACACAATGAAAAAATAGAATGTGAAATTGTGGGTCTAAGAAAGGATCTTGAGAAAAAAGAATCTCTCAATCTTAGATTTGCTAAAGGATCAGAAACTTTAAATGAAATTATCAAAGTTCAGTGTTCTCCTCTGATAAAGACAGGTCTTGGATATACTGAAGAAGCATCTAAATCACAAAAGCCGTCAACCTCCACCAAAAGCTATCTTGATGCAACAAAGATCAGTGAACAATATGACAATCGTCAGCAAAGGCATAAAGCTGATCATGAGGTAAATCATACTAAATTTACTCCAAAAACGAATAGAAGCCACAGCCAACCTCAGGCAAATCATACTCAATTTGCTCCAAAAATGAATATCAATAGAAACTACAATCACTAGGGTAATAGATCCGATAGTCGCAGGAACTTCTTTAATGGGCAATGTTTTTCATGTCATAATTTTGGGCACAAAGCTTCTCAATGCGTTGCTTACAAAACCATCATGACTAGAGAAGCATGAAATCAAAGGAATGTAACAGGAATCAAGAGAAGTTCCTATAATAAATTTTCTCCTCTTGAAAATGAAATAGAATGTTCAATTTTTAACAACTTTGGTCATGAAGAATCTGAATGCAAGAGAAAATTTCGGAAAACATCTCAAAAGGAGCAAACACCATTAAATCCCAAGATATGGAGAAGGAAAGAATCTCAAACAGAGAGATGTGGTATAGCCTTATATGCAGAAGGACAAGAAAATCAATGGTACATCAACAGTGGATGCTCTAAACACATGACAGGTGACAAAGAAAAACTTCACTCATATAATGCCTTAGAAAAAGAAAAGAATGTCTCATTTGGAAATGACACTCCTACTATCATAAAAGGTAAAGGTTTTGTTTTCTTGAAAGAAAAGGTTAAAGCCAGAAATGTTATGTATGTAGACGGTTTAAAGCATAACCTTTTTAGTGTCAGTCAAATGTGTAATCAAGGAAATGAAGTGGTGTTTCGGTCAAACGAATGTGTTGTTCGTGAGATTGATACAGGAGAGACCATGATCAAAGGTACAAGAACTCCAAGCAACTTATAGGCGAAACATGTAGGTCTCTTAATATTAGAATTAAAGAACACACTGCTGACCTAAGAAGAGAAAGGACCTCTAAATCAGCCTTAGCTGAACATGTTCACTCTTCCTCTCATTACATCTGCATAGAAGACGTCAAACTGGTTAGAAAAGAAGACCACTATCTCAAAAGGAAAATCAAGGAAGCCATTGAAATAGAAAAAAGGAAGAATAACCTAAACCGGGATGATGGATTAAAACTAAGAAACACTTGGAAACCGTTAATTGAAACCTTAAAAGCCAATAATTAACTATATTCGCTTAAAAAACTTTAAAAAGGTAAAAATAAACAAATAATAAAATCATCAATTATGTAATATCCTCCTTAAACAATACATTTAATTAACAATCATAAACATAATTTAGTAATAGATTTCTTCACACATAATCATTTGATATCATAAAAAAAAAAAAAAAAAGACTAATAGAATGCATATAGGTGTAATTACTCAATTCTTCATAAAAAATAATAATAATAATAATAATAAATAAACTCTAGAAATTATAGATAAATAACTCACTAAAACCAAAAAATAAAAAAAAAATAAATAAATAAAATATAAAAAAATAAAAATAAAAATAAAAATAAATAATTAATTAATTAAGCAAATAAAACAAATTAATCAAATAAATAAATAATTAAACAAAGAAATAAGTACATTAAATTAAATTAATAAACTTATTAAAATATATATATATATATATATATATATATATAGATAGATATATATATAATAATAATAATAATAATAAAAAATAGTAAATTTGTTAACTAATCTATTCGTTTAATTAACTATCAAAAATTAGTTAATTAGTAAAACATAGTAATTAATCAATAAAAAAATAAAATAAAACAAAAAATAAAAATTAATTTTTCATAAATTTATTAAACCTAATAATTAATTCAAGAAATAGAAAAATAAGTGATTAATCTATCCCTGTAAACTTATTAATTAATGAATTAAGTAATCAAATTAATAAATTAATAATGTAAATAAATGAATAAACATATTAATAATGAATACATAATTAAATTAATTAATTTGATTAATCAAACAAATTAATTTATTATTTAAACAAATTAATGAACCAATTGAACCAATTATTTAAAATAGAATTAATAAACATAATAATTAAGTCTATAGATAATAAAATTATTCGATTAAGTTATCCCCTTGAATTAATTAATTAATTAATTAAAAAAAATAATAATAATAATAATAAATAATAATTTAATTAATTAATTAAATAAAAAGATAAGAGCCGACCTATTTTCTTATTTCTTTTGTGTAATAACTTATTATATACCCTAATTTTAGCTCTTGGATACATCATTATGATTTTAAGAATATCTATTGACGCATTCTCCCCTGATGATGGACTCACTTGGTAGTCCGAAACGTTGGGTTCATAAAACTCTACAACAGGTCATTCCTCCTCTACCTAAAACTTATACATACTCAAGGGAGGACAACAACAATGCTATCTAAGGAAAAATGATGAAAACTGGATGTGGCATAGAAGATTGGGACATCTAAGCTTTTCTCAAATAAGAAAATCATGCAGACTCAAGGCTGTTCGTGATCTTCCAGATATCAACATCCCAGAAAATACAATATGCAAACCATGTCAAATCAGTAAGAAAACCAGAGTTCACTTCATGGAAAAAGAAGGGTCAGCTAGTAAGCCTCTTGAACTTGTCCATACTGATTTATGTGGACCATTAAGGAAAAAGTCACCTTGTGGAGAAGAATACTTTATTTTGTTCATTGATGAATTTTCCAGAATGTATTGGATAGGTCTTCTAAAGCATAAAAATGAAGCATTGGAAAAGTTCCAAGCCTTCAAAGCCTTGTTTGAAAATGAATCAGATCGAAAAATCAAATGCCTCAGATCTGATCGAGGAGGGGAATTTACATCAGGTGAATTATTTGACTTTTTTGAACCACATGGAATAAAAAGGTAATTCTCCACCACAAGGAATCCTCAGCAAAATGGTGTGGTAGAAAGAATGAACAGAACAATTCAACAAATGGCTCGAGCTATGCTAGATGAATCTAGAACCCCTACAACCTTCTGGGGTGAAGCTACATTCGCCGCTGTGACTATTCTCAACAAAGCAAATGTTTGAGTAAATAACACTCAAACTCCACATGAACTTTGGTATGGTAAGACTCATATTGTAAAATACTTTAAAGTTTTTAGAAGCAAATGTTTTATCAAAAGGACTGATGAAAAACTTGGTAAGTTTGAACCCAGAGAAGATGAAGGTATTCTTCTTGGTTATTCTTCCAGAAGTAAAGGATATAAATGTTATAATAAAAGACTTGGGAAAATTGTTGAAAGCATTGATGTTGTAGTTGATGAAGCATGCAAAAATCCAAAATAGATAAAAACAGAAGATTATGACAATGAAGAAGATGGGGATTATTTTCCCACATCAAATCAAAATGATATTGAAGAAGAAACCAATGAAGCACCAGAAGAAGAGATAATGGTAGAAGAAAAGACTCCGTCCAGGTATGTTCAGAAAAATCATCCAGAAACTCAAATTTTAGGGGAAAAAGAGGCAAGTGTACAGACAAGAAGAACCATTACAGGGACCTCAAGCTATCTAGCATTACTATCCTCCACCGAACCTCAAAATGTAAATGAAGCATGCAAAGATGAGTGTTGGGTCAAGGCCATGGATGAAGAACTTGAGAAAATTGAAAAGAATGATACTTGGGAATTAGTTCCTAGACCTCATGATAAAAATATTATAGGAACTAAATGGATATTTAAAAACAAGTTGAATGAAAATGGAGAATTCATTAGAAACAATGCTAGACTTGTTTGTAAAGGGTATGCTCAACAAGAAGGTATAGATTTTGAAGAAACTTTTGCACATGTTGCTAGACTTGAAGCCATAAGGCTGTTTCTTGCTCTTTCTAGCTTTCAGAAATTCAAAGTATACCAAATGGATGTAAAATCAACTTTCCTTAATGGATATTTAGAAGAAAAAGTTTATATTGAACAGCCAAAAGGATTCATTCTTGGAAATGATGCAAAAACTTGTATGCAGACTCAAAAATGATCTCTATGGTTTGAAACAAGCTCCAAGGGCCTGGTATTACCGCCTTGACAAATATCTACACCAACAAGGTTTTACAAAAGGTTCAACAGATAGAAATCTATATACAAAGATTGAAACTGATAAATTGCTAATTATTATTTTTATGTTGATGATATCAATTTTGGTAGCGATGAAGAATCCATGAGTCAGAATTTTGCTTCAATAATGCAACAAGAATTTGAAATGCCCTTGCTTGGTGAACTTACCTGTTTTCTTGGTCTACAAGTTCAACAAAATAAAGATGGTATTTTTCTTTCACAAACCAAGTATCTCAAACAGATCTTGAAAAGGTATGAAATGGAAGATTCTAAACCTGTATGTACCCCAATGATAACAGGATGCAGTCTCAGCTCAAATGATGAATCAACGGCAGTACATCAACCAACTTACAGATCCATGATTGAAAGTCTGCTTTATCTAATCGGTACTCGACCTGACACCATGCATGCAGTATGAATGGTTGGAAGATTCCAAGCAAATCCAAAGGAATCACACCTTCAGGCAGTCAAAATAATTTTCAAATATCTTCAAGGAACTCATGACTTTGGTTTATGGTATCCTAGAGATGCAGATCTTACTCTTTATGCATATACAGATGCAGATTGGGTAGGAAGTGTTGATGATAGAAAAAGCACTAGTGGTGGTGCATTATATATGGGTTCCAGGTTAGTTTCTTGGTTCAGCAAGAAACAAAGTTCAATTTATTTATCAACAAATGAAGCAGAATATGTGGCTGTTGCATCTTGCTGCACACAACTACTTTGGATGATGCAAACTTTGCAAGACATTCAGATCACATGTACTCCACCCATCTCCATTCTATGTGATAATACAAGTGCCATTAGTATTTCAAAGAATCCAATCATGCACTCCAAGACCAAGCACATACCCATCAAGTACCATTTTCTACAAGAACAAGTGCTTGAACAAAAGTTCAAATTGGAGTATGTTCACTCCAGAGAATAGGTTGCTGATATATTCACTAAACCACTGCCCAGAGAAACATTTGAATATCTCAGACAAAAACTGGGAGTAGTTGCTGACGCATTCTGCATTGCTGGAATTATGGTTGCTAAGTCCAGCTATGGCTTCAAATATTTATACCATTTGTTACTTAAGTCATGTAAAAGTCTAGGGTGTGATATGTCTTCTCATACATTTGAATGAGTCCTATTGAACAAATGATGTAATATTCATCCCCACTTTGCATGGGATGGATGATGTAATATTTATTGTATTTCTGTCATGTATAAACAATTGGTATTTCCCCACTTGGTTGGGTGGATGAGTCAAATTTGGTATATCCCCACTTGGTTGGGAGATGGATGTATGTATGAGTCTTTGGTGATAGGAAGGTCATACTCACATAGTTGAATTATAGAGTCATGTTATTCTTTTGGAAAATATTTTTGCAAACTCTGCATGTACTCAGGGGGAGCGTGGATAGCATAATATATGTCAAAGGGGGAGAGTGTCTCGGTGTTGTTGTTGCCATCAAGTTCAAAGGGGGAGATTGTTGGCATTATGATACAAGTGTTATCCTTGATGGCAACTCTCTCAGATGGCATTTCACAGTGTAGCAGGTTAACAACAAAGGATTATAGATCAGACTCCAAAGAATGAAGAAAGAGAGGCATACGCTGGTTCACTTTGTCCAAGAAGCGTATACACGTGGGTTAACAGAACAAAAGAAGCGTATAATGTATACATGCAATTTCACAGGAGGAAAAGCGCGTACATGTTGGAAAACCAAGTATTTGATCCAAGGTATTGGTCCAAGTAATTTGGTCTGAGGTATTTGGTCCAAGGTATTGACCTTAGGTATTTGGTCCAAGGTATTGGTCCAAGGTATTGAGAAAGGCCTAAGAATATATAAGGAGGAGAAGATCATTAGGCCAGGCGTGCAAGCAATAAGATTTAAAGGAATACTTCTATTTGAAGTATATTTTATGCTGCAGGGTTATGTTTGGGACTAGATCTGAAATATTCATGTGCACCTTGAGTTCAATATTGGATCAGGAATCATGAGACTTTAAATGACTTATTCTTGAATGATATGATATTGGGTGAGACTAGATCTGATGTTTTGCGCCTGTTCTATTCGTTATCTATCATGATCTGGGTTTGTCTGAAGTCTAGAATTGCAACAAAGTTTTGAGTCAATATTTTCATATCTGTATGCAGGTTCGTCTTAGCCAAAGAGAGTATACACGAAGGTTCGGTTCCTTCAAGTAGCGTATACTAAATAAAAGCTTCTTTTCAAATCTGACTGATCTATCTGATAAAATTATGTTATTTTACTGTTGTCTATCAATGAAGTCTTCTTAGATCTGAATGTAAAACTAAATGCATAAGGAGGCTGGCATTTGATTGATTAATTGTATAAGTGAGAAGAAGTGATCTTTGTCCCCACCTGTGTAAAGCTCTGAAAGTTGACAGTAGATATTTAGAATATTGATAGTTGGTACAGACTTGATTCAAAAATTTATGTTTTCAGTAGTTTTAAAGGTATACGCAGGTTCAATTAACGGAAGTAGTGTATACATGCAATTTGGGTGCAGCCAAGTAGTGTATACACTCTAATGCATGATTTTTGAGGTTACATCTGGTTCTGGATGATGATGCAGTGTTCTAGGTTTAGCACAATGTAGTGGTGTCAGTGATCTGATTGTTCAAATTATCTGAATATTGGTTGATGTAGTTTAATTTTAAAAGTTATGATGGGTCTAGTGTGAAAATTTGATGAAACGTGGCCTTCAGATTGTGGTGTTGTGATCCAAGAGTATCCAGTCTGAAAATTCATGAAACGTGGTCCCTGGTGGAAGAGTGGAGTTTTTTTGTAGGCTGGCACCTACGTACTAGTAAACATATTGGCTAGTACAAGAGCTAGGGGGTTGTAGCTCCCTTCCAGTAGAAGCTGGAGAACGAGAGAAGGTTGTAACCTTCTGCAGGTAGAAGCCTGCGTACTGGTATGAGTCTGCACCAGTACAAGATTGTAAACAGATTTTCTTTTTATTAAAAGAAGACAAAGACGACAACAACAAGTGGTTTTTACCCACATTAGGTTTCCATCTTACATCTTGGTGTTCATGTGTGTTGCTTATGTGTGATGCCTTATTCTGCTTTTACTGCACTGTCTAATAAATCTCTGATATACTGCTTTAAGATCAACACATGATAAATTGTCTAAATCACAAGTTCTCTGGATATATGTTGGTTTCCTTAATCACAATCGCATGTACACACTAGTTCAATTCTCTAAAGTAGTGTATATAAATCTGTTTGGGAAATAAAATTATTGATATGATAATACTAATTCACCCCCCTCTCAATATTATTTCCAACAAATATAAATTCCAAAACTCATGAGTTATCATATATGGAAGGCTTTAATGATTATTTGAGAGAAAAATCATATTACATTAATAAAATGCTAAGAAGTAATATATTTGATGCTAGAAAACATGAAGAAATAAAGAAAGGATGTAATGATCATTAAATTGATATCACTATAGAGAAATCAACCATTTAACAAGTAAGTCAACCAACCATAATGATGTTGGATAAGTGAGGGGCACTCAACTAAGCAAGAGTCAAATCAACTAGGGAAATCTAATTGATTAGGCTAGAAAAAAAGTTAAACACATAAATCCAATTGATTAGATTGATAATTAAATTGATTGGAGAGGAAACTGAATAAATAAAAAAGGGAAATTGGTTAGAAATGAAATAAATCAGCCTAGGCAAAGAAATAAGTCATCTCAAACAATAGAATCTAGTTTACAATGAGTATATGGTGTATGGGAGGGTCATATGATGCATCAATGAAGGTAGTTTACCATATCATAGATGAAATTATGGTCCAAAGAGAGCATATGGCCCATGGGAGCAGGAATTTACTCATCCAATAATGAAGTGGCAGCCTAGAGAGACTAAATGACCTATGGGGACTGAGAATATGCCAAACAACAAGGAAAAATCAGGTTGTCCAGAAACATGGTGACTTGAAGAAGAGAGAAATACTCCAACAATCATGAAATACTAAATTAACAACTCCTTATACATTTGCAATAGCTCTAGAATGAGGACCATTAGTCTCTCATCTCTAAAATGGATGAATTGAGGTGAATAAAGAGTTCTTGGGTTGGTTTACTCAATTATGGCATCCATATCAGTGGAAAATAATCTTAAGCAATAGTTGGTAAAGAATCCTTCATGTTAAACAACACATAAATAGCCATTAAACCACAATCTACCTCCATTTCAAACCCATAGATAGAGAAGACAACATAGCGACCATTAAATTCAAACATTTCAAACTGAAGGTTGACCTTGGAAACCCAATTGGAAAAACTAACATCAAAATTTTTCTTGGTTCTATTTTGGGAATCTTTGGTATAATGTAGTCTATGGATCTTTCTATGCATCCTCTCCTCTCTTGGCCGAAAAGGCCATTTGAGAGTGAATGTACAAGAGGAAACATGGACATCTAGGGTAATGGGAAGGCCAAAAGGATGACCTTCATTTTACATTCCTTGGCTTATTCTCTCTTATTTTATTTGTTTCTTCTCATTTAACTCTCTATTTTTCTATGTTGTCTTTTTCATTTTTTACATTTGCATTGTTTTCCATAGTATGTTTAACCTTCATAAATTATCGGATTAGCTTGTGGGTATTGAGTCTCCCAACTATTCATTGGTTTAGATCCATTTTAGATCACACCACCACATTGAGAGGATTTTTGGTCTATTAAATCTCAAAAGAAACCAATCTAATTATGATTCTCTAGAACATGTCTTTGACTCTAGCTTTGGATATTGGCTCTAGTTATGGCTATGACATAGCATTTGTTGATAACTCTCTTATTCTTGCAATGTAAAAGTCTACTCAATGACTCTTAAGTGTGAGAATCTATAAATTGAAATTCTGCAATCAATACCCATTCCCATCTCTCTCTCCAAAGTTAAGATAGTTTATACTTGTAGCCAATCAATCCAAGTTGAATGTTGGTCTTCTTGATTAGTGCGACCATATCATGTAACAATTCCATAGGAGAAGTGTGGTCTAGATTCTATTGTTAGGACTAGTTGCTTCCCAATATGGAAGCAACCCTGTAGTCCTTGCACCTACTTAAAAGAACATCATGGAGTTCTCAAGAACCCCCCTCCAAGGACCTTGGCCTACATGTATTACTCTCTGGCATGTCTTCAAGAAGGGTTCTTCTGAAATATTGTAAATAGCAACTAGAATTAGGTGACCTCAATTGTTGGCATCAATCTACTGTCTTCTGCAATGATGATATGGATTTCTTGTGCTACTGCCACTCCTTATAACCTCTTCTCATAGATTTGGAGATGTAGTGAGGTCATTATATCTATTAGGATTCAATTTCCACACTATTTTATTGGTTGTGTAATTTCTAGGGTGTAGCTCCTCATGAAGTCACCAATAATTTGCTTCCTAATTTTCACACAACTTATGAAAGTGATAAAATATCTTATTACTAATACATGGGTTGTTTTACATACTCCTCCTCTTCTTGTGAATAAATTTTATATTGAACTCACCATTCCCCCTCAGAAAGAATCTAGCTTGTGGCACATGAATTGCTTCTCCTAGCAAGGTGACACCTTATGGCATATATTTTCATGAAATGAGCATGCTCATAAGTGCTAATAGTTGGTAGTGCCATGGAATTTTCTCTTCTAATATTGAAAAAAAAGGGATGTGTTTTTTGATGAAGACCTCTTGGGCTTCCTCTCGTTCTTACCCCAGCTAATTGGATTGACATTTTCTATAAGTGTTGAACTGAGCTAAATCTTTGCACATTCTTCATCATTTCCCTTTACAATATGCCATAAGAAGGCTAAGGTGGCAGTGGATTTCCACCTTCATGTAATATTTCTCTCTATTCTAATGAGAAAGTCAACTCTATCATGCTTTTTTCCTTGAAAAAATTGGCCTTCTTGCTAATGGGATTTTCATTTCTGCCATAAAAACCTATGCATTCGTGCTTGAACCTATGTGTAGTGACAATGGATTTAGTGTGCCTTGTGTTAGTGTCGGTATCTTCATCCCTCCGTCAGAGATCAAATTCTCTTGTTGCATTTCATATTAGGTGTCTCGCTCAGTCAGCTGCATTCCATTAGGAGCATGGATCATTTGACGGTTGTGGCTTGTTGTACACTTCCCCTCATGTCCTTTACCTGCTGGCCCATTTCCATTCATCAAGATCATTTGTAGTCACTTTTTGACTTTAAAATTTCAAGAGTCATTCTTTTAGGGTTTCACTGTCATTAGGTCTAGGGTTTCATCAAAAAGGGTTTCAAAATGTCCAATAACAGTCAGCAGGCACATGAGGAGGTTCCAGTACCAATAAATTTCATAATCAATTGCTCAAAGATGTATTTTTCCTCAAAACTCTATTTTGAGGAAAAACAAAGTATTTTAGATTTTATGGTATTAATTCATGTATTTTCAGTTCTCTTGTATGTAAAGCAGTTCAGAGGCAACCCTGGTCTCCTTCCCAAGCCTCAGTAGCTCCATCCCCTTCAAAGCAAACAAAAATCAAGACAAATTAAGTCATTCAATTCATCAAAAGGTTAAAATAAAGTGAAAATCTCCAAAAAATAGAGTGGAAAAGTAAAGTCGTATTGCAAACATTGTAAAAGTAGGTTTTATGAAACAAAAATTAAAAGCTCTTGGGTATAAATCATTTTTCTCAATTGAAAGGCTCATTTGCATTCAAAGAACAAAGTGTGAGTAAAGTGGAACCAATGTTTGAGCAAAAGGAGAGAGACTTGGAGAAAAAATGTGAAAAATTGAGGTGCGGCGCACTGGGTGAAAGGCGCGGTGCATAGAAGAGGCACGATGCATAGGGCCGCGATTTCCAATGTAAAGTTCTCTAGCGCAGTGCACACAGAAGGCGTGGCACGTTGGGTTTGAGGCACGGCGCATAGAGCTACCAAGCCCGATTTCTTCAACGACTCCCTCAAATTGCCCAAAATGCTCAAATATTTCATTGTGCAAGTAAGTCACGATCTCTTCATTGTTAGTAAAGTAGTTTTTCATACAATTTATGGTGGTTGTCTAAAAGAAAAATCAAACTCTACCTCCTTGCCATTTCTCAAGAAACTATTGCCTAGGGTTTGCATTGGTTATTTTGGCTCCCAAGTCCATTCTTCCATTCCCTCACCTTTTCACTCCTTCACTCATTTTCTCATCTTATTCCCCTATCCCCAATTCCCATTTCCCAAATCCTAACTACAAATCCCCAAACCCTAATCATTGTCCCTAAATCTTACATATCACTCCCTAATTCCTTGTTTCCCTAACAAAACCCTGTCCCAACAGTCCCAAAATCCCTCATATTCTCTCCCTCCACAGTCCCTCATATACTTTTCCCTTGGTGGCAGAAAATTAAAGACACCATAAATTTCCTACTCCTCATCAAGAAAACTCACTTACTAGCAAGCATGGAGTTTGATCCTTCATATGATTGTGAAGAAGAGACACATAGTGACTCTCCTACAGAGGTACATGCACCAAGGAGGCCTCATAAGGGTGGCAAACATATATGAGAGGAACCTACTACCCTTGCTAAGCTACAGGATTTCCCTCTCGCCATTACATGCTTCCAACACCAATCCTGCTATGAGTTCTGTGAGATGGTTGCTAGAGTGCAGTTTCACCATGAGTTGGCCCAGTTGTTTGTGCTTCATTTACATGATGGTCAAGCCACTCTAGCTGGTGTAACATTCACTTTAACACCAAAATGTATTTCTCTAGCAACCGGTATTCCTAATATTAGAGAGAAATGGAACAAAAGGTAGCAAATTGACAGGCAACATTATGAACCATACATCAAGCTCGGTTATTTGAGACAACTCAGAAGAGTTTTTCCTTTTCGGTACCTGAAATATTCCTATGCTCCTTTGATGAAACTGATAATGAAGTATTTCAGCAGTGAGGGCCGGTTTTCTCGCTTATATGCCTATCATATCATGTTGCTAATGCATTTTACCAGGGTGAGGATGATGAATCTCCCCTACTTCATGTGCTAAAATATTGAGAATATGACCACCCTAGTGCAACAAAAGACTCCTCAGTAGCAGTTCAACAGTATTTACCATTTTGCTCTCATTAAAATTGTGGTCATCCATTAGCTTGGTTTGCAGGGCATCACATGGGAGGATTTCATTTCTCATGAGTTCTTCACAACTCCTCAGGGACCTCTAGAGGCTTTACATGAGACAGGTGGACCTTCACATCAGAAGGAAGGTCATGAGACACAGATCGCTAGTATGCCGATGTTTATCACTTATCAAAAGGGCACTAGACGGTTATTTGCAGCAGCAAAGCGAGTATTATCTCTACCTGGGGTGGAAGGGGTCTTTCTTCCTTCATTGGCACAAAAAGTTTAGGACAAAGGCAAGAGGCCATTACAGGATGAGGGACCATCAGGTGAGCAGGAGACTGAGTTCATTCTCATTGAGGGTGATGATACTGATTTGGGTCCACAAAGCTCAAATCTCAAAGAAGTCATCCAAGAGCAGTAGGCGGACATTGATGCTTTGTCCCTCAACTTGGAAAGAGCTAAGTGGACAATAAAGTACCTGGAGCAAAGAAATAAGCAGCTTGAGGATCAACAAGTGATTATGGAATTGCAAAACATTCGGGAAAACCGCCAAGCTGCCAAAAGGAGGAAGGTGGAGCTCACATCGCTTGAGCAAGAGATCAATGTCGATCGGGAATCTTGGCTTGAAAGAGCTAATATCCACTTAGAGAAGTTGTTAGAGAAGGCCAACAAGGAGAAGGCATTGTTGAGGCATATGGCTTATCATTACATGGTGAGAAACAAAGTCTGCAAGGCAAGAATCAGTTGCTTGAAGGCAAAGTTGAAAAGGGCATTGAGGAGGCGAAAGGAGCAAGATAGACTTCAGATATTGGCTGAGGCTTACTTGGCCCAACACAACACTTGATGAAGAAGACTCAGTCCAAATTTCAAAAAGATTGGGGCACTTTTTTCATTTTTGGAAATTTTGGCTCAAAAAACAGAATTTTTTGCCCTATGCGCCGCGCCACCTGGAGCTTGCTTTTGATGGGAGCCTCCAAATGACAAAAAATCAGCATTTTTGGATTTGGAATGGAAAAATATGCTTTCCTACCAATGGCCAAGAAATGTTGACAGGTTTTGAGCCCTCAAAAAGGTAAAAAACACTCTAAAAATGACCTTATTGCCCCTATTTTGACACACAGGAAGTAGTGTTGGGAGAACTGAACTTTGGAGAGGAAAATGGAGGCCAAATTCAAAAATTCCACTTGGGTTGGAAAGTAGACAGGCATACCTTTCCAAAAAGCACACTTGGAGCAAAGTTTAACACCGGGAAGGTGTCCAAAAGTGGCTGCAAACAGGCGCTATGCATAGGGAAATCAGTGTGGCGCATTGGGTAAATTTTGCTCAATTTAACCAAGAATACTCTATTTTTCGCCTAGCTTTTGACAGTTTGAATTTTTCTCCTTCTCAATGTAAAAATTGTGATGTAATTTAATGTAAATGAATGGATCTTGATGTAATCATGTCTAATTTTCACTTATGGAGGTAGATTCGTCTATCAAAAAGTTGTTTGAAACTGAATGAATCAGTTCCCTAGTTTCTAGAGACAAGTTGTTCCACTGCCTGATTTCTAGTTCTCAGTTTAGAATTAGTTGGAACAGCTCCTCAACTTGTGATCTCGACCCCTAGAGGCTAGGATGAGTTATGGTTTTTCTATATCTTGTGATCTTTCAGTCATTAGCATGGTTGTAATTTTGAGAAAGCAAGGAGCTTCATTGTATACTCATATCAGCATTTTGGCTAAGGAATTGAGACTAGGGTTTGCAGCACTCTTTGGGATTCATGTGGAATTTTGTTTTGGTATAGTGATTTATTCTATAATTGTGAATTTACTTATGTGTTATGTATGCCATTATCTATCTTGTTTCTTCTTAACTAAAACAAACAAGGGAAAAGGTAGAATCCATTGAAATTACAGTGCTCTACCTAGGGTTTGCTTTAGCTTTTGATGTTTTCAGTTGTTTGAAGAGGATCCCTAAGCTTTCTTTCCCTCTTCAACTCATCACCTGTCTAATCTCTCCATCTCATTCAATTTGAAGTGCCAAATCAGTTGCCTACCTTTCCCCATTGAGATCTCTGCAAAACTGAGACTCATTCCCCGCACCCAAAATTTGCGTTTCCATTTGAGCCAACAAAAACATCATTTTATTCAATCAGACTCTTTTGCACACATACCTAGCCTAAGATCAATATTTATATCAGTCATCTCAAGCCCTCATTGATCAGATTTTTGCTGAGATTGACCAGGAGAGAGCCCTCTCCCGACCTGGTAGGGCTAGCTACCAGGTTAAGCGTGGTTTGATGTTGTCCTAGATCCTACCTTTCTCAGCCTGAGGTAGATTTAGGCACTAACACCTTGTTTTTTCTTGCTTAGAATTTTTCCATCATAGCCCATATTCCTCAACATTTTGGAAACAATCATTCCAGTATGCTTTTCAAAATCACCTAATTCTCTTGAGAAAGATTTGTTTAAGGTGATCTTTCCAAAGTCACCTCGACCATGGAACTAGATTTAAAAATGGTATGTAATGTGACCTTACTTACCAGTGCTCTTCAATAGTTTCTTGGATATTTTCCAAACCATCATCTTTCTTTTCCAACTTTTGTTGCAATTAAGCCTATATTCTTTCTAGTTATCCAATTGAATGAACTTATTTTCCCAAGTGCATAAGTTGACCTCTATGCTTGTTCCAAGATTCCATGATAGTTGTGAGGGAGATGTAACATTCATCAAATTACTTCTTTAGGAATTCCAACTCTTTGGTAGAAGTGTCAAGGCTCTTCCCCATCTTTACCAAGCTCCACTTAAACTTTTGGACATGCTCATTCATGTGTGTTATGAACAATGTGTCTTAAAAATGGTAAGAAGCTAATAGTTACAATCCGCTTAAAGGGAGAAAACTCCATTTACACTGAATATAATGTATAATACAAGATTATATATCATTATCCTAAGACTATTTCTACTTACTATATATGTAGGAGACAAAGGATGCAACTATACTGAAAGTTTTTTGCCTACATAAAAATATAACAATATAAATTCAATAACCCAATATCTAGGACTTGATAAGATATTTTAGGGTTAACAAGGGGATTTTATAGGGCTTAACATGCCCCTCTCCTCCAAGAAAATGTTGTACTCAAAACTTAACGAATTGAGGTGGTTTTTTCATGAATAACTCAACTTCACATGTTGCCTCTTTCACTGATATATTCTTCTATTTAATGAGGTACTTAGTAATTGCTTGATTTCTAAGCTACTTAATCCTCGTTCCAAGAATTGCTTCTAGTTCTAGTATGATTTCCCCTTCTTCATTAATCTTTCATAAAATTATGTTATTGATAAAATAGGACTTAAATTTTCCTATGTATCATGAGAATTCACTTATTCATTATACATATAAATTTAGGGGAGTTTTTTTAATTTTTCCTTGGTTGGAACAAGAAAACAAAGGTCATTAAACTTTGTACATATTATTGTTTTCAGTTAATGGGATGTAATGAAGTTTGAATCTATTCCTCTATAACAATGGTGTCAGATCTAGTTAGATATCCAAGATTTGCTTAATTCTCTACAAGACTATCCCCTTTTAATATTATTTATAGGTCTAACATTTGAGATCTATAATTATTAGATTCAGGTCTTCTTTTTTCCACAATAATTTATCTATCTATGCATGAGAAATCATAGAAAACTCTCTCACGTTTTTTACACTTAGCTTCCACATGACATCTTTCTCTCTCTCCATTTTTATCTCTTCCCCTCAATTTTTCTATGTATCCTAGCTATATTCCAGTCAATCTTGCAACCGTATTCTATTGTAACCAAATGTGAGCATATGTTTATTCTATGGTTCCTTGTCTCTCTATTTAAAACCTTGAATTTACTTTTCTCCCTCAAAAATATGTGATTCTAATATCAAGAGAGATTGTAGCACCACATTGGCATGATTAGCACATGGTTAGACTCCTTGATCCTCACTCATGTTAGGTCTCTTAATTTTCAACAACTCTTTTCCTGGGTGTTTAAGTGGGTTTGATCATTATGATGAACCCACAATCATGACTACTAGTGGCCTGGCATATTGAGAGCTTCTACGTAACACGAGTTCAAGGAGATTTTTGAATAGCCAAACATTACTACAACCTTTTATCCATTCTACAAAATATAGAAGTAGCCTACTTATGCCTACCTAAGTAAGTGATTATTTTCTTTCAATAAAGTCCTCATGTAGTGAGTAGTTGTACTATCAAAGGGTGGCCTTATGCTCACTTGTAAATATTTTCCATCTTATTTGAAGCCCTTTATCCATTTGTTGTTGGAAGTGACCTTAGTTCATATCTATAAACATGCATTCTCTCATATCCATTATTGACATGGTACTAAACAACAAAAAAAAAAAAAAGTACCCAAATTGGAATAGAAAAATAAAAAAACACACTAATTTTTTATCATTTATGGGATGGGATCTATGAAGAAGAGACACAATTTAAGCCTAGTCGACCTATGAATCCTACATTATCTAAGAATATTACCACTTGGAAGAACAAAGACAAGAAAGAATATTCCTTGATTTTGTGACAGGTGGTGATCCACCATATTTTTTACATTAATGATTCATATGGATCCTTAAAGAATTTAAAAGACTTGCATGACACACACCCAAAATTGAAACATGAATAATTGTTGGTGAAGCTCTTTAGTCTAGATTTGAAGGATGATGATCCCATGAAATTTATCCTTTGAGATCAAATACATCATGCATGGCATAGATGCCACTAGATTGAAGATAACACTTCCTCTAACAACCTTCATCAAAGCCCTTTACCCCCATACTCTTATTATCTTGAATCCCTACAATTTAGTGGCTAAATAAAGTCCATCACATTTGCCTCTATAGTGTAAAAAGTTTCCAAACGTCATAAATCTTTTGGAAGGAATAAGTTGGCTTAGCCCATTGGAGAAACCATATACCTTCTTGAGAAAGGGAAGAATTAATCATATGACTCTTTTATAAGAGATGGAAAAAAAAACATATAATCTTCACTATGAATGTTGTGGTGGAAATGAACATGAGGCAAATATATACATAATACTTTGGGGGAATATCAAATAAAAGTAAGATTAGAAAGAACATAGAGTCAAAGAATCAAATCTAGCAAGACATAGAGTATATGAATTTTCTCATTACATTGTTTCCAATTGCAATACTGGAGTACTTGAAGTAGAGATGTAGCCAGAACCATAGTCCATTGACGTGATTTCATTTTTGGTCTTCCTTAAACCATCATTTTGTAGAAGCCATCAACTCTTTTTATTCATTTGGTTTGTGGTCAACCCAAAACCACCAGATTTAGAGAGTGTGTTCAACCATTGGTAGTTTTCCTGCATCTTTATACTTAGACTACAAAAATATTTTTGCATTAGCATGGCAGGGGTGTTAGACACCAAATCCTTAGAAATTATGGTAAATTATGAATATTTAAAATAGAATAAATATAAATAGTCAGAATAAGATGAGACATCAAACCTTGAAAGAAAAAATTAAAAATAAACAAACATCGTACGTTTTCACCTGATAAAATGTAATTAAATTTTGAATTACTCCTCTATTCAATTCTCAACATGTTGAATTTTAGAAAAAAAAAAAAAAAAAAAAAATAACAAACAAACAAACAAACAAACAAACAAACAAACAAAAACAAACAAAAAACAACAACAACAACAACAACAACTTATTTGTAAGGTGATTGGTTGAGGTCTTATTATGGTTCTTTAGTAACTTCCATTTCTATTAGTTACTAACTTTTTTGTTTTCAATTTTATTTCCTTTTTATTTAACTTTTTTATTTATTCCTTTTATTTTTTCTATTATTTATAATTATAATTTTTTCGTGATATTTTCAATTTAAGGTGATTTATTATAATATTAAAAAAATATTTTAATAAATTTAATTATAAACAATTATATATATTAATAAAAATAAAATACACACACACACACACACATATACACGTATGTTAATATAAACAATATTAGTAAATCAAATTTCTTAATTTTTGGTGATGGCACTCAATAATTCAATATTTTATTAGTTGTTTTAATTTTGTGATGAAATCTTTATTTTCATTATTTATTTGTTTAATTAAACTATATTTAAGCTAAGCTGCATGTACTAGCTACTATGTAGCTCTTGTATTAAAAACACACACACACACACACACACACACACATATATATATGTGTGTGTGTGTGTGTGTGTGTGTGTGTTTATATTATTATTATTTAAATTATTTATTTGTAAGGTAATTGGTTGACGTGGGGCTTTTTATTCATTTCTATTTCTATTAATTGCTAATTTTTTGTTTTTAGTTTTATTACTTTTTTTTTCCCCTTTTTTCTATTATTAATCCTCTGCACAAGAGAAAATTTTCCTTCTCTTCCCATTTTCACTCTAAAATTATTATTCTTGAATTCTTTTGCCAAAATCTTGTTAAGATATTATTCTTGAATTTCTTTGGCCACAGTTAGACAAAAGTGATTTTGTTCATTTACCGCTTTCGAGAAAGTTTCCCTTCTCTTCATATTTTCACTATAAAATTATTCTTCTTGAATATTTTTCCAAAATCTTGGACAAAAGTGATTTTGCCACACGATTCATTTACCACTTTCAGTGAAGTCATTTGCTGCATGCAGACTTTTATCACACCCAACTTCTTTGAGATTTAAGTCACAGGGGAGCGCAGGGTCCATGAATGCCAAGGCTAGGGAGCTTGGGGAGCTTGCTCTGTAACTGAAGCCAATTGCCATTGTTGATGAGGCTCATCATTGGGTAGCTATACAGACCTTAATACACCTCCACACTTACTAAAATCAACTCTTCTCATAATTCCTTACATGTTTTAATTATATCTTACTTAATGAGATGAGTAAAAGTAAGATGTTATGTCTAGTGGTCTAATGTGCATTGATTGTAGGTTTTTGGGAGCAAATCATAGCAATTTTGGCTAATTAAGGTACATGAACTCGAATGAGACAAGAATGAGAGATTATAGGAGATGGATCTTCCTCATTAAATCCTCACTCATTCGAATATCCCTCAATCAAATCACACTAGCTCGGAGTTGCAGGCAGTTGAGTCATGAAGATCATTGGCAGACGAACCAGTGATAGTTAAGAACCAGTTTATCTTGAGTTTGGAAACCAAGCCTCCCTATATTTAAGGAAGTTTTTGGAGACTTCAATTGTATAAATAAGGATTCCTAGAGCCTCATTAAATTCGTTTTTTTTTACAAAAGAGAACTAAGCATTTTCGCGTTGAAGAATTGTGGCAAAACATTGTTATGTATTTTTTTGATATGATAATGAGAATGAGAATTTCCTTGATCCAACACTGAGTTGAATCAGAGGGTTGAAGCTCTTGGGTTAGAGCCCAACCCTAGCAACAAAGGTTCCTCTTATTGAACTTGTATGCTTAGGTTATTTCATAGATTACTTGTTGAATTAATTTTGGCATTGTTTCATTGCAAGTATTGGTGAATTTGATTAGTTTGCTTCCATTTGTGCATATCTTTAGCAGTAGCTTTAGAGAGATAAAGGAATACCAAAAAGGCTGATAGCAGGTGGATCTTGCCTCACTCCTCCCTTCAAGGACCATGGTTTGAGGGAAAACTCCTATTCATCCCCAAAAAGACAGAATCCATTTGTGCATATCTTTAGTAGTAGCTTTAGAGAGATAAAGGAATACCAAAAAGGCTGATAGCAGGTGGATCTTGCCTCACTCCTCCCTTAAAGGACCATGGTTTGAGGGAAAACTCCTATTCATCCCCAAAAAGACAGAATTCTGATTTCTTATGGAATTTAGGGTTTTCTGTTAATTAGGCCAACATCTTTTCAGTTTTCAAGGATAGGTTTCAGTTGTTATTTCTGATATCTCTAGCTTTGTATTAGATCTCATGGTGTTTCACAATATGCTACAAGTATTTCCATGCATGAACTAGGAAAATGAATGATGGAATTCTGTTTTCTTATGTTGATTGGAAATCTTTCTTGTTTTGACATGATACATGTGTAAATTCTAGTGACATGCGTATTGCAGTAGTTTCAATAGTGCAGGAAGATCTCATGTCAGCAGCCCCAGCCTAACCTCATCCATCCATGACCACCAAAAGCCACTAAGTCCATAAACGATTTATCATTCCATAACAACAACTTTCCCTTTTTTTTGAGTAAATCCAACCATCTTACAAACTTTGGTTTGAGTTATGAGGAAGTCCTAGCCACTCCCTTGCCTTATTCCTTCCATCATTCACCTTCCCTAAGCCCTATACCACCTTCCAAATCACTCCTTATGCTTTCGTCCAGATCCTGTAGGAGCATTGGGACATCCTGTAGGTGCATTAGGACATCCTATAGGATGATTTGTAGTGGCCTGTTTTGAGGCCGATTTGTGGAAAATTCATCCAGAAGGATAGGAGAAGACCCCTACTTGCCTCTCAAGCCATATGACCCTCCACAACCATCTCTCTCCACACCTAACCCACCTGCCAGATAATCAAGAAGAATTAGCATTCATGTTTTCACAAAAAGGACAAAAAGATAAAGGTTATTGTGTTCATTCATATGCACAACAATAAAGTGTATGATGATCTCAAATTGCATGCTTAGGATAGTTAGGGTTACATAGTTGTTAGCTTAGAATTCTTCTGAAGCAAGATCTCTTAACAAATAAATATATGAGTGGTGCGTTTAAAGCATTCATTTCAGTCTTTCATTATTGCAGTAGATAATACTTCAATTCTCTCAATTAGGGTAAAATTCACCTTTCTCCATTGGTAATCAAACTTCTTCTAAATCAATAGGAGGCTGGTTTGAGAAGCCCTAGCAATCTATCGCTAGCTCAGCAATGGCAAAGAGTGGACCCATTACATCAACTTGTGTATACAACACTGTCACCTCCAATTTTGTATGAACCCCGGGTTGATAAATTAAAGTTGGTAGCCCTAGAAGTTGCAGCATTCTTGCTGCAATATTGGTGCTCATCACTTTTTGGTGCCGTTGCCAGGGAGGTGTCTAAGTAGATGTGATTTATGCTTTCTTTCTTCCATTTCTCATCTCTTTCATTCTGCTATTAGTTTCATTTTTCTTTTCAAAACAGTTGTAAGCTGGTTTGCTTTCCTTTCCATTCTGCAAGAGATTTCATTCAGCAGTTAGTTTTTATTCAGTTTGTCATTCAGTTCTACAATTAGTCTTAAAGCTTGAAAAACAAAATAAAACAAAACAAAAACACTTCTTTCATGCCTCGTAGGAATAGGGATAACTTATGATAATTTCTACCACATACCCCTACCACTTTAAACAACCAACCTTCCCTCTTCTTTGATGGCTGTGAATTGGAGGACACCTTAGGTGAACAACCAGAGATTTTCGAAGAGCCTACAGGGGGATAAGAAGAAGGAGAACCCATTCCAACTGCTAATGCCTAAAAATAGAAATGACAGAGGTGATAGAGAAATAATTAAGGGTAATTTTCCCATCAGAGAAACCAACAGGGATGCCAAGATGAAAAACATAAGCCCCTCTACTCTTTCTCGCTTCCATGGCATGACCTCAAAAGATCCAGATACTTTCTTGTTTGAGTTCGTTTTCATGTGAAGAACTTATGATTACACCACTAATGATTAGAAGTTGAAATTATTCCCATCCACTCTCAAGGATGCAGCTTTGCGCTGGTTCATGGGTTTACCTAGGGATAGCATCACCACCTGGGCTCAGATGCAGCAAGCTTTCAACAACAAGTATCAGGACTACTACAGGTCCAAAGACACTAAAGAGGAAATTTTTAGAATGACCTTGGGGCATGATGATTCCTTAGAAGATTATGAGGAAAGATTCCAATTTAGCTACAAAAGGGCTAGGTGCACAATTGATCCCTAGTCACTGAAGCTAGTCCTACTTAGGGGGGTCAGGGAAGATCTTCTGGATACCCTAAACCTGCTAGCAGGAGGGGACATCTACCAGCTACCCTATGAAGATATCAAGACCATCTTTAAGAACCATTCTAGGGTACCCAGGAAAAAGGGTAAGGATAGTCAACCAGTGGCGAACTCATCCTTTGCCAACACATCTATAAAAGGTGAAATTGGAAATATGATGGAAGATTCCAAGAGTGAAATGATGCAAACCCTTGCCCTATAGATGGACACTATGCACATCAAGAGGAAGCATGAAGAAGCAAAGAGAGCATTAGCCATGTTCTTCCCCAGATGCATAAGGAGGCACCCTAGGAATGAATGTCCATTAAACCTTATATAAATCTACTAAGTCTGTGAAGAAAACCACTCCACAGACAAGTGCCCTTCTCTACATGGACTAAAAGTTGTGTATCAGGGAACTGAAGGGGTGATTGAATAGCTCTACTACATAGATCAAAGGAGGCCTCATGGGCCTCGATCATACCAACAGGGAATGCAAGGGTCATCCTATCCATATTACAACCCTAACCAAAACACATCCATTCCCTCTTGGGGGCCCCCTGCTCATCCCTCCTAGTCTACACCTTCTCCTTGGTCTTTTGCACCTCAATACCATTCCCAGCTAACCAACCAACCATTTCAGCCATATAATCCTCCACAACCTCAGTGGAATGCACCACCCCAGGGGTGGAGGCCCATTTATAATAATGCTCCAACTTTATTGCCTTCACCTCCTACTCAACCACAACTTTTACACCCTGCTCCACCTAAACAACCTCAGATGCCTACCCAACCAAATCCGAACCTGAACAAAATATAGACACACCAAGTCTATAGTGGATAGACATCCTACCCTACTTATGTTGTGGAAATTCAAGAAATCAACCTGAGTTCGAGGAGAGTACTCCCGGACAACCAGCCTCCATCTCCACCAAAGGAGAGTGAGGAGGAAAGACAGGAAATTATGCCTAGAGTGAATCCACCACCCTTTCCTGAAATATTAACTCATCCAGTCCAGCCTACCCTAGAAGAGAATGAACTTCTGGGTGAATTGAAAAATCTATGTGTCAAAATTCCACTTCTCCAAGCTATTAAGGATGTACCTATTTACAAAAAATTGATTAAAGAGAAGTGTTTCAAACATCCATGGAGGCGAAAAAGAGACACCCCTACCATTAATGTCATTGGATAGCTGTCCGACTTAATGTTGGGGCAGGTAATTTTCCCAAAGTATTTAGACCCTGGAAACCCTGTAGTAGATGTGCACATCAATGGCACCATTTTCCCACACACCTTGATTGATCTTAGGGCTGCCATTAATGTGATGACTAAGGACGCCATGCTCAAGCTGAATATCTAGGGTTCATTAAGAAAGACCATGACAGTCTTGCAGCTTGCAAACTGATCCACACTAGCCCCTTAGGGGAGTTTTGAGGATGTGACGTTCTCCATTGACTCCTGGGAGTACCCTGCAGACTTCCTAGTTCTCCAGCCTAAGGCCAAGCTTAATGGTTATCCTCTCATACTTGGGAGGCCTTGGTTATCCATTGTCAATGCCTACATCAGCTGCAGGGCTGGAAACATTACTATCAAAAATGGGCATCCATCCAAGCAGTTGGTCTTGTACCCTCCTATTCAGCCATCTTAAGAACATGATTTACCTTTATGGCTAGAATAGGAGGAAGAAGATGAAGTCTACTCTGCTCAACTCTATACCCTAGAAACTGCCATGTGAGGAGGACAACTTGATGAAGATGATTTGATTGAACACATCCTCCAAAATCCAACTCCCAATACCTTGTTTTTAGAAGAAGTAGTGAAAGAAACCAAAAGAAACCATCAAATTGATCTATGCTTATCTGATTCAAACCCAACTCGTGTCAAGACAATAGATTCGACCCTGAAAGAAATTTGAAAATCAACCCCTCTCTTTCTGTACACCAAGAAGAATAGTTATGTAACATTCTAAGGGAACATTTGGATGCCTTTGCTTGGAGTTACAAAGAAATGAAGGGAGTGTACCACTAAGTGTGTACTCACCGCATTTATATCAAAGAAGGTTTTAAACCAGTCTGACAACCCCAAAGGAGAATGAATCCAGCTCTCAAGGATATAGTCAAAAAAGAACTGCAAAAGCTGTTGGATGCAGGATTCATTTGCCCTATCTTAGACAGTGAGTGGGTGTCTCCTTTAGTGCTAGTTCCAAAGAAAAATGGGAAGTGGAGGATTTGTGTTGATTACAGATAATTAAACAAAGCAACAAAGAAGGACCATTTCCCCCGACCTTTCATTGACCAAGTGTTAAATGGCCTGAAAGGGAAAAAGTTTTTCTCTCTCTTAGATGGGTTCAACGGGTACAATCAAATCTAGATTAGCCCAGAGGACTAGGATAAAACCACCTTCACCTGTCCTTGGGGTACTTTCACTTATAGGGTCCTTCCTTTTGGTCTATGCAATGCCTTGCCACTTTCCAGAGGGCAATCCTGAGTATCTTTGTCGAGCTAGTCCATGATGCAGTGGAAATTTATATGGATGACTTTACACCCTATTGGTGTGATTTCCAGGAGGCTATCTCCAACCTGGGTAAGATGATGAACAAATGCATCGAAATGAACTTATCCCTTTGTCCCGAAAAATGTGAGTTCTTGATGACCACAGGGACTGTTCTAGGTCACTCAATATCCCAGAAAGGACTGCAGGTAGACCCAAATAAGATAGCCATCATCCAAATGGTCCCAGCTCCGCAAAAACAAATGGATGTCAGAATTTTTCTAGGTTTAGCTAGATACTATAGGATATTTATAGAATACTTCAGCAAGTTAGCTTCTCCTTCATTGGGGTTATTGTCCAAAGACTCTGAATTTTTATGGTCAAAAAGTTGTCAAGAAGCCTTGGACACCGTAAAGGACAAGTTAACTATTGCACCTATTCTCTAAGGCCCAAATTGGGCTCATCCTTTCCATACACATGCTAATGCCTCTCACAAAGCCATAGGCGCATCTCTAGGCCAGATAGATGACAAACGACCTTATGCCATTTACTTCATCAGTAAGAATCTGTCAAAATCCGAGCTGAACTACATAGTGACTGAAAAGGAGCTCCTAACTGTTGTGCATTCATTGAATAAATTTAGGCTTTACATTACTAGTTACCAAACATCTGTACATACTGACCATGCTGCAATTAAATATTTGATGAATAAACCTGATGTAAATGCCTAGATTATTAGATGGTTACTTTTATTGCAACAGTTTGATTTAACTAATATTGATAAGCCTGGAAAGGATAATGTTGTTGCAAATTTTTTATCCAGACTAACTTTGCCTGCAGGGGAGGAAGGAATGGTTGATGATTAGTTACCAGATGAACACTTATTCGCCATTTCATTTCTCTCTCCATGGTTTGCTGACATAGAAAATTACTTGGTGTCTACACAGTTTCCACCAACTTTGTTCTCCAAGGAAAAGAGAAAGATCATAAGGAAGAGCGCCCCATTCACTTGGATTTGCAACAACCTCTTCAAACTAGGCCTAGATCAAATTCTGAGAAGATGTGTCAGGGAGGAGGAATTCTTTGACATCCTTCTGACTTGTCATTATGGGCCTTGTGGAGGTCACTTTGTAGCTAAAATAACATCATTCCAGGTACTACAAGCTGGTTATTACTAGCCCACTCTTCACCAAGATGTGAGGAGGTATACCAGTCAGTGTGATTAGTGCCAAAGGATGGGGAAACCTACCCCAAGGGATGAAATGCCTCTACAGCCTCAAGTGACTTTTGAGCCATTTGACAAGTTGGGCATGGATTTCATTGGACCCATTGACCCTCCATCTAGGCAAAAGCAGTACATCATTGTGTGCACTGACCATTTAACCAAGTGGGTTGAAGCCAAGGCCATCAAAGCAGCAACAAAAGAAAAATTGGTTGAATTCTCAAGGGAAAATGTGTTTTATAAGTTTGGGTACCCTAAATAATTGGTCGTTGATTAAGGCAATCAATTTACATCTCACATGATTGAGAATTTGTTAAGCCAGCACAAGATCAAGCACAGAACATCCACTCCTTACCACCCACAGGATAATCGGAAAGTGGAGGTAACCAACAGAGCACTGGAAGGCATTCTGACCAAAGTGATTAGCAACAACAGAAAGGATTGGGCAGATAGATTAGTTGAGGTCAATTCGGCCTACAATACCACCTGGAAGACCACCATTGGGTTCACTCCTTATGAGCTGGTATATGGGAAGAAATCCCTACTATCCATTGAATTTCAATACAACACCTAAGAATGGCATCACATCACAACTGGATCTAGATCTCACCATGGCACAACAAGAAAGATTGCTCCAGCTGAATGGGTTGGATGAATTTAGGATGTAGGCCCTCATGCATAGAGAGGTGACTCAAGTTCAAAGGAAAATTTGGCATGACAAGTGCTAGTGTCAGTATCTGCATGCTTCGATCAGGGATCAAAATTTGCTCTTTGCATTTTCATTTTAGGGGTCCCATACTAAAATTTTCACATCATTTCATTAGGTCATGCCAAACTGATCCACTGATGGTTGTATTCTCTTCAAAAGATCTAAATTTTTCCCTCATAGATTATACTTGTTGACTCTTCTTCAGGTTGTCTTCAGTTATGGTTTCATGGTCAATTTGCAATCATGCTTTCATTACGTCATAAGGCATGTTTTCATTAGGTCTTATGGTTTCATTTCCAAGGTCAAGAGCCTGATTTTAAAGTGTAAATAAAGGTCAACAATGGTATGAGGATGATAAATAAGTCAAACATGATGGCTTGTAGGTCATAGCCATTGAATAATTATCTTTTAACCTAATGTAATTTTCACCTCAAAAACATGTTTTTGAGGTGAAAACAGAGTATTTTGAGTTTATTTGTATTTCTTATGTTATTTTAAGTCACTATATGTAATAAATGATACCAGCTGCATTGGAGCATCTCTCCTTGCTGCAAGACAGAGAAATAGTACAAAAAATCAGTTCAAGTTGTGCATTATTCACCTGCAAAGACATAAAGAAGAAAAGGCATTAAAAATAGAGTTTTGAAGAAGGACAATAAACATTAGAAAGTGGGTTTTTCAAGTGAAAAAACAAAACCTACTCCTATTTAAGCTCCCACATTTCATTTTCAAGTTCATTGTTCTCATTTAGCAAGCAAGGAGTCAATAAGTGAGAAGAAGAGGCAAGCTTGAGCGAGTTTTGGGCGAAGAAGAGTTGGCACTGCACTTCTGGAGAGTGGCGTTGCGCTTCTGAGGTAGGAAAGGTTGGCGATGTGCATTCAGAGCCTGGCACTACACGTTGAGACTGACACTGCATGTCTAGTAAAATTTTGTAGTGTAATTTTACACTGGCGCTGCGCTTCTAGGGTGGCAATGCGTGTCTATGCACCGGCACTGTGCGTTGAGCAGGAAGGCTAGAAAAGCCTCAAAACTTCATACAAACCTCAAATTTTCCCTCTCTCACCTGCATACAAGTAAGTGGTCCTCCATACTACATTGATTGGTTTGTAATTTAACTTCTAAGCTAAATTTTCCATGGCAAGTGCCTAAACCCTAAATTTGCCCCTAGTTATGCCTAAAACCTTAAACCCTCATTGTTCCTCCTATCACTCACTACAGCTCTAAACCCTATCCCTATTTCCCTATCCCTTTATCCCTTTGTCCCTTTATCCCTATTTCATATTTCCCTATCCCTTTATCCCTCTTCCCCAAGGGAATTTTCTCAAACAAAACAAGACCTCCCTCTCGTTTCTTACTCCCTCATTTATTTTTAGCCCAGATAGTCATTTCCCATCCCCTCATTCCTAAAACATTTTCACTCATTCCCTCCATACAACCTCCAACCTTGCAAACATGGACCAAGACGCCCAAGACTATGAGGAGGAGGAAAACATAGGCAGTGACACCTCAACAGACAGAGCTAGGCAACAGAGAAAACCACACAAGGGAGGTAGGATTATCAGAGAAGAGCCATCAAACCTTAGGGAATTGCAGGCCTCTCAGTTGGCTGTCACATGTTTCAGATATCTTGGCTGCTATGAGTTCTGTGAGCAGGTAGAGAGAGTTCAACACCACCCTGAGCTCACTAGACTTTTTGTAGCTCATCTTCGGGACAACAAGGTAACTCTTGCTGGGGTAACCTTCACAGTTTCACCCTCCATCATTTCAGATGCCACCAAGATTCCAAATGTAGGGGAGAAGTGGTACAAGGCCCAGGACCTGGATGAACACTACTATGAGCCTTATATCAAACCCCAACACAGAAATGAGGTGAAGAGACTTTTTCCTTTCAGATTTCTCGAAGACAAGTATGTTCCCATGATGAAAATCATCATGAAGTATTTCACTTGTGAGGGCAGATTCTCCAGGCTGTACACCTATCACATCAGGCTCCTCATGCATTTTACCAGGGTGAGGATGTTAAACCTCCCTTATTTCTTGTTCAGGAATATTGAGAAGATGGCTCATTTTGTCCAGAAGAAGCCATACCCTCAGTAGATGAGCAGTCTCTATCACTACTCCCTGATCAAGATCATTGTGCTTCATCATCTCAGTCTCCTCAACATCTCTTGGGAGACATTTATTTCTCATGACATCTTCAGGGCTCCTCAAATTCCTCCACCAGTCTCTCAAGAAGCAAGAGGACCTTCTAGCAGTGTTCAGGTGAATGAGAAGGCCAAGGAGACTAGAACTATTGAGGTGCCCGTTTACATGACATATCAGAGGGGCACAATGAGATTATTTGCAACCGATATGCAATTTTTTTCTCCAGGGGATGTGGAAGGGACCTCGCCTTCTTCATTAGCCCATAGGAAAATTCTAGCTCCACAGGATGTGGAAGGGGCTTTGCCTTCTTCATCGACACAACAAGTACAGGTACAGCAGCTACACAAAGGGAAGGAAAAGATGTCAGAGGAGAGTCTTGATGATGAGGAGGGAAGAGACTTTGACTTGACTGAGCATGATGAGTTGGAGCAGCATTATACTCATCATGGAGTTGAAATCATTGACTTAGAGGCTCGGGACGAAGAAACCATAAAATACATCATCATACAAGAAAGGGAAGCTCAAGTACAAGCTTTGGTGGAAAATTTAGAGAGGGAAAAATATGTTATCACATATTTGGAGCAAAAAAACAAGCAGTTGAGTGACAAACAAGTCCTCATGGAGAAATGCTCAAGGTAAAACAACAAAGTGGCAAAGAAGCACCTGTCACTTTGACTCCCATTGAGAAAGAGATTGAAGATGATAGGAAGACTTGGATTGAGAGAGTCAACTTGCACCTTGAGAAGCTACTACAGAAGGCCAATAGAGACAATCAGATGATCAAACACATGGCCTATCATTACAAGACCTGAAACAAGATTTACAATATGAGGGTCAAGAAAATGAAAACTAGGCTAAAGCGGGCTTTGAAAGGAAAAAAGGAGGAGGATAGGCTTAGGATGCTTGCTGAAGCTTCCTTGGCTCATCAAGACACTTGATGATGGTGCTTCTCACCAATTTTGGGCAAGTTTGGAGAAATTTTTGTCATTTGCCAATTTTTGAAATTCTACACACAGGAAAACTGCCTTTCCTAAGGGCATCCAATGAAGAAATGGTTTGCATTTTTGGATTCAGAGCGATGAAGACATGCACCCTAGCAATTTTCAAATTTTTTGGGGTAGAACTGGTCCACCAAAAGGTCAAAAAACACCCTAAAAATGACCTTTCTGCCACTTTTTGGACACACAAAAGCAGTCTTGGGAGAATCAAGTTTTGAGGGGTCAAATGAACTTCAAATGCAGAAATTCCAGGTGTTTTGGAATGTAGACTTGAAGACCTTTCCAATGAGATATCATGAGAGCAATTTGTATTCCGGGAAGGCCTCCAAAAGGGACCTGAAAGTGGCGTTGTGCATTGGGCCAGTGGCGCTACGCGTACAACAGTTTTTGCTCAGGATGGCTAGTTTTCCAGTTTTTGACTGTGTTCTTGGATTCTCTCTCATGGATGATGATTCACCATTGTAAATGATGACTTGGCATGTAATTATGATAGATGAATAGTAATAGAGGGTAGATTCATTACTTTAGAAGTCAGTCTGAGCTCAAATGAATCAGTTTTTCACTTTTAGAGGCAAGTCGTTGAAATGCCTATATTCCCGTTTCTTGTTCAGTATTTGTTAGATTAGCTCCTCA
The DNA here is from genome assembly GCA_031772625.1 of Pinus tabuliformis. Taxonomy (NCBI): domain Eukaryota; kingdom Viridiplantae; phylum Streptophyta; class Pinopsida; order Pinales; family Pinaceae; genus Pinus; species Pinus tabuliformis. The sequence continues at coordinate 1,227,859,574 of CM062817.1, read as the reverse complement.
TCTTAGGGATTTGACCCCTGAGGATGGGAGGAGGTTGAATTCATGTTTATATTTTCTTCTTCTTTTTCATTGTAAAGGGTTGGACTCAGCTAGATGCTCAGACCTTGATTGTACACCTTTTGTAAGCAATTTAGCAGGAGATTAATAAGAATTGCAACTATTTTTATGGGATCCATGTGGTATGAGTTTTAGTACAGTTTTTCTTCTATGATCATATGTTAATGTGTTTTATGTATTCCTTTAATCATTTCATTGCTTTTAGTTGAATGATTTCATGTTGATAGGCTGAATTCATTACATCAGTGCTCTACCTTGGGAAACCATTCACCATTTCATGTTTTTGCAGTCTAGGAAGGATCCATGGTTTTCACATGCCCTTATTAGCTTCTCACCAGTCTAAAACATCTCACCCCATCAAGCCCTTGAGTGCTAAAACCCATGCCTACCTTGCCCCATTGAACACCCTGCAATTCTAACCTAGTTCCCTAGACCTAAACTGTCCAGCTCCTCCTGATCCAACAAAACCCCTTCAAAATCTAATCAAAACTTCGTGCTACTATACCTAGCCTAAAATCCTTTTCCTGATCTAGTCATCTTGGCTGAGATCATTATGGAGAGAGCCCTCTCCCAGCCTAGTAAGGCTAGCTACTTGGCTAAGCGTGGTTTGTGGTTACCTTGGCATTGCCTTCCTTCAACCTGAGGTTCAATCCAGGTGATAACAACAAGAATATAAAGGAAAAACAATTTCAAGAAGGTGATTGGGCTTTGTTGTATGCTTCCCGGTACAAGGATTTTAAAGGTAAGTTAAGGATTATATGGTTAGGGCCTTATGTTGTAGAAAAATGTCATGATAATGTCGCTGTACAGATAAGAACCATTGATGCAAAGGTTATCCCTTTACTCGTCAATGGGTATAGATTGAATATCTACAAGAAGCCCTTGTCAAAGCAAGAATTCATCAACAGCATCAACAAGACAGTGATGGTGGTGGAGCAAGTCTCAGCTTCCACCCACTACGTCCCTGAAGAAAAAATAAAAAAAATAAGAGACTCAGGTGAAAACCTCTATGAGGCACCTGAGTCCCACTGTTGGGTTGAAAACATCTTGAGGTGGCCCAAGGGTGTTTATAAAAAAAGAGAGAAGAAAATAAAAAGACCTCTGAGTGAAAACCTCTTTTGAGGCACCCAAGGTGGGCAACTAGGATGAAAACCTCCTTGGAGGCAGACTAGTTGTTGTAAAAAAAGAAAAAAATATAAAAAAGAGAGAGAAAAAGATACAAAAAAATGGAAATTTTGTTTTGCAGGTTAGCAAAAGGAGGATAAACACAACATGAGAGGGCCAGAAGGACCTACAAGAGCCATGTTTCAATCCATCCATCTCATATCCTTCATTATTTGTTAGGGTCCCACCCTAACCCCCTTATTTATGTCTTGGGATCACGTCATAGTCAAGAGTCAATAAAGCCCATATTAATATTTGTAAGTGGTTAACCCGCAATTAATGACGGGACCACAGTTAGTTGCAAATGGGCGGAAGTATTAGATAGATGGTAAATGGGCGGTAGTATTAGATAGATGGTATTAATAAAACCCACGATATTGGCCCGTGGTATTGCATGTATGAGTCATATATAAAGGATAGAGACTCCCTGCGAGGAGCATCGTGTCTTGTTTTGTAATCGAGCTCTGCTCTATTGGAGGTTGCCCCCTCGAAGAGGCCTGTGAACATTTCTCTCTGAATAATAAAATCATTGCTATTCTGTGCTCTGGGTATATTTTCTTCGCATATTCTGTGTTCTCGGTATATTTTCTTCGAAATTCTATTTTTGGGTATTACTTTGCAGGTTAAGAGCATAACAAGTGGTATCAGAGCACTTTCCAGGGCTCGGTGGGATCTCCAAATTTTAGCAAATTTTTTTTTTGGCTAGAGACGTGTTCCGGCGTCTTTAAACCACGGGATCTGTCGTTAAGCGCATAAACCTGCGGATTTGGGGAGGCATGCATGCAGGAAATACAAGAGGTGGTCACGTCTGTTGGACTCCCTTGTAACCCATGCGGGTACCCCTTCGAGTAGTAGCGCATTAGATAGAACCGCGCACAGACTGTCTTCCACGTACCCTCTGGGTATATAGGAAGCCCCCTAGCTCCCTTGAAACCTCGCCATAGATAAACCTTCGGCCGTCTTGTGGCTACAGTACACCGAGAACAGCACTCGGAGAGATTACTCGCCCGTACGATAGGGTAGTCGGGTTGTACAGCTAAGGGTACGGTCGATCCTCCTTAGTTAGAGCCCTGAAACATTGGGCCGAGTACTACTGTCAGACCCTTATCTATATTGCGATCTGTAGCACCTGACACTCCTCAAGACCATAGTTCCCTTTCTATCGAGGGATCACACATCACCTATTCCAGATCAGCAAGGGCAGCAGCAGCAGACATCAGTGCCGCAGCTCCATCAGATCAGCAGCAGCAGTTGTTCCACCATTCAGATCTCTCAGATCCACCAGATCGGAGTAGTTGTGAAGGGTTCCTGTCACTGGATATATTTTTCGCAGGACTTTTGGCGGCATTGACATTCTGAGGATTTGGCGACTGCAGTATTGATCAGGAAGGAGTAAAACTCCATTAGGAGTTTTCCAAAAAAAAAAGAAAAAGTCAGAGATCTTCCGGGGCGCTTATTGGTGACCTAGCCTATCAGAATCAGGACGACGAGCTGAGCAAGGTGGTGCCATTCAATTTCTTAGTAAAATTTTTTTTAGGCGGTCCCAATTTTTGTCCTCAGGTTGGTGTATGGTAGAAACTCACGCCCAAGCGATGGCCAATGAAAGGATCGACAAAATTGAAGAGCATGTGCACTCCCTCCAATCGGCGGTGAAAGTTATCGAACTTGAGCTTAAAGGAATAAGTAACCAGATAAGTGATGCACTCCCAAAGGGCAAGGAGCCAGCCCACGAGGAGGCGTATATTGGCCATGAATACCATGAGGGTGAGTCTAGCCACTCTCATCAAGTCTGGCACACCCATCCACCACCTAGTCAGCGACCTCCCAAGTTGGATATGCATAAATTTGACGGTTCTCACACGTCCGCATGGCTAGCACAAATGGAGCAGTATTTCCAATTGAATCATATCATAGATGAGGGGACTAAGCTTATGGTGGGCACCATGTACTTGGACAATGAACGATGGCAATGGAAGGAATGGCATCAGCGTTGCAATGGACAGTTTCGGGATTGGGCCCAATTTGCCAAAACTCTTCGCAGTCGCTTTGAACAGGAAGACTCTTTCTTGGGGCGTCTCACTAATCTCCGACAGACGGGTACAGTGGAGGAATATATTACTGCTTTTGAAGCCTTAGCCTTCCGCACTAGGGGTCTCACAGATGAGTTCTACATGGAATGCTTTATCAGCGGTCTTAAAGAAGCCATCAAAGCCCAGGTTCTACTCCACCACCCTCCCACATGGATAGAGGCTTGCCAGGTAGCCCGTAAGGTGGAACGTGCATTAACAGCCCAATCCAGCCACCCCAACTTCCCCGCTAAAGCTCGTCCCTCACAGGCTCCCAATACGACTCAGACACTTAAGATTCAAAAGGTGTCACCTGCGGAAATGGCCGAAAGAAGGAAGCAAGGACTATGTTACTACTGTGATGAAAAATATTCCCCGGGTCATAAATGCAAAGAGCACAAGTTTTTTCAAATAGATGCCACTGACTACAGCTCCACCGAGGAAGATCCACCACTTGAGGAACCTGAGGAGATCGAAAAAGATAACCAAAAGGAAATTGTATCTGATGAACCAATTATTTCGCTAAATGCATTGGCAAGAATTTCTTCCCCTCAAACTCTCAAAATCAGGGGTTTTCTTAAACATCGCCCAGTAGTAGTTTTGATTGATAGTGGAAGTACCCATAATTTCATCCATCAAAAGATCGCTGAAGCAGCACATTGTTTCGTCCGGGCAGTTTCTAACTTCCAAGTCCAGATTGTAGATGGGGGCACAATGAAATGTGAAGGTCGTTGTGAAAATGTCAAAATTCAAATGGGGGATTATCAATTGAAAACCCACATGTTTGCAATACACATGGGGGGTTGCGACATTGTCCTAGGCGCGGAATGGCTCCGCACTCTTGGGCCAATCACAATGGATTTCCAGGAGTTATATATGAGTTTTAAGCAGAACAACTCCACACATACCCTCCGTGGACTACAGGCGGGAACCCCCTCTATCATCTGCTCGCATAGGATGGAAAAATTGTTAAAAAAGGGCCATCATGGAGTGGTAGCTCAATTTAATGCCATCCAGGTAGTAGACACCATGTCTCCGCCAATTCATCCTGAGATGCAACATATTTTAAATAAACATCGGATGGTCTTTGACAAGCCTCATGAGCTTCCACCCTCGTGAGGGGAACATGATCATAACATCACATTGGTTCCAGGGGCCGAACCCCCAAATGTGCGGCCATACAGATATCCGTTCACCCAAAAGAATGAAATAGAAAAAATCATCAAGGAATTGTTGGAAGTAGGTGTCATTCGTCCCAGCATTAGTCCTTATTCATCCCCAGTGGTCATGGTCCTCAAGAAAGATGGGGAGTGGTGGATGTGTCCCGACTTCAGGGCCCTCAATAAGTTAACAGTCAAAGATAAATTTCCCATCCCAGTGGTTGACGATTTGCTGGACGAACTCAATGGGGCTCAATTCTTCACTAAGTTGGATCTTCGCTCAGGCTATCACCAAATTCGCATGAAGGAAGTCGACATTCCCAAGATAGCCTTCAGAACTCATGAAGGCCATTATGAGTTCCTCGTCATGCCATTTGGTCTCTGTAATGCCCCCTCTACTTTTCAGAGCCTTATGAATCACCTCCTCAAACCATATCTCAGAAAATTTGTCCTTGTCTTCTTCGATGACATCCTCATCTATAGTGGCACTTGGGCGGCACATCTTCAGCATGTAGATCTACTCTTGCAACTGCTCCTAATGCATAAATTATTTGTCAAGATGTCTAATTGTGCGTTTGGCATGGAAGAAGTTGAGTATTTGGGCCACATTGTGGGGCGTGAAGGTGTCAAGGTGGACCCCAAAAAGATCCAGGCAATGCAAGAATGGCCTCAACCTAAGACCTTGAAAAGCTTGAGAGGATTTTTGGGTCTCACATGCTATTATCGTAAATTTGTCCGCAACTATGGCCGCATAGCGAAGCCCCTAACACAACTCCTAAAGAAAAATTCCTTCTTCTGGAACGAGGAAGCACAACAGGCATTTACCGCTCTCAAAACCGCCATGTGTTCCACTCCTGTCTTAGCACTACCGGACTTCACCAAATCATTTGTCATTGAATGTGATGCTTCAGGAACAGGTATTGGAGCGGTCTTAATGCAGGAAGGGCGACCATTGGCCTTCACCAGCCAACAACTAAGTGGGAAGAATCTGGGCCAATCTACCTACGAGAAGGAAATGATGGCCATCTTACATGCAGTCGAGACCTGGCGACCTTACTTGTTGGGGCGACGTTTCCAAATCCGCACAGATCATCACAGTCTTAAATATTTTTTGGAGCAACACCTATCTTCCCCACAACAAAATAAATGGTTAGCCAAAATGCTGGGATATGATTATGAGATCATTTACAAGAAAGGGAAAGACAACAGGGTAGCAGATGCATTGTCACGCCAATTTGAGGAGGAAAGTACTCTGCTGGCAATTTCCCTCCCCATTCCCGACTGGATTGAAGAGGCTCGCAGGGAATGGTTTTCAAATCCCAGGCTCTCACAACTCATTTCTCAATTACAGGTAGATCCTAATTCCAGCAAGGGCTACTCGTGGCAGAATGATATTCTTCGCTACAAGGACAGAGTCGTAATATCGCCAACATCCACCCTCAAAAGTCGCATTTTGGCAGAATTGCACTCATCTCCCATTGCAGGACATTCGGGCTTTCAGAAGACGTATGCTCGCACCAGAAGATCATTTTTTTGGGCCGGCATGAAACAGGACATCCTTACTTTCGTAGCAGAATGTGATGTCTGTCAACGCAACAAAGGGGAAACCGTCAACACACCAGGCACATTACAACCATTGCCCATTCCGGCGTCAATTTGGACAGAGGTCTCCATGGATTTCATTACAGGTCTTCCAAAGTCTGGGAACAAGTCAGTCATCATGGTGGTTGTGGACCGACTGTCGAAGTATGCTCATTTCTGCGCCCTACCCCACCCATTTACACCAACCTTGGTTGCTCAAACTTTCATGGATCAGATCTTCAAATTGCATGGCATGCCCACTTCTATTGTGTCCGACCGTGACCCAATCTTCACCAGTAATTTTTGGCAGGAGCTCTTCAGAATACAAGGCACTCAACTCAAACTCAGTACTTCATATCATCCGCAAACAGATGGTCAAACCGAAGCCGTCAACAAATGTCTAGAAACCTACCTTAGGTGTTTCACTTCAGAAAAGCAACACCTTTGGGTACAGTGGTTACCTCTGGCGGAGTGGTGGTATAACACCAACTATCATGCCACCACCAAAATGACTCCCTATGAAGCAGTCTATGGACAACTTCCGCCTTCCCCTACTTCTTATCTCACGGGGTGCTCCAAAGTACAAGCCGTGGATCAACTCCTACAACACCGCGCAACCATGCTTGCAAATCTGCGCGAGAATCTTCATCAAGCTTAGAACCGTATGAAGCAACAGGCTGACCAACATCGCTCAGAGCGCCAATTTCAAGAAGGGGATCAGGTCTTTTTGAGGCTGCAACCATATAAGCAAACATCACTCAAAGACAAGGGTTGTCAAAAGCTCTCCCCAAAATTCTACGGACCATACCAAGTACTTCAGCGCATTGGAGAAGTGGCTTACAAGTTGGCTTTGCCACCTAGAGCAAAAATCCACCCAGTTTTCCATGTATCGTGCCTCAAGAAAGTGATTGGGAACAATTGCCGAGTTCAAACCAGTCTACCTGAATTGGACGAAGAAGGGTCAATCTGGCTTCAACCTGAACAGGTTCTAGACACACAAGACAAGCACCTGCGCGGCCGCATGATTAAGGAGGTCCTCGTCAAATGGAAAGACACCTCTCCGGAAGATGCAACTTGGGAACCAGCCACTATTCTTCAGCAGTTTCAGCAGCTTCAGCCTTGAGGACAAGGCTAGTCTTAAGGGGGAGGGCATGTTAGGGTCCCACCCTAACCCCCTTATTTATGTCTTGGGATCACGTTATAGTCAAGAGTCAATAAAGCCCATATTAATATTTGTAAGTGGTTAACCCGCAATTAATGACGGGACCACAGTTAGTTGCAAATGGGCGGAAGTATTAGATAGATGGTAAATGGGCGGTAGTATTAGATAGATGGTATTAATAAAACCCACGATATTGGCCCGTGGTATTGCATGTATGAGTCATATATAAAGGATAGAGACTCCCTGCGAGGAGCATCGTGTCTTGTTTTGTAATCGAACTCTGCTCTATTGGAGGTTGCCCCCTCGAAGAGGCCTGTGAACATTTCTCTCTGAATAATAAAATCATTGCTATTCTGTGCTCTAGGTATATTTTCTTCGCATATTCTGTGTTCTCGGTATCTTTTCTTCGCAAATTCTATGTTTGGGTATTACTTTGCAGGTTAAGAGCATAACATTATTCAACCATTCTTCCATTTATGAACTCCTCCATCTCAACTTACACAGGTTATGTGTTTTCTACAGGATTCCCTGTAAACCTATAGGAATTTCCTATAGGAATTACAGTGGCCTTGAAAATCTAAAGAAAAGTGTTCCTAGATCAATGGGATGACAAGCCTATGTCTAAAAAAAACCATTCACTCCACCACATCATATTCATGCCTTTCATCACCATGTCACCCCTGCATCCATCCAATAAATCAATTCAAAAAATACAATTAAAAAAAAAAAAAACAGAAGAGAGGAAGAAGAAGGAAAGAGGAACAATACCTAGAGACCACAACTCTCACTTACCATTCCCTACAACCCTTCTCCACTCATGTTGACATCCCTCATGCTCCAGAGTTGAGAAAAAGTATGAAATTTTAAGGGAGAGGAAGCTGTAGGACATCCTGTAGGTTTCCTATAGTAAATCCTGTAGCAGCTTATCCCACAAAGGAAACTTCACAAGTTTGCATCCATATTCAGCACAAGGATTCCAAGGATGAGGAAGCTCCTCTAGAGCTCAGTAGCAACAACAATATCACCAGAATCACTCTCCATCACCTGCACATCAAAAGAGGCAGATACACAGAAGAATATGCAGCAAAACCACAACATAGAGACATCACTCTCTAGCATGCATCATCATCAAAGCATCTTACCCACAGGTATGTCATCTTACTCATGCTCTCTCGTTAGTAGGATATGATCAAAACTGTAAGATTATGTGAGAGTTGGTTTTATAAGAAAGGTGGCTAGTTAACTTAGCCACCTTCAGCCAATCGACAAGCAGAAAAAAATTAGACCACTCCACACATGGCAAAAGTCAAATTAAAAGAAAAATGGAATAAGGTCAAAAATGGTTAAGTTATGGAGGAAGGAAGTGGGAGATGATTACAAGGTAAGGTGGAATGATGGAAGAATAATGGGACCAATGGTCCAAAACGAGGTGCTCATACTTAGACAACTAGCACACCACCCACATGATCATCCATATATGGAAATAAAACATTGATTCCCATACAAAGAGAGCATAAGAAATTTTGAGAATTCATCAAAAAATAGGATGCTCTCAGCCTTCTTGAAGCAGCACCTACAGGAGACAGTCATCATTTACAGTGCAAGAGATCTACAAGAAGCCTATAGGATATAGAGGAGTCAACCTATAGGATTATCAGTGGACACTAAGGGAGGAGAAATCCAAGGTTGTCCTAACCAGAATGTAGCAAAGTGAGGTAGGAGCTATACCTTCCATGTTTTCCAATTGAAAGAAGAAAAAAAATCCTCAATTTGATTAAGGAAATTGTAGTATAGGAGAGTTGTATTGCATGCCAGTAAAGGTTAACATTCATACCTCCGTCACCTACCAGAATTCTTGACTTGTATCGACACAAGCCTCTACAATTACCAGAGAAATATCATAGGAGGTTTCAACAAGAGAGAACCCACAAACACAGTAAGGATCCACCAACATCCTTCTGTAGTAGAAATTTTCACAAGGCACCAATGGATCGGGTTCTTTGAGAGGATGATAGGATACGATGATGAGGTGGCTAGAGAATTTTCTCTCTTACTCATACCCCTCACTAGGACCCATGCCACTGCTATGGTGAAAGTCCTATCAATAGTAATTACCCCTGAAGTTATAAGAAAAATCACTACACTCCCTTTAGGGTTACCATGGAGATAAGAGGACAAGGGTAACAACACCCTTGCAAAGAAAAGATTCTTTTTGGAAGGAGAGGAACCAATGGAGGAAAAAAATGGGGTTAGAAGGGAAAGCATTCCATACCCTTGGAATGAAGTTAGTTATCACCTCATTAAATACATATCATGTAAATGGAGATACAATGTGGTGTATGGATACCACTTCAGACTCCTCCAAGAACTGAGATTTGGAGAAAACACACCTCCTAAAAATAGATTGAGTATACCCTATTTTCTTCTTCAATTAATGATAGACATGAGCATCAAAGTGCAGGAGGGAAAACATCAACAACTAGCCCATCAAGGGTTGATCAAACTCATCCTAGAAGATGCTCTACAAAACCTAAGACTCCTTATTACATGGACAACCTTTAGAGACATGCAGGCAGGAGGATCAATTCAAACTCTTGAATATGACAAAAGCCCCGCTGCTAGTGAGAGGGGAGAAGAAACATAAGAGGAAAAATAAGAAGAAATAGAGGAGGAAAAAGTGGAAGAAACAGAGGAGGAAAAAAAGGAAGAAAAAGAGGAGGAGAATGAAGAAGAGACAAAAGAAGAAACGGATGAGCAGAGTGAGGAAATAGAGGAAGAAGAGGAAGAGGAAGAAAACAATGAAAAGGAAAGTCGAAAAGAGGAAATAGAACAGAGGTCTACAGTTCAAGGAAAAGAAGGGGAAGAATCACCAAGGGTATCTCTAGAACCCATAGAGAAAGAGGCAACAGTTGCTCTTACTACCCTAAGTACACCTATCAAATCAAAATGGAAGAGGCAAAGACAAACCCCACCGTACTTCAGGATAAGAAAGAGCACTAGGATTAGACTAGGGGGACCTCAAACCCCCACAAAAACTCCAATTATCATTGAGGATTCACCAAAGCAACAAGATAGGGCAACCCCTCTAGAGAAAAATCAAGGGGAAGGATCATCAGAACAAGTCTCTCCCAAATCTCCCATCAATTATGTTAGGAGGCTTGTCACAAGGTCAACCTCATCAAATGGAAAAGGTCTCCTACAGGAGACACAAATAGACCTACAGGAAGCAGAGGTCATCCTACACGATACTCTATTAAACCTACATGAAACACAAAAAATGGACCAAGAAGGTATCACTCAGTAAGAAACAAAGAAATAAGACCAAGAACTGAGAGAACCTAGTCCACATCCCAACCTCAAATCCTACTACAGGTTCATTGAAGGAGGTAGGGTAATCCCACAAAAGTTTTCCACTCCCTTATTCTTTGAACTTGAAAAAGAGAGGGCAAGGACACATAGGTGGATGAAAATTTCCAAATCAAAAGGAGTGGAGGATGTAGGCCACATGGAGGAAAAATTGAAGGAGATGGGAAAATAACTGAGAAGCATAATGGACAGAGAGGCAATGATGAAATATTAGTTAGAAGAAGAGAATGCATGGTTGAGGGGACAACTACAAGAAAGGGAAAGCCAGTTAGCAACTATGGCCAGTTTATCCTTGGAGGCAATCCAGTGCAGGATGCTAGCAAAATCTTATGCCTTGTATCTCAAGGAACAATGGATATAATTCAAATCAAGACTTTAGCACAGAGAGGCACTGTGCACTTCCAAGACTATAGACAATTCATTGATCTATGTGATCAAAGCACTTTGGAAGCTAGAGCAAAAATGTCTGAGTTTTACCTACACAACTTGGCCTTGATAGATTTGAATGTGTGGGACCCAAATTCAAAACTAGGAGACTTACAATTAATGGCCTTAGCATCATGGATGAATCATGAAGAGGCAATAACTATAGAGATGAGAAAGGTAATGGAAAGAGAAGAGACAGAACCCCTTATGATAAGAGTTCAATAATCTAACTCAATGGTTGTCATCGGCACCCACAACCTCATTGCAAATGATCCTAAGCTTGCATGTAGGTACCTTTCTACACAAGAACAAGTAGTCACACACTTTGAAGACATGTTCAGATTGCTAGGATATGACAACATGCAAGCTTTCCAAAGGAGGTCGAATACATTGCCTTATAGCCTAAAAATCATGGAATACCATTCTCCTCACAAAATGAGAGAGGCACTAAATATAATAGCTATGTATAAGCAGGCTCTACAAAGACTCAAAGTCAATTGGATTGGCTTGAGACTCAGTCCACCATTGCTTTTAGAAATGTTGGAAGGAAGGAAAGAAGAAGAAGAAAGAAAGCAGTGGGAAGAGATAGAGAGGAAGGCACGATTTTATTCATAGAAAGAAGAAACTACAACAGAAGCATTGGATGTCAGGGAAGCCACCAGAGCAATGAAGGACATGGACATAGATTAAGTTGCTCAGAGGATGAGAAACACTTTCAGTAGTGGGGTTATGATGAGGCTCATCATTGGGTAACTATATGGACCTTAATACACCTCCAAACTTACTAAAATCAACTCTTCTCATAATTACTTACATGTTTTAATTATATTTTACTTAATGAGATGATTAAAAGTAAGATGTTATGTCTGGTGGTCTAATGTGCATTGACTGCAGGTTTTTGGGAGCAAATCATGGTAATTTTAGCTAATTAAGGTGCAGGAACTCGAATGGGACAAGAAGGAGAGATTATAGGAGATGGAACTTTCTCATTAAATCCTCACTCATTCGAATACACCTCAATCAAATCACACTAGCTTAGAGTTGCAGGCAACCGAGTCATGAAGATCATTGGTAGCCAAGCCAATGATAGTTAAGAACCAGTTCATCTTGAGTTTGGGAGCCAAGCCTCCCTAGATTTAAGCAAGTTGGTGGAGACTTCAGTTGTATAAATAAGGAGGCCTAGAGCCTCATTAGGTTCGGATTTTTTATGAAAGAGAACTAAGCATTTTCAAGTTGAATAATTGTGGCAAAACACTGTTATGTATTTTTTTGATATGATAATGAGAATGAGCATTTCCTTGATCCAGCACTGAATTGACTCAGAGGGCTGAAGCTCTTGGTTTAGGGCCCAACCCTAGCAATAGAGGTTCCTCTTATTGTACTTGTATGCTTAGGTTATTTCATAGATTACTTGTTGAATTAATTTGGGCATTGTTTCATTGCAAGTAATGGTGAATTTGATTAGTTTGCTTCCATTTGTGCATAGCTTTAGCAATAGCTTTAGAGAGATAAAGGAATACCAAAAAGGATGATAGTAGGTGTATCTCGCCTCACTCCTCCCTTCAGGGACCATGGTTTGAGGAAAAGCTAATAATCAGCCCCAAAAAGATAGAATTCTGATTTGTTATGGAATTTAGGGTTTTCTGCTAATCAGGCCATCATCTTTTCAGTTTTCAAGGATAGGTTTCATTTTTTATTTCTGTTATCTCCAGCTTTGTATTAGATCTCATGGTGTTTCGCAATATGCTACAAGTATTTCCATGCATGAACTAGGCAAATGAATGATGGAATTATGTTTTCTTATGTTGATTGGAAATCTTTCTTGTTTTGACATGAATCATGGGTAAATGCCAATGACATGTGTATTGCAAGAGTTTCAATAGTGAAGGAAGATCTCATGTCATCAGCCCCCACCTAACCTCATCCATCCATGATCACCAAAAGCCACTAAGTCCATAAACCGATTTATCATTCCATAAGAACAACCTTCCTTATTTGTTGAGAAAATCCAACCATCTTACAAACTTTGGTTTGAGTTCCGAGGAAGTCCTAGCCACTCCCTTTCCTTATTCCTTCCATCATTCACCTTCCCTAGGCCCTATACTACCTTCCAAATCACTCATGCTTTCAACCAGATCTTGTAGCAATATAGGGGATCCTGTAGAAGCATTAGGACATCTTGTATGTGCATTAGGACATCCTGTAGGATGACCTGTAGTGGCCTGTTTTGAGGCCGATTTGTGGAAAATGCATCCAGAAGGATAGGAGAAGACCCCTGCTTTCCTCTCAAGCCATCTGACCCTCCACAACCATCTCTCTCCACACCTAACCCACTTGCTATACAATGAAGAAGAATTAGCATTCATGTTTTCACAAAAAGGACAAAAAGAAAAAGGTTATTGTGTTCATTCATATGCACAACAGAAAAGTGTTTGATTATCTCAGATTTCATGCTTAGGATAGTTAGGGTTACACAGGTGTTAGCATAGAATTCTTCTGAAGCAAGATCTCTTAAAAAATAGATAGATGAGTGGTGCGTTTAAAGCATTCATTTCAGCCTTTCATTACTGTAATAGTTAATACTTCAATTCTCTCAATTAGGGTAAAATTCCCCTTTCTCCATTGGTAATCAAACTTATTCTAATTCAATAGAAGGCTGGTTTGAGAAACCCTAGTGGTTTATCGCCAACTCAGCAGTGGCAAAGAGTGGACCCATTGCATCTACTTGTGTATATAGCACTATCACCTCCAAGTTTGTACGAACCCTGAGTTGATAAAGTAAAGTTGGTAGCCCGAGGAGTTGCAACATTCTTGCTGCAATACTATTGCTTATCAATTGTCAAGCATTGCATTTTTTGTATGCTTCTATCACTAAGATATTGAAGAAGTTATGCCAATTCAAGCATTTTTTCCATTATTTATGAGAGAGTTTCTTAAAGTGCATGTCCTAAGATTTTAACAATGCTGCTTAGCTCAAAAATTAAGTGATTCTTTGTAAAAAAAAAAAAAAAAAACTTGTCGATAAATTGGAAAGGCTGAAGGCTTGAAGCCATTTTTTGAGATTTCATTTTCTTTTTTCAGTAAGTACTACTTGGTTGATATGATTATTCCAACGTTGTGCACAAGGGAGAAAAAATAGCAACCACAACTTCCATATTATGTATGTGTGGGCATTCCCAGTTCGACTATTTTTGTTTTGATCCACATATAGATTATGCTAGGTTCACTCAGACTTCATTTTTTTTTTTTTGGGATTATATGTATTGAGAGAAACCAAGGACATTCTAAAAGTACATAGAATTTATGATTTAGTCTTTGTTTGTGTAGAGAGAAATTAAGTGTATTAGGAGTTTTTGTAATAAGAAATTTCATTTAAGAGTACGTGTTATGTAACTGAAGCTTTACTGTGTTGGTGCTTAAACATTAGGGGAATTTTGAGGTCTAAAATGGGCCTCCTAAGGAAATTTTAAAATAATAGTGGAAATAATAAAATAAGATTAGATTACATCATCAAATTTTAGAGGGAAAAAAGGAAAAACTATTTTTTCAACTCGTATTTTCAACTTATCTCCCTATGGGTTTATTCAAATTTTGAGTGGAAATACTCATTGCATGCATAATTTTATTCATCATCAAAGGAGTACCCATGTTGCATACTTTTGATGGACCATTCTATATGAAAAATGAGAAATACATGAAAAACGTGGTTGCAATCACGTTTTTTCATGTATTTCTCATTTTTTGTGTAGTGGGGTCCATCGAAAGTATGCAAAATGGGTTCTCTTTGCATGAGGAATTAAATTTTTCATCCAACGAGTACTCCCGCTCGAAATTTGAGTAAAACTTACAGAGATAAGTTGAAAATACGAGTTGAAAAAATAGATTTATTATTTTATTATTTTTTATTATTTTTACTTTTTAACTCCAAAAATGGTGAATAATCCCCCATGGTTGACATCATCATCTTGAATCCTATTGGTTCTTATAAAGTTTGTTTTTGTTGTACATTTTTCTTAGGAGGCCCATTTTAGACCTCAAAATTCCCCTAATGCTTGATCTTGTTTTCTTGTTAAAGTTTTTAATCAATAACGTAGTTTTGTAAAAGTTAATTTAATTTTATTTGTTTAGAAAATAATTAGGTGCAGTGAGACATAATTGTTAAGAATATAAATTTATTTTTAAATATTTAAGAAACTAGTGTATTAGGAGTTCTTGTAATAAGAAACTTCATTTCAGAGTAAAAGCTAGTGTTTTGTAACTGAAGTTTTCCTAAGTTGGTGTTTAAATTTTTTGTGTTGGTCATGTTTTCTAGTTATATTATTATACCTTCCACGGGCATGGTATTACGCATTTAGTGTTTTGTTTCACTAGCCATTATTTAGGTTCTTAAAGTTCATATATCATGTCAATTTTTTCTATTATTTAGGTTCTTAAAATTCATATATCATGTCAATTTTTTCAATCTTTAGATTTTCAATTTTATAGACTTGTCCATTGAACAATTTTTTGAAAACAATTTGAGAAAAAAATTTATTTCAAAAGATTGGATGTGGAAATATCATTAAATATACAAATTCGATTGTTTAATTCATATTTCAATTTCCTTTTTCCATATACAAAGAATAAAATCTATCAAATGTTATTGATTTCAAAGAGTTTAATCTTTCATATTATCATTCAAAGTGTGAGCTTTTAGTAAAAGACTCATTAAAGTTTTTAACAAATTGCCCACCAATGAGAAACTCCAGACTAAGATTTGACCAATTTGAGATTGTTCATCACTTTTTTGAAAGTTTAAAGTTCTTATAGGGAAAAAAATTGAAGTAGATAATCAATATCTATTTTATAAAATAATATTATTTTTTTCATATTAATTTAGTCAATATTTGGTGTATATATATATATATATATATATATATATATATATATATATTAATTTAATTTTTGGTCCAAAGAAATTGGCAATTAAGTTTGATTGGTACTCAGTTTGAAACCTTATATCTACACATTATTATATATTATATCACAAATTAGAGAACAAAGCACATTTTAGCAAATTGTACATTCATGTTGTGTAGTCAATTGAGGTTCATGGACATGTGGGGATTCTTGGAACATACTCAAGAATTTGTTTCATTTTTTAAATTTTATATGGTTAATGGTCGCTTATGCCAAACCATTGTTTTTTACTTCAATTTAGCTATATTTAAACTAAGCGGAAGGTACTAGCTACTACGTAGCACTTGTTTTTTATTTTTCTTTTTTTCCTTATGTTTTACTCTCACTTTTTTTTTAAATGTTATTGAAAAGTAAGGGAAGTGGAGGTTGTTTTATTTCCTTTTTAATTATTTTAAAATTATATTATAATTCTTAATATGTTTTCTTCTTCTTTGGTTTAGATATATGTTTTTTTCCATAATTTTAGGTCTTATTTTTGTTTTCTCACGCTATATTTTATTAATTTTTGTATTTTAATTTTAATTTTATTTCTTTAATTTTATTTATAATATGGCAATTTTTTAAGTCATGGTTTGAACGGTATGTAATAATATTAAACATAAAATAAATGTTACTAGTAGTATTTGTTTTGATTGGTAAGTTGATTTTGAAATTTTGATTGCAACAATATGACTTATGATGTCATTATCATACGACACTTAGGTGTCACAAGAAGATGAAAGTGACATGAAAACAATGATGACATAAACAAATTTTCTTGCACTTCTACTCTTACCTCGAGTGAAAATTAGTGGTTTTCTGCATTTATCCTCTTTTATGTAATGATGTATCTATCTTTAATTTTTGTTAGGAATTTCTTTTAAATTTTCGTACTTTTTGTTTTCTACTTTAATTCTTATTTCTAACTGCTTCAATATTTATGGTTTTTTTTTTTTCTTTTTTTCTTTTTTTTCAAAGTGGAAAATATCCTTATATTTTATGTGAGGAATATACATGTTCCAATTCATTACATAATAGGCTCAAAGCCATTATATCAAAGCTCATCATGTCACTTGTGAGAATTGAACCTTTGTGGGGAGGTCCTAATCATTTATTCTAACCACCTGAGATAAATCAAATTGACAATTACTTCTACTTTATATCATAACATGATGTACTATTTAGTCCCATTAAACAACTTAGTCACATAATTATGATATTTTCTTATCCTATCTTCTCCTCAGAGATATAACTAATTTTTTTTCTCCTTGGAAATAATAAGTATCACTCTTTACACTTAAATGTGTAGCTACTAAGTAATAAGTAATCATATGTGAATAGCGAACGACTGGAAAACCATTTTCATGGGGAACGTTATTTATTTTTTAAATCTAGGTTAAAATCCCTATATTAGATATCATTTTTTTTGGATTCAACTGTGTTAAGTAATTCATTCATCTATGACCATTTCCATGAGAGGTAATCATATAGTTTATTATGGGGAATGTTTTTTTCTTCATTCATTTTATTTCTCTCTTTCATAAAACACTAAGAGTTTATTAAAATGTAGTGTAGTTTTGAATTGAATTGTATCATTTTCATATTTATATTTTCCATTCTATACCATCATTTCAAAAATGTTTATAGTTTTTCCTATGTACTCATCATATTAGAAACAAAAATAGCCTTACCACTATCTAAGATATAAATTAAGGAAATCTACTTCATCTTAGATATTTAGTCTTTTAGAATTTCCTTCATTTCGGAAACTAGGTACTTCTAGTTGTCATTTTAGTGGGATGTAACTTAAAACTCTAGATATAAATTGTACAAGTTAATTGTGTTCAACAACAACATAGTAAATATCATGATAGTTTACAATTGCAATTATCATATAAATAAAATCCTCGCAAAAAGATAATGATCATTATATTAAGAGTCAAGTAAGACCTTTTAGTAATTTTCAAATTACAAAATGCAACAAACTTTGGGGAAACTTTTTTCGAAGTCACCATCATGAAAGCATAATGATCAAGATATTAAAAACATGTAAAACTTGTAAGTAATTTGTAAAACTATAAATGTGCTACACATAACTAGCTAATATTTTTTTACAATATGGATTACAAATTTAAAATATGCATGAGAACACAACACATGTACCAAATTTAGAAAGTTACTCTCCCCAACCTATTCAAAATCAAGACTAACCACATTCAACCATTAATATAAAGGACAAGTTTGTTTTAGTAAATTTTATAGCTTACTAAGTTAATACACCTTTATGTGATTGTAGACTGACCTATCAAATTGCATCTATGTTTTTAGAACACGATCAACATGTATGGTATCAATGGCTTTGTGAAAGGAAAAAGGATTATGTTATATCTTGGTCCATTCTTCCAGGGGGAATGATAAAACATTATGGGATATTAAGAGCTATATATTCTTTAGACAATTAGTAAATCTTTAGTAAAAAAATTCAGTTACAGAGGACATTCAACAATTCCAATAGTTGAATCTTAAAGTAAATAATATTTCATAGGATAATGTATTAAACCTATTTATGGGAACTTTAAAGGAAAGCATCCAACATGAGGTGCATCTCATTGAACCTAAATCTCTAGAGCATGCTTTCAATCTAGAAAGGAAAGTTGCAATTAAAAATATGGCCACTAGAAGATTGGCCACTAATAACTATAATGAAGATCATGCTCCCTCTCCTAAACCAACAAGGTTGACTCCTTAGAAAATGGATGAAATAAGAGAAAAGGGATTTTGTTTCAACTGTGACAACAAATATAGTAAGGGGCATAAATGCAATGAGAAGTAATTACTCTACATTGACTCTGAAGAAGAAGAAGATTAAGAATTGGAACAGTCACAAGATCTAGAGTTACAAGAGACTACTCCAACAATATCCTATCATGCATTAGGTAATAACAACACTCCAAAAATCCTAAAGATAGAAGGATACATAAACAAGAGAAAGGTAACAGTGTTGATTGATTCAGGCAGTACCCATAACTTCATCAATTACAAATTGGAAAAAATTCTCAATTGTTTCATATATCCAACACCATAGTTTCAAGTAATGATTGCAGATGGAGGTGCCATAAGTTGCTCAAAGAAGTGCCATAGTATTAAGCTCAATATAGGGGAGAATTTGTTGGACAATCCCATGATTACGATATAAATGGGTGGTGTTGATATTGACTCGAAAGGAAATGAAATCGATATTAGAGGTATCTAAGAGAATCCCTCTAAAGTGATAAGCTCTAATGGAATGACAAAATTACTCAAAAAGGAGCACTAGGGTGTAATGGCACAATTATGTTCACCAAATGTTCAAACAACATTATCATCTACGTCATGGAATCTCCATAGAGCTATGAACTATCATCCCAAGGTATTTGGATTAATGCCTAAGGGTCTTCCACCTAATTGAGATCATGACCATGTTATTCATTTGCAGCCAAGAAGTGTACTAAAGATAAATGAAGAAAGGAAAATCATACTAAAAGTAGAAACAATCCTTGAAACAAGGATTAAGCAGTCGAGTAACCCAAAAATTGTGGAGTACATCATCAAACATAAGAACCTACCAATGGAAGAGATGGCATGGGAAGATGACTTATTCCTGCAAAATCACTAGTAGTTAATCAAGTGTCGAGGACAACACTTGTTTGAAGCGTAGGGGTATGTTAAGCCCTATATAAGCCTCATTTTAACCCTAAAACCCGTTATTAATCCCTAGATATTGAGAGATTACATTTCTATTGTTATATTGTTATGTAGGCTAGAACCCCTCATGGTCCCTCCTTATTAGGCCCTAGACATTGATTGATTGCATTTTTATTGTTATATTGTTATAAGTGACTATAGCCCCTCATGTTCCTACTTTATTATAATTGTGCCCCTTGTCTCATATATATATATATAGATATAGATATAGATATATACTAAGGATACATAGTCGTTGGGATCATCAACTATTATCTTCTACATTGTATTCATTGTAAAAGGAGGATTCCCCCTCGAACAATATTGTAATTATGGGCTTATTTTCATTTATAAGGTGAAAGGATCATAACAAACCTAATGAATAAAAACAACCCGTGTGGAACCATGAATTCCCTAGTTTTTACTTTATTATACAATGTTAGTGAATTGGTCTGGAAAGTGGATATTGTACATATTATTCATATGGATATAGATTGGCTTGATGGAAATATACCACATTCATGTCTACCAATAATTAGAGAATCAAGAATCAAGAAAAAAAACTAGTTCAAATTTTTTGGGATCACATATTTCACAGATTGACTTCCCCTAAAGGCATGGTTATACATTTATATTTTGGATATAGATTTTTTTTAACTAGTTAGAAAAAATATGGCTAATATCAATAATAGAGACAATTCATCAAAAATAAAAACTGTATAGTTGCCTCAATATATGTTCAATGTGCTATTGGGATGAACTCTACTAAATTCACTTTTCTTTAGCATTGAATTCCACCATGAACTCACGTATATACCACTTGTTAATACTTCTATTAAACGATATATTTCATATTAATTATTAAATTACATTATTTTGGCTTATTTTCCCACCCCATGCCATTAATAGTTGTCCACATCACCATACCTGCCATTGTTTCATTCACTATCCATTTTCAACCCTTTTTTAGGGCCCACATTTCTTGTCAACATTGTTACCAAGTGACATCGAACTCCTTCCACTTGGGGAGCATAGAGAGTGGTGGTGGGGAAGCATATCATCTCATCATATGAAGTCATCAACATCATTGAAAAAAAATCCACGAAATCATGGGAAGATTTATGAATCCAATGAATAGTGGAGTTGAACATGGTGGAAAGTGAATTAATAGGTGAGTTGTCACTTGCCAACGAGTTGATTGTAGTTATGGAAAATCAAGATTTCTTAACAATGTCATTACTAGATATGACATTTGTATAACAAAAAAACATAAAAGCTCACCACTTTAAAAATTTGACATTCCATCATTTATGTGTCATGATAACCATTACAAAAACAATGGACATAAATTGTTTGAGGTGTTGAAGAAGTTACAAAATTATTTCTTTCAATTCAAATCTATATAATTTTGAATTCAACACAATTAAGGTGGATGGATTAAATAAAAAAGGTCTTATAGATACATGGTTGCTCCATTACAACTTAGTTATTGTCCCAATATATGGGTCGATGAATTTATTTGATTAATTTTAGGGCTATAATGTTTTAATATTATTAGAGTTTTCATAGAATCTAAGATTTTTTTTAGTGGTCATTGGGGTTGAGGTGAATCTAACTGAGGAAATCATTACCAAAGTTACATGACTAGCACTAGGGTAAGAGTGTTTAAGAAGAGAACTATAGCTTGTGAATAAAAGAAGGGATTCCTTCATTCTAGGGTGATGGTGGAAGGCACATTCTTAGGAGTGAAACAAGAGTAGTAACCAACATCTCGGGATGAGGTGGAATTTCACCTAGTAATCCATATCACCTATGAGGGTTGGCACAACATGGTGCTTGATTAAAATTTTAAATTTTTGGTTCACTTGAGGGGTCACAAACTCATCAAAATCATTTAATTTATGCTTCAATTAGTGTAGAGGATGGTTGATGAAGTAAAAAAATGGAAACATCAATATCTGAGTTCACCATAGATTGATAATGAATGTGTTATGAAACCAGCTCACAAAAAGATAGAAAAGAGAGATCCACGCCTTAGAATTCAGCCTCTTCGAGGGGGCAACCTCCTTTACATTACATAAATGAACAATTCTTGGATGATACAAATGAAAATACCTCCTTTCTATATATAGGAGTCTAAGTGGTCCCAATACAATCAAAGCCTACATAACAATAATATTGTAGGGCACAACAATAACAATAGTGGGCTTCTATGTGGCACAATAGTAATAATATGGGCACTACATGGGTACATCAATATAAATAAGGGGTATAACTACAATAGTAATGGGGTAATCACTAGTATTATAGGGACCCAACATGCCCCTCTCCTTCAAAAAAGTGTTGTCCTCAACGCTTGAGTAGATCAGGATACTTCTGCATAAAATTCTCGTCCTCCCATGTGGAATCTTCAGCGGATAAGTTCTTCCACTTGATAAGGTACTCTGAAATTGATCGATTTCGTAGCTGTCGAGTTCTTGTTTCTATAACTGCTTCCGGTTCCAATATAATTTTTCCTTCTTCGTCAAGTTCTGGCAATATTGTTTGAACTGGGAGCTTGTCGCCTATAACCTTCTTTAAGCATGAAACATGGAAAACTGGGTGCAATCGAGAAGCTGCAGGAAGCTCCAATTTGTATGCCATAGTACCAATCTTTTGCAACACCTTGTACGGACCATAATACTTTGGTGATAATTTATTATCCTTCTTAGCTTGCTTGAGGGACATTTGCTTATATGGTTGTAGCCGTAGGAATACCCAATCACCTACATCAAAACGTCTTTCACTGCGATGCTGATCTGCCTGTTGTTTCATTCTATTCTGTGCCAACACAAGGTTATCCTTTAAGAGTTGGAGGACTTGTTGTTGATGTTCGATGTGATGTTCCACTGCCTGAACCTTAGAATTTTCTCTTAAATATGATGTGATGGATGGTGGTTGATACCCATAAAGTGCCAAAAATGGGGTCATTTTTGTTGCTGTATGAAAGGAAGTGTTATACCACCATTCAGCCAGAGGCAACCATTTGACCCATTGTGTCTGTTTATCAGATACAAAGCAACGAAGGTATCCTTCCAAAAATTTGTTTACTATCTCAGTTTGCCCATCAGATTGAGGGTGATAAGATGAGATATGAGCTAACTGAGTACCAAGACAAGAAAATAATTCTGTCCAAAAATTTCCAGTGAAAATGGGATCTCTGTCACTTACAATAATCTTTGGGTTTCCATGTAGCTTTTGAATTGTTTCCATAAATGCAGTAGAAACTGTACTGGCTTTAAATGGATGTGATAATGCACAAAAGTGTGCATACTTCGTAAGTCTGTCAACTACCACCATGATGACACTCTTTCCCTCAGACTTGGGTAAACCTGTGATAAAATCCATTGAAACCTCCTCCCAACGTTGGCTTGGAATGGATAAAGGTTGTAATAGACCCGGTGTCTTAATTGTTTCAACTTTATTTTGCTGGCAAACCAAACATTCCGCCACAAACTTTTGAATATCTGATTTAAGGCCATCCCAAAAAAATTCCTTCTTAACCCTGTGGTAAGTTTTTAAAAATCCTGAGTGCCCTCCTAAGGGAGAAGTGTGCAATTCCATAAGAATCTTTTGTTTTAGCTGGGAATTCTTACATAGGTATAAGCGATCTTTGTACCATAGCGAATCATTTTTCCAGCTAAATGTATCAGAAGTACTGGAATCTTGTTGTAGCTTTTGAATAAGTGCCCACACTTCTTCGTTGTTCTTCCATTCCTCCCTTGCTTCGTTTATCCAATCTGGTTGGATAATAGAAATGGCACACAACAATGCTTCCACATCCTCATCCTTTCTTGAGAGTGCATCTGCCACCACATTTTGCTTCCCTTTTTTGTAGATGATTTCAAAGTCATAACCCAACATCTTTGTGACCCACTTTTGTTGCTCTTCAGAGGATAATCTTTGTTCTAAAAAGTATTTAAGGCTATCATGATCCGTTTTTACCTTGAAGTGTCTTCCCATTAGGTAGGGTCGCCATTTCTTAAGTGCATGGAGTATTGCCAACATTTCCTTCTCATAAATAGCTTTTCTTAAAAACTTTCCCTTGATTGGACGACTTTCAAAAGCAATGGGTCTTTCATCTTGCATTAGAACATCACCAATTCCATTTCCTGAAGCATCACATTCCACAATAAAGGTTTTTGTGAAGTCCGGCGTAGCTAAGACCGGTGCTTGGCACATTGCCTCTTTAAGATGTTCAAAGGCCTTTGTTGCTTCCGAATTCCATGAAAATGAATCTTTCTTCAATAATGTTGTTAGAGGTGCCGCTATTCTCCCATAATTCTTAACAAACTTGCGATAATACCCTGTCAACCCAAGAAATCCTCGCAGATGCTTTATGGATGTGGGGATTTTCCATTCCTTAATGGCTTTAATTTTGCTAGGGTCTACCTTAACTCCTTCATGAGATACAATATGACCCAAATATTCCACCTCCTGGACTCCAAAGAAACATTTGGATCTTTTTGCATATAATTGTTTCTCCTCCAATAGTTGTAACACCCTGTCAACATGTTCAACATGATCCTTCCAAGACTTGCTGTAGATTAGTATATCATCAAAAAATACTAACACAAATTTTCTAAGGAATGGTTTGAAAATTGAATTCATCAAACCTTGAAATGTTGAAGGTGCATTGGTAAGGCCAAAAGGCATGACCAGAAATTCATAATGACCCTCATGAGTTCTAAATGCTGTTTTCGGAATGTCTTCGACCTTCATTCTAATTTGATGATATCCCGAACGAAGATCCAACTTGGTGAAGTAAATTGATCCATGCAATTCATCCAGTAATTCATCAATAACAGGAATGGGGAACTTATCTTTAATAGTGAGCTTGTTGAGCTCCCTATAATCTGGACACATGCGCCATGATCCATCCTTCTTGTGCACCAATACTACTGGAGCTGAGAAAGAACTTTGACTCGGTTGAATTATACCAGCCTCTAACATTTCTGCAACCATACGTTCAATTTCACTTTTTTGGACATATGGATATCTGTACGGCCTGATGTTTGGAGGAACACTTCCTGGAATCAGATGAATAGCATGATCATGATCACGCATAGGTGGGAGACCTTTGGGAGTATCAAATACCTTGGAATGATTGTCCAGGACTTTTTGGAGATCTGGAGAAATAGATGATTCCAATGTGGAAACATCTAGTGAACATAATTGTGCAATTACACCTCTTTGCTCCTTTTTTAGAAGCTTTGTCATTCCATTAGAGCTGATTATCTTTCCTGGTTTCCCTGCAATACCCCTTAATTCAACTTCCTTTCCTTCCACTGAAAATTTCATGAAAAGTTCTTGAAAATTAAAAGCTATTGTACCCAAGGATTGTAGCCATTGGACTCCTAGTACAACATCAGCACCTCCCATTGGAATGGAAAGCATTGGGCTAGTCAATACATATTCTCCCATGGATAGCTTGATATTATGGCACTTTCCAGAACAATTTATTGTTCCTCCATTTGCAATCATCACTTGACACTCTGGAGCTGGATATAGGAAGCAATTCAATTCTTTTGCTACCCTACAATGAATAAAATTGTGGGTGCTTCCTGAATCAATCAACACTATTACCTTTTTCTTCTTGATTTGTCCTTCTATCTTGATGGTTTGAGGAGTGGTAATTCCCGCCAATGCATTACAAGATATGGTCGGATTTATTTGTTCTTCATCTAGGCTTTGTTCCTGGAATATATCCTCTTCTTTTGACCTTTCTTGCTCCTTTTGTTCTTCCTCTTCACAATCTATGTAGAATAATTTCTTCTCAGCGCATTTATGACCTTTTGTGTATTTGCTATCACAATTGTAACAAAGCCATTTTGCTCTTTTTTCTTCCAATTGTTGTGGTGTCAACCTTGTAGGTTGTGGAAGACTATGGGCAACAACACTTCCTTCTTTATAGTTGTGAATGGTATGCTTCCTGGTTGCCATAATTTTGCTTTCCATTTTTCTTGCTAACCTGAATGCCTTCTCTAATGAATCAGGTTCCCAAAGGCGCACATCATGTTGGATATTATCCTTTAAAGACCCTATGAACACATCAATCCTATGATCTTCTGGAATATCTTTTACCCTTATGTTCAATTTTTGGAACTCCTCAATGTGCTCCATTATTGAACCCTTTTGTTTGAGACTTATCAATTGGCTAAAAAAAGTGTTGCTTTTTGTATCCTCATAATGTGCTATTAATTCTTCCGTAAAAATGGCCCAAGTGATAAATGGTTTACGAGAACAAAGCCATTGATACCATACAAACTGATTTGGTTCCAAATATAAAGTTGCCATACGTACCTTTTATGTGTTTTGCACATTATTGAGATCGAAGAATTGCTCCATCTGTAATATCCATGTGGCGGGATCCTTGCCATCAAACTTCCTCATATCAATTTTTGGAACATGGTGAGTCTTTGATCCAACATTAGAGTCTATGGAATCATGATTAACATTTCTTTTGTTCTCATCATGAGTTTCCTTTACTACCTTTTCACCATTAGTGACCCTTTCTTGTAGCAACTTCTTCAATTCTTCCATGTTTGTATTCAAATCTATCTTCAAATTTGCCATCGAATCCTCCATCTTAGCTTCCATGCCCTTTATCTTAGATTCCACGCCATTTACCTTAGATTCCACGCCACTTATCTTAGCTTCTGTTAGCTTTTGTGAGCGTGACATTTGTTGCACTTGTTCTTGTAATTTTGATATATCATGTAGCATTTCTTCCTCTTCTTCATGAGTCATGCTAGAGCTTTCAGGTTCCTTACTAGGTGTTTGCATTTTCTTTCCTCGGGGCATCAGTTACCGATAATAATGCTTTACTATGCCCTTTGAATTCCGTTAAACCAAGCTTACACAAAAATAAAAATAAAAACTACACACCTTTTTTCACTTTATAGAAGCCCGATATTGAATCTGATGTATCTCTGTAATTTCGGATCATCCAATTCTGAAATTGCTACCTATAGTAGCCTTCTGCGTCCTCTTTCCAATGCCACAAGTCTGAGCCAAATTGGATTCTCCAAGGAAGAGTTATGTGAAATCTCCCACGGTGACTTGCTTTTAGACTGGTTCAGTAGAGCGAAGTTGTACGACGTGCCACGAGTCACTGTTTCGACCTTTGGATCTGAAAAACACCCACAAGAAACTACAGTCCGTCCTCTTTCTGTACCTTCTTACGAAACTTCAATCCGATGCTCAGAAAGAAAGTTATGACGATTTTCCCCAGGTCACCTGTTTTGAGTGTAATTCAGGAGTCATCAAAAAGACCAACTTCCTGAGATCATATCTCCGAAAATATCGCGCGAAAAGCTCTGAAATTCGGACCCAAGGTTCAGCGCGATGTCTTCTCAAATGGGTTTTTTTTGCGACTTCTGAAACGTCACAGAAAAAAAGTTATAGCGAAAATGCCACGATGACCTGTTTGGAGCAGCGAAACCCTAGAATCCAAAGCTCTGATACCAAATGTTATGAAACCAACTCACAAAAAGATAGAAAAGAGAGATCCACGCCTTAGAATTCAGCCTCTTCGAGGGGGCAACCTCCTTTACATTACATAAATGAACAATTCTTGGATGATACAAATGAAAATACCTCCTTTCTATATATAAGAGTCTAAGTGGTCCCAATACAATCAAAGCCTACATAACAATAATATTGTAGGGCACAACAATAACAATAGTGGGCTTCTATGTGGCACAATAGTAATAATATGGGCACTACATGGGTACATCAATATAAATAAGGGGTATAACTACAATAGTAATGGGGTAATCACTAGTATTATAGGGACCCAACAGAATGGCACCTTGTTGAAAGATGCCCAAGGAAATCTTAGGAATAGTTTACAAAAGGGTAAAGAGAAGAAGTTGAGACAACACAAAATGAGGATGTTGCAAAGTCTCTTAAGGGTCAAGTTGATCTTGAAACACTTGTTGAAGAAGCTCATAAATAAAGCATCCAAACACAATAAAAAACTAGTAGGATGAAGAACTAAATAACTATGTACTTGAGGATGAAATAGAGGCCAAGTCACAAATGGATAAAGTTGGACCTTCATGTTTATAATTTGTTGAGATTAAAATCTAGATTAGGGACTCCCTTGACATAGTAGATCTTGAACTTTCGTTAGGATTTGGTGTATCCATAGTTGGGGGAAGAGAAGGTCAAAATGCTACCAAAGGTGCTAACCTTTGTAAAGAAAAAACAAAAACACTAAAGAGAATGAGAGGTTATTTTCCACAATCTTGAGGAGGTGGGAGAAGCATTGAGTCCATTGGTTCAATGAATAAGGTTAAAAAATTGATCAATAAATTCATAATATCAACAACAAAAAAACTAAGAAATGGAAGGCCATCACATATTTGCATGGTAGATTCATTCCACTTGAGCCAAATCATCAACTAATCTCCTCATTACAAGAAAATTCTATTATTTTAGTTACACAACATAGACACTATTATGAAGCTGAATGTAGAAAATTTTGGTTTGAGAAAAGAGTTGTAAAAGTAATAAGAAGAAATGGAAGAGAAGGATGCAAAGGTCACTAACTAAAAGGAATTGAATGAGAACACCACAACATATGAAACTCGTATGTTAGCTTGACATCCATATGCTAGAGCATAAACTTTGTACCTTAGAGAGTAGTGTTATAAGTTTTTGTTGGGGAGAGTTACTTCACACTTACCTACAAACCTAGGAAGCCAACTCAAATCTATGTTTAATTTTGTAGCACATATTTAAGGAGTGACCCTAAGAGGTAAGACCTACTTTGTGAATTCTAATTACATAACTAACAATGGCTCATTTCACTAAATGGTTCCTTGACCATTATGTTGGGGGAATTCAATTAAGGGAGTTTATATTGATAATGTAGAATGAGGAGAGAAGGTTTTAGGAAATGCAACAATATAGAAGCTCCAAGCAAATATCATGGTCAATTCAAAGCATAATGAGCCAAAACAAGTATGGACAAATTATTTCATATGGTTTAAACCTCAAGTCTAGCATGTTCTTAAAAAACAACAAAATGATGCATTAACACAATAAAATACAATCAAAAGTACATTTAAAGAAAAAATGTTGTGATGGTCATAGATTAGCTTGAATGAGTTTTTAGTAGCATAGAAGAGTCTAGAACCCCATTCTTTGCTTGGCCTTTAGGAAACCTTATTTTATAAAAAATGTATGTTGAGGATATTGAGAAGCTTAGATACAATTGGTTAGGTTTATGATTCAAATTTCCTCTATTGTGGTACCCCATTCCTCACTAGAAAGGGTTAGGTGGAATAAATGCAACTCAAGAGTAAGAAAGATTACAGGACCATGGTTTTGGGGTAGAGTCAGGGTCTTTATTACTCCATGGTTTCAAATTTCAATGCAACAAATATGGTAGTCATAACCTTACTGATTTGGGTGAGACCCGCAAACCTCCCACTTCCTTTTTGGCACCATGAGGTCCTAGAGGGCATAGGAAACACTTTGGGCAAGTTCAAAAAGAGGGACCTCGAAAGAACAGAGAAAGGTACTTCTACTTATGCCAGAATCTGTGTGGAGGTAGACCTTAGCTAAGGTCTATTAGATCGCATTATATTGAAACATAAAAAAATCCGATGCAACTAGGGATTAGACTATGAGAATACAACATTTTGATGCCATTTCTACTTGAAAACATAGCACTTACAAAATGCATGCCCTTGGGAGAAAAAGTATCTAAAAAAGAAAAAGGCACACAAGCCAAAAGGATGGCAGTTTATTGACACATATTTCTTTGAAGAAGAAGAAAAAAACTAGAAGAATCTAATAAGAGATGATGGGGGCACTAAGGATCAAAATGAAAAGGTTGAACACCATTTGGGCATGACAATTATAGCAGATATTCAAGGATCTAACTAGCAAACAAACATGAGTCTAAAAGAGGACGACATATTGGGCATAAAGTGTGTCCATGTATCATACAGTTTAGATTTAAACAAGGAGCGTCCTACAGAGATATCCATGAGTGATTTGGCTATAGTTCTAATGTACCTCAAAGTAGGGGAATGGAAATAGGTCTTAAAAAAGAAAGGGAAGAAGGGGGAGATAAGTGATTTCTACAACAATTGATCTTCCTTTTTGTAAAATATTTTATTGTTATTTAGTTTTTTCCTCTTCTTCAAGGCCACTTTAGCCACCCTTTTCGATGTTAGCGTAGCATTGGACATGTGTTCTAGTCTCGAATTTAGTAAAAGAGGCTAAGGAACACAAGATATCCAAAACCGAGAAAGGTTCCAGGATAAAAATCTTAGAGATGGCCCAATTAAGTTAATTGATCAATAATTAAATATTTCCTAAGTCTAACTTAGGAAAAGTGATTAATTAACAACAATTAATTGAGAAAGGTCAAATTATCTAGAAACTTACACGAATTGAATTGGAGATGTTCTTAGTTGTTGATGGGGATCTAATTATGGTCTATGGTTCTTCAACGAGATATTATAAGAGCAACTCAGTGAGTAGATGGAGAACACACTTGTGAGGTCGAGTTCCTTGGCAGATCGAGCTACCCAGGTGCAGAGATCGAGCAAGGGAGAGAAGTTTGAGCTAGAAGGGACACAGAGACAAAGAAGGAGAGAAAAAAGTGAAATCCGGAGGAAATTCTAGTTCCAGAGAGGCGGCAGCATGAGGCCAAGTTATTCCACTAGAGGTTGTGTAGGGACTACGCAGAAAGCCTCAGGGAGGTAGTTCTATTTTGTTGAGCAGGAGGTCGATTCAGTTGCTGTAGGCCAGGAAATTTTTCCATAGGGCCAGAGAATCACTTCTAGAGGCAGCAACAGGCAAGCTGAATTGATCAGAGGTAGATTCAAGTTGTCGGTGTGAGGGTTTGCTCAATCATTTCGCAGAGGCCTGTGCAAGGGTTCTTGGAGGGCCAGTTTTCTAAAGCAGGTTGTGTCGTGATTTCTTGTGGATAAGGGAAAAGTTCCCTTAATAATTTTGGCCAAATTATTTGTTGAGGATTGCTAGTTTCACATTGAGATTTGTACTTAGAAATTTCACAATTGCATAATAATAATTAAACCCTCATTTGTTGCATCAAATTTCCCACATTGGGTTTTTCCGGGGACCTTTGTCCAAAAATAATTGTGTCAATTTTCTTGTGTGTGCGCTCTAATTTTCTCAGTTTCCATATTTTATTTTCCACATTGTTTTTATGGTGAAGAAATTGCAGTGTGATTTATTCGTTAATTTTCCGTAACAAAATAAAATGCATAATTAATCAGTTAGAAGAATAAATTCCAATAGTTGTAGTTTTAAATGAATTTTCACATGGTATTAGAGCAGTATTGAAGATAGATCAGTAGCTTAAAAGCGAGGAGGAAATTTGTGCAGGTTCAGAGGGATTTTTTTAGCACAATTGCCAAATCTGCACAGAGAGCTAGCCAGGCAATTCAAATTGTTGGGCAGGGGTTCGATTTCTAGTTGCAAGTGCAGGAAGAGATCGAATAGCTCAGTAAGTAGATCCAACAGGTAGTGGTTTTGGCGAGAAGAAATTACAATGAGAAAATCAATTAGTTTGTTGAGCAGGCCTGGGCACAGTTGTTTTTATAACAATTTTGAATTAGCAAAATTAGTGTCGGGTGGAAGAGAAAAGCACACAGAGGTATTTTCTGAGAGGGTTTCCGGATTCAGTTCTCTGGAGGAAATTTGCGATTTCTAGTCGCTGAAGGCAATAGTAATAAGCATAAATTTGCATTCCTGAAGGGAGTGTGAGTTGTAGTGTAGGACACTGAGCGGGAAAGAGAAAAGATTCCTATTTATTTTCCCAGTTGCGAGTTTTGTAGAAATGGCTTCATTAGGATTTCAAGATCAGGATAGGCTATATGGAGCCTCAAATTATTGTATCTGGAAAGCCAAAATGTCCTTCCTTCTAGATGAGCATGTTTTGAAGACGTAAGCAGAGAGAGTTGTAGTTGTACCGACAAACCCGTAGTAGCTAGAGAATTACAATAAGGAGATGACCAAGGTAAACTGGTTGATCCTTGATGGCTTTAGGGATCATATAGTATCACACTTAGAGGCCAATAATAT
This sequence comes from Pinus tabuliformis, assembly GCA_031772625.1. NCBI lineage: Eukaryota > Viridiplantae > Streptophyta > Pinopsida > Pinales > Pinaceae > Pinus > Pinus tabuliformis. Next base: position 1,227,827,820 of record CM062817.1, on the reverse strand, counting down.
GACCAAATAAATGTGGGATGTGATTGCTACACTTTTCTAGAATCCTTCCATGAATTGAAATATGTTCTTGAAAGAAAAGTTGAGGACCACCAAGATGCACAAGGTTGAAGGGGTAACTCCTTATCTTAGCAAGGTTCAAAATGTATAAGATGAGCTTGTCGTAGTTGGAGAAGCACCTCAAGAGAGTGAGCTAGTGCATACATCTCTAAATGGTTTCACCCGGAGTGGGCTACCTTCATCTAAGGTATCATGGATGAGATAATCTACTAGGATGGGATCGATTATGGGAAAATTTCATGCATGAGGAGATGAGGCTTTCTCTAGTTGATAACAATATTAGTGGAAACAGTAGAAAAGGACCAAAGGGTGTGGAGGAAGAGGAGAATTCAACCCTTGCATCAAAGGGGAAGGAAAAGAAAGGTCCTAGTCAAGGACAAGGACCACAGGTACATGAAAAGAAGATGTGGTGAGTTTAGTCACTACAATACCCAATGTCCGAAGAGGAAGAAGGACAAGAAGGAGAAGCAGGAGTAGGAAGCAACTTAGACAAAGATCACCAATTTGTCTTCTAGGTTGGAGGATGAATTCACACTATATGAAGCTATACATCCAAGAGAGAGGTGGCGAGACATTGAGCTATAGTCACCAGAGTTGCAGAGATTTGGGCAAGGTCTATAGAGGAGAAAAAAAAAATTGCAGTTTACTCCTCATATGAATCATTACCCTTGCTACAGGGGCCCACAATATTCAATAGTAGATGGATCAGTGTCATTTAGCATAGTCATATCTTGAGGGACAATTGCAGTACTAGTTGCAGTCAGAAGTTGAGGGACGTAGAGTAGTTGCAGCATAGAAAGTTACTCAATAGACAATATAAAGGCAGTTGTAGTCAAAGACTCAAGAGACAGATGCAGAGCCAATACAGGGATATAGTTGATTCAAATTTTATGTTCTCAATTGCAGTAGTTGCAGCACTAGTAGCAGCATGAGATCAGTTGCAACATAGAGAAAAATTTGATAGCAATACAAGTGGTATAGTGTAGTGTCAACAGAAATGCATCTGTAGGGTGGTTCAACTACAGTGTGGTAGATGAATCAGAGTATGCACAGTAGTTGGTGGGTAGTGGCAGGTTGTTACAGATGTCAAACATTAGCACCGTATGGGTGGATGTTAAATGATAGAGAGAAAACCTTCCTCGCTAAGAGGGAGTGCTAGTTTTTGTAGCATCAGACAAGTGTTCTAGCCTCAAATTTGGTCAGAGAGGCTAAGGAACACATGATCTCCAAAACCTAGAAAATGTTTCAAGAGAAAACACTTAGAGATGGATCAATTAATTTAATTGATCAATAATAAAATATTTCCTCACTTAGGAGAAGTGATTAATAAACATCAATTAATTGAGAAATGTGAGAATTCTCTAGAAACTCACACAGATTGAGCTGGAGATGATATTATACATTGATGGGGATATAATCATGGTCGTTGGTTCTCCAATGAGAGATTATAAGAGAAAATTGATGGGTAGATGGAGAACACACTTGTGAGGTCGAGTTCCTTAGCAGATCGAACTACTTAGTTGCAAAGATTGAGCAGAGAAGAAAAGTTCAAGCCAAAAGGGATGTAGAGATAGAGAGGGAGTAGTGGAAGTGAATTCTAGAGGAATTTCCAGTTCCAGGAAGGAAACAACAAGAGGCTGAGTTGTTCCACTAGAGGTTGTGCAGGGAATGCTAGGAAACTTCAGTGAAGTAGTTTGATATGGCTGAGCAGGAGGTCGATTTAGTCGTCGTAGGCTAGGAAATTTTTCCAGAGGGCCAGAGAATCACTTCCAGAGGCAGCAATAGGTAGGATGACTTCATTAAAGGCAAATTCAGGTTGTGCGTGTGGTGGTCTGTGCAAGAACTGCACAAAGGCCCGCACAAGGATTCTTAGAGGGCCTATTTTCTAAAGCAGGTTGTGTCGAGATTGCCTGTGTAGAAGGGAAATTTCCCTTAATAATTTTGGCCAGATTATTTGCTGAGGGTTTCCATTTTCACATCCAAATTTGTACTCAAAAATTTCATTGTTGCATAATAATAATAAAGCCCTCATTTGTTGCACCGCTTTTCCCACATTGGATTTTTCGGGGACATTTGTCCAAAAATGTTTGTGCCAATTTTATTGTGTGTGTGTGCTCTAATTTTCTCAATTTCCAAATTTTATTTTTTGTAATATTTTTATGGTGAAGAAATTGCAATGTGATTTATTCGTTATTTTTCCGTAACAAAATAAACTGCATAAGTAATTATTTAGAAGAATAAATTTCAATTGCCGCAGCTTTAAAGAAATTTTCACATTCGAATGCTCTCAAGCATGGTTAAATGTAACTTTTTGCGACACAAGGATTTGGGCAGATTCTTGAGGAATGCACACTTTATGTGCATATATACAAAATGTATTTTCTTTTCAATCATGAATGAATGTATTTTTTTCTTTTCACAAGAAAAAGAGAGATTGCAAGTAATAAAGAAACATTTAAGCTATTACCATAAAGATGGTAATATCCACCTCATCACCTATGATTTTGTAAATGAAGAATGGAAGGATGAGCACTAAGATGATTGTAACTTTCACTTTTGTTGCATAAGGGCATGCAACCTTTTAGATGGGAGGTATGATGAGCCCAAAATTGTCCCTTTTTGTTCATTTGTTTTCCTATCCACTTACCCACCATGAACCCCAAACATTCCATTTTGTTCTTCATATGTTTTGATTTTATTATTTATATAGCCATTTCAGTTTATGTAATTATTTGTAAATTGAGCTGTTCACAAGGATTTACGAGGAATTGTCATGGAATATGGGTTGCATGATTTATTGTATTTGAATGTGTGAAGTAGGTACATTGTAGAAGCATATACCAATATTCTTCATTATATTTATGAGAATTCATGCTTGCTAGAAATTCCTCTTCATAAGTACTGCAAAGTTGTCTCTACCTAATCATTGCTAAGAAAATTAAATTTTTTATTAAAAAACATTCACCTTAACTAGGATAGGTTGTAGAGTTCTCTTGAATTGCTTGACCCAAGAACTAAAGAGTAAAGTATGCCAGAATCCATGATGTAACATAACAACACTTAAGAAATCATTATCATAATCCTAATTCATAGTAATTAAGGGAGAAGGATAATGTGGTTCAAAAATTGTTAGTCAACAACTATTGGGAACTTGTAACCACTAGGAGACATTATGTGGTTCTTGGGAGAAAAATGGTGGAAGGGAGTTGGAATTCCTCGTGATTCATTTCTAGAAATCTAAAAATTCCCCAATACTTACATTTATCTCAATCGCTCAATCTAGGTTAGCTTCTTTTAGTTAGAATAACACTCAAGCAATAAGTTGCAAAAGGTTATTGTAATTTTAGTCTTTTAATTAATGAAGCAATTATTGCAACACACTTGAGTTAGCTTTTTGATTAATGGATTAATCACCACTCTTTTAGTGAAGGTCCATTCAAGGAGATGAGTTGATGAATATCGTTGTATACACAGTGCACATCACCTCAAAGCTAATGCATGTAGATTGATAAATTAAAGTGAGCTCATTGGATTCAACAACAAGGACATTGTTGTAATTTTGTGGCTTGTCACCAAGTTTGTTGATCTTAACTAGCTAAAGAAGACAAATATTTCAGCAAGATGGACTTATCTTTTCATTATTTCCAATTCTGCAGGAAACCTATCAACATATGTAGCTTTCAAGACTATGCTTGGTTTCTGTAAATTGTTGGTCAAGCCTTGTGGCCTCACCATTTCCCTTGCAACATTTAAGTGGATCATTGATGACATTTAGTACCCCCATCTTGGATATTTTTTGTGGTATGCTTGTATAATCTTTTGATTTACAACAAGAGTTGAACAAGACATTTGGGGCATGTGCAAGGATACTTTTCTCTCCTACATCAACACAAGTTACATGCAGAGATGAAATGTTTCTTTGAACAAACTTTTCTCATATATTTGGGTATTGTTGTTGATGAAGTAAGAGTTCATACAAATCTTGAGAAGATTGGTAGTATGGAGTATCCTATGTCCAATAACAGTTAAAATCTCAAGAGTTTCTAAGGTGACATAAATTTCTATGGCAAATTCATCTACCATTAATCACATATCGCTTGCACAATAGATTATATCAACAATTAGAAAATTCTCACATGGACTCCTGAAGAACACCAAGCATTTCAAAAGCTTAAGAAAGGTCTTTGTATTACGAAAATGATTGCATTCCCTAATTTATAACAATGATTTGAAATTAAGACAATTCCTCTCAATATGCAGTTGATGTGTTGTTTTCAAGCAAGGAGGTCACCTAATTGTATACATTTATGCCCCAAGTCAAGTTCAATTGCAACAAACATGAAAAGGAATCATATGAATTGATCCAAGAACTTAAGCAATGATGTAATGGTGGGGCTACATTGATGGTAGGAACATTATCCTTCACATTTATAAACAATGCCTGAAATTTTGAATTTCCAATCTAAAATTTATAGCCATTTAAAATGGGTGTCCTACTTACAACAATTTGATTTGGTCATTAATGCAAAAGTCATGGGTTTTCTCAACAGCCCACCAAATACGGTTCTCTACATCCTTGATGTGAGGCATAGCATATGAAGAGTAGAATGACCAACATCTCACAATTCAATATTTTGGTCCCATTACAAAATCCAACTAACAACTAAGCAATTAATCAAACCCCCTTCCTACACTACATAATCAACTATAGATTGATGTACAAGTGTAATCAATGTTACATTTCAAGGTGGCCAACATGTCACCTTATCGAGAAGGCTCACTCTTCATCTTATGTTGGACACAATGGCATATAAAAAATCTCATTACATTTACAAAGGCACTTCTTTCTACCTTCTCTACGAAAACAATTGGAGATTATATCAAGTGAAGCTCATTTTGCAATGAAGCCAAGCCTTCAAATAAGAAACATGGACCATACCAACATCTACAAGTACCATCTAGACCATGTCAATCTATTTCCTTGGAATTTGTTAACCAACATTTGAGAAATCATGGCTGTCTTTGTTGTTTTCTACAAATTCTTCAATATGACAATCATCATTGTTTGCAACAAGCCTATTTCGATACTTCTAAGTTACATGTTTTTTGGAACATATTTGGAGGATATTTTTTCTTTCATTCAATTATCATATCATATTATAACTTAAGATTTCAAAGTTTATTTTTGCAATTCTAGTGGAAGATTATAGATTGTCAATTGCGATCAAACTCATTTGAAGCCAGTGTATGAGCTAAGGTAATTAATAGCTCCTTGGTCCACAATACTCACATTTAACATCAACAAAATGGACAATGGGATAGTTGAATATTTTGTGGTACAACTACAACAAGAAAACTCATGTCTCCACATCAATGTTATCAAAACTAGATCGAAATTAGCAAAACAAAATGGTCTCACTAGTTCTAGGGCCATATAGGTCTAGTTCAAGGTTTCAAACCATAAATGGCCAATTAAAGCACTAAATCAACTGGTTTCATATGAAATCATACAACTCAACTAATAATTAGAGATTGAGATCAATTTTGAAGGAGGTGAGAAAGTTTTAACTCTAACAATGAAGGTGATACTCACTCTAGCTTCACTCAACATTGCTTTTGAAACCTCAAATGATGAGTTTGGTTTTAAAAATGGCTATTGGTAAAATGAAGAAGATGAAGATCAAGGAGATGCCAAGGTTGAGCTACTTAGACCATGTGGGAAGAAATATTAGCTAATCTACCATTTGTTTCAAATGTTGCTTTTATTTCATGCAACGCAACCTACTTTTCCCACTATACAAAATTCTTCAAGTTCTATATCAATTTATTTCATTTTTTTAATTTAATTGTGCACACTCCAAGTAAGATGTATTATACTCAGTGTTATTTTAGTTCTATGCACCCTTAATTGCTATACACATGCGAAACTTCATATTTGTGTATAATGGCTTGGATTCATATGGATGCACACACACACACACACACACAGATATATATATATATATATATATCAAAATTTAAATATTTTAGGTATTTTTTAGTCGACCATTTTTGTGGTCCATTTGTTTTTCCGGTTTCAGTTCAACTCAAATTTTTGGGGCTAACCAATTTGATAACTAGTTTGTTAGTTTTTGTAGCATCGAAGGTGTTCTAGTCTCAAGACTTTGAGGAGAGGCTAAAACACAAGAGTTCTCCATAACCCATAAATCATTTCTGGAAATTCCATCTAGAAGTGTCTCAATTAAATTATTAACCAATTTTTAAATATTTCCAAAGTCTAAATTTAGGAAAACTGGTTAATTAACTAATATTAATTGAGAAAGGTGAGAATTATCCAAAAACTCACATGGATCGACTAGGAAATAATCTAAGTCATTGATTAAAGTTTAATCTTGGTCATAGGAGTCCCACAATGAGATTATAAGAAGAAGTCAATGGGTAGATGGAGGAACACACTTTTGAAACTTCAGATCGATTTCATTGGGCAGTTTGATTTCTCCAAAGAGCAACAACAATTTCTGGAAGAGTTCAAGCCAGAGAAGGGAAGCAAAGATAGAGAGAGGCAGAGACAGTGACTTCGGAGGAATTTTTCTAATTCCGGAGAGTCAAAAAGAGGAGGCCAAGATTGTCTCCAGGAGGCTGCCAGAGGCAATGCAAAACCTCAAGATGGCAATTCGATCCAACTGAAGAGAAGCTTGTTTTCAATTCCAGAGACCTAGAATATTTTTTAGAGTGCCAGAGAAACAATTTATCAGTCAGTAGTAGGTAGGACGATTAGATTGACAGCTGATTCAGGTAGAGCATGTGAGGGACTGCACTACGATGACGTAGGGCCTGCATAGAGCTGGTTTGACGACTAGCTTTTCAAAGGCAATCAAGTGTCGGGATTGCTCAAAGAAAAGGTAATTTCCCTCAGAGATTTTTTTCTAGTATTTCTCTTGGATAGATTCGTCAGTTTCGCAATATTTATTGTACTCAAAATTTCTCACTGCTGCTTAATAATAAAAACCCTCAATTGCTGCATTGATTTTCCACATTGGGTTTTTTTGGGGACTTTAGTCCAAAATAACCGTGTCATAATTTTGTGTGTGTGCCAGAAATTTTCTCAGTTTCCAGTTTGTCTTCTGCAATATTTAATTTTGTGAAGATTGCAATGTGATTAATTCGTTGTTATTGTAACAATAAACTACTAAATTAATTAACTATTAAAAGAATTAATTCCAGTTGTTGCAATAGAATTTCAATAGTGAAATTTTCATGTTGAAAATTGACAGCTTAGGTATGAATTTCTAAAAATAGAAAGTCTCAAGTATGACTTTCCAAAAATAGTAAATCACCTTTCATCAAATGGTAATCCCTTCTAATCATCAATCAATCCTAATAGTTCAATTTGACTTAATCATTATCATCATTATTATTATTATTAAAAAGAAATTCAAGTCTTTCAATTGTGAGACTCAATCATGTCATATATAACTCCCCTCAATTAATGCATATGCTACTCTTTCTCTCTCTCTCTCTCTTAATGGATTCATTCCTCTCTCTTTAATGCTCTTACGCACCTCTTACACTCTCTTACACACTTTAATGACTCGTCATAAAAAGATTCCTCTTACACTTCTTTAATGCATAAGTTACACTTCTCTCCTAAATGTGTAAGTTACACTCCTCTCCTTTATGCCATAAGTTACACTCCTATTTTGGCATATCTAACTCCTCCTCAAGGCATAGGAGTTACTCCCTCATGAATTTGACCTCATTGCTCTTCTTATATATTTGTGCCTCTCATCCTCACTTGATAAACTTACTTGTGCTTGTGAAAGGATTCAAACTTGAGAAAGACAGAGTTGAAGAGTCTAGAGGAAGATAGAGAGATAGAGATAGAGAGAGAGAGTCTTGAAGAGAAAGAGTAGATCTTGGAGAGCCAAAGTGATTCAGTGTTTCCATAAGCTACTGTTATCAGAGATATTCTTCAGATTTGAGTGAACTTCTTCATTCTCTCATTGTACTGTGTATCTCTACTGAACAATTAATTTCTAATAGAAGAAGAATTTGGTTGGGTTTACCCTTGTGGGTTTTTCCCTGGTCATTGATCTAACTTCTTTGTGTCTCATTGAGTTCTTGGTTGTCTTCCATTGTGCATATGGTTTATATGGTTTATGTTCTATCTACAATTACTTAACTTATTTTGCAGCATAAATAAGTTCTCAATTTAGGTGATTGTAACATCATAGAACATCATAATTTCAACATTTCACATGGTATCAGAGTGATTTTGATCAGATGGGGAAGCTCAGAAGCAGAAGAAGAAATTCGCTGTCCAAAGGAGCAGTAGGACGAATTTATGTTCAAAGCCTAAGCCAGGTAGTGCGAATTGCTGGGCAATTTGATTTTCTAGTGCAGGTAGATAAAATAATTTGGCTTGCCAGTTCGTGTGATTCCAACAAGCAAAGGGGAAATTGTAGCTCATAGTTTTGCTTAGTAGATTCCTTGTTTGAGCACAAAAGGGTTTTGCAACAATTTGTAGTAGCAGAATCAACGTAGAGTGGAAGAGAAAGTGAACACAGAGAGAATTTCTAGTTTAGAAATCTGATTTTCGAGTTGCAGCTGGCAGTTGCTGCAAGCATATTTTCTCACTCCATAAGGGAGTGCAAATAGCAAATTCAACATCCGAGTAGGGGGAAGAGGGATATTTCCATACCATATTCAGAGATGGATTAGTGATCAAGGTAGGTTGGAGGGAGCCTCCAACTATGTCATCTGCAAGGCTAAGATGTCCTTCTTGCTAGATCAACAGAAGGAATACAAGAAAGATATGGCAAAGTTGAAGCGAATGATCTTGGATGGAGTCTGATACCATATAGTGTCGCATATGTCAGCCAAGGAAATGTGGGATGCTTTCGCTCAGCTTTATCAGAATCCTTCCGAGCAACAAAAGATGTTCCTGCAAGAGAAGCTGAGAAACATCATGGCGCAAAAGGGTGAAGGCATAGATCTCTTCCTCACCAGAATTCAGGAAATCTGAGATCAACTTTCAAAAATTGGAGAGGTGCCTCAACCTACAGAGCTTGTTCATTTGGCCCTAAACAGTGTCTCAGAGGAAGAGTAAGTCTTTGTCCAAAGCATCTTGGGACGAGACACATTACCAGGGTGGGACATGATGTGGTCAAACTTGCAGCAAGAGGAGATGAGGCGAGCTCTAGTAAAGAGCTCCATCAACAGAAATAACAATAAGTGTGAGAAGGGTGAGAAGGAGGAGGAGAATGTGGCCCTCGCATCAAAGGGTCTCAGTCAGGGATAGGGGAAGAAGAAGAAAAGGAAAAACCTATTTAAGGTCAAGTGCTTTAGGTGTGGCGAGTTTGGCCACTATGGTACACAATGTCCTCAAAGGAAGAAGGACAAGCAAGAGAAGGACCAGGTGGCAACGTCCACAGAGATAGAGAAGTTGTCCTCCAGGTTAGAGGAATATTTTGCCATGTTTGCAGTTATACCTCCAGGAGTGAGGTGGGGCGATATGGAGTTATAGTCCCAGAGTAGTGCAGAGGTTTGGGCAAGGTCCATTGAGGTGTCTTCCACATGGATCATTACCTTGCTACGGGGGCCCACTGTATTCAGTAGCAAGATGGATTAGTGTCAATTGATGCAGTCATATTCCAGAGTGAAAATTGTAGACTAGCTGCAGTCAAGTACTAAGGAGCGCAGAGCAGTGTTGACAATGAAGTAGGAGGATCAATAGCAGAGTTAGCAACAACACAGGTTCCTCAGTGGATAGTGCAGAGGCTAGTAGCAGTGACATGCTCAGCTGACAGATGCAACACAAAGACATTTAATTCATTATTTCGATTGCTTCTCAGTTGTAGTAGTTGAAGTAGCAACAACAATAGTTGAGAGGGAGTTGCAGTGCAAATGTAGTGTTGGCAGCAATATCACAGTGTTTGCAATAGCACAGATGCAACATTAAAGTTGCGTAGTGGTTGGTGGGCAGTGGGAAGCAATCACAGTGGCCAGACATCAACAACGTGTATAAAGGGTGTTGTCGCAGTACGACACTAGAACACCTTCCTCGCTAAGAGTAGTGTTGACAACGAAGTAGGAGGATCAGTAGCAGAGTCAGCAACAATGCAAGTTCCTCAGTGGATAGTGCAGAGGCTAGTAGCAGTGACATGCTCAGGTGACAGATGCAACACAAAGACATTTAATTCATTATTTCGATTGCTTCTCAGTTGTAGTAGTTGAAGTAGCAACAACAACAGTTGAGAGGGAGTTGCAGTGCAAATGTAGTGTTGGCAGCAATATCACAGTGTTTGCAATAGCACAAATGCAACATCAAAGTTGCGTAGTGGTTGGTGGGCAGTGGGAAGCAATCACAGTGGCCAGACATCAACAACGTGTATAAAGGGTGTTGTCGCAGTACGACACTAGAACACCTTCCTTGCTAAGAGGGAATGTTAGTTTTTGTAGCATCAGAGGTGTTCTAGTCTCGAGACTTTGAGGAGAGGCTAAAACATAGGAGTTCTCCATAACCCATAAATAATTTCTAGAAATTCCATCTAGAAGTGTCTCAATTAGATTATTAACCAATTTTTAAATATTTCCTAAGTCTAAACCTAGGAAAATTGGTTAATTAATTAGTATTAATTGAGAAAGGCGAGAATTATCTAGAAACTCACACGGATCGAGTGGGAAATAATCTCAACCATTGATTAAGGTTTAATATTGGCCATTGGAGTTCCACAATGAGATTATAAGAAGTTGTCGACGGGTAGACAAAGGAACATACTTGTGACACTTGAGATCGATTTCCTTGAGCAGTTCGATTTCTCTAGAGAGTAGTAGCAATTGTCAAAAGAGTTCGAGCCAAAGAAGGGAAGCAGAGATAGAGAGAACCAGAGACAGTGAGTTCAAAGGAATTTTTCCAATTCCAGAGAGTCAGAAAGAGGAGGTCGATATTTTCTCCAAGAGGTTGCACAGAGGCAGGGCATAGCCTCAAGAGGGAAATTCGATTCTGTTGAAGAGGAGTTCAATTTCAGTTTTAGAGGCCGAGAATATTTTCTAGAGTGTCGGAGAAACAATTTCTCAGTTAGCAGTAGGCAGGATGACTAGATTGGCAGTTGGTTTAGGCAGAGCATGGGAGGGACTGCGTGACACAGGGCCTACACAAAGTTGGTTGGACAACTAGCTTTTCAGAGGAAGTCAAGTGTCCGGATTGCTTAGAGAAAGGTTAATTTCCCTCAGAGAATTTTTGCCAGTATTTCTCTTGGATATATTTGCCAATTTGGCAATATTTATTATACTCGGAATTTCTCGCCGCTTCTTAATAATAAAAACCCTCAGCTGCTACACCGATTTTCCCAAGTTGGATTTTTCCAGAGACTATAGTCCAAAATAATTGTGTCATAATTTTGTGTGTGTGCCAATTTTTTTCTCAATTTCTAGTTTATCTTCAGTAGTATTTAATTTTTTGAAGATTGTAGTGTGATTAATTCGTTGTTTTCGTAGCAATAAAATGATAAACTAATTAACAGTTAGAAGAATTAATTCTAGTGGTTGTAATAGAATTTTAGTAGTGAAATTTTCATATAGTCCAATTGTAATAACTAATAATTATGCTCCACAAGGAATTTTCCATTTGACATCTATTATGGTGTTCACTTATTGTCCCTCAAGAGCTCCTAGTTGCTACTTTTACCATATCCACATCCCACCAAAAAAAGAAGCAAGATAAGGCTTCTTCCTTGTAAAATTTGACCAAACTCCATGCCAAAGTGCATGACATATTTCAACAAACAAAAGGTAATTAGAAAGCGTTACATGATTGACATTAGGTACCTCTATCATATAAAGTTTGTGACAAAGTTTGTCTAAACCAACATCACAAGTTCAAACTAATCTAGTAAGTGCTATATACTATTACGTCTAAAGTGGATTATAGTGCCTCCACATTGGTTCTTCCACCACATCTTGGAATCCATAATGTGGTAAAAGTAAGCCAGTTCAAGATGTATGAGCCTCCCCCCCTGGAAGAAGCAGCTCTTGTCACACATATGGACGGTTACCATTGCTGATTTTCAGCCTCCTTTGCCTAAAGATACTATATGTTCGGACTTTATCTAGCAAGCAACATCAAATCACTATTTAATTGTTCCACTGCATATGCACTTTACCAACCCAATCCAAGTGGTTATCCTAATGAATGTTTGAACAACAATTTCTTCATCTACAACATAAAGTAGGGACATTTTCCTCTAAGCAAGAAACTATGAGACTTAGTCTAATGGTCTTGGTCCAACATTTTATTATAATTCCATTTTGTTATTTTGTACTTTAGATTTTGCAAATCTCATTTACCATGCCATCTACTCCTACCTCACTTGATCTGAGCTACCATCAACTACCACAATTTAGTACTCTCTAGCAATTTCCTTTTGTACTTTCATTCTTCATTCTTGTATGTGAGTATTTGCATTGTTAGTTAATTGTATTCATATCAGTGGCAAAACCAGAACCTAACAGTCACAAAACTGTTTGGCATCTAACCAGAACCATGGATTACTTACATTTGACATTACTGACACTTGAAAATTTAGCATTCCAAAATGGCACCAGCAGCTGCATTTTGGGAACAAGATGAAAACTAAGAACAAACACAATACTGTGATACACAAGCATGAAGGAATTGGTGCTTCCAAATCTTGACACTCATGACCCTCCATGCCTATTTAGCCAAATCTCACATCAGGTCTGATGCTGCTAAATGTAATCAAACATTTAACATAATCAAAGATTCTAGCTACAATCTAAGGCAAAATAAATTTCCATGATTTCTGAGTGCATGACCCTTCGAGCTTCAACCATTCTCATGTATTCAAGTCATCTGGACATCCTCTCAGGAGCATCTCCCTTGCATCAGGCTTAATCACATTTTCCCACCAACAACATAGTATTGCTTCAATCATTCCATCTTCAGACATACTTGATAGTCCTCCTCATGATTTTGAACCAATTCCTCCCTCATACCTGGTTTCCAACAGAAAACTATGCATCCAAGATAAGCATCTCAGTTTATTGTCCTAACTAATATTCCCATAGAACTACTGTTATTAGTGACATAAGAAGAGGAATATCAGTGAATCCTAAATTTTCACAGAACATTAGCAATCTCTTCTCCTTTCTTCCTTCCCTGAACACCCACATCTATTAAATAGATTCCATTCACGGTTCTAGGAATGAAGAGGAGATAACTCATCCTTTTAGGGCCTTGAATAAGGGCAGGTGAATTGATAAGTACACTAATTTTTAATGACTTTGACACCTGATAAAGGATCCCTTTCAACTGATTCACAACAGGCCTGTAGAGGGAAATATTGATCATGGTGATCCTCACTTCTAGTGGTCACATTTGTTTCTCTTCAACTTTAAAATGGGCAGCAATGCAACGAATCTTGATAGTGAAATTAAAATGTTTGGATCATGAGATTACACAACTAGTCCAACTAATAATCAAAGAGGTAGCCAAATTACCAATGGTGATGGAGTAAGCCCCCTCCTCAAGCTTGACACATGGCCTCAAGTGAAGCATTTACAAAAGATAACACCCTAAATCATGAGAGGTTGTGAAAGCCATTTGCAAGAAAATATACAGAACTGTAAACAACAGAGTTATAGAGAAAGTGGTAGCAATTATAGCTGGAACCTTTTGTCATACTATGCCAGAATTCAGCTATAAATTTTGGAAGTGTCAACTGAAGTAGAAGATTAACCAATGAAAACATCATTAAACATAACTTTCCCTGACTTTCATAACTGTGATTTACTTGATAGTCCAAGATTGTTACTCATTCCCTATTGGGAGGGGATTATATGACGTTCAGGCTATTATAATAGTTGCATGCAACGAATTATGGCAGACAATACTATCTTGTCTTCTATGTACAATATCATAGCAAAAAGTCATATGTTGCTTAAATGGATGATTATATATTAGGCTGATTGATCTTTTTAACACATTATGTTTCCTATCATTTGGTTCATTTTGAAGGAGAATCCAAATGGCTCCTTCACGTCTTGGGAGAAGCACAAAGGAAATTATAACAATTTTACTGCATGTGTGTACCAAAGAGCATTGCTTATAAGTTATGTCTAATTTTAATAAACATATATAAATATATAGATGAATTTTGAGTCATTCAAGCAAGATCCGCGAATGCCAAGCTCTTGCAGTAACCAACAAAATATTTTGGGTTTCTATTCTCATCCCTGTATTAAATTTTGCTGATTTCTTTCTGGATGATTTTTTTTCAGATTACGTAGATCAGGTGGCCATTGATGTGCTATTGAGTGATTTTCATGGAAAATACTTTTGTCCCAAACAAGTAGCTTGAAAAGGCATACAGAGCACTATGGAGACTGATATATTGAAATTTCGGACCATTCATTTTCTAGAAAATCAAGTTAAAGATACTTTAACTTTCTTCGAAGGCTCCATGTATGCTTTAAAACTCACTCAGATATGAGGGCTTACCCAAAAGTTTAGTAAGCTTTATTCTTGACTGAATTCCTAACAAAAAATACAGGATTCTCTGAAGTCAAGCAAAACTATATAATCACATCTCTTCATATAATTGCAAATGTTAAGTGGTCCTAGTACTCATAACTGGACTACATCAAAAGAGCTTTCCTCAAGATTATCTTAAATATGTGCATCTTCAGAAATATTTTATATTTGTTGCAAGTATGTTCTCAGATTATATCTATACCTTTTGCACTGTTCCGTGGTGGGAAAAATCTCATGCGTATCATTCCTTGTTGAGGAATTCTCTTGAACTTCAATAAACATCTGTAGCTTCACTTTTTGGATATTTAATGTTTCAGTTATTTTGAATTCTCAGACGTGCCCAAGTCCAATCAAATTGAACACTGCTTACAGGCAATGCAGAAAAACGTAAGGCACATTGCTTTGAAAATGAATAAATAGAATATTGTGCACAAGCTAGGGAAGCAGTTCAACCACACCTTGCTTGTAAAATTCAACAAACTCTACATAAGAACTGCAGAAAAACATATAAAATGGCTTCAAATTAGCTTTTTTGTGCCTTTAATGCAGGCCCAACCATCATCTTTGGAGACTGATATATTGTCCAAAAACTTGGAATAGCATTCTTGGACTCGAGGTACCTGCAATCCAAAACACAAAAAAAGTGTTAAACATGCAAGTTTAGTCAAAAGAAAATTGGCCTATGCAAGAACAGAGAAGATCCTGCATTCATAGAATGACAATATTTTCAGAATATCTGAAAAGGAACAGTGAACGAGGTTGTGAATTGCAATTATCCAGTCAATGTTGTAAATGGGAAGATAAGTACCTGGTCTAGTATGATGCCTGACAGTCCAACAAGTCCTCCAGGTCTAATGTACCCTGTAATATGACTTGCCAGATATAGCAACGGATTCAGTAAAATATTTGCAACAACAATGTCATATTGAGCAGGTCCAGTGTCAGAGATTGTCGTAGCTAGATGCCTTTTCTTTGTTCCTTCACTTGCTTCTGCGTTGCTTCCATCATTTGGGACGAGATATACTTGCATTTTATCAGGCCCAAAGGAATTCAAAGATGCATTATGAATAGCTGATGAAACTGCCATGGGATCAGTATCAACTGCAACAGCTCTTCCAGCACCCATCTACATATATTTCAATTATACAAGAATTTAATCATAAATATCTATCCATTCTACCATAGATCTACAGTGACATTTTTTCCCCTTCTTTTATCATTTATCCTTTAATTTTAATTAGGAATGCATGCATCTCAAATTCAAGTGGAAATTAGTCTTTTGCTCAGAATTTTTAGAACTGTTATTATAAAATCTAGCAGGCCTAGTGCAAAGCCTCACTAGGCAACCTAGGTCTTATGGCAACAATGAGATCAGCCATCACTGTCACCTTAGTGGCCTCTTTCCAGCTATTTAGTAGTGGACGTTATCCCCACAAGGGAGGCTTCCTTAAATAAATCACCCAACAAGATCTTCAACAAACAAGGGCTCAAGGGCGATATAAGGTCCTACAGTTATGGAGGAAGGTATTGGCAAGGCCTTCATGGCTGTGACAAGAGATATAACAATCAAGCACACTTTCCACCAACCCCAATGGACTAGAATAGGGCTACTATAAACTAGGGTTTCATTGATATGCAAGTTTACAGCATGCAAAAGCATATAGCAGCTGTGAAATAGCCTCTAAGAGATAGATTCAGTGAAGTATCAATGGCTATCAAGGGGGTAAGCCCAGGAAAAGGAAACATTTTGAAGTTTTCAATGGTTTAAGATGCATAAAACAGCAAACTAAGCCTAGACGTCAATCATAATTCGGGGATAAAGATGCAATAAATGCTAGATTTTGCCTTTCTAACTTATTTAATGCAATTTTATCAATAGAACAATGACATATAGATGCAAATTTACCATAACATGCAAATTAAAACCAAACCCTAACCCTAGATACCAAGAAATTAGGAAAGATTTAGAAATTTAGGATGATCACCACAACTAGACT
Source organism: Pinus tabuliformis (assembly GCA_031772625.1). Classification (NCBI taxonomy): domain Eukaryota; kingdom Viridiplantae; phylum Streptophyta; class Pinopsida; order Pinales; family Pinaceae; genus Pinus; species Pinus tabuliformis. The sequence continues at coordinate 1,227,811,212 of CM062817.1, read as the reverse complement.
AGTGCTTTCTCTCAATTGGAAATGGAGTCAATTAGGGCAAGGTCTATGATAGAGGGCCTTGGATGAAGAGGGTGGAAGACTAAATTTCTTCCCTTAGAAACCCTAGCAACTTCTCTATATGGGAGATTTAAGGTCAAAGGATGCATAAACAAAGTTCCTTTGATGGATTCATGCAAAACAAATTTTACGTATCATAACGAATCAAGAGTTCAAGAAAGATGTTGCCCTTTTTAATATGGCACAAAAAGAAACCCTAATTTTAGAAATATAACATGCAAAATGGAAGATAATAGCAATAAACTTACACAATTTTCACAAGAATCACTCCATCAAATCCAAACTAGTCTCTCCATGCAAAAATATCCCTCCCAATATAATTCGCTCAACTAAATATCCATTGCATCCAAGGAAAAAGTACAAGAGAGCTAGTGCACACTTCTTAAGAGAGAAAAATAAATGAATGTGTGATGATTCAGAATGAAAGTGACTTCCCTCTATTAATATGAGGGCAACCAAGTAACTTTTAATAATTTTACAAGTAATGTTAGTTTTTGTAGCATCAGACGATGTTCTAGTCTCAAAACTTTGTGTAGCGGCTAAAATAGACGAGTTCTCCAAAACCCAGAAATTGTTTCTAGAAATTCCACCCAAACATAGCTCAATTAAATTAATTGATCGATAATTAAAAAATGCCTAAGCCTAACTTAGGGAAATCGATTAATTAATAGTAATTAATGGAGAAAGGTAAGAATTCTCTAGAAACTCACATGGATCGACTTGGAGATGATCTCAATCATCGTTTAAGTTTTAATCTTGACTGTTGGAGTCCCAACTAGAGATTATAAGAAGAGGTCGATGGGTAGATGGAGAAACACACACAAGAGAGAGCCAATAGTGCAAGTTCCTTGGGCAGTTCGAGCTAGCCAGCAACAAAATTTGAGCTAGAGAGGGAAAGAGACTGTGATCCGGAAGAAGATTTCCCAGTTCCAGAGAGGCAAGAGAGGAGGTCGAATTATTTCTCTAGGATTTTGTGCAGGGACTGCGCAGTGCCTCAAGAAGGCAGTTCGATTTAGTTGGAGAGGAGTTCATTTCAGTTTCCGGAGGCTAGGAGGATTTTCCAATAGGCAGGAGAGAGATTTCCCTAGCCAGTAGTAGGTCGGACGCCTTGACTAACATTAGTTTTGGGCTGATCCGAATGGAAAATGGCATCAACCCATGGTATTCATCCACCCATGTAATTTACCCATGGTATTGTAAGTGGCATCCACCCATGGTATTGTAAGTGACATCCACCCATGGTATTCATTCACCCATGGTATTGTGACATCCACCCATGGTATTCATTCACCCATGGAATTGACTCGTGGTATTGTAACTGAAAAATACTATAAGTAACAAGTCGCATTTTGTAAAAGGACAGATTGTCCACCACAATGTAGTCCTTACAGTTATTATCTGTTTTAATAAAAAAATTGTTTGTGGTTTTGTTTATTGGGCATTCTACTCTTTTTCTTCTGGCAATTTTTTCAGATCTTGGGGACCCACCCCCGCCCCCCCCCAAGATCTAAATGGATCTTTGGGGGGGAGGTCCCAAGCTCTGAAAAATTGCCAGAAGAAAAAGATAGAATGCCCAATAAACAAAACCACAAAGATTTTTTTTATTAAAACAGATAATCACTGTAAGGACTACATTGTGGTGGACAATCTGTCCTTTTACAAAATGCGACTTGTTACTTATAGTATTTTTCAGTTACAATACCACGGGTCAATTCCATGGGTGAATGAATACCATGGGTGGATGCCACAATACAAAGGGTCAATTCCACGGGTGAATGAATACAATGGGTGGATGTCACTTACAATACCATGGGTAAATTACATGGGTGGACGAATAACATAGGTGGACGAATACCATGGGTTGATGCCATTTTCCATTCAGATCATAAATGGATCTTTGGGGGGGGAGGTCCCCAAGATCTGAAAAATTGCCAGAAGAAAAAGAGTAGAATGCCCAATAAACAAAACCACAAAGATTTTTTTTATTAAAACAGATAATAACTGTAAGGACTACATTGTGGTGGAAAATCTTTCCTTTTACAAAATGCGACTTGTTACTTATAGTATTTTTCAGTTACAATACCACGGGTCAATTCCATGGTTGAATGAATACCATGGGTGGATGTAACAATACCACGGGTCAATTCCATGGGTGAATGAATACCATGGGTGGATGTCACAATATCATGGGTGAATGAATGCCATGGGTGGATGTCAATTACAATACCATGGGTGGATAAATACCATGGGTGGATGCCACTTACAATACCATCGGTAAATTCCATGGGTGGATGAATAACATAGGTGGATGAATACCATGGGTTGATGCCATTTTCCATTCGGATCATGGGCTGAGAGTGTGACAGGTTACACAGAGGTGACGTAGAGCCTGCGTGAAGGGTTTGGACGACTTGGTTGGGCTTGTCAGTTTTGAGTCGGGATTACTTGGAGACGAGGGTAAATTCCCTCATGTGATTTTGCCAGTATTTCTTTCAGATTGGATAGCCAACTAGGAATCCAAATTTATTGTACTCAGAATTCACCATTGCATAATAATAAAACCCTTAGCCGCTGCACTGGTTTTCCCACATTGGGTTTTTCCGGGGACATTTGTCCAAAAATAATTGTGTCAATTTTTATGTGTGTGCTAGCATTTCTCAGTTCCTATTATTGTTTCTGCAGTATTTTTATTTGGTGAAGAAATTGCAGTGTGAATAATTCGATATTTTTCCATAAACAAAATAAATTGCATAATTGATTTTTCAGTTAGAAGAATTATTTCCAATTGCTACATTTCAAGGAATTTTCACATGGTATTAGAGCACATTTGATAGATAGGGGGCTTAGAGACAAAGAAGGAAAATTTCGTTGTTCAGAGGCAATGGCAAGATGAAATTTTCTAGGGTTGTGCAGTGCCTAGCCAGGAAGTGCAAATTGCTGGATAGGGTTTGGTTTTCTAGTGGCAGTAGGTAAGAAAGTTCGATTTGTCCTGGGAAGCGGTTCTAGCACGCAGAGGGAGCAACAACTTAGTACTTTGCAAAGCAAATTTCTTGTTTCAGCAAAGAGGGTTTGCAGCAGTTTGCTAGAGCAGATTCAGTGTCGGGTGGAAGAGAGTGCACACACAGAGGGAGTTTCTCTCAGAGGGTGTCTAGTTTCAAAAATTTGTATTATCCAATTGCAGAAGGCCGTGCGAATTTGCCAAACTAGCCAGTTCATGTTGCCGAGATTACAGTTCGAGTTCCAGTCACCAGAAAAGGACTAGTGGAAAGGTCGAGCGAGTAGTTCCTAAGTGTAGCTGAAGGAAGAGCGAGGCAACAGTAGTAGTTCTTCACATTCTAGGAGGGAGTACGAGTAGTAGAATAGGTAGCCAGGCAGGAGAGAGGATGAGATTCCTGTTTATTTTCCCAGATTTTGAGTTTCACAGATTTTTCAACTTTGTAGAGATGGTCATACGAGATTGCCAAAGAAGGCAGTGTGAGCTAGCTAGAATACAGATATGGACAACAGATCAACTTCCAGTTGTCGGAAACAAGTGTTGCAGGAAGTGCGAGTTGCAAAGCAAAGAAGGGTCCCAAATAGGGACCGAGCTCAAAAGGAGATAGTGGGGCACCAGGTCCAAGAGGAGGAGTATGATACTCCAGTGTGCCAGACGGGGAGGCCCCAGTGCAAAAGCAGTAAGGAGATCAATTAGATCAGTTCCAATTGTTGCAGTAGGATCAAATATGCTACAAGGGCTCATAGTATCATAGTAGCAAGTTCAATGTTAGTAGGTGCAGTCAGTTCTAGAGTGATAGTCGAAGTTAGATGCTGAGGAGCATAGAGATGTGTTGACAGCAGTGCAGGAGGCATAGAGTAGAGTCAACAACAATGCAAGTTTCTGAGTGGACAGTGCAACAGCTAGTAGTAGTTAGAGACTCAGGAGGCAGTTGTAGCATGTGATCACAATTAATTCAGTATTTTGGATGCTTCTTAGTTGCAATAGTTGCAGTAGCAACATCAACAGTGAGAGGGATGTTAGTTGGGTTGCAGTGCAGATGTAGAGCTGGCAACAATACAGGATGTACAATGCAGTGTCAACAACAACACAAATGCAGCATGGTTCAGCTACAATTGTTAGTAGATGAATTAGAGTTTGCGCAGTGGTTGATGGACAAGGACAGGCAGCTACAAATGTCACACATCAGCAGTGTGGGAGGATGTTATGGAGACAAAGTTGGATAACACCTTCCTCGCTAAGAGGGAGTGTTAGTTTTTGTAGCATAAGATGGTGTTCTAGTCTTGAAACTTCGTGTACAGGCTAAAACACGAGTTATCCAAAACCCAAAAATCGTTTCTGGAAATTCTACCTAGAGATAACTCAATTAAATTAGTTGATCGATAATTAAAAAATGCTTAAGTCTAACTTAGGGAAATCGATTAATTAATATTAATTAATTGAGAAAGGTGGGAATTCTCTAGAAACTCACACAAATGGACTTGGACATAATCTTAGCCATCAATTAAGTTTTAATTTTGGTCGTTCGAGTCCCAACTGAATATTATAAGAGGTCAATGGTCAGATGGAGAAACACACACAAGAGAGAGTCGATAGTGTGAGTTCCTTGGGTAGTTCAAGCTAGCCAGTAGTAGATTTCGAGCTAAAGAGAGGACACATAGCTGGAGAGGGGCAGAGACAATGATCTAGAGGAAGAATTTTTAGTTCCAAAGAGGCAAGAGAGGAGGCTAAATTATTTCTCCAGGAGGTTGCGCATGGACTACACAATGCCTCAAGAAGGCAGTTCGATTCAGCTAGAGAGGAGGTCGTTTCAGTTTCCAAAGGCTGGGAGGATTTTCCAGTGGGCAAGAGAGACACTTCCCCAGTCAGCACCAGGCGGGACGACTTGAGTAGCATTAGTTTCGGGCTGAGTGTGTGAGAGACTGCGCAGAGGTGACACAAAGCCTGCGTAGAGGGTTTGGACGGCTTGCTTGTGTTAGTTTTTGTAGCAGTAGAGGTATTCTAGTCTCGAAACTTTGTAGAGATGGTAAAACACAGGAGTTCTCTATAACCCAAAAGTCGTTTCTGGAAATTCCACCTAGAAGCAATGTTATCAAAACTGAACTGGTTCAGACGGAACTGGCCAGTCTAACCGGTTTGGATGCAAAACTGGTCCGGACCGGTTCGGTGATCGGTTTCGCTGGTCCTCAAGGCCTGCGGTCGCGCGACCTGGGCATGATAAAAAAAACCATTTTTTTTTTTACTTTTTTATTATTTTTCCTAGTTTCTAATGATACTCTAGGCTGCCTCCCCCCTTAAAGGTATTTAAACACCCCCACCCACTCTATTTCACTCACACTATTGATTCGAGTCTCTTGCAATTCTTGAGCTGAGTTCGGTGAGGAGAATTCAGAGTTTTTTGCAGGGTTGTTCTGAGGGAGATTTTTTGCAGATTTGAAGAGCTGATTGGAGTCTTGGAGAGCAGTTGGGTTGGCAAATTTTCGAGCTACTTTAAAGAATTTTTTTTCCCAGAGATCTTTGGGTTTTCTTCAGTGGTTTTTGGAGTTGGCGGAAGAATTTTTTTTTTTATTTTGTTGGGGCTGCTACAAAGCTGATGTCGTAGGATTTTGAAGCTGATTTGATCATTGATTTGTTGTAGCTATAGCTTGTAGTATAATACTATGATCTATCATGTTATTTTGGACTATAAAGGCCTTTTAGAGCCTGCTTCTTGATGTTTGTAACATTTTTGGTTAAGTGTTGTTTTGCACTAAGTGTTATTTTGGTTATATGTACCACTGTTGATAATATCGGCGATATTTTCGGCAAAACGATATATCGCTGAGAAAATATCGCGATATTTTCAAAATATCAGCTATGTTTAAAAATTTGAAAAAATTATTTTTTATGCTTGCCGATATTTTCACTGATATTGCCGATAAGATGTTTTCTAGACCCTCGCCGATATTTTGCCGATACTTATATGTACTATTACATGCTATATAAATGAGAATTTGTGCATATTTGTGTATAAATGGTTTGGATTCATATGGATGCACATGAATATATTGCCTTTTTCTTTAAAATATGAATATTTTATGTGTTTTTGGTAAACCGATTTTTTTCCGGTGTTTTTCCAGTTCCGGTCTAGTTCCAACCAGTTCCCGGTCCACAAGGTTTTTCGATTCGATGACCGGTTCTGTTCTGATAACATTGCCTAGAAGTGTCTCAATTAGATTATTAACCTATTTTTAATTATTTCCTAAGTCTAAACTTTGGAAAAGGGGTTAATTAATCAGAATCAAATGAGATATCCCCCATATGATCCAAAGATACATTACAACAGATACCAAGTTCATCCCTGAACTTAGTAAATTTTATTCTGCCAAGCGGTTTCGTGAAAATGTCGGAGATCTGATCTTCGGAAGGACACTAAACTGGCTTGAGGACATCTTTGGCAATGAGAGATCTGATATGATGATACTTGGTGTCCACATGCTTTGTCTTTGAATGAAAAACTAGGTTCTTGGCAAGTTTGATGGCTGACTAGCTGTCAATGAATAATGATGTAGCTTCTGCCTAAGAAATGCCCAAGTCCTGCAAAATTCGGCGCAACCACACAATTTCACATGCTGCTTCCCATGCTGAAATGTACTCTGCGTCTGCTAAAGAAGTGGCCACTGTAGCTTGTTTCTTACAACTCCAAGATACTGCGGCTGACCCGATGTTCATTAAATAACCTAATGTTGATGCTCGATCATCAATACTTCCAGCAAAGTCGGCATCAGAATATCCACCAAGTACAAAATTTTTAGTCTTTGTGTAAAGAAGACCAAAATCTTTTGTTCCTTGGATATATCGAAGAACTCTTTTGGTTGCATTCCAGTGGCTGTCTCGTGGTTCCTGCATAAAACGTGAAAGAATACTGACTGCATAAGATAGATCAGGACGAATATTTGTCAAATAAATCAAGCTGCCAATCAACTGTCTGTAAGTTGTACTGTCCACCTTTTCCCCCCTTCAAATTTTGAAAGTTTCAAGTTTTGCTCCATGGGGGTGAGAACGGGCTTGCAATCCTGCATGCCAAATCGCTGAAGAGCCTCTGTTGCATACTTACTTTGAGAAATGAAAATATGATGTGGACGTTGGAAGACTTCAACTCCAAGATAGTAGTGAAGTAATCCCAAATCTGTCATCTTAAAACCTACATGTAACTTCTTTTTCACCTGTGCAATATGATCATCATGGTTGCCAATAATGATCAAATCATCTACATACATAACAAGAATTACCAGATATTTTCCCTGTTGTCGCACATACAAAGTATCATCAGATTCACTTCGTTGAAAACCAACTTTCTTAAGGTATTCATCCATCTTTGCATACCAAGCTCGGGGAGCTTGTTCTAATCCATATAAAGCCTTGATCAATTTGCAGACTTTATGTTCTTGTCTTTCAATTTCAAAACCTGGCGGTTGGGTCATATACACTTCTTCCTGTAAATCCCTGTTGAGAAAAGCACTTTTCACATCCATTTGATGAACTTTCCATCCTTTCTGAGCAGCCAATGCAAGTGTTAATCGGATGGTGTTCCATTTAGCTGTAGGAGCAAAAGTTTCCTCATAATCATTGCCTTCCTGCTGCGCAAAACCTTTTGCGACAAGTCGTGCTTTATACTTTTCAAGTTCTCCCTTCTGATTATACTTAATTCTGTAAGCCCATTTGCATCCCATGGGTTTAACATTTGATAGACAATCAACAAGTTTCCAAGTGTTGTTATCAATTACTGCTTGATATTCTTCAACCATAGCCTATTGCCATTCTTTATGTTTTACTGCTTCTTTGTATGTGGAAGGTTCAGTAAAATCATTTGCTATCAAGGCAAAATTGCCTTCACTTCTATGTGCCCTTCTGGTGCCTGCTTTATTCTGCTCATCAGGCTTTACATCTTTCAAAAGTTGAACTGCCCATTTCGGTAGTTGGTGCTCACTTGTTTGCGCTTTTGAAAAATCTCCATCATTGTAAAGAGGATTAATATAAACTGATGTTCTTCGTTCAAGTGAAGAGTGTGGAGAATCACTGTCAGAAGAACTGCTGCTGCTTGGAGATGCGGATGAATTGCTAGAAGACCCAGATGATGTTGTTGATGTAGATGGACTGGATGACTCATCTTCAAAGGAAGGAAAATCAAGTTCATACCAATTTGGTGAAGTTGGTTGACTTTGTATTTTTCCAATTCTTTTACTTCCCTTAGTTTCTAACTTGTTAAGAAGATTTTCAATTTCGTCAGCACTCTTACTCTCAGTTTCATCAAAAATGACATCCCTGCTCACAATGAATTTTCCATTGGTCAAAAGTCGATACCCTTTCTTCTCATCAGAATAGCCAATCATTGTGCGTTTTAAACTTCTTGAGTCAAGTTTAGTTCATTTTTCTTTTGGAACTAAGGCATAACATACTTATCCAAAAACTCTAAGATGTTGAACTCGAGGTTTGAAACCAAACCAAGCTTCATAAGGTGTGATTCCATCTAAAGAAGCAGTTGGAGATCTGTTTCTTAAGTAGACAACTGTATGTATTGCTTCTGCCCAATATGTTGGACTTAACCTCTTGAAAGTTAACATGGATCTCGCCATTCCTAACAAGGTGCGATTCATTCTTTCAACTACTCCATTTTGCTATGGAGTGTAAACATTAGTAAGATGTCGTCTTATGCCATTTTCACTGCAATAAGTTTTGAATTCATTTGAAGTGAATTCTCCCCCATTATCTGTCTTGAGAGTACCTATCTTTTCTTTGACTTCATTTTCAACAAGTTGGCGAAAAATTTTAAACTTATCAAATGCTTCTGACTTGTTCTTCAAGAAGTAAACCCAAGTCATTCTGCTAAAATCATCAATGAATAGTAAGAAATATTTGCAACCACCAAAGGAAGTTTGTAGCGGTCCACAAATATCACTGTGAACTAGTTGTAGTGCCTGTTTGCACGCCATGAACTTGTTGGAAAACTTTCTTGACTTTGTTTGCCATAAATGCAAGCTTCACATTTTGCATTTTCCCTTTTGAAAGTGGGAAGTCCTTTAACCATTCCTCGTTTCTGCAATTGAGAAAGACTCCCAAAATTCAAATGTCCATATCTTACATGCCATAGTCTTACAGATGAAATACCTATACTCACTGCCCCTGCAAAATCAAAATGCCTTGGAATAACTGTCCCTTTCATCCGTAATAGTTTTCCATCTTCATAACCTGTCATGATAGTTTTCAAGTTCTGTTTGACTGAATTAATCTTGACTAAGCCATCTTCCATAATCACTTGATGTCCTGCTTGTCGAATCATGACTAAAGAGAGCAAATTTTTCTTAAAAGTTGGTACATACCATACATTGGAAATCAGTTTTTCTCTAATGCCAGGGAGAAAAACTTTAACTGCTTCTTTTCCATAAGGAGTATGTTTTGTATCATCAACGAGAAAAATGGAATTAAGTTGGCAATCTTGAAAATTCCAAAAAAAATCACGTCGACAAGTCATGTGCTGAGTTTCCTTGGAATCCAAGATGCAGGCATCTTCATAATCACTTCTAAGATGCGATGAAAATTGTGATGTTGGCGAGGAAGTAAAAACATATTCTGAGTTATCATCATCTTGATCATTTGCAAATTGCGCTGAATGCTGCTGAAACTTGGGAATTTTATTAAGAGATGTTTGACAATCTTCAGCATAATGGCCAACTTTGTTACATCTTCGACACACAATTTGACTTAAGTCTCTTCCTCTTCCTGAAGATTGTCCTCTGCCTCTGCTTTGACTTCTATGTTGAGATTGTCCTCTACCTTGATTATTATTTCCTTGTCCCTGAAAATTGCCTCTTCCTTGGTTGTTTCCTCTACTTTGAAAATTACTCCTTCCTGAACTGTTGCCTCTATTAAAGTTATTTCCTCTGCTTTGGATTTGACCTCGACTTTGTACATTATGTGCAGCTTGATTCTCATTCCCTCTACCTCTGCCTCGAGAACTGTCTGCTGATGGTTTACTAGTACTGGCCTTTGTGAGAAAAACATCTTCACCAACTTTCTTCTTCTTCCCAAAGGTTTTATCATGTTGGGTCAACATTTCACAGAGCTCATCAAACTTTAGTTTCTCTAATTTCCCAGTTAATTGTAAAGTCTCCAAAAAATGCGTGTAGGAAGAAGGAAGTCCAGCAATTACAATTGTTACCATAAAACTATCATCTATTGCTGGAAAACCAACATTAATGATTTCCTGCCTAATATTCTTAAGTCTTGAGATATATTCAAGAACATCACCTCCTTCAGTCAATTTTTGTTGCAACAATTTTAATTGTAGATCAACTTTCTTTGATTCAGGCTGAGTATCAAAGAGGTCTTTAAAAGTTTTCAAAGCAGACCATGCATCTGTAGCATTTTCTATATGGACATACATTTCATCATTCACAGAAGATTTAATAAGAGCTAAGGCTTTGGCATTCTTAACTTCCCATTTTGCTAGTGCAGCTGCATCTGTGGGTTTATTCGACTTAATATCTCCATCACATATACCCTGCCATAATTCATTGTAAATGAGAGTGCTTTCGATGAGACGGTGCCATGTTTTATAAGATTTTGTGCCTTCAAGTTTGTCGGTATCAGAAAACAAATTAATCAACTTAGACATTGTAGCGTTGAAGCTTCGCACCAAGAATCAGAACAAAAATGTCAAGATGGGCAACACAACACACCACGCAAAAAACACGATCTATCGGGGCTTGGCCTTGACCCTCATATAGTCGTTGAAGCAGGAGAAAAATGACTGAGCTTTGCACTTGGCTCTAGTCAATTTCTCAAAATTTACAAGGTAACTTTCAAAATTTGACTTTTACAATGATGCTCTTGCAAAACTTGGTAAAAAAAAAAGTTACCCCCCCCTCAAAGTAAAATTACTTTGAGTTATACTTATCCCTTGAAAAAAAAAATTACAATTGAAATCACCTTATTACTCCAAAATACAATATTCCTTATTTCTCCACAAAATTTACAAATTTAATTCACCTTCAATACGTTCAGCCTTGCACTTTCTTGATGAACTGGTCCTCTTGGTTTGAATGATACAAATGCGTGCATATGCAATACATCGCCAGCGCTGTCTTTTCTTTTCTTCTGCTCTCCTCTGCTCGTAAAGATTGTTAGCTCTCTCGCTGGATTTGAAGGGTTGCACATATATTGATCAATCAAATTTTAGAGGAAGCAGCCTGCAGATGTAATTTAATTCAAGATGATAGTTATTGTAAACACCAAACAACAATGCGTTCGAAAATCTCGTATAAGAAGTGACTATGAAGAAACACGCAGATCCAAAAATAAACAAAAGTATGTGGGCAGTTCACAATATCACTTTGATCAAATTAATCGAAATTGGATCTCATGTCTGCGTCCAAACAGAATGCCAAAATTGAATTAAATTACAAAAAACCGGGACTGTTGATATTTCAAACAAATTTTTGCTACTGCCGACATCTTCGCACAATGGAAACTGTTGATAGTCATAAAAGTTGTCCTCAAAGTGCCAATTTTCTTCAAGTGATTTCAGATACGGAGTCTCCGACAAATTCTCGGATGCTTCTTTTGGAGATGGACAGACTTCGTGCTTTAAGCCGAGAACAGGAATGCCGAGATCACTATTTGAAGCCTCCAGTAGATAAGAAAGATCGAACCCCGAGTCCGAATCTAGGGATTGGCTTTCCTGAAAACATTAAACAGCAAATTCATTTGCAACCGAGTCAATCTCAAGTATACAAATCATGAAACGCATCGAACTTGATGATTTTTGTGCAGACGAACAAGTCACTCTCAGATACACAAAACAAGAAGCGGATACAATGACGCTATTTTATCTGGTTAAATGTCTAGTTAATTTTACTCCTACCCATAGCACGAATAGCTTTATAAATGCATTTCTGGCGCAATGCTACTTCTCGAGTAATATATGTTTCGGATGTTGGCATCGGAACACCTATGTTGGGCAGTACATATTAATTGGGAAAAGAGTATATGTTAACTCTTTTGGTAGCAACACAGCCTTTCACTATACGCAATTCATTGGCTTGTTTCCATTGCCCACGGTGAGCTCTGGAAAAATTGCGTCTTCCTTTTCGTGTTGAGCATTCAGTAATGAGTTTTCCTCTTTGCTGCAAAGAAAAACTCAAAAGGAAATGTCTTTCGTAAACCTGGTTTGTTGGACAAGATTCCTTTACACAATCGCAGATCGAGGTACTTCAAAAGAACATGCCAAGTTTTCAATCCCAGCAACAAACAAATATGGCTTCGTTGATCAGGGAAACAATCTACGTGGTCAGGAATTCAATTTGACAGTGCACGGTGGTAGCAGTAATTCTTACAATTGATTTTCAGATTTTAAAAAAATCTAAAATCACGAAAATAATAAAATTTCTTTTCTTTTGAACATAAAACTGGACAAATTCATACCAATCATTCGTTGGTTAATTGAATAGATTTTTCAGGACTTTGTTGAGCTGGAATCTCCTCCTCACATCCACTGCAGCATTACTCGAGCTCCGATACCACAATAATGGCAGAAGTGTCCTCAGACACGTAATTTTGTTAATCAGAAAAAAATAATTACATAATTTGATTTTGCAAGAGTTTACACCCGAACATCCAAACACTCTTGCAATGAGCTATTTATAAGCTCCATGTCCTAACTACCTCTAATTATGGATCACTTATTAAATAACAAGCATCCATTTACAATAAATGCTATTCAAACCAACTAGCTAACAAATCTCCTAAAATAGAGCCTAAGATACGACACATTTGGAGAGTCATATCTAGTTACAACAATATACTAATTCTAAATAATTAAACATTCTAGAATAATAATTATTAATTTAATATCTTAAATTAATAATTATTTTTTTCTAAATTTATAACCTATGATAAGTTTGTATTTTTGGATCATCTAACAAGATAAGGTGTGAATCATCAAGAAACTCACACAGATCGACTGGGAAATAATCTGGACCTTTGATTAAGTTTTGATCTTAGTCGTTGGAGTCCCAACAAAAGATTATAAGAAGAGGTCGATAGGTAGATGAAGAACACATTACTAGAGATCAATTTCCTTGGCGAGTTCGATTTTCCAGAGGAAGTAGCCGGAAGAGTTTGAGCCTCAAAATGGAAGCAGAGACAGTGAGAGGCAAAGATAGTGAGTTTGGAGGAATGCTTTTCTAGATCTAGAGAGTCAGCAACAGAAGGGCCGTATTTCCCAGTGGAGCTGTGCAAAGGCAGCATAGAAGGCTTCAAAGGGACATCGATTTTGCTAAAGGAGAAAAAAATTCAGTAGCTATTGGTCCGAAAATTATCCAAGAGGCCAAGAAAATTTCTCCTAGAGGCAAAGTTAGCCAGGACGCCATTTTTTCTTGCAGTTTCGGGCTTAGCGAATTGGGGTCTGCGCAAACATTGAACAGAGGTTCATGCAGAGGTTGTACGACTGACCAGATTCGTCAGTTGTCAGAGCAGGATAGAGCATGGTGTTGAGGTATTTTCCTCAGATATTTCAGTCAGAT